>CM022303.1:716884010-717484010 GCA_011799875.1 Thinopyrum elongatum
TCACTCTGGTTAGATTTTTTAAAAGGCGAGTACAGGACTGTAGCTAAGCCCCCCGAGTGAGGGGTTGCTCATCATCGGTAGGATTTTAAAAAACTTAGGCGAGTACAGGACTGTAACTAAGCCCCCAGTGAGAGGGTTGCTCATCACTCGCGTTAGGATTTTACAAACTTAGGCGAATACAGGACATGCAGCTAAGCCTCCGAGTGAGAGGGTGTTGATCACACTCGGTAGGATTTTACAAACTTAGGCGAGTACAGGAATGTGCAGATTAAGCTCCCCGAGTAAGAGGGTTGCTCATCACTCGGTAGAATTTTTTAAACTTAGGCGAGTACAGGACTGCAGAGCTAAGCCCCGATTGAGAGGTTTCTATCACTCGCGTAGGATTTTAACTTAGGCGAGTATAGGACTGAGCTAAGCCCCCGATGAGAGGGTTGCCTCTTCACTCGGTAGGATTTTTCAAAATTGGGGAGTACGGAACTGCAGCTAAGCCTCTGAGTGTGAAGGGTCTCATCACTCGGTGGGATTTTTTTAAAACTTAGGCGAATCAGGTCGCAGCTAAGCCCCGAGTGAGAGGGTTGCCCATCACTTGTAGATTTTTTGACTTAGGCGAGTACAGGACTGCAGCTAAGCCCCCGAGTGAGAGGGTTGCTCATCAATCGGTAGGATTTTTAAACTTAGGCAAGTATAGGACTGCAGCTAAGCCCTGAGTGTGGAGGGTTGCTCTTCACTCGATAGGATTTTTAAACTTAGGTGGTACAGGACTGCAGTAAGCCCCCGAGTGAGAGGGGTTGCTATCACTCGGTAGGATTTTTTAAATTTAGGCGCGAGTACAGGACTGCAGCTAAGCCCCGAGTGGAGGGTTGCTCACACTCGTTTGGATTTTTCAAACTTAGGAGAGTACAGGACTGCGTTAAGCCCCCGAGTGAGAGGGTTTGCTCTTCACTGGTAGCATTTTTCAACTTAGGCGAGTACGGAATTGCAGCTAAGCCTCCGAGTGAGAGGGTTGCTCATCATCGTGGATTTTTTTTAAACTTAGGCGAAATAGCCGACGCAGCCTAAGCCCCCGAGGGACAGGGTTGCCTCATCACTCGGTAGGATTTTACAAATTAGGCGAGTATAGGACTGCAGCTAAGCCCCCGAGTGAGAGGGTTGCTCATCATCGGTCTTTGTGTAGGATTTTTTAAACCTAGGCGAGTACAGGACAGCAGCATAAGCCGCGAGTGAGAGGTTTGCTCTCACTGGTGGGATTTTTTAAACTTAGGCGAGTACAGGACGCAGCTAGCCCCCAAGTGAGAGCGTTGTCATCAGTCGGTACGATTTTTTAAACTTAGGCGAGTACAGGACTGCAGCTAAGCCCCCGAGTGAGAGGGGTGCTCATCACTCGGTAGGATTTGGTAACTTAGGCGAGGTATAGGAAGCAGTAAGCCCCGATCGAGTGAGAGGGTTTGCTCTTCACTCGGTAAGATTTTTCAAATTTAGGCGAGGGGAACTGCACAGCTAAGCCTTCCGATGAGAGGGTTGCCATCACTCGTAGGATTTTTAAACTTAGGCGAGTACAGGACTGCAGCTAAGCCCGAGTGGAGGGGTGCTCATCACTCAGTAGGATTTTACCAACTTAGGCGAGTACAGGACTGCAGCTAAGCCCCCGAGTGAGAGGGTTGCTCATCACTCGGTAGGATTTTTTTTAAACTTAGGCGATTACAGGACTGCAGCTAAGCCCCTGAGTGAGAGGGTTGCTCTTCACTCGGTAGGATTTTTTAAACTTAGGTAAGTACATGACTGCAGCTAAGCCCCCGAGTGAGAGTGTTGCTCATCACTCGGTAGGATTTCTTAAATTTAGGCGAGTACAGGACTGCAGCTAAGCCTCCGAGTGAGAGGGTTGCTCATCACTCGGTTGGATTTTTTTAAACTTAGGCGATACAGGACTGCAGGCTAAGCCCGAGTGAGAGGGTGCTCTCCACTCGCGTAGGTTTTCAAACCATAGGCAAGTACGGAACTGCCGCTAAGCCTCCGAGTGAGAGGGTTGCTCATCAACACGTAGGAGTTTTTAAACTTAGGCGAGTACAGGACTGCAGCTAAGCCCCGAATGAGAGGGTTGTCGATCACTCGGTAGGATTTTACAAACTTAGGCGAGTACAGGACTGCAGCTAAGCCCCGAGGTAGAGTGTTGCCTATCACTCGTGGACTTTTAAACATAGGCGAGTACAGGACAGCAGCAAAGCCCCGAGTGAGAGGGTTGTTTCACTCAGTGGGATTTTTAACTTGGCGAGTACAGGAATGCAGCTAAGCCCCCGAGTGAGAGCGTTGCTCATCACTCGGTAGGATTTTTAAACTTAGGCGAGTACAGGACTGCAGCTAAGCCCCGAGTGAGAGGGTTGTTCATCACTGGTAGTATTTTTAAACTTAGCGAGTACAGGACCGCAGCTAAGCCACGATCGAGTGAGAGGTGTTGCTCTTCACTCGTAGGATTTTTCAAACTTAGGGCGAGTACGGAACTACAGATAAGCCCGAGTGAGAGGGTTGCTCATCACTCGGTAGGATTTTTAAACTTAGGCGAGTACAGGACTGCGCTAAGCGCCCCGAGTGAGAGGGTGCTCATCAACTCAGTAGGATTTTACAAACTTAGGCGACGTGCAGGACTGCAGCTAAGCCCCAAGTGAGAGGTTTGCTCATCACTCGGATTAGGATTTTTTAAACTTAGGCGAGTACAGGACTGCAGCTAAGCCCGAGGTGAGAGGTGTTTCTTCACTCGGGGGATTCTCAAACTTAGGCGAGTGCGGAACTGCAGCTAAGCCCTCGAGTGAGAGGGTTGCCCATCACTTGGTGGGATTTTTTAAACTTAGGCGCAATCAGGTTGCCAGTAAGCCCCGAGTGAAGGGTTGCCCATCACTCGGTAGGATTTTTGAACTTAGGGAACGGATTCGCGGCTAAGCCACCCCTGGGGGATTTTGGACACATGTATTAGTAACAACAATCATTAGGAGACTATAAAACCATGTCTTTGATAAACGAACTGAAGGTACTCTTTATACTCTCACATGTTGAACACTTAAGTATAAAAACGGTGGTAGCTCCGCATTCAAGCGCGTGGTGTCTTTATCCTGCTCCACATTGTGAGGTGATACGCTCCGTGTGGAGCACCTTGGTGACGATGAAGGGACCTTCCCAAGCGGGGGCAAGTTGCGAAGCCGTTGCTGGTCCACTCGGGCACAAGGTCCCCTTCCTGAAATGCTCGACCCTTCACATTTCTGCATATAATCGACGAAGGTCTTGCTGATAAAGTGTCGAGCGGATCAAGGCCATCTCTCTTTCCTCTTCCAGAAGATCACAGTGTCTTCTCGAGCGTGTTCTGCTGGGTGCTGAAAAAAGTTCTACTCGGGTGCATTGTGAACAGTGACTCGGCAGCACAGCCTCAGCCCCAAGACCATGAAGAAGGGGGTTCGAAGCCGGTCGACCGATTTGGTGTTGTTCTTAATCCCCAAAGGGACTGAAGGTAGTCAACTACCCAAGCGCGGCTGCATGCTTGAGGTCGCGCATCAATCGAGGTTTCAGTCCTTGAGAATCAAACCATTTGCTCTTTCTGCTTGTCCATTCGACTGAGGGTGGCGACTGAGCATAGTCGACCCGAGTACCTTGGGAAGCATAGAAGCTCGGAACTCATCTGAATCAAAGTTTAACCATATACGTGATGATGCTATGCGAAACTCATATATAATGTTAACCCCTATGATGAAGCTATGCCAGCAGTACTTGCTTCTAGGTTTTAATAGGTTAGCTTCAATCCAATTTAGTGAACTTGTCGACTGCACAAGCACGTGGGTGAAGCCACTCCTGCCAGTCCTCAGAGGTCCGACCATATCTAATCCCAACAGCAAATGTCCAGGCGAGTGGATAGTCTTCAAGCGATGAAGCAGGTTGTGGGACATGTTGGAGTAGAACTGACAGCCCTCGCACCTGTCAACTATTTTCTTGCCATATATTTGCATGGCAGTAAACCTGCTCGGTATACTTTGGCCACGATGGTCCGAGAGGACGCATGGTGACCACAGGTCCCTGAGTGGATATCATTGACGATCATTCGGCCTTCTTTGGAGTGATGCATTTGAACGACCCCAGTAACACTCTCTCTGTAGAGCTGTCCACCCATTACCGTGAAGGCTTTGGATCGACGGACAATCTGACGAGCCTCTTCTCATCCTCTGGAAGCTCTTTCCGAAAAGTGATGAGTTTGAGCTCTAGCCCTTCAAACTTTTTCTAACTTTCTCACTGCATTGCACATAGCCAGTCACAGCTGGGCTCCTGATGTCCCACTCCTTCATCACTTGATTAACCCACTAAATCTGAGTCACCGTAAACCATTAGTTGACAGACGCTGAGTGAAATGGCCATACGCAACCGTACAGAAGTGCCTCATATTCAGCTTCATTGTGGAGGAATCAAAGGGAATCTGGAAACATAACTAAGGTTGTCGCCGTGTGAGATACCAAGACTACCCCAGCGCCATGAACCATTCAAACATCTTGGACCCGTCAAAGACATAGCCCATGTTTCGACTGTATGTGGGTCGGTATAGCATTGTTCAACCTACTCGACGAGGAAATTGCTATTGCTTGAGATTGATCGCTTCTTTGCTCAAACATGATATCCAGAGAGGAGTTCAATCGCCACTTTGCCAACTTGACCAGTTGCAACTCTGTTGTTCAAAATTCTGACACGGAGCATCGCTGACGACTGTAAGCAATGATCTGAGAAGTAATGTGCAACTTTCTTTTGGGTCAAGTAAATTCACATAGACAAGCTTCTGATATGTGGAATCTCGCTTGGATGGGGTTAAGACTTCAGAATATGTACACTGGCGCGTTGAAACCTTGTAGGTTTACCTTCTTTTCCCGCTCGAACATGAGTACGTAATGACAACCTGTCCAGTGGCTGCTATATAAAGTAGAAAAGGCTCTTGCTCTGATTGAGCAGCAAAGCACGGCGGGGTGGAAAGCAGGGCTTTGAGCTCTGCAAACGCTGCGTCAGCTTCAGGAGTCCACGAACTTATCAGATTTTCATCAGTCGGTAACAGAGGCAATGCCTTTCACCGAGACGAGAGATGAATCGACTCAAAGAGGCCAAAACCAGTAAGTTCTGACATCGTGTACACGCACAGCGTGTCATTCGAGGATTGCACCAACTTCTCTGGATTGCATCGATCCCACGTACGGAACGAGGAGGAAACCGAGTAACTTTCCACCTGGAACTCCAAATGTACACTTCGACGATTAAGCTTGATATCATATCTTCTCAAATTGGCAAGGTTTCAGCAAGGTCAGTCAACTGGTCGGAACCTTTACGCCGACATTAACCATGATGTCATCCATGTATGCTTCCACATTCCGACTGATTTGAGTTAGCCAGGCAACTTCTGATTCAGGCGATGAATGTGGGCACCAGCATTCTGAGACCAAAGGCATGGTGACTAGCAAAAGCACCCGAATGGGGTGATAAAAGCTGTTTTTATTTCATCAGGTCGATACAGTCGGATCTGATGGTACCCGGAATATGATCCAGGAAGGACAATCTCTCACATCCCGCAGTCGAGTCGACTATCTGATCGATGCGGGGGAGAGAAAATGATCTTTCGGGCAGGCTGATTGATATGCTTGAAATCAATGCACATACGAAGTGAATTATCCTTCTTGGGAACCATGACAACATGGGCGAGCCACTCGGAGTGGTTAAATTTCACGGATGAACTAGCCGCCAGAAGCCCCACTCTCTTCGCCGATGCCTTTCTCTTCTCCACAACGGACCGACGGAGATGCTCTTTAACGGTTTTGCCCTTGGATCGATTCGCAAACGGTGCTCAGCAGTCCCCTGGGTACACCGGCATGTCAGACGGCTTCATGCAAAGATGTCCCAGTTCTCACGGAGGAACTGGATGAGTGCTTCTTCCTATTTGCTGCGAGTGTTGTTGAGATATGAGTCGGAGCAAGCATTGGGGATCGGTGGGTGAATGTGAATAGGCTTTGTTTCACCGGACGACTAAATGCAGACTCTGAAGCAAGCTTCTTAGACACACAACAAATCAAACGGATATGCAGCCTTCTTATATTCTTCATTTCTACTGCTGCATCTGTTCATCGGCTATCTTAGAGCCCTTCTACAGGCACTCTTCTGTTGTTGCAATTACCAGTGACTGTGATCACGCCCCCCTGGGCCAGGCATCTTCAGCTTGAGTACACGTAACACGGTCGAGCCATGACGGCATATTGCAGTTTGCCAGAATAGCCTGATAGGCACTGTGAAAATCCACAACTTCAAATGTCAACTTCTCTTACGGTAATTCTTTGAATCCCCGAAAACCACGTCAAGAGGATCCGGCCGAGTGAATCAGCTTTTCTTTCTTGCTGGAAGAAACCGTGGAATCGCATGTTGCTCTCACTGAGCTTGGACATCGGAATGCCCCATCCACGGAGGGTCTCAGCATACAACATGTTCAAGCCGCTGCCACCATCCATCAGGACTTTGGTCAGTCGGGTGCCCCAAACGACTAGGTAATGTCCTTGGGAAGGGGTGTCTGGTCAGGCCATTACCCTACCCCGGGTACATGTCATCGTCATTAGCACCCGAATGGTTAGGGTTCGAGTGGCCGAAAAAGGAGTTGAAGATGGTTCCGACCCAGTTTTCACACTTTGGGAGAGTTTGCTTAGAATAAGAACCACGTAACGACTTCGACTATTTTCAGTCGCCTTATCCATTCCTAAATTGTGAGTGAATTTTGTTGAAAGCTTCAATTGTGGACATGGTATGAGATCTTTGGCGCAATTGACTGCACTGTCGTTCCGGATCTCACGGATTCAAAATTTGGAGAGCGGCGCGGGACGGAGAGGCCCGCAGTAAACGGAACAGATTTGGAAGGGACGCCTCGATCCTCGTGCCACCTTTCTTGCCACGTACCGAGCGCGTGCCTGTTGCCGGATTCGATGGATTGCTTGGGCCCCACAGGTCAGTCACTCGGAACAAGTCCATATAAGGCGTCCGGGCGGTGTGTTTGGCACTGTGCTCTTCATCCCCTGTTTCTGCACCGCATTCGCAATCACCTTCGACGCCGCGCACCGTCCAAGCGCAGCCTGCTGCGATGGGAAGGAGGAAAAGTGGCGACCTGGAGCGTGCGAGAAGGTGACGGCCGGCAGCGAAGGGAAAGAAGACGAGTCGGGGCGGGCCGTCATCTAGGTCCGGCCTACCGCCTGGCTGGATCCAGGCGACTGGATCAGGTCCATGATCCGGAAGGAAGACATGGAGGATCTGGTCGAACGGGGTTGATTGCCCACCAGTCCTAGACATTGCCGGGGAACGAGACCGAGCGCAGCCGCAAGAGGGTGAGTGGTCCTCCTGGACTCATGTCGACCGTGGTTTCTCCTTGCCTCCACATCCCTTTTTTCCGGGCGTTCTTGAATTTCTTTGAGATTCAACTTCATCACTTTTCCCCCAACCATCTCCTATCTTGCTTGCGCATATGTTTCCCTAGTGAGAATTTCTTGGGCTGACGACGCACTTGGTTTTCAAACATATATTCACATGTCGCTTCAAGACTAAGCCGTCAAAGCCACGGAAGCCGTGCCCAAGATCAAGGTTGATGTTCCCGTCGCCTTGCGTAGTGTTTCATTTTCACCCTTTGTTAAGAATCTTATATCCGTTGTCGACCCATTCTCTTGCTTGACCGCGTGAACCTTGAATTGCAGTGCTGCTACCTGGGACTTCTGCTTACAAAGTGATGATGATGAGGAGGATGGAGGACGCGGTCACCATCCAAAGCGGGTGTGACTCCTGTTATCTTGTTCTTTTCTTTGCTAACCACTTTACAGTCGACTGAACTCTTGTGGTGGATTCTTTGCAGCTCTGCAAAATGTTATTGAACTCCAGATGAAGATGAGATGTGCCACAGAAGCTCGTGGGAGGAGGAGCAGGACCTCGGGCAAAAAGCACCAGCTAGCAAGATGCCTCGTCGACGCAGGAAGCAGAACCAGCTATACACAGCCGGGGACCTCAAACGTGCTTCTATTACTTTTGCGATCCCTTGTGAGGTGGTCGTCCTCAGCGTGGACTACAAAGGCCCCTGCGTTCATCTGTGACAATTCATGCCTCCAGACTCAAGCTGCGCACCTGATCCACCGTCTCCACTTTTCACCGCCCATCACGTCCCAGAGGACAGTGAGTGCTGCCAAGGAAGCCATACGCCAGGCAGGCATATGATGGAGCAGATGAAAGGGTGTGTGAGCCAGTCAAGCTGCTATGTGCCATCTCAGCAATCCAGGCCAATGTCCAGGTTAGCTACTTCTGACTGAACTCCATCTTGACGCTTGTTCTGTTAGGATATGATATTTGAAACTGCTGCTTTATTCGCAAGACGTCCGTGGATGTGCATTTGGAACCTTAATTGACCACACCATGTCAGTCTGTACACCCACTGGGTGTTTTAATTTCTGTTGAGTGTTTTTCCACTGAGTCGACTAGGTTGTGTCGATTGAATATCTGAACTAGTGGGGGCAAATGAGTGCACCCATGGTTGTAGTCCCCGAGACGCCGTCAAATGTTTGATTTGGCGAGGGTCTTTGAACAGAACTTTCACTCGGTCTGAGCAGATCATGTCGAGTGGAAACCTGGACAAGTGGGGCATCGAGTGCCACCAGAGGGTAGTCCCCAAGACCGTAGTCGATTGCAGGCAGTCGGCTATGGTCTGAGTTTTTTTTTTCTGACTGGACGGACCAAGTCATGAAAAGTCGAACCAGTGGGGCACGCTGAGTGCACCCACTGGGTGTAGTCCCCGAGACTATTGTTGAAGTTTGATCGCAGAGTAAAGTTAGTCTTAGAACTCTTTGAACTTGTTACTTTATTGCTCGGAAGACAACCAATCTTTGTATCTACTGACTGACTATCTTCTGAACACAGAAATCTTGTGAACTTTGAGCCCGGTTCGCTGACTTAGCGAGAAGCAGATCCGCTCAATTTGATCTGGAGTTGGTCAGAATACTTGTAGAAGGCTAAGGAGACACTGCTGGTAAGGAAGCTTGTGACTGGTTCTCTTGCCATCTTTTCTCCTCGTTTTTCTGATTCGAGTTATTCTTTCTAGAAACAATGAGACGGTCTTTGGAGAAGACGGACCTTGACCTTGCGGCATGCGAAGAGAAAACAGCAGAAGAAAAACGGCCACTCGCCTACAAAAGCTGGCCTCAGTCAGAAAGTTGGAGGGAAGAGAATACCAAGCTGAAGGCTGCTCTCGATGAAGCTAACAAAAGAGGTAACTCGACTGAAAAAGGATAAAGGGACCCTCAATGACAAAGTGGAAGACATCACCCGCGCAAGAGGGACGAGCTAGAGAATTATCTGGGAGGACTTG
This sequence comes from Thinopyrum elongatum, assembly GCA_011799875.1. Taxonomy (NCBI): domain Eukaryota; kingdom Viridiplantae; phylum Streptophyta; class Magnoliopsida; order Poales; family Poaceae; genus Thinopyrum; species Thinopyrum elongatum. The sequence goes on from CM022303.1 coordinate 716,893,396, forward strand.
CCAGAAGTTATTCCTCATGCTTGAAGGTACTTTCCCGGTCCGATTGATTTACTTTTGTTGACTCATCATAAAACTGTCGACTATTATTTCTCTGTGAGTGCAGAATTCTGTCAAAACTTCGAGGAAGAGGACTGGAGCAGTCGAAACAGCTTGGACCCCATCAACTCCCCTGTTAAAGATGAAGCGCCATGAACGTGCTCCGACTGGGGTTTTGCCCTTGCCAGTTGCCATGAATTACCTTGCGACTGATGGTTGCGGTGTTGCGGATCGGCACGGTGCTCCTGGCCAGGGAAACGCTCAAAATGACTCGAGTCTTTGATGACTCGACTCAATGAGATTCCTGGTCGAGTGCAGGAACGGAAGAAGTCCTCTGCTCGATGCGTTGCCGGAGTGTAGCTCTGTCCCTGGTTCGTGTTCATTGCAAGGAAGCAAAGAAGAGAAGCTAGCAGCAATCCAGGTTGCCAATACCAAGAAACTTGACTTCCAGTCCTTCATGGAGACTTTTATTGCTGTGCTACTCGAATTGCAGATGGAATCGACTGGATGAGTTGTCGAGCCTGCCAGGCCCTCCTAGAGTGAACAAAATTTTTATGATCCGATTCAATTGCCTCGGTTTGCCGGTGGTTTTGTAACGTAAACTCCTTCAGGCCTGATGCTTGAGTACATTAACTGCCGGTCCAGAAACTCAGGGATTTGTCTGAACTTAGTTTTACATTAAATATGCTTGTTTTTATTTCCGAGTGGAACTTGTATCTTCACTCGGAACAGACGTTTTATTTGTGATGCAATTCTGAGGAGGGATCGCGGACGACTGCACCTCATCATCCTGACAGATCAGGATGGAGGCACACATGTACTTGTGGCGTAGCTCTGAGAGAAGGTCGCAGTTCGACCTGCACCTCGTCTTCCTTGCGGATCAGGATGAGAGCGAATGTTGTATTTGGGCGTAGCTCGAAGAGAAGGCGCAGAACGACCTGCACTTATCGTCTGACGGATCAGGAGGAGCTCGTGTTTTAAATTAGGTGAGTACAGGACCGCAGCTAAGCCCCCGAGTGGAGAGAGGTTTGCTCATCACTCGAGGTAGATTTTAGACTTAGGAGAGTATAGGACTGCAGCTAAGCCCCCGAGTGAGAGGGTTGCTCATCAATCGGTAGGATTTTTTAAACTTAGGCGGTACAGGACTGCCAGCTAAGCCCTCGAGTGAGAGGGTGGTTTCTCTCTCACTCGGTAGGATTTTACCAAACTAGGGAGTACCGGCTGACGCTAAGCCTACGAGTGAGAGGGTTGCTCATCACTCAGTAGGATTTTACAAACTTAGCGAGTACAGGACTGCAGCTAAGCCCCCGAGTGAGAGGGTTGCTTCATCACTCGGTAGGATTTTTTAAACTTAGGCGAGTACAGGACACAGCTAAGCCCCCGAGTGAGAGGGTGCTCATCACCGGTAGGATTTTTTAAACTTAGGGGAGTAAAGGACTGCCAGCTAAGCCCCGGTGAGAGGGTGCTCTCTTCACTCGGTAGGATTTTTCAAACTTAGGCGAGTACGGAACGGCAGCTAAGCCTCCGAGTGAGAGGGTTGCTCATCACTCGGTGGGATTTTTTAAACTTAGGACGAATCAGGTTTGCAGCTAAGGCCCCCGAGTGAGAGGGTTGCCCATCACTTGCTAGGATTTTTGAACTTAGGCGAGTACAGGACTGAGCAAGCCCGACGGTGAGAGGGTTGCTCATTACGGTAGGATTTTTTAAAACTTAGGCGAGTACGGGGACTTCACTAAGCCCCCGAGTGAGAGGGTTGCTCTCGCTTGTAGGATTTTTTAAACTTAGGCGAGTTACAGGACTGCAGCTAAGCCCCCGAGGGAGAGGGTTGCTATCACTCGGTAGGATTTTAAAAAATTAGGGCGAGTACAGGACTGCAGCTAAGCCCCGAGTGGGGGTTTGCTCATCACTCGGTAGGATTTTTTTAAACTTAGGCGAGTACATGACTGAGCTAAGCCCCGAGTGAGATGGTTTGACTCTTCACTCGGTACGATTTTTCAAACTTAGGCGAGTACGGAACTGCAGCTAAGCCTCGAGTGAGAGGGTTGCTATCACTCAGTCGGTTTTTTAAAATTAGGAGAGTACAGGACTACAGCTAAGCCCCGAGTAGAGGGTTGCTCATCCACTCAGTAAGATTTGCAAACTTAGGCAAGTACAGGACTGCAGCAAGCCCTCGAGTGAGAGGTTGCTCCTCACTGGTAGGATTTTTTTTAAACTTAGGCAGTACAGGACTGCAGCTAAGCCCCTCGAGTGAGAGGGTTGTCTTCACTCGGTGGGATTTTTTAAACTAGGGCGAGTACAGGACTGTAGCTAAGCCCCCGAGTGAGAGGGTTGCTCTTCCACTGGGAGGATATTTCAAACTTAGGCGAGTACGAAACTGCAGAAGCCTCCGAGTGAGAGGGTTGCTCATGATAGTCGTAGTAGGCTTTTAAACTTAGGCGGTACAGGACTCAGCTCGCCCCCCGAGTGGAGGGTGCTATCACTCGGTAGGATTTTACAACTTTAGTTTGAAAAACCTACGAGTGAAGGCACCTCTCACTCGATCGGGGCTTAGCTGCTGTCCTGTCCTTCGCCTAAGTTTAAAAAATACACCGAGTGATGAGCAACCCTCTCACTCGGGGGCTTAGCTGCAGTCCTGTACTCGCCTAAGTTTAAAAAAATCCTACCGAGTGATAGCAAACGCTCTCTACGCGGGGCTAGCTGCAGTCCTGTACTCGCCTAAGTTTAAAAAATCCCACTGAGTGAAGAGCAACCCTCTCACTCGGGGGCTTTGCTGCTGTCCTGTACTCGCCTATGTTTAAAAAGTCCTACCGAGTGATGAGCAACACTCTCACTCTGGGGCTTAGCTGCAGTCCTGTACTCGCCTAAGTTTGTAAAATCCTACCGAGTGATGAGCAACCCTCTCATTCGGGGGGCTTAGCTGCAGTCCTGTACTCGCCTAAGTTTAAAAAATCCTACCGTGTGATGAGCAACCCTCTCACTCGGAGGCTTAGCTGCAGTTCCGTACTTGCCTATGGTTGAAAAATCCTACCGAGTGGAGAGCAACCCTCTCACTCGGGGGCTTAGCTGCAGTCCTGTACTCGCCTAAGTTTAAAAAATCCAACCGAGTGATGAGCAACCCTCTCACTCGGAGGCTTAGCTGCAGTCCTGTACTCGCTAAATTTAAGAAATTCCTACCGAGTGATGACAACACTCTCACTCGGGGCTTAGCGCAGTCATGTACTTACCTAAGTTTAAAAAATCCTACTACCAAGTGAAGCACAACCCTCTCACTCAGGGGCTTAGCTGCAGTCCTGTAATCGCCTAAGTTTAAAAAATCCTACCGAGTGATGAGCAAACCCTCTCACTCGGGGGCTTAGCTGCAGTCCTGTACTCCCTAAGTGTAAAATCCTACTGAGTGAGAGCAACCCTCTCACTCGGGGGCTTAGCTGCAGTCCCTGTACTCGCCTAAGTTTAAAAAATCCTACCACGAGTGATGAGCACCCCTCTCACTCGGAGTTTAGCTGCATTTCGTACTCGCCTAAATTTGAAAAATCTTACCCGAGTGAAGAGGCAACCCTCTCACTCGCGATCGGGGGCTTAGTCTGCAGTCCATACTCGCCTAAGTTTAAAAAATCCTACCGAAGTGATGAGCAACCCTCTCCTGGTGCTTAGCTGCGTCCTGTACTCGCCTAAGTTTAAAAAATCGTACCGACTGATGAGCACGCCCTCACTTGGGGGGCTTAGCTGCAGTCCTGTACTCGCCTAGTTTAAAAAAATCCCACGAGTGAAGTAGCAAACCTCTCACTCGGCGGCTTAGCTGCTGTCCTGTACTCTCGCCTATTTTTTAAAAAATCCTACCGAGTGATGAGCAACCCTCTCACTCGGGGCTTAGCTGGCAGTCCTATACTCGCCTAAGTTTGTAAAATCCTACCGAGTGAATGAGCAACCAAACCTGTCCACTCTCGGGGGCTAGCTGCATCCGCGTACTCACTATAGCTAGAGCTTGCTCCGGTCTAAGCGCCCCGAGTGAGAGGGTTGCTCATCACTCAGTAGGATTTTACAAACTTAGGCGAGTGCAGGACTGCAGCTAAGCCCCCAAGTGAGAGGGTTGCTCATCACTCGGTAGGATTTTTTAAACTTAGGCGAGTACAGGACTGCAGCTAAGCCCCCGAGTGAGAGGGTTGCTCTTCACTCGGTGGGATTTCTCAAACTTAGGCGAGTGCGGAACTGCAGCTAAGCCCTCGAGTGAGAGGGTTGCCCATCACTTGGTGGGATTTTTTAAACTTAGGCGAATCAGGTTCGCAGCTAAGCCCCCGAGTGAGAGGGTTGCCCATCACTCGGTAGGATTTTTTGAACTTAGGCGAATCGGATTCGCGGCTAAGCCACCCACTGGGGGATTTTGGACACATGTATTAGTAACAACAATCATTTAGGAGACTATAAAACCATGTCTTTGATAAACGAACTGAAAGGTACTCTTTATTACATCTCATCAGTCTGAACACTTAAGTATAAAAACGGTGGAGTAGCTCCGCATTCCAAGCGCGTGGCTCGTCTTTATTCTGCTCCACATTGTAGAGGTGATACGCTCCGTTGTGGAGCACCTTGGTGACGATGAAGGGACCTTCCCAAGCGGGGGCAAGTTTGCGAAGCCGTTGCTGGTCCACTCGGAGCACAAGGTCCCCTTCCTGAAATGCTCGACCCTTCACATTTCTGGCATATAATCGACGAAGGTCTTGCTGATAAATGGTCGATCGGATCAAGGCCATCTCTCTTTCCTCTTCCAGAAGATCAACAGTGTCTTCTCGAGCCTGTTCTGCTTCGGGTTCTGAAAAAAGTTCTACTCGGGGTGCATTGTGAACAAGTGACTCGGCAGCACAGCCTCAGCCCCATAGACCATGAAGAAGGGGGTTCGACCGGTCGACCGATTTGGTGTTGTTCTTAATCCCCAAAGGACTGACGGTAGCTCATCTACCCAAGCGCCGGCTGCATGCTTGAGGTCGCGCATCAATCGAGGTTTCAGTCCTTTGAGAATCAAACCATTTGCTCTTTCTGCTTGTCCATTCGACTGAGGGTGGGCGACTGAAGCATAGTCGACCCGAGTACCTTGGGAAGCATAGAAAGCTCGGAACTCATCTGAATCAAAGTTTAACCCATTATCCGTGATGATGCTATGCGAAACTCCATATCTAAATGTTAACCCTCTGATGAAGCTGCAGCAGTACTTGCTTCTAGGTTTTTAATAGGTTTAGCTTCAATCCATTTAGTGAACTTGTCGACTGCTACAAGCACGTGGGTGAAGCCACTCCTGCCAGTCCTCAGAGGTCCGACCATATCTAATCCCCAAACAGCAAATGTCCAGGCGAGTGGAATAGTCTTCAAGGCTGAAGCAGGTTTGTGGGACATGTTGGAGTAGAACTGACAGCCCTCGCACTTGTCAACTATTTTCTTTGCCATCTCATTTGCCCATGGCCAGTAAAACCCTGCTCGGTATACTTTGGCCACGATGGTCCGAGAGGACGCATGGTGACCACAGGTCCCTGAGTGGATATCATTGACGATCATTCGGCCTTCTTCTGGAGTGATGCATTTCTGAACGACCCCAGTAACACTCTCTCTGTAGAGCTGTCCACCCATTACCGTGAAGGCTTTGGATCGACGGACAATCTGACGAGCCTCTTCTTCATCCTCTGGAAGCTCTTTCCGAAAAGTGATGAAGTTGAGCTCTAGCCCTTCAAACTTCTTTTCTAACTTTCTCACTGCATTGCAATAGCCAGTCACAGCTGGGCTCCTGATGTCCCACTCCTTCATCACTTGATTAACCACTAAATCTGAGTCACCGTAAACCATTAGGTGACAGACGCTGAGTGAAATGGCCATACGCAACCCGTACAGAAGTGCCTCATATTCAGCTTCATTGTTGGAGGAATCAAAGTGAATCTGGAGAACATAACTAAGGTTGTCGCCTTGTGGAGATACCAAGACTACCCCAGCGCCTGAACCATTCAACATCTTGGACCCGTCAAAGAACATAGCCCAATGTTTCGACTGTATGTGGGTCGGTAGCTACTGTTCAACCTACTCGACGAGGAAATCTGCTATTGCTTGAGATTTGATCGCTTTCTTTGCCTCAAACATGATATCCAGCAGAAGGAGTTCAATCGCCCACTTTGCCACTTGACCAGTTGCAACTCTGTTGTTCAAAATTTCTGACAACGGAGCATCGCTGACGACTGTAATCGAATGATCTGAGAAGTAATGTGCAACTTTCTTTGTGGTCAAGTAAATTCCATAGACAAGCTTCTGATAATGTGGATATCTCTGCTTGGATGGGGTTAAGACTTCAGAAATATAGTACACTGGGCGTTGAACCTTGTAGGTTTTACCTTCTTCTTCCCGCTCGACCATGAGTACTGTAATGACAACCTGTCCAGTGGCTGCTATATAAAGTAGTAAAGGCTCTTTGCTGATTGGAGCAGCAAGCACCGGCTGGGTGGAAAGCAGGGCTTTGAGCTCTGCAAACGCTGCGTCAGCTTCAGGAGTCCACTCGAACTTATCAGATTTCTTCATCAGTCGGTAAAGAGGCAATGCCTTTTCACCGAGACGAGAGATGAATCGACTCAAAGAGGCCAAACAACCAGTAAGCTTCTGAACATCGTGTACACGCACAGGGCGTTTCATTCGGAGGATTGCACCAACTTTCTCTGGATTTGCATCGATCCCACGTACGGAAACGAGGAAACCGAGTAACTTTCCACCTGGAACTCCAAATGTACACTTCGACGGATTAAGCTTGATATCATATCTTCTCAAATTGGCAAAGGTTTCAGCAAGGTCAGTCAACTGGTCGGAACCTTTACGCGACTTAACCATGATGTCATCCATGTATGCTTCCACATTCCGACTGATTTGAGTTAGCAGGCACTTCTGTATCATGCGCATGAATGTGGCACCAGCATTCTTGAGACCAAAGGGCATGGTGACATAGCAAAAGCACCCGAATGGGGTGATAAAAGCTGTTTTTATTTCATCAGGTCGATACAGTCGGATCTGATGGTACCCGGAATATGCATCCAGGAAGGACAATCTCTCACATCCCGCAGTCGAGTCGACTATCTGATCGATGCGGGGGAGAGGAAAATGATCTTTCGGGCAGGCCTGATTGATATGCTTGAAATCAATGCACATACGAAGTGAATTATCCTTCTTGGGAACCATGACAACATTGGCGAGCCACTCGGAGTGGTAAATTTCACGGATGAACTCAGCCGCCAGAAGCCAAGCCACCTCTTCGCCGATTGCCTTTCTCTTCTCCACAACGGACCGACGGAGATGCTCTTTAACGGGTTTTGCCTTTGGATCGATTCGCAAACGGTGCTCAGCCAGTCCCCTGGGTACACCCGGCATGTCAGACGGCTTCCATGCAAAGATGTCCCAGTTCTCACGGAGGAACTGGATGAGTGCTTCTTCCTATTTGCTGTCGAGTGTTGTTGAGATATGAGTCGGAGCAGCATTGGGATCGGTCGGGTGAATGTGAATAGGCTTTGTTTCACCGGACGACTGAAATGCAGACTCTGAAGCACGCTTCTTAGCACACAACAAATCACACGGATATGCAGCCTTCTTATATTCTTCCATTTCTACTGCTGCCATCTGTTCATCGGCTATCTTAGAGCCCTTCTACAGGCACTCTTCTGCTTGTTGCCAATTACCAGTGACTGTGATCACGCCCCTGGGGCCAGGCATCTTCAGCTTGAGGTACACGTAACACGGTCGAGCCATGAAACGGGCATATGCAGTTCTGCCAAGAATAGCCTGATAGGCACTGTGAAAATCCACAACTTCAAATGTCAACTTCTCCTTACGGTAATTCTTTGAATCACCGAAAACCACGTCAAGAGTGATCCGGCCGAGTGAATCAGCTTTCTTTCCTGGAATGACACCGTGGAATCGCATGTTGCTCTCACTGAGCTTGGACATCGGAATGCCCATCCCACGGAGGGTCTCAGCATACAAAATGTTCAAGCCGCTGCCACCATCCATCAGGACTTTGGTCAGTCGGGTGCCCCCAACGACTAGGTAATGTCCTTGGGAAGGGTGTCTTGGTCAGGCCTATTACCCTACCCCGGGTACATGTCATCGTCATTAGCACCCGAATGGTTCAGGGTTCGAGTGGAAAAAGGAGTTGAAGATGGTTCCGACCCAGTTTTCACACTTTGGGAGCGTTTTGCTTAGAATAATGAACCACGTAACGACTTCGACTTTATTTTCAGTCGCCTTGATCCATTCCTAAATTGTTGAGTGAATTTTGTTGATAAGCTTCAATTGTGGACATGGTATGAGATCTTTGGCGCAATTGACTGCACTGTCGTTCCCGGATCTCACGGGATTCAAAATTTGGAGAAGCGCGCGGGACGGAGAGGCCCGCAGTAAACGGAACAGATTTGGAAGGGACGCCTCGATCCTCGTGCCACCTTTCTTGCCACGTACCGAGCGCGTGCCTGTTGCGGGATTCGATGGGATTGCTTGGGCCCACAGGTCAGTCACTCGGTAACAAGTCCATATAAGGCGTCCGGGCCGGTGTGTTTGGCACTGTGCTCTTCATCCCCTGTTTCTGCACCGCATTCGCCATCACCTTCGACGCCGCCGCACCGTCCAAGCGCAGCCTGCTGCGATGGGAAAGGAGAAAATGGCGGACCTGGAGCGTGCGAAGAAGGTGACGGCGGCAGCGAAGGGAAAGAAGACGAGTCGGGGCGGGTCGTCATCTAGGTCCGGCCTACCGCCTGGCTGGATCCAGGGCGACTGGATCAGGTCCATGATCCGGAAGGAAGACATGGAGGATCTGGTCGAACGGGGCTTGATTGCCCACCAGTCCTAGCGATTGCCGGGGAACGAGACCGAGCCGCAGCCGCAAGAGGGTGAGTGCGTCCTCCTCGCGACTCATGTCGACCGTGGTTTCTCCTTGCCTCCACATCCCTTTTTCCGGGCGTTCTTGAATTTCTTTGGAGCTCAACTTCATCACTTTTCCCCCAACACCATCTCCTATCTTGCTGCATATGTTTCCCTATGTGAGAATTTCTTGGGCTGACGACCGCACTGGGGTCTTTTCAAACATATATTCACATGTCGCTCTCAAGACTACGCCGTCAAAGCCACGGAAGGCCTTGCCCAAGATCAAGGTTGATGTTCCCGTCGCCTCTGCGTAAGTGTTTCATTTTCACCCTTTGCTTCAAGAATCTTATATCCGTTGTCGACCCATTCTCTTGCTTGACCGAGTGAACCTTGAAATTTGCAGTGCTGCTACCTCTGGGACTTCTGCTTACAAAGATGATGATGATGAGGAGATGGAGGACGCGGTCACATCCAAAGCGGGTGTGACTCCTGTTATCTTGTCTTTTCTTTGCTAACCACTTCTACAGTCGACTGAACTCTTGTGGTTGATTCTTTTGCAGCTCTGCAAAATGTTATTGAACTTCCAGATGACGATGAAGATGTGCCACAGAAGCTCGTGGGAAGGAGGAGCAGGACCTCGGGCAAAAAGGCACCAGCTAGCAAGATGCCTCAGTCGACGCAGGCAGCAGAACCAGCTATCCAGCAGCCCGGGGACCTCAACCGTGCTTCTATTACTTTTGCGATTCCCTTGTCGAGTGGTCGTCCTTCAGCGTTGACTACACAGGCCCCTGCTTCATCTGTGCAACTTCATGCCTCAAGCTCTCAAGCTGCTGCACCTGATCCACCGTCTCCACTTTTCACCGCCCATCACGTCCCAGAGGACCAAGTGAGTGCTGCCAAGGAAGCCATACGCCAGGCAGGCATTATGATGGAGCAGATGAAAGTGGTGTGTGAGCCAGTCAAGCTGCCTATGATGCCATCTCAGCACTCCAGGCCAATGTCCAGGTTAGCTTACTTCTGACTGAACTCCATCTTGACGCTTGTTCTGTTAGGATATGATATTTAGAAACTGCTGCTTTATTATCTGCAAGACGTCCGTGGATGTGCATTTTGGAACCTTAATTGCACACCCATTGTCAGTCTGTACACCCACTGGGTGTTTTAATTTCTGTTGAGTTGTTTTTCCACTTGAGTCGACTAGGTTGTGTCGATTGAATATCTGAACTAGTGGGGGCACACTGAGTGCACCCACTGGGTGTAGTCCCCGAGACCGCCGTCAAATGTTTGATTTGGCGAGGGTCTTTGAACAGAACTTTTCCACTCGGTCTGAGCAGATCATGTCGAGTGGAACCTGGACCAGTGGGGGCATGCTGAGTGCACCCACTGGGTGTAGTCCCCAAGACCGTAGTCGACTGCAGGCAGTCGGCTATGGTCTGAGTTTTTTTTTCTGACTGGACGGACCAAGTCAATTGAAAAGTCGAACCAGTGGGGGCACGCTGAGTGCACCCACTGGGTGTAGTCCCCGAGACTATTGTTGAATGTTTGATTCGGCAGTAGTCTTAGAACTCTTTGAACTTGTTACTTTATTGCTCGGAAGCAACCAATCTTTGTATCTACTGACTGACTATCTTCTGAACACAGAAATCTTGTGAACTTTGAGCCCGGTTCGCTGACTTAGAGCAGAAGCAGATCCAGCTCAATCTTGATCTGGAGTTGGCTCAGAATAACTTGTAGAAGGCTAAGGATGACACTGCTGGTAAGGAAAGCTTGTCGACTGGTTCTCTTGCCATCTTTTCTCCTCGTTTTTCTGATTCGAATGTTATTCTTTCTAGAAACAATGAGACGGTCTTTGGAGAAGACGGACCTTGACCTTGCGGCTGCGAAGAAAACAGCAGAAGAAAAAACGGCACTCGCTCACCAAAAGCTGGCCTCAGTCAGAAAGTTGGAGGAAGAGAATACCAAGCTGAAGGCTGCTCTCGATGAAGCTAACAAAGAGGTAACTCGACTGAAGAAGGATAAAGGGACCCTCACTGACAAAGTGGAAGACATCACCCGCAAGAGGGACGAGCTAGAGAATTATCTGGGAGGACTTGCCAAGAAGTTATTCCTCATGCTTGAAGGTACTTTTCCCGGTCCGATTGATTTACTTTTGTTGACTCATCATATAACTGTCGACTCATTATTTCTCTGTGAGTGCAGAATTCTGTCAAAACTTCGAGGAAGAGACTGGACGAGTCGAAACAAGCTTGGACCCCATCAACTCCCCTGTTAAAGATGAAGCTGCCATGAACGTGCTCCGACTGGAGTTTCGCCTTGCCAGTGCCATGAATTACCTTGCTCGACTGATGGTTGCGGTGTTGCGGATCGGCACGGTGCTCTGGCCAAGGGAAACGCTCCAAAATGACCTCGAGTCTTTGATGACTCGACTCAATGAGATTCCTGGTCGAGTGCAGGAACGGAAGAAGTCCTCTGCTCGATGCGGTGCCGATGTAGCTCTGTCCCTGGTTCGTGTTCATTGCAAGGAAGCCAAAGAAGAGAAGCTAGCAGCAATCAAGGTTGCCAATACCAAGAAACTTGACTTCCAGTCCTTCATGGAGACTTTTATTGCTGCTGCTACTCGAATTGCAGATGGAATCGACCTGGATGAGTTCGTCGAGCCTGCCAGCCCTCCTACGGAGTGAACAAAATTTTTATGATCCGATTCAATTTGCCTCGGTATGCCGAGTGGTTTTGTAACCGTTAAACTCCTTCAGGCCTGATGCTTGAGTACATTAATCTGCGGTCCAGAACCTCATGGGATTTGTCTGAACTTAGTTTTACCTTAAATATGCTTGTTTTTATTTCCGAGTGGAACTTGTATCTTCACTCGGAACAGACTTTTATTCTTGTGATGCAATTCTGAGGAGAGGATCGCGGACGACCTGCACCTCATCATCCTTGCAGATCAGGATGGAGCACACATTGTACTTGTGGCGTAGCTCTGAAGAGAAGGTCGCAGTCGACCTGCACCTCGTCGTCCTTGCGGATCAGGATGGAGCGCATGTTGTATTTGTGGCGTAGCTCTGAAGAGAAGGTCGCAGACGACCTGCACTTCATCGTCCTGACGGATCAGGATGGAGCGTGTTTTAAACTTAGGTGAGTACAGGACCGCAGCTAAGCCCCCGAGTGAGAGGGTTGCTCATCACTCGGTAGGATTTTTTAGACTTAGGAGAGTATAGGACTGCAGCTAAGCCCCCGAGTGAGAGGGTTGCTCATCACTCGGTAGGATTTTTTAAACTTAGGCGAGTACAGGACTGCAGCTAAGCCCTCGAGTGAGAGGGTTTCTCCTCACTCGGTAGGATTTTACAAACTTAGGGGACAGGCCGACCCTCACAGCGACTGACAGACTACGCCTCCGACGTGAGAGGGTGCTCATCACTCAGTAGGATTTACAACTAGGCGAGTACAGGACGCAGCTAAGCCCCCGAGTGAGAGGGTTGCTCATCACTCGTAGGATTTTTAAACTTAGGCGAGTACAGGACAGCAGTAAGCCCCCGAGTGAGAGGGTGTGCTCATCACTCGGTAGGATTTTTTAAACTTAGGAGAGTACAGAGGCAGCTAAGCCCCGATGTGAGAGGGTTGCTCTTCACTCGGTAGGATTTTTCAAACTTAGGCGAGTACGGAACTGCGCTAAGCCTCCGGTGAGAGGGTTGCTCATCACTCGGTGGGATTTTTTAAACTAGGCGAATACAGGTTTGCAGCTAAGGCCCCGAGTGAGAGGGTTGCCATCACTTGCTAGGATTTTTTGAACTTAGGCGAGTACAGGACTGCAGCTAAGCCCCGAGTGAGAGGGTTGCTCATCACACTCGGTAGGATTTTTAAACTTAGGCGAGTACAGGACTTCAGCTAACGCCCGAGTGAGAGGGTTGTCTTCGTTGTGAGGATTTTTAAACTTAGGCGAGTACAGGACTGCAGCTAAGCCCCCGGTGGAGGGTGTTGCTCATCACGGTAGGATTTTTTAAAACTTAGGCGAGTACAGGACTGCAGCTAAGCCCCGAGTGGAGGGTTGCTCATCACTCGGTAGGATTTTTTAAAACTTAGGCGAGTACATGACTGTAGCTAAGCCCCCGAGTGAGATGGTTGCTCTTCACGCGGTACGATTTTTCAAACTTAGGCGAGTACGGAACTGCAGCTAAGCCTCCGAGTGAGAGGGTTGCTCATCACTCAGTAGGTTTTTTAAACTTAGGCGAGTACAGGACTACAGCTAAGCCCCCCGAGTGAGAGGGTTGCTCATCCCTCAGTAAGATTTTGCAAACTTAGGCAAGTACAGGACTGCAGCAAAGCCCTCGAGTGAGAGGGTTGCTCATCACTTGGTAGGATTTTTTAAACTTAGGCAAGTACAGGACTGCAGCTAAGCCCTCGAGTGAGAGGGTTGCTCTTCACTCGGTGGGATTTTTTAAACTTAGGCGAGTACAGGACTGTAGCTAAGCCCCCGAGTGAGAGGGTTGCTCTTCACTCGGTAGGATATTTCAAACTTAGGCGAGTACGAAACTGCAGCTAAGCCTCCGAGTGAGAGGGTTGCTCATCAGTCGGTAGGCTTTTTTAAACTTAGGCGAGTACAGGACTGCAGCTAAGCCCCCCGAGTGAGAGGGTTGCTCATCACTCGGTAGGATTTTACAAACTTAGGTGAGTACAGGACTGCAGCTAAGCCCCCGAGTGAGAGGGTTGCTCATCACTCGGTAGGATTTTTTAAACTTAGGTGAGTACAGGACTGCAGCTAAGCCCCCGAGTGAGAGGGTTGCTCTTCACTCGGTGGGATTTTCAAACTTAGGCAAGTACGGAATTGCAGCTAAGCCCCCGAGTGAGAGGGTTGCCCATCACTTGGTGGTATTTCTTAAACTTAGGCGAATCAGGTTCGCAGTTAAGCCTCCGAGTGAGAGGGTTGCCCATCACTCGGTAGGATTTTTTGAACTTAGGCGAATCGGATTCGCGGCTAAGCCACCCACTGGGGGATTTTGGACACATGTATTAGTAACAACAATCATTTAGGAGACTGTAAAACCATGTCTTTGATAAACGAACTGAAAGGTACTCCTTATTACATCTCATCAGTCTGAACACTTTAGTACAAAAACGGCGGAGTAGCTCCGCATTCCAAGCGCGTGGCTCGTCTTTATTCTACTCCACATTGTAGAGGTGATACGCTCCGTTGTGGAGCACCTTGGTGACGATGAAGGGTCCTTCCCAAGCGGGGGCAAGTTTGTGAGGCCGTTGCTGGTCCACTCGGAGCACAAGGTCCCCTTCCTGAAATGCTCGACCCTTCACATTTCTGGCATATAATCGACGAAGGTCTTGCTGATAAATGGTCGATCGGATCAAGGCCATCTCTCTTTCTTCCTCCAGAAGATCAACAGTGTCTTCTCGAGCCCATTCTTCTTCGGCTTCTGAAAAAAGTTCTACTCTGGGTGCATTGTGAAGCAAGTGACTCGGCAGCACAGCCTCAACCCCATAGACCATGAAGAAGGGGGTTCGACCGGTCGACCGATTTGGTGTTGTTCTTAATCCCCAAAGGACTGACGGTAGCTCATCTACCCAAGCACCGGCTGCATGCTTGAGGTCGCGCATCAATCGAGGTTACAGCCCTTTGAGAATCAAACTGTTCGCTCTTTCTGCTTGTCCATTCGACTGAGGGTGGGCAACTGAAGCATAGTCGACCCGAGTACCTTGGGAAGCGCAGAAAGCTCAGAACTCATCTGAATCAAAGTTTGACCCATTATCCATGATGATGCTGTGCGGAACTCCATATCTAAATGTTAACCCTCTGATGAAGCTGACAACAGTACTTGCTTCCAGGTTTTTAATAGGTTTAGCTTCAATCAATTTAGTGAACTTGTCGACTGCTACAAGCACATGGGTGATGCCACTCCTGCCAGTCCTCAGAGGTCCGACCACATCTAATCCCCAAACAGCAAATGGCCAGGCAAGTGGAATAGTCTTCAAGGATGAAGTAGGTTTGTGGGACATGTTGGAGTAGAACTGACAGCCCTCGCACTTGTCAACTATTTCCTTTGCCATCTCATTTGCCCGTGGCCAGTAAAACCCTGCTCGGTATACTTTGGCCACGATGGTCCGAGAGGACGCATGGTGACCACAGGTCCCTGAGTGGATATCATTGAGGATCATTCGGCCTTCTTCTGGAGTGATGCATTTCTGAACAACCCCAGTAACACTCTCTCTGTAGAGCTATCCACCCATTAACGTGAAGGCTTTGGATCGACGGACAATCTGACGAGCCTCTTCTTCATCCTCTGGAATCTCTTTCCGAAAAGTGATGAAGTTGAGCTCTAGCCCTTCAAACTTCTTTTCTAACTTTCTCACTGCATTGCAATAGCCAGTCATAGCTAGGCTCCTGATGTCCCACTCCTTCATCACTTGATTAACCACTAAATCTGAGTCATCGTAAACCATTAGGCGACAGACGCCGAGTGAAATGGCCATGTGCAACCCGTACAGAAGTGCCTCATATTCAGCTTCATTGTTGGAGGAATCAAAGTGAATCTGGAGAACATAACTGAGGTTGTCGCCTCGTGGAGATACCAGGACTACCCCAGTGCCTGAACCATTCAACATCTTGGACCCGTCGAAGAATATAGTCCAATGTTCCGACTGTATCTGGGTCGGTAGCTGCTGTTCAACCCACTCGACGAGGAAATCTGCTATTGCTTGAGATTTGATCGGTTTCATTGCCTCAAACTTGATATCGAGCGGAAGGAGTTCAATCGCCCACTTTGCCACTCGACCAGTTGCAACTCTGTTGTTCAAAATTTCTGACAACGGAGCGTCGCTGGCGACTGTAATCGAATGATCTGAGAAGTAATGTGCAACCTTCTTTGTGGTCAAGTAAATTCCATAGACAAGCTTCTGATAATGTGGATATCTCTGCTTGGATGGGGTTAAGACTTCTGAAATATAGTACATTGGGCGTTGAACCTTGTAGGTTTTACCTTCTTCTTCCCGATCGACCGTGAGTACTATACTGACAACCTGTCGAGTGGCTGCTATATAAAGCAGTAAAGGCTCTTTGCTGATTGGAGTAGCAACCACCGGGTGGGTGGAAAGCAGGGCTTTGAGCTCTGCAAACGCTACGTCAGCTTCAGGAGTCCACTCGAACTTATCAGATTTCTTCATCAGTCGGTAAAGAGGCAATGCCTTTTCACCGAGATGAGAGATGAATCGACTCAAAGTGGCCAAACAACCAGTAAGCTTCTGAATGTCGTGTACACGCACAGGGCGTTTCATTCGGAGGATTGCACCCACTTTCTCTGGGTTTGCATCGATCCCACGTTCTAAAACGAGGAAACCGAGAAACTTTCCACCTGGAACTCCAAATGTACACTTCGACGGATTAAGCTTGATATCATATCTTCTCAAATTGGCAAAGGTTTCAGCAAGGTCAGTCAGCAGGTCAGAACCTTTACGCAACTTAACCACGATGTCATCCATGTATGCTTCCACATTTCGACTGATTTGAGTTAGCAGGCACTTCTGTATCATGCGCATGAATGTGGCACTAGCATTCTTGAGACCAAAGGGCTTGGTGACATAGCAAAAGCACCTGAATGGGGTGATAAAAGCTGTTTTTATTTCATCAGGTCCATACAGTCGGATCTGATGGTACCCGGAATTTGTATCCAGGAAGGACAATCGCTCACATCCCGCAGTCGAGTCAACTATCTGATCGATGTGGGGGAGAGGAAAATGATCTTTCGGGCAGGCCCGATTGATATGCTTGAAATCAATGCACATACGAAGTGAATCGTCCTTCTTGGGAACCATGACAACATTGGCGAGCCACTCGGAGTGGTAAATTTCATGGATTAACTCAGCCGCCAGAAGCCGAGCCACCTCTTTGCCGATTGCCTTTCTCTTCTCCACAGCGCACCGACGGAGATGCTCTTTAACGGGTTTTGCCTTTGGATCGACTCGCAAATGGTGCTCAGCCAGTCCCCTGGGTACACCCAGCATGTCAGACGGCTTCCATGCAAAGATGTCCTAGTTCTCACGGAGGAACTGGATGAGCGCTTCTTCCTATTTGCTGTCGAGTGTTGTTGAGATATGAGTCGGAGCAGCATTGGGATCGGTCGGGTGAATGTGAACAGGCTTTGTTTCACCGGACGACTGAAATGCAGACTCTGAAGCAGGCTTCTTAGCACGCAACAAATCACGCGGATCTGCAGTCTTCTTATATTCTTCCATATCTACTGCTGCCACCTGTTCATCGGCTATCTTAGAGCCCTTCTGGAGGCACTCTTCTGCTCGTTGCCGATTACCAGTGACTGTGATCACGCCCCTGGGGCCAGGCTTCTTCAGCTTGAGGTACATGTAACACGGTCGAGTCATGAAACGGGCATATGCAGTTCTGCCTAGAATAGCATGACAGGCACTGTGAAAATCCACAACTTCAAATGTCAACTTCTCCTTACGGTAATTCTTTGAATCACCGAAAACCACGTCAAGAGTGATCTGGCCGAGTGAATTAGATTTCTTTCCTGGAATGACACCGTGGAATCGCATGTTGCTCTCACTGAGCTTGGACATCGGAATGCCAATCCCACGGAGAGTCTCAGCATACAAAATGTTCAAGCCGCTGCCACCATCCATCAGGACTTTGGTCAGTCGGGTGCCCCAATGACTGGTCGACCACCAACGCTTGACTCCCGGGGGTGGCAACGTGCGGTGGGTGGTCAGATTGGTCGAATGTAATGGGAGTCTTTGACCATTTCAAATATGTCGTCATTGCCAGAGCAACCATGTTTACTTCTCTGTTGATGACTTTCAGTCGACTTTTGCTTTCAATGTGAGCAAAAATCACCAAAATGGAATTGATGTTAGGAAAACCGTCATCATCTTCTTCCTTTTCCTCATCCTTGTCATACTCTTTTTCCTTCTCATTGGGCTTTTTCTCTCGGAACTGCTGGATTAGGAGCCGACATTGTCAAGTGGTATGTTTGGGATAAATCAGATTACCCTCTTCATCCTTCTTGGTGTGAACGTGACATGGAAAATCCAACACATCATTCCCTACTTGATCTTTCACCTTCTTGGGGATCCAGGGCCCATTGGGCTTCCCCTTGAATTTTCCTTGAGTTACAACTGCACCTTCACCAGGACCTGCTGGCTCGGCTTTGCGTTTCTGCTTCCGACCTCCTCCGGTGTCTTGGGCGACTGGCTTGCCCTTTCCACTGCGGAGTCGATCCTCTTCTTCACCATTAGCGTACCGAGTGGCTATTTCCATCATTCGGGTCAGAGACATATCTCCTGTCCGACCGAATTTTATGTTAAGCTCTCGATACCGAACGCCCTCCTTGAAGGCGCAAACTGCTTGGTGTTGGGATATATTTTCTACTGTGTGATGTAAAGTGGTCCATCTTTGGTTGTAATCCCTCAGAGTTTCATTCGGCTTTTGTACGCAATGTTGCAATTCTGTCAACCCTGCAGGTCGTTTGCATGTGCCCTCGAATGTCCTGACAAACACTCGGGCTAACTCTTCCCAGCTGAATATACTGCCTGGAGCCAACTGATTCATCCATGCTCTGGCCGATCCTTCCAACATGAGAGGAAGATGTTTCATAGCTACCTCATCATTTCCACCACCGATCTGAACAGCTACTCGGTAATCTTCCAGCCAAGTGTCAGGCTTCGACTCACCGGTGAACTTACTAACCCCAGTCGCCAACCTGAAGTTGGGAGGGATCTCAACAGCTCTGATGGCTCTGCTAAAACACTCGGGACCTGAAACATGTACTCTGCTTCCACTCGGGCGATCTCTCTCTTGCCCTTCTCTGTGTGCTCGGTTCCTGTCGACCAAAACCTTGCACCAAAATTGACCTCGCATCAAACCCTGGCTCTCTTGGGTCGACTGGCACCCTCCGCTCTTCGCTGTACGGGCGCTTGTCATCATAATGCCGGGGCACATATGATCCGCATCTCGGAAGGGGCGTAGGCACTCGACGGCGGTCATCACGGCCGAGCCGATGATCATACTGCTCGTGGTTCCGACCCAAGTTCTGCTCTTGGCGATGCCCACGTCCCTCACGCCGCGGAGGCGATCTTGGGCTGTGAGCCGATTGGCCTATGTCAGCCACCACAGATCTGCTATGGATTCTGTTACGCGACTGAGATACTGCAGTGTTTTGCTCTCCTGCTGCCCGGAGCAGAGCCCGGATCTGCATCAAACCTCGTCCAGCCTCCTACTAGGATGGCTGGATGGACTCTGCTATACGAGCTGCAGCCGTAAGATTCTGAATAGGAGTGCGGTATACCTGAGGTTGAGGCGGGAACAATTGCCGCCGTCGACTGGACTCAGGAATCTGCTGCCGAGCACGTTCGTCGAGTGGATGCTGAAGATTCTCCAGTCGAGTACGTTCAGCCAAAGTGGCCAAGCGCGCTACCTCCAAGGCCCGAGCCTCAGAGGTCTCTCCGACGATGGGCGTGTGGAGTGCCTCCTCGTTGCGGCGGTGGAGTTCCTCCCTCCGCTACGAAGAGAGGGTTTCGGGATGGTATTCCTCGTGAACATGCGATGGATCGCCACCGCCGTCGCCGCCACCATTGCGACACATGCCAGGTGGGCTGCGTGGTGTGTCGACCATCAGGACCTCTGCCGCAGGGTCGCTGCTGTCACACTAGAACAGGGTCTCGACGGAGCCAGTCGACAGATCGAACAGGCCGTAGAGAGATTCATCGGGCTCGATTGCCGCGACTTGAGGGGTGGCCGACTGACGTGCCACCGCATGCTTCACCCATCGATGAAGCCGCGATCGACCGGATCGCTTGCGACGGCGAACAGCAGGGAACGAAGACACTGCGGGAGCCGACCGATACTGGGTCGACGGCTGCCGCAGAAGGATGCCGTGGACACACGTGCGAAAGTGCGTTGCCCCGCGGACTGGGAGTGTCTCGATGTCGAGGGGGGCCTCCTGGAGCCAGGCGGAGTCGTCGGCGATGAAGACGAGCGCGCCGAGATAGATCTTGCGGCCCTCAGCCGAACCTCCACTAGAAACCATGATGATGGGAATCGGAAAAATCTCAACCTCACCGGAAAGTCGCTAAGACACCGGCCCCACGGTGGGCGCCAACTGTCGTGGTTCTAAGTCTGACTGTAGAATAGGGGTTAGGTATGAGGAGGCAAGATCCTAGCTACGGTGAGGTTGTGCACGCAAGATTTATGAGTTCAGGCCCTTCTCAGAGGAAGTAACAGCCCTACGTCTCGGTGCCCGGGGGCTCGGTCGATTGGATTATGCGTGAAGTTACCGGGGGTGCGAGCCCTTGTGCCTGAGGAGGGGGGTGGCTTATATAGAGTTCGCTAGACCCCTCCAGCCCTCAGTTACACAGGATTCAATGTACATAAAGATAGGACATTACTGGTAACGCCAGCAATAAAGGCATATAAATGATCATTAACACTACGGAGTGAACGCCTGACCGTTGCCGTTCTGAGTGACTTTAGATCTTCTGTCTTCCGAGTGATTTCTGATGTGGTCGAGTGAGTACACTCCGGTCGAATGGAATTGGGTTTTCCGAGTGGAATGCTTCTGGTTGAGTGAATGGTATTGTCCTTTGAATATCCCTGACTTTAAGGTAATGTCCTTGGGAAGGGTGTCTAGGTCAGGCCTATTACCCTACCCCAGGTACATGTCATCGTCAGCAGGTCCTTGTTCTTGATAGTGACCTCGTTAAGCTGGCGATAGTCCACGCACATTCGTAGACTTCCTTCCTTCTTCTTGACAAATAATACTGGTGACCCCCATGGCGAGATGCTTGGACGAATGTATCCTTTCTGTGGCAACTTGTCTAACTGCTTCTTTAATTCTGCCAGCTCTGGGCCTGGCATACGATAATATTTCTTGTATATTGGAGCTGTACCGGGAATCACCTCAATTGCAAACTCCAATTCTCGGTCGGGCAGCATTCCTGGTAATTCCTTATGGAACACATCAGGAAACTAACAGACTACTGGAATCAGGTTCATATCTGTAACAGTGGTCTGGTATGCCGCGCCCTTTCTTGTTATCATTCTGCTGGCCAGAAATTGGACGGTTTGTCCCACGGGGTTCAGCAATGTCACCGTTCTGGTGGCGCAGTTGATACACACTTGGTGCGGTGCCAACCAGTCCATCCCCAGTATTATGTCCAGTCCTGGAGAGTCAATAGCAACAAGGGTAGCTGGGAATTTGACTCCATGGATTGATATTTCCAGCCCCTTGTATATTATATTTGTTCTGAGCATAGAGCCAGGGGATTATACCACCATGATTTTGTCCAAAAGTGAAGGAGAAAATTTGTGCAAGGTGGCAAAACTTCGCGAAATAAACGAGTGGGAAGCCCCAGAATCAAATAAAATTAATGCAGGTATGTCATTGACAGAAAACATACCAAGGACAATGTCTAGAGCTTCGCAGACTTCTTCGGTAGAGATGTGGTGGACGGATCCGTGGCTGAAGTTGTGGTTGGGGCGGCGTCCAAGGTGATTGACTTGTGGCTTGTGGTCAGCTGATTGCTTCCCGTTATTAGTAGGGCACTGCTTGGCGTAGTGTCCACTCTGGCCACAAGTGAAACAGGTGTTGTTGCGGTGACAGTCCTCTATGACTGGCTGCTTGCCGAAGGTCTTGCTCTGGTTGCCTGGCTTGCTGTTGTTGCCACCATTGTTCCACACAGGTTTATTCTCAAATGGCCCTGACTGCCAGCTGTGCAGCTTTTGCGCATATGGCTCCCTGTTGTCCTTCTTGGGCTGGAACTTCCTCTTACGATCATCATTCCCAGACTTGTGTTCTCGTTCGGCGATGAAGGCCTTATCCACCAAGGTCTGGAAATCGGGGAAGTCCAACATGCATAGCTGACATCGGAGGGCATGGTTAAGTCCTCGAGGAACCGGTCAATTTTCCTTTCTTCGGTAGCCACATCATGAGGAGAGTACCGGGCCAAGTTTTTGAACTTGTTTAAATATTCTCCTACATACATGTTTCCTTGAGTGAGAGCCAGGAATTCTCTCTGCTTCACTTTCATGATGCCCGTGGGAATATGATACTTGCGGAACAGTTCTTTGAATTTCTCCCAGGAAATCTCTTCAGCAGGACACATTAGCTTGGTGTTGTCCCACCATATGGATGTCGGGCCTTCGAGATAATGAGTGACAAATGGAACTTTATCTGCTTCTTCACAATGAGCGATGTCCAATTTCTTCTCCATGGTTCTTAACCAGTCATCAGCCTCAATAGGATCCACAACCTGACCAAAGCCGGGTGGTTTTGTGCACTGGAAGTCAGACAGTTTAGAATGCACCCCATTGCCATTATTCTGACCTACTATTGTCTGCATACTCTTGAGAAATTACATGAGGTCTTGGTTTCACTTTTCCTCAAACATTCTCATTGTCTGATCTGTGGTTGGTGCTTGAGGTGGTGGTGGTGGTAAGTCTTCGGGCGGTTGCCCTGCCTGCCTGGCGGATCGACGGACGGGGTTTCCATCGCCGCCTTGACTGCTACTTCCTCTCTTCATCGTAATTTTTGTTCCCACGGCAAATACCGAATTGATGAGCAACATCCATAAGGAGAAATACAATAATATGACACCGAAGAAAATTCATGAAAAAGGCAAATAAGGAGAACAACTTAATTATACAAGACAACCCAACATCATACATGGCAAGCTAGTAGGGGGAATATCATGGCTAGACTGCTCATATGACAGTCGATATATGCAAAGATGCATGCATTACTACGCAAACTCCAGTCTAGTGCATCGGTGACATGGACACTGCCCATCTGAAGAGTCCTCGTCGTCAGATCCTGAGTTAGAGTCAGAACTGATGATGTGAGTCACCTGGTCAAAGGAGACGCGACGTCGCTGCTGAGACGGCTGTCCTTCTGCGGGAGAAAGAGCACGTCGCTTCAGCATCGGTGAGGCAGGAGTGGCTAGGAGTGAGGCCCACTCAGCTGGGATCTCATGTCGGCTACCAGACAATAAACCTGATGGCCCAGAAGAACCAGAAGGGGTATCCAGCACATGCGCAGGTGGAACTGGTGGTGGATACCTGGGTGGAACTACAGGAGGAGGTGCTGGAGTCACTGCTGCAAGTGCCTCCTGAACACGACACAGCTCCTCAGCCAAGGAAATGATCATACGGTAACTGGCATTCAGGTAGCGAGACAAAACACCGACCGCATGATCACACGCCGGGTCAACAGGTGAGAAAAGGACTCGCCCTGTCGCAGGCGACAGAGTGGGATAGTGAAAAAACCTGGATGGATCCGCATCTCGACCTCGTGGAAGCGCAAGTCAGTAATAGCCTCCATGGCAGCAAACTGGATCGCCAGCTCCGGAGTAGAAGCCACTCCGCCCTTGGAAGAGCGAGAAGAGCTTCCAATGTCCGAAGTCGCGGTCATGTAAGCCACTGCATGGTACTCATATACTGACTCGCCCAACTGCTCCCGAAACACCTGGTACACCGTGTCATCACCGTTGGGATACAGCCGAAGCCAGACACTGTGAAGGAGAGCTGGAAAAGTGCGGGGTTCTGGCTCATGATGGAAGTGATATGGAACTGGTGACATCTACACTCACAATGCCAAGGGTTAGTAACATAATGAATTATGATGCATGAGACATGGCATGCAACAATCAAATGTAACAAGCAGGATGCACACTCAAGGTCCTATGCTAATCGCAGTCCTAGCGCGGGTTACCTAGGGTGTCCTACAGTCAGCACGGCTCTGATACCAAGCGTTGTGGCACCCCGGCTCAGAGAACCTGTTTACCAGTGTTTCCAACACAGAGATCATGTCTTCTGGAAACACTAAACAACTTGGAACAGAACATAGCTGAACTTTTATTGATAATAGTCGAGTACAAGCTTATATATTACATGATCATCGAGGCCAAAAGCACATCTAGTGCTGCAACAATATCTACATTATTTATCCAACATATCCGGACCTCGGTATTACTACAAAATACTACTGCGAAGTACTAATGAGTAGCGGAACATGACAGCAACTCCATCCACGGGGACACTGCTGAGGACATATCCTAAATAGCACAGCACGGACCTTTGAGACCTCTGTCTCAGTCTTCTCCTGCATTTGGCATGATACGCTAGGTGAATACTTTGAATGTACTCGCAAGCGCATGAGAACCAAATATGCAGCAAATAATAGCATGGCAATCAACATGTTAAGTCTTAAGTGATTCTCTTACTGTTATCAACTTATTCATATTCGGGTTCTCTCTTAACCCTCGAAATACCCGATACCAATGAGTACTTCCGCTCACAGGACAAGTTCTTCCATCATTACTATGGTTATTATGGTTGATCACCTAGAGAGGTCTGGACGGGCTGTCCAATACCGTGGACGCGGCTATTCGAATAGATTTTACACTCTGCAGAGGTTGGGCACTTTACCCACACCATGGAGCACCTGGCCTCGTGATCCCATTCGGGTGGACCAGCGTTGCTCCAACGAAACCTGCCTAACCCGTGACTCTCCCATCGTACCACCGGCAATCATCCTCCCCCGGAGTCAAGCCCTGGGTGGCCCCTGTGTCACCTCGTGACACCTGCCACCGTCGTGGCCAACTAAACTGTCCCAAACGGGGACGCCGGCACAAAACTCAACTAGGCTCACAGGGTTATCGCGGTCTACCTGATCAGGGCAGCATGCACGCATAACCCTCCCTGTCTGGAGGTACCGGTGAAAGAGCACGCGATCAGGCCAAGTCAAGGTCGTCCCATACCGGCAAATGTGGCTGCACGGGTAAGCCCGGATAGGTGACTCTTGATCAACCAACTAAGTTGCACTTAGCAAGCATGGTTATTCATCATATCAATTTGAGTCATCATCATTAGGCATTTAAATAATTTACTATGATTTTTTTATGATAATTAATTGCAAGAAATGAATATGGATTATGCAATGCTATGAGATGCTTCATAATATGGATGTCCTGGCTTGCCTTGATCAATTGGGTTGTTTAGAAACTCCTGGTCTTCAAATCCACAAGAATCTCCTGCTGAAAATATATTTAAATGGCAAAGGAAAATGTCACATAAAGCCTTTTTATTCACCAACAATTCTGTGAGTATTGGAAAAATACCAAACTTGGTCAAAAAATAAAGGAGTACAATATGAACACAATGCAAAAAGAATCAGGTCAATTGGACCTTCCTGTAAAAAGTTATTCACCGTCAAAGCTACTGGTCAACTCTGTTAATTACTTCAAAAAAAAAACCAGAACGGGCCACGTCGAGGGTGTATTTGCCCAGGGCATCTCCACCTACCACTTCAGCCAGTCACTGGCAAGTGGGGCCCGGCCCGTTTAAACAGAGGAGGGAGAGAGGGAACAGAAGGAGGCGGAGCTCCGCCGGCGCTCACCGGCGATAGGAACGGCGGTTGGGCTGGGAAACGACTGGAATCGATCGGGCACTCGAAGATGGTCCTCCCTGTACCCGTAGCTCTCTCGAAGATGGCCGGACGGTGACGCACCTTTCTTCTCCGGCGGACAGCAGCTACGGTGGTCGACGGAGGCGAGGATTCCGGCAGCGGTTCGACTCGGGGAGGGGTCTAGAAGCACCAGTGGGACACCACGAACTCGACGGTGGGCTTAGGCGGAGCTGGGTGGCTTGGAGAGGGCTGGCGATGGATGGGGATCGAGCAGAGCTTCTGCCAAAGTTGAGGGAGACGAGCTCCCGGCCCTCCTTTGGCGCTCTGGAGGTGGGTGAGGAAGTGGTGGAGAGGTGGTGAAGCGAGGAGGGGCTGGGCAGGGCTATTTATAGCCGGGAGGAGCTGCTCGGCGTGCTCTCTGGAAGCGGCGAGATGCAGGCCATGTTGCCGGCAAGACGTACGCCGTGCTGGGTGGATGTTTGCGGGGAGGGGACGTGAGAGTACAGCGGCATTAAATGCGGGAGGCGACGGCTTGGGAGGAAGGCGACGAGCGGCGCCGCAACTATGGCCGCACAGGTCTCACAGTGCGGCGATGGCGTGGTGGCCGGCGAGGGCATCTCCGGCGAGGGCGAGGGTTCTGGAGGGGCTGCGTGTTGACCAGGGGTGATGTCGGCATGCCCAGACAAGTTGCTGCGGCGCCGTGGTCTCGCTCGGATGAGACCCGAGCCTGGCGCAGCACAGAGCGCGGCGACAAGCATGCCAGCGCCCTGCTCACCATGGTGCTTGGCACCAGGAGGCCATGTATGCCTGGCGTTACATGTCTAGCACATCGACCTTCGATCCCTCAGATCACCTACAGCCTTGGTTTTGCTTGGTTCACGCAGAGATGAGAGGTATGATCATCAACAGTTTCTAACAGCAATCTTGTGGAGGTTCCAGAGAAGAGATGAGGTGGAGATTGAGCCAAAGAGAGTGTCTGGAGTGATCCTCATTGGAAGGACTCCAAACAGGCCAAGTTTGAGAAGGTTTGGTTGAGGTTTGAGGGGAGTTCATGTGCAAGCTACATTTCTGGTCCAGAATCAAAATGTTGAAGTGCTGCTCACATGGAAGATCTCCTGGGGCTGAAACTTGGTGTCGGGAAGTCATTTGTAGGTGTCCTCATGCCACAAAAATTTGAGAGCATTCGGATAAACCTAACATGTACTTCCTTCACAAAGGTCCAGTCTGACCAGGAACTAAAATGAATTATTTTGCAAAATATTTGAACTAGACCATGAAATATTTTTGAATATTGGGGCAACATATGATCCAAGGAATTTTAGAGAATTATTTGAGAATTTTCTGAGCATCAAAACTATAGGTTGCTTCAAAACCCATAGTAATGCCCTAAATTCTCAAATAAAAGAAAAGAGCTATTAAAAAGGATGTAAATTGAAATTTGGGTACTTGAGGTACTTGGCAGGGTTTTGGCAAGGTGATGAGGCTTTGGATCATTTGGAAAGAGTTCAAGAATGTCCAAGTCCAAATGAAAAAGGTTAAAAAACCATTCAAATTCAAATAAAGCCAAGAAAAGTTTGAAAAGAAAAAGTTGCCAAAATCAGGGTGTCACAGGTGGGGAAACACTAAGGGGGAGGGGCACCTCCACATGGCTTGGAGGGCAAGCCTTCCCCTGGCCGCCGCCCCCTCTCCTTGGAGGAGGGGCCATGGCTGGTTGGCCCCCTCTACCCCCTATATAAATAGAGGGGAGGGGTTGGGTACAGCCACACCCCAACCCTAGCCATC
Organism: Thinopyrum elongatum; assembly: GCA_011799875.1. Lineage (NCBI taxonomy): Eukaryota > Viridiplantae > Streptophyta > Magnoliopsida > Poales > Poaceae > Thinopyrum > Thinopyrum elongatum. The sequence continues at coordinate 716,920,500 of CM022303.1, forward strand.
GCCCCCTCTCTCCCTCTACAACTCCATCTCCGGTTTGCGCTTGGCGAAGCCCTGTCGGAGTTTCGTAGCCACCACGACCACCACGCCGTCATGCTGGCCTAGATCCCATATACCTCTCCCTCTCACTTGCTAGATCAAGAAGGAGGAGACGTCACCGAGCCATACGTGTGCATATCTTGGAGGTGTCATTCATGCGGTGCTGGATCGGATTGGATCGTGAAGAGTATGACTACATCAACCACGTTCATTAGAATGCTTCCTCTTTCAGTCTACAACGGTATGTATATGCTCTCTCACTCATTGCTAGCATCAAGTAGATTGATCTTGGGTGACTTCATAGCAATTTTTTTTGTTTTGCATGCAACGAATCCCAACAATGGCATCGTGAGCTAGGTCTATGCGTAGATGTTATGCATGAGTAGAACACAATTTTCTTGTGGGCATTGATGTTTAGATTGCTACCTTCCTTTGTATTTTTGTATTTGGCGGTATTGTGGGCTGAAGCGGCCTGGACCAACTTTACTTGTCCACGCACAAGAGACCGGTTCCGGGATTGACATGCAACTTGTATTGCATAAAGCTGCTGGCGGGTGTCTGTCTCTCCCAGTTTAGTTAAATATAATTTGACAACGGCGGTCCTTGTAGAAGGTTAAAAGGCAACTTGTATATCACCATTGTCGCTTTGCATAGGTAAGAATGATTCTTATACATTGCCCCTAGAAGCCACATCAAATTTGCAACAATAAAGTAGAGGACGTCTAACTTGTTTTTGTAGGGCATGTGATGTGATGTGGTATGGCCAAGATGTGATTTGATAAATGTGATGTATGAGATGATCATGTTTTGTAATAAGTACACAATTTGCATGTCGATGAGTACGACAACCGGCAGGAGCCATAGGGTTTTCTTAATATTATTTTGTGACATGCGTGTCAATCATTAAACGCGATGTAATTGCTTTACTTTATCGCTATGAGTTAGCGATAGTTGTAGAAGAAATAGTTGGTGGAGACAACCATATGACAGCATCGAGGACCTAGGTGCCATGCCGGTGATGATAGAGATCATGCCGGTGCTTTGGAGATGGAGATCAAAAGCACAAGAAGACAGAGGCCATATCATGTCACATATTGCTTGCATGTGATGTTTGTCTGTTATGCATCTTTTTTTTCTTAGATCGCGACGGTAGTATTATAAGATGATCCCTCAAACTTAATATCAAGATAAAAGTGTTCTCCCTTAGTATGCACCATTGCGAAAGTTCGTCATTTTGAAGCACCTCGTGACGATCGGGTGTGATAGACTCTACGTTCACATACAACAGGTGTAAGCCAGTTTTACACACGCAGAAATACTTTGGTTAACTTGACAAGCCTAGCATGTACAGACATGGTCTCGGAGCATAGTGAACCAAAAGGTTAAACATGAGTCACATGGATGATATGATCAACATGTCGATGTTCACCATTGAAACTACTCCATCTCACATGATGATCGGACTTGTTTTAGCGAATTTGGATCATGTATCACTTAACAACCTGAGGGATGTTGATTTAAGTGGGAGTTCATTAGTAATTTGATTAGTTGAACTAATTATCATGAACATATTCTAAATATCTTTGCAAATATGTTGTAGATCAATGGCTCGTGCTGTAGCTCCGCTCAATTTCAATGCGTTACTAGAGAAAGAAAAACTGAAAGATGATGGAAGCAACTTTGCGGAATGGCTCTGTAATCCGAGGATAATCAACACTGCTACACAAAAGGCTTATGTCCTTGATGCACCACTCGGTGTGCCACCCCCTCCCTTGACTATAGATGCTATGAACATCTGGCAGACAAGGCATGATGACAACTCGATAGTTTAGTGCGCCATGCTATACGGCATACAACCAAGGCTCCAAAAATGTTTTGAGCACCATGGGGCATATGAGATGATTGAGGAACTGAAAATGGTTTTTCAGGCTCACACCTGTGTGGAGAGGTATGATGCCTCAGGCAAGTTCTTTAGCTGTAAGATGGAAAAGAACAACTCCATTAGTGAGCACATACTCAAAATGTCTGGGTACGCCAATCGCCTGAATCTGCTGGGACTTATCATTCCTGATGAAGTAGCAATCGACAGAGTTCTCTAATCACTGCCACCAAGCTACAAGGGCTTTGTGATGAACTATAACATGCAAGGGATGGAGAAGACCTGAGCTTTTTGCGATGCTTAAAATTATGGAAGTAGAAATCAAGAAAGTGCATCAAGGGTTGATAGTCAAAAAGACCACTAGTTTCAAGAAGGCTAAGGGAAAAAGAAGGGAAACTTCAAGAAGAATAGCAAGCAAGTTGCCACTCCCGTGAAGAAACCCAAGGCTAGACCTAAACCTGACACTGAGTGTTTCTACTGCAAGGGGAATGGCCACTGGAAGCGTAACTGCCCCAAGTACTTGGCTGATAAGAAGGTTGGCAATGTCAACAAAGGTATATTTGATATACATGTTATTGATGTGTACCTTACTAGTGCTCATAGTAGCGAATGGGTATTTGATACTGGTTCAGTTGCTAATATTTGTAACTCAAAATAGGAGCTGTGGAATAAATGAAGACTAGCTAAGGATGAGGTGATGATGCGCATTGGAAATGGATCCAAGGTTGATGTGATCACCGTCAGCACGCTCCCTCTACGTCTACCTTCGGGATTAGTTTTAAACCTCAATAATTGTTATTTGGTGCCTGTGTTAAGCATGAACATTATATCTGGATCTTGTTTATTGTGAGATGATTATTCATTTAAATCTGAGAAAAATGGTTGTTCTATTTATATGAATAATATCTTTTATGGTCATGCACCCAATGTGAATGGTTTTTTCTTGTTCAATTCGATAGTAGTGATACACATGTTCATAATATTGATGCCAAAAGATGCAAAGTGAATAATGATAGTACCAAATACTTGTGGCACTGCCGCTTGGGTCATATCATTTTAAAGCACATGAAGAAACTCCATACTAATGGACTTCTGGAATCACCTGACTTTGAATCATTTGAAACATGTGAACCGTGCCTCATGGGCAAGATGACTAGAACCCCGTTTTCTGGTACAATGGAGCGGGCAAGTGACTTGTTGGAAATAATACATACCGATGTACGCGGTCCAATGAGTGTTGAAGCACGTGGTGGATATTGTTATTTCCTGACCTTTCGTAGATGATTTAAGTAGATATGGGTATATTCACTTAATGAAACACAAGTCTGAAACATTTGAAAAGTTCAAGGATTTTCAGAGTGAAGTAAAGAATCATCATAATAAGAAGATAAAATTTCTATGATCTGATCATGGAGGTGAATATCTGAGTTATGAGTTTGGTATGCATTTAAGACAATGTGGAATTGTTTCACAACTCATGCCACCTGGAACACCACAAAATAATGGTGTGTGTGAACATCGTAATCGTACTCTATTATATATGGTGCATTCTATGATGTCTCTTACCAATTTGCCACTATCGTTTTGGGGTTATGCATTAGAGACAACCACATTCACTTTAAATAGGGCACCATCTAAATCCGTTGAAATGACACTGTATGAATTCTGGTTTGGCAGGAAACCTAAGCTATCATTTCTTAAAGTTTGGGGATGTGACGCTTATGTCAAGAGGCTTCAGCCTGACAAGCTCGAACCCAAAGCTGAGAAGTCCATCTTCATAGGATACCCTAAACAGATAATTGGGTATAACTTCTATCATAGATCCGAAGGCAAGATCTTTGTTCCCAAGAATGGGTCCTTTCTAGAGAAGGAGTTTCTCTCGAAAGAAGTGAGTGGGAGGACGGTAGAGCTTGATGAGGTTATTGAACCTTCTCTTGAATTGGAAAGTAGCACAACACAGAAAGATGTTCCTGTGATGCCTTCACGAGATAGAGAGGAAGCTAATGATGATGATCATGAAACTTCGAATCAAGCTACTACTGAACTTCATAGGTCGACCAGGACACATACTGCACCTGAAAAGTACGGTAATCCTGTCTTGGACGTCATGTTGTTAGACAACGATGAACCTATGAGCTATGAGGAAGCGATGATGGGCCCGGATTCTGACAAATGGCTAGAGACCATGAAGTCCGAGATAGAATCCATGTACGAAAACCAAGTATGGACTTTGGTAGACTTACCCAATGACCGAAAGGCCATTGAGAACAAATGGATTTTGAAGAAGAAGACGGACGCTGATGGTAATATCACCATCTACAAAGCTCGACTTGTCACAAAAGGTTTTTGGCAAATTCAAGTGGTTGACTACGATGAGACTTTCTCACACATAGCGATGCTGAAGTCTGTTACACTACTGGAATCAGGATCTTTGCCGTCAGCCGTCTCTTTGCCGTCTGCTAGATGATGGCAAAGAAGGTCTTTGCCATCAGCTTACAGAAAACTGACGGCAAAAAAAGAGCATACAGCAAAGATAATGTTTGCCGTCAGCCATCTCTTTGCCGTCCGCTAGCGGACGACATAGAAGCTTTGCCATCAGCTAGCAGACGGCAAAGAGGGAGCGTGGCCCACTAGCGAGAGCCACCTAACGGCCACTTTCTTTGCCGTCCGCTAGCAGACGACAAATAAAGTGGCCAAACTAACGTCCGTTAGCTCGGCTCTTTGCCGTCTGCTAGCAGACGGCAAAGAACCGTGCCCTAACTAAAAAGCCAACGCTCGCGCCACACCCCTCTCTCTGTCCCCTCTCTCTCTCCGCCCCGTGCCCGAGCCGCCGCTGCCCCGCGCCACCCCCGTCGCCGCGTCGCCCCCGCCGCCCCGGCGACCCCCTCCTCCACCCCGCGCCACCCCCTTCGCCGCGCTGCCCCGCGCCACCCCCGTCGCCGCGGCGCCCCCCCTCCTCCACCCCGGCGGCCCCGGCGCCCCTCTCCTCCACCACCACGGCCGCCCCGCCGCTCCCACGCCCTCACCTCCTCCCCGGCTGCCCCGGCGCCCCTCTCCTCCACCCTCGCGGCCGCCCCGCCGCTCCGGCGACCCCTGCTCCGGTGAGACCTTGTATTTTTTTCTGTTTTTTTAGATTTAGTTTAGGTTCTAGTTTAATTTAGGCTTGGTTTAGTTTAGGTTCACTTTAGGTTTTGTTGCAATTTTTTAAGTTTTGGTTTACATTTAGTTTACTTTAGGTTTAGTTTAGGTTAAGAAGAAAGAAGAAAGATGAAAAAATAAGAAGAAGAAGAAGAAGAGGAGGAAGAAGAAGTGTATTTTTTTCTCCCTATTTTTAGATTACTATGCTCTGTTTTTCAACATTTTCAGTTTTCTTTCATGTCTAAAGAAATCCCTAGTTTTGAAGGGTGCCAATTGCCATTGCGAACTAACCTACCAAATTAATTAAGTGTTGTTGATGTTGTTGAGCACAAGTGCATTGCTTTTTATTTCTCAGTTTTCTTTCATGTCTAAAAACTTGGCTCTGTTCCAACTATGTCCATTTATCAAATATGATAGAGTGGAATTAGAGCCAAGTTGGATTAGAGCCAAGTTTCTGTAGATATGCATATGGTCCATTTATCAAATATGGTTCTAGCTGTGTTTATAGATATGGTTCTAGATATGGTCCATTTATAGTACATATATATGGTTCTAGCTGTGTTTGCCTTTTATAGTAGACATGGGCACATGGGCAGATATGGTCCATTGTAGATAGAGTACTAGCAAATTGTTTTGCCATTTATTGACTGTTTTGAAGTGCTTGTTTCCTATGTTGCTTGCATATATTGACTGATTCAACTGCGATGTAATTTCATTTCATGGGAATGAGTAGAAGAAGAAAAGAGGTGTTGTTGTCATCATAAATGTCCACGAGTGCATTGCTTTTTGAATGTGAAATGATAACTTGGTGTAGTTGATTATCTTCTGCTCAAAACTTCTGCTGCTGTAATGTTGTATGATAATGTTGTAAGGGTAGTAATTGGTCTCTTCTGTTGTTTATCAGAGATGGGGGGAGGCCGCCACCGCAGGCTGCGCTCTGCCACACCGGAGTACGACTTGGAAGGTTTCGAGTTCTACACGATCATACTTGAGAATTCCTCCAGGAGGCAGGTATATAAAAGGAGAGATCTCCCCTTCACCCATCTCTTTATCATAACTCTGTTGTTTGCTACATCACTGCTTGACCCACGCTGCAGAGGCTGCCCGACACTTTTATGAAGATGCTGTACGGCCTTCGGCCAAAGAATGTGAAGCTACGATGGGCCGGCAGTGGGCTTCGTAGGCTGTGGGACATGGAGGTGGTGTTCAGGTACGACCACATGTACCTGTGTCGTGGCTGGGAGTAGTTCGTCTGTGCCTACGACCTGCGGCATGGGTACTTCCTTATCCTCAGGTACGACGGCAACGCCATGCACACCGTGAATGTGTTCAACATGACTATGTGCCGCATGCGCTACCAGGACGACGACGATGCCAGTATGCTCTGCCTCTTCTTCCTCTCCATTTGGCTTTGTCTCACACCGATTGTTAAAAAAACTTTGTTGCATTTGGTCAGGCAATGGGAGCAGCAGCAGCGACTCTGGCTATAGCAAAAGCAGCAGCGACTCTGCCTACAGCAAAAGCAGCAGCGAGGATGAGGAGGAACGGACACTACTAGAAAAACGGCTATAGCTAATATGGACATTAATGGCGCACCATGTATGTGGTGCGTCACTGCTATATAGCAGTGGCGCACCAGATATAGGTACGCCATTAATGGCCATATTACTAATGGCGCACCACACCCACGGTGCGCCACTACTAACAATTTTTTTTTTTCAAAACTATTAATGGCGCACCAGGGGAAAGTGCGCCATTACTAGTTTTAACTAGTAATGGTGCACCACACCCTCTGTGCGCCACTACTAACAATTTTTTTTTTCAAAACTAGTAATGGCGCACCAGGGGAAATTGCGCCATTACTAGTTTTAACTAGTAATGGCGCACCACACCCACGGTGCGCCACTACTAACAATTTTTTTTCATTTTTTCAAAACTAGTAATGGCGCACCAGGGGAAAGTGCGCCATTACTAGTTTTAACTAGTAATGGCGCACCACACCCACGGTGCGCCACTACTAACTTTCTGAGGTGGCCAAAAAACACACCAAATGCACCCCCCCTCCGGTGGACTGCCTTTTTAGTTTTAAAAAAATAAAAGAAAATGATAGAAATGTCAAAAAAATAAAAGAAAATAAGATTCCCATATGATATGTGGTCTAGTTGTTAGCAAAATTTACAAACATGAATTTTCGACTTTTTTGCAAAATCTCTCGAGAATTTGTAAAATGGGCATAACTTTTGCATACGAACTCCGATGAAAAAGTTTTTTATATGAAAAATCATCTACTCGAAAAGTTATATCCGAATTCAACTGGGGGAACCCCGTTGAAGATTTTTAGAATCCCCAAAAACCTAACAGAATAAAAGATACGGGGCTTTTAAGATCTAGAGGGGGGAAATGGAAAAAATTTCAAACTTAGTAATGGTGCACCATTTGTTAGGTGCGCCACTAGTAACAGAAAAAAAAAATTTGGTTTTGAATTTTTTTTTTTGAAAAAATGTTCAAAATATGATACGTAATATGACCGGGAAGTTTGAAATATTTTTTCAAAATTTCAACACACTCATAACATGAACAAAGGATTGATATGATAGATATATCAACAAGTGCATGTTAAGTGAGCTGGTGCTGGAGTTGGATAGAACTGAGAAGTTAAGCGTGCTTAGGCTGAAGTAGTGTGAGGATGGGTGACCTTCTGGGAAGTTTGACCACGGAGTGCGATTTGACTTGAGATTAAGCATATTGACCCAAGATTAAGCCATAGTGACCCGAGATTAAGAAAAACATGAAAAAAAAATTCTGAAAAAAATTTGAAAAAAATATTCTGAAAAAAAATTGTTAGTAATGGCGCACTTCTATGTGGTGCGCCATTACTAAGTCAGATAGTAATGGCGCACTTCTATGTGGTGCGCCATTACTAAGTCAGATAGTAATGGCGCACTTCTAGGCATAGTAATGGCGCACTATGTGGTGCGCCACTATTGTCTGCTATACTAATGGCGCACCTAATGGCGCACCAGGGGTGCGCCATTAGTATTTGTTACTAGTGGCGTGATGATAGTGGCGCACCTATAGTGCGCCATTAATGGCCAAAACAGGTGCGCCACTAATTAGCCTTTTCCTAGTAGTGGGAGTGGGGAAGAAGAGGAGCAGAGCGGGGATGAGGAGGTGCAGCCTATTCTGTCTGATGATGACCTCGCGATGGTGGTGGCTGACGATGGCCACGCGATGGTGGTGGCTGACAATGGCCTCGCGATGGTGGTGGTGCCTGACGATGACCACGCGATGGTGTTGGCGCCGGTGATCCCATAGCTGGGGGACTACAGGACCATGCCAATTGTGTTAGAGGAGTACATCCCACTGCCTCGCCGCTCTAAGCGCATCAAGATGATGAAGGAGAAGGAGAAGAAGGAGGAGTGAAGATCTTTAGTTTAATCTTTTTAGTGTAAACCTTTTAAGTATGATAGTGTTGAACTTTCTTAATTATGTGTGTCCATGTCCATTACCTTCCAAACTCAGTTCGGTAATTGATGGAATTGAAATTTTGTGCATGCTCATGGATGCTCGTGAATTGAAATTATGTGTTTTTGTGCCTGCTCATGGATGCTCATTCATTGAATAGTTTCTGATAAAATTATATATCTATGAAATTCTGTGAAATTGAATGAATTTAAGAAAAAATAGGTGATATACAGGATCTTTGCCGTCAGCCAGCAGACAGCAAAGAGCTTTGCCATCTGAAGGCAGACGGCAAAGAGCTTTGCCATCAGCCGGCAGACGGCAAAGCTGCCACGTGGCAGCCACCTGTGCACCGTGGGGTGCACTGGGCTGGCCTATTTGGCAGCTTTGCCGTCTGCTGGCAGACGGCAAAGATGCAAAGATGTTTGCCGTCTGCCAGCTGACGGCAAAGCACGCCGTTAACCCCTTGACGGACCTAAGCTGACACGTGTGCTGTCTAGGCCCTTTGCCATTTGCTGGCAGACGGCAAAGACCTTTTCATCTTTGCCGTGTGCCAGCAGACGGCAAAGAGCCCTTTGCCGTAGCTTGTTCAGCCGGATGTGGTGCCGTTTGTTGGCAGATGGCAAAGGCCTTTGCCGTCCGCTATGCATGCCTTTGCCGTCATCCATGGCAGACGGCAAAGTACCTGATTCCAGTAGTGTTAGGATTATGTTAGCAATTGCTACATTTTTTGATTATGAAATCTGGCAGATGGACGTCAAAACTGTGTTCCTTAATGGTTACCATAAGGAAGATTTATATATGGTGCAACTCGAAGGTTTTGTCGATCCTAAGGATGCTAATAAGGTATGCAAGCTCCAGCGATCCATTTATGGATAGGTGCAAGCATCTCGGAGTTAGAATCTTCGCTTTGATGAGTTAATCAAAGCTTTTTGATTTATCTAAGCTTATAGAGAAGCTTGTATGTACAAGAAAGTGAGTGGGAGCTCTGTAGCATTTCTAATACTATATGTGGATGACATATTATTGATTGGAAATTATGTAGAACTTCTGGAAAGCATAAAGGGTTATTTGAACAAGAGTTTTTCAATGAAAGACCTCGGTGAAGCAGCTTACATATTGGGCATCAAGATCTATAGAGATAGATCAGGACACCCGACAGGTCTTTCACAAAGTACATACCTTGACAAAGTTTCTGAAAAAGTTCAAAATGGACCAGTCAAAGAAGGGGTTCTTGCCCATGTTGCATGGTATGAATTTGAGTAAGACTCAATGCCCAGCTATAGCAGAAGAAAGAGAAAAGATGAAAGTCATCCCCTATGCCTCAGCCATAGGCTCTATCATGTATGCCATGCTATGTACCAAACCTGATGTGTGCCTTGCCATAATTATGACTGGTAGGTACCAGAGTGATCCAAGAGTGGAACACTGGACAGTGGTAAAAATATCCTTAAGTACCTAAAGAGCACTAAGGAAATGTTTCTCGTTTATGGAGGTGATGAAGAGCTCATCGTAAAGGGTTATGCCGATGCTAGCTTTGACACTGAACTGGATGACTCAAAGTCTCAATTTGGATACGTATTTATTTTGAATGGTGGAGCAGTCAGTTGGAGTAGCTCCAAGCAAAGCATTGTAGCAGCATCAACATGTGAAGCGGAATATATAGCTGCTTTGGAAGCGGCGCAGGAAGGAGTCTGGATGAAGGAGTTCATGACCGATCTAGGTGTGGTTCCTAGTGCATCGGATCCCATGACTATCTATTGTGACAACACTGGCGCCATTACCATTGCCAAGGAGCCAAGGTTTCACAAGAAAACCAAGCATATCAAATGCCATTTAAACTCCATCCGTGATTACATCAAGGCAGGAGACAGAGAGATTTCCAAAGTTCATACGGATCTAAATGTTGCAGACCCGTTGACTAAAACTCTTCCCCGAGCAAAACATGATCAGCACCAAAACTCTATGGGTGTTAGATTCATAACTATGTAAACTAGATTATTGACTCTAGTGCAAGTGAGAGACTATTGGAAATATGCCCTAGAGTCAATAATAAAGATGTTATTATCATATTTCCTTGTTCATGATAAGTTTTTATTCTCCATGCTATAATTGTATTAACCGAAAACTCAAATACATTGTGTCCGTAGTGAGCCTCCACTTGACTAGCTCATTGATTAAAGATGGTTAAGGTTTCCTAAAAATAGAGATGAGTTGTCATTTAATAATGGGATGACATTATTAGGAGAATGATGTAATGAACATACCCAATCATAAGCTTAGCATCTGATCGTGTCACTTAGTTTAATTGCAACATCTTTCATAATGTCAAGTATCTGTTCCTTAGACCACGAGATCATGCCACTGCCTAATACCAGAAGAATACTTTGTGGGTATCAAACATCACTTCGTAACTGGGTAATCATAAAGGTGCTCTTTAGGTATCTCGGAAAGTATTTGTTGGGTTGCATGGATCGAGACTGAGATTTGTCACTCCATGTGACGGAGAGATATCTCTGGGCCCTCTCGGTAATATGATATCCTAAGTAGCTTGCAAGTGACTAATGTGTTTAGTCATTGGGATATTGTATTACGAAATGAGAAAAGAGACTTGCCGGTAACGAGATTGAACTAGGTATGGCGATACCGACGATCGAATCTTAGGTAAGTAAAACATCGCAAGACAAAGGGAATTGCATACGGGATTAGATGAATCCTTGCCATTGTGGTTCAAACCGATAAAGATCTTCGTTGAATATGTGTGTCGGTGTGGTAAACAACGGGGTGTTCACTACCCCTGACCACGCACTGGCAAGTTGCAGCCTCCAGGCGGGAAGGACATGGCGGAGAAGGAATCCACTCAAGGATGTATTCAAGGCCTGGTTTCCGGCAAGGTTTACTTGCCGGGAATAGGTCCACGCATCGCCGGCAAGGTGGAGCCGGCAAGACAAGACTCCAGGCGGGTCATCCAGAAGATCAAGTCTACTACCGTCGGCAAGTTCCACACCGGCAAGCAACGACCCGGCAAGCTCCGTGCCGCCAAGCTCCCTCTGTCGTTACTCTACCGCTCCACCTCGGCGGCCTGTCAGAGGCTCACCGACAGGTGTCGAGAGGGCAAGTAGATGGGTGAAGCTTGTTGAGGCACGTGGTAGCTCGCCGCCTGAAGAACACCTTTATCGACACACGTCCGTGGGACAACTAGAAGCAAATGCAAGACTATCAAGGAGGCGTTCAAGCTGATGACCAGAGGACAAAAGACCAGAGGCTGGGTTCCCGGCAAGATACTTGCCGGGAAGCTTGCGAAGGCCCGGCAAGACCCGCACCCGGCAAGATTCCGCTACTGTGCCACCGCTCCAGCGCAGCAGCCAGCCTGTCGTTCTGGCCCCTTCCCTTGGATGCGTGGCAGGGCACTAGTGGTGGATGAGCTTAAGTGGCGCTAATGGGACGGCCCCTTTTTCCATCCCCAAGAAAGTAAGGACACCTCAACGGACACCTAAATGGAGCATTTAATGCATTTGTCCTAAGCCGTCAGGTGATAAGCTTGATAACACTGTAGTAACTTTACACCTCAAGTATGCATAGTGCGCCACTGTTGGTGACCCCTTGGACATATAAAAGGAGGCCCAAGGCGTAGCTACATGGGGAGGGGGGCTTTCTGACCCATTCTGCATGCGTAGCTGCTTCTTGAACGTGCTGTTCATAACAAGCGCTCCTGCAGAGGACCTTCTGGCCCAATTTGCATGCACAGTGGCTCTGTACTATTCATCACATAGCGCTCCTGAGCCAGAGCTCAAACACCCATAATACACCAAAGCAGGAGTAGGGTTTTACGCTGATCAGCGGCCCGAACCTGGGTAAAAATTCCCTCGCGTTGATCGTTGGTTCTGCTCTTTGTGCACTCCCCTTTCCCTGTCGAATGGTAAAAGGGATCCCCGCTGTCCCATAGGTGTTGTACGCCGACATCTTTGGCGCGCCAGGTAGGGGAAAGGGTTGCATGAACCTGATCTTGCGATCAGCGCGCCAGTTTGTTCATCATCTTCATCGCCATGGCAACCAAGAAGAAGGGCACCACGACCTGCGCAGAAAGCTAAGTCCTAAAATTTTAATTACTTCCTGCTGTTTAGTCTTATCCTTGATGATATTTTTGTACATAACTTGTGCGCGAAGGAGCGCTCTTGAAACATTCTGCGCTCCTAGTTGCTTTGGGTCCGCCCAACAATACAGATGCAGTTGCGATTGTTTCTAAAGCGTTAAGCTCCCGAAGAGGCGGCGTTTTCGATAGGCTGCTAGACAGGACCCGATCCTAAGCGTCATCGACCAGAACGTGCGCATTCGGGGAGTATTCCGGCAAGCGTAGGGACTCATTGTACAAAAATGCAAACATTTAAGGAGAAGGACTTAGCAAGTTTTATTCTAAGGTTTCTGCGCAAACCCGTATGCTGAGGAGCCTTCCCGAGGCTAGTCGCGCTCCTAATTGCCTCGAGTCCGCTCGGCAACTTGGGCAGCTGCACTAAAGCTGGGAAGGAAAACTTTTTCGGGAGGCGGCATTCCCGGCAAGCTGCTAAGGACCCGCTCCTTAAAGCGCTGCTGACTGGGTCGTGCGCACCGGAAGGTGCTCCGGCAAGCAAGGGAATATACGGCAGAAGTCAAAATTACAACAAATCAATCATAAGCCAGAGGCTAATCAAGTTGTTGTGTTAAAACACTGTTGTGGCATTTAATGCCCAATTAATGTTGCAGGAATACGCATGGAAGGCGAGCTCGGGGGCTGGCGGCGTCCCAGAGAATAACCTTCTTGAGAGCTGCCAGTCACCACCACGAGTGCGACCTCGCTATGCGAGATGAACGGCAGGAAAAGCTAAGTCACAAAGATTTGTGACGATTACATTTCTCTTGTTGTCTTCACCTGCTTCTTACACCTACACGCGAAGGAGCCTTCCCGGGGCCAGTGGCGCCCCTAGTTGTCTTGCGTCCGCTCGACAACTTAGGCGGCTGCACAAGCATCGGGAAGGTAAACCTTTCCGGGAGGCGGCGTTCCCGGCAAGCTGCTAAAGACCCGTTCCTCAAGCGCTGCCGGCTGGAGCGTGCGCACCGGAAAGTTTTCCGGCAAGCGTGGGCCGTCTTGATTGATTCTTTGTCCATGTATATCAACCTGCACACGAAAGAACCTTGTCGTGGTTAGCCCACGCTCTAGTATCGCCTCGAGTACGCTCGGCAAACTTAGTAGCTGCGTTCTGGCCCGCCAAGTCACCTTGCCAGCGGCGGCGTTTCCGGCAGGCTGCTAAAGACCCGCACCTAGCGCTCGCGGCAAGCGTGTGCACTGGCAAGGTTTCCAAACAGCGTAGGGTATAAGATATATGCAAGGACGGAATTAATCAAGGAGGAAGCAAACATTCATGTAGCATAAAGAAATATGTATTGCATACATAAAGATTGGCCTGACTAAGATAAATTGTTTCTTTATATGTGCCATTGCAGCAACAGGTATGCGAAAAGTATTTCAGTCCCGGCGGCTGCATAATTCTCGGTGGCACGCGGCAGCCGAGAAGGCCAGGGACGCCGTGCTAGAGGCCGACAAGACGACAGCGAGGCATTCATAGTAGACGGCGACAACAACAGAGATGAGCATATGAATCGAGCACCGCACCCGCAGTACCCTTTTTTGGGGGGGAAGGCTCGGGGGCTGGCTCTTTAGCGCACGGTGTGGCGCTCCCTTTTGGGCCCACGACTCCTGCTGCCGTCCTGCTCTGTCTGCCCACGCTGCCGGCAAGCCCAAGGCTCGGCAAACCACAAAAGCTCTCATGCGTCATCATCAGCGCGCAGTTAAAAGTCGTGGGTGGCAATTGCTTCTCGCCACGCATACGCCAGTGCATGTTTTTGGGCCTAGCCCAGAAAAGTGTTGTGCGCACTTGTCCGGCCCAGGCCCGGGGGCTCCTGTCGGTGTAGTAAACAAAGGGGTGTTCACTACCCCTGACCACGCACCGGCGAGTTGCAGCCTCCAGGCGGGAAGGACATGGCGGAGAAGGAATCCACTCAAGGATGTATTCAAGGCCTGGTTTCCAGCAAGGTTTACTTGCTGGGAATAGGTCCACGCATCGCCGGCAAGGCGGAGCCGGCAAGACAAGACTCCAGGCGGGTCATCCAGAAGATCAAGTCTACTACCGCCGGCAAGTTCCACACCGGCAAGCAACGACCCGGCAAGCTCCGTGCCGCCAAGCTCCCTCTGTTGTTACTCTGCCGCTCCACCTCGGCGGCCTGTCAGAGGCTCACCGATAGGTGTCGAGCGGGCAAGTAGATGGGTGAAGCTTGTTGAGGCACGTGGTAGCTCGCCACCTGAATAACACCGTTGTCGACACACGTCCGTGGGACAGCTGGAAGCAAATGCAAGACTATCAAGGAGGCGTTCAAGCCGATGACCAGAGGATAGAAGACCAGAGGCTGGGTTCCCGGCAAGATACTTGCCGGGAAGCTTGCGAAGGCCTGGCAAGACCCACACCCGGCAAGATTCCGCTACTGTGCCACCACTCCAGCGCAGCGGCCAGCCTGTCGTTCTGGCCCCTTCGCTTGGATGCGTGGCAGGGCACTAGTGGTGGATGAGCTTAAGCGGCACTGATGGGACGGCCCCTTTTTCCATCCCCAAGAAAGTAAGGACACCTCAACGGACACCTAAATGGAGCATTTAATGCGTTTGTCCTAAGCCGTCATGTGATAACTTGATAACACTATAGTAACTTTACACCTCATGTATGCATAGTGCGCCACTATTGGTGACCACTTGGACATATAAAAGGAGGCCCAAGGCGTAGCAACAAGGGGAGGGGGGCTTTCTGACCCATTCTGCATGCGTAGCTGCTTCTTGAACGTGCTGTTCATAGCAAGCGCTCCTGCAGAGGACCTTCTGGCCCAGTTTGCATGCACAGCGGCTGTGTACTGTTCATCACATAGCGCTCCTGAGCCAGAGCTCAAACACCCATAATACACCAAAGCAGGAGTAGGGTTTTACGCTGATCAGCGGCCCGAACCTGGGTAAAAATCCCCTCGCGTTGATCATTGGTTCTGCTCTTTGCGCACTCCCCTTTCCCTGCCGAACGGTAAACGGGATCCCCCCGGTCCCATAGGTGTCGTACACCGACAATGTGTTAGCCATTATGGGCATTCAGGTCCCGCTATTGATTATTGATCAGAGAGGTGTCTCGGTCATGTCTGCATGTTCTCGAACCCGTAGGGTCACACACTTAACGTTCGGTATACTAGGGTAGTAATGGGATATTGGTAATTTTGAGTCCGAAGGTAGTTCGAAGTCTCGTATGGGATCCAAGACATCACGAGGAGTGTCAGAATAGTCCGGAGGTAAAGATTTATATATGGAATGTAGTTTTTGGGGTTCCGAAAAAGGTTCAGTTTTTTCAGTATTGTAGCGGGAAGCTTTCGGAGTGCTCTGGTGGTCCATCAGTGGGTCTCACCTATCCTAGAGGCTTGCATGGGCTGAGGGGGGTGCCCTGGCCTACATGGGTCAGGTGCACCAGCCCCCACAAGGCCCAATCGACTGGAGTGGGGAAACCCTAAGGAGGAGGGGCGCCTCCACTTGGCTTGGAGGGCAAGCCTCCCCTTGGCCGCCGCCCCCTCTCCTTGGAGGAAGGGCCAGGGCTGGCCGGCCCCCTCTACCCCCTATATAAATAGAGGGGAGGGGTTGGGCGCAGCCACACCGCAACCTTGGCCACTGCCCCCTCTCTCCCTCTTGAACTCCTCCTCCGGTTTGCGCTTGGCGAAGCCCTGCCAGAGTTCCGCTAGCACCACCGCCACCATGACATCATGCTGGCCTAGATCCCATCTACCTCTCCCTCTTGCTTTCTTGACCAAGAAGGAGGAGATGTCACTGAGCCGTATGCGCAGATAACTCGGAGGTGCCATTCGTGCGGTGCTGTCGGGGCCGGATTTCGGGGACACAATATATTCCCAGAAATTAACCCCTCGTGTCATCACCAGCCCAGGATAACTGTTACTGGTGGACACGTCCTTGTTACAGATTACCAAGCTATTACAAGAATTGGATACAAGACCATAAAGGTGTAATGATACAACAGTGATTCCGGTGGTGGATGACGGAATTGTCTCATGGTTCTTCAACGTCGATTGGGCTCCATTCCCACAGGAACAGCTGACCCGGATTAATTCCTATCCCGCATGGCTGCTATCCTAGGCTCCGCACGGTCATCGCTTTGGTACTCCTCGTAGAAATCCTGACCTGGCCAAGTAAATATCCAGGGACAAGCATGTGAGTACGTTTGAATGTACTCGCAAACATCATGAACAAAAGATATACCGAATGCAACAATTAAATTATATGATCATGATGAACCACACTATATGTGTATGCTCATGATGGACTTAAATGTCTACTGATAGGAATTAAATCATGGCATGATAAAATATTAGCATATGCAAATAAATGAATATATGGGAATGTTAGTGATAAACAAGGAGAGTTTAAGAAAAATAAAATAAAAGAAATGCCAGTCGGATGTCAAGTGACACCACGGTAGGTCTTGAAGAGAAATGCTAATCGGGAGTCTAAAAGAGAAATCGGACAGGACCATCCGAGAACTCAGGCGACGCCACTAGAGGTCTTGAAAAGAAATGCCAGTCGGGTGTCAAGTGACGCCTCGGTCGGACTTGAAAAGAAATGCCAATTGGGTATCCACAAGAGTAGTGGCGTGATAAACCGCCTGATAACTCGAGGGACGCCACGAAGAGGTCTTGAAAATAAATGCCAATCGGTTGTCCACAAGAGTAGTGGCGTGACAGACCGCCTAATAACTCGAGGGACGCCACGGAGAGGTCTTAAAAATAAAATTGAGTGCCCGGGGTAGTCTAGCCAGCCCCTGAGACACTCAGGAATATAAAATAAGAGAAACGGGTTAGTCCACAATAATATGTATAACCACAGTAATGTTAATATACATGACCATATCATTCATGACCACCAAAAATATTCATGATAGCATCAGTGGCGACAATAATTATCCAGTAAAGTAATTCGGGCTCAATTTAATTATTTCCTCCGGAGGCCGACACTAAGACCGATACTTGACCAACCCAGACTATAGCCCTTAACCGTGGACACGGCTATTCGAATAGGTTTAAAACTCTGCAGAGGGTGTACTCTTTACCCACAAGTATAGGATTTCTTTAGTCAGTACCGTGACACCGACTAATTCCCATTACGGTCTTTGGGTTGTAAACACACTTGACCAGCACACACCAGATTAACTTTCCGGATGCCCGGAATCACCCAAAGCATCGTTCAAGAAAAACTCTGAGACGGAGAGACCAACGTCCTGCATGGGATCACTATTAATACGTGCGGATTACAAGGGGTGCCCCCTCTCAGTCACAACTGGAAACACCCATGCCCCCTGACCCGATGACAGGATTTAGTCCCGGATCCCTGGGAAACCCTCATCGTGGCCCTCTGTACGGTGTGTGCACGGAAAGGGGTTAGCAACTTACTGAACCATACCCCACCTGTGGTAGGGACAAGTGGCAGCACGAATCAAGTATGGGGGTTACCGGAACAAGACTCGATCTACGGTCGACTCAGGAGGCTTAAGTTTCCTGCAACAGTTAGCACCACAAAGTATTTTTTCAACAGCAATACCAACAGGGCCACAACCCTTGCATGCTCCAACATGCACAACAAACAAGGCATGATCACGCTCCAACGTGATCATCCTCCTGCTGGTAACGGTATTACCCTTATGCCTGCTCCTGCAAGTTAGTCATGGCAATACACGATGCACGGTACGATGAAACATGCCAACACTACATGCATGCAATTTTTACTTGAATTTAAACCATGCAAGCACTACTAGCAATATGCAATTTAGTTTGAATTTAACATAGTCATGTTTAAATTATTCTAGCAAATAATTCACCATGCTTTCACCATATCAAGTGTTCAAGATGCTTGCCTTGAGCATGCAGAAGTGTGGTGTGCACTCCAAATGTTTGAAAGTTTTATCTTCCCTCCAATTCCTATTTGCAAAATATTTAAATTACCACATAAAACAAAACAGTGCTAAAAATTGTTTCAAATATTTTTGAAATAAAATAGATGAAAAATAAGAAATAACAGAAAACGATTCGATTCATTTGGAGTTAATATGAATTACTTATGGAATTTCTAAGTTGAAATAAATGATTAAAAGTACTATTTAATTGATCCAGTGGAGATACTTTTTAGGAAAAATGTTCACCTAAGCTGGATAAATAGATCATGATTTTAGGAGTCAGCAGAAATTTGAATAATTAAATTTGGATTTGAAAAGAGCACAGTAGAGTTTTCTGAAAATACGCTGAAAAAGAAAAAAGGGAGAGAAACAGGGATGCGCCCTGAGCACTGTATAGCCGCGAAGTGCTATTGGGCCGAGCCCAGGCGCTCGGCCGCGCAGTAGGCTGCGATATCGAAGGCGTATTACTGGGGGTACGCCTTCCCCGCGCGGAAACGGCCCCCAGGGGAACCCGTCTCCACTTAAACGGCGGGCCCGTGGGTGGAGTCGCTGACGAGCGGACCCGCGCTTCCTCTCTCTCTTCTCCTTGCTGAGCTCATGACAGACGGGGCCCATGAGTCAGGTTCGCTCCCATCTCCCGCGCGCGTCTGGACAGAGCGTACGCCGGCGGCGATTGCCGGCGCTGTAGGGCGTCTCCTGCGACGCTCGGCACATGGAAGGGTTCAGGGAGAAGTGTCGCATCTGTGGGAGGTGGAGATGGCCGTTGAGGAGCTCGGGTTTGAGCAGGGCTTCGGCCATGGCGGAAAGTGGTGACGGTGGAAAGGGGCTTTCTCCTCTGAACAAGTCCGAGAGGAATTGAGAAGTGGAATAGGTTCGCGGTGATCAAGAGAGGCCATTGGTGAAGAGATACTACGCGGGGGAGGCTTTGGTTGCGCCGGGATTGACCGAGAGGTGACGGTGGTGGGTTTTACCGAGGACGGAGAAGGTGACTACCTACGGCTTGCTTGGTCGTCCCAGGCAGTCTCTGGAGGATGGTGGTGTGGATATCCATTTCGAGGAGAGCTTGAGACACCTATATATAGGACGGTGGAGTCGGTTCCGTGGCTTCCCAGGGAAGGGACGGCGGCGGCGGCCATTAGGGTGGTGGTTGAGGCCGTTGGGGAGTTGATGGTAGGCGGCGAGGTTGGTGAGGATGGCGGCCGTCCGTATTAACGCCAGGGGGAGCTGGTTGGCTCGGGCGACGCCAGGTGGCTTGGGCGGTGCCGTGCTCGAGCGGAGGACGGTGGTGGCGATGTGCGGTGACTCTGGACGGGGTGGGTGGCGCTAGAGGCCAGGGAAGAAGGTCGGAGAGCTACCTGGCTTGCCCGTGAAGCTCCAGAAGGTGGAAAACGTGCAGGGGAGGCAGCACCGCAACGATGCGAGGACGAGGCCGAGCCTGCCAAACGAGCGCTCTGCTCGTGCCCTGTGCACGTACTCAATGTGTTCGGCGGAATGCCAGGTCATCCTAGGTTGCTCCTAATGTGCTGATTTTTGGGATAGTGGTGATACTGAGGGTGGTAGGATTGTTGGACAAGTTATTTTGGCAAGATATTCAAGTGTGCAATGCAGTTAAAAAAAAGGGCCAAATTCTGTCATGCACAACACATGTTTGACAAAATGCTAGGGCAATCTAGGGGACTTTGCTGTGTGTGGAATTTACCAGGATGGTGTCTCCTTAGTGGGTATAGATGATGGTGGAGTTGTTTTGGCCAAAAGAGATACTTGCTAATGCAAGTTTTAACAGAATTCATTGCTGGACAGAAACTAAAGGAGAATATTTGGTAGACTTCCAAAATGCAAACTGAGCTGATCTTTTGGACTTAAGGGTTTGGTTGGAAGGACAGTAAGTGGGAAAAAAATTCAGAATTTTTGGGGCAAGGAAAAATGAGGTTGTAGTAGAAACTCAAAATTGGATTTTTTCACTCAAAATGGATTGTTTCACTCAAAATTTTCAAAGGACCAAGTTGGATTTTTGCATAAAAGTGATATATAGGCATCACATGACCTCCCATAATTTTTGTGGAATTTTGAAAGAATAATTTAAAGTAGTTGTAGTGCAATAGAGGCATTTAAAATATTGAAATAGCTGTTAAAAGAATTGTTTAGAGGCAAATTTTATTCTGAAAATAATTCTTACTGTTATTGAAATGTAATTGAAATGATTTGAGAAAACTACCAAAGCCACAATATTATTTCCAAAGATTTCTATATGGAGGGAAGAATTTTGAAAAACAGAAACAGAAAATGGTTCTGAAATTAATAAAAGACCTAGTAAAAAATTAAAATTTTAATTCAAGATAAATTTTATTTCGTAAAAACATGATTAAATTTTTGGGGTGTTACAGGTGCTGGATCGGATTGGATCGTGAAGAGTACGACTACATCAACCATGTTCATTAGAACGCTTCCGCTTTTGGTCTACAAGGGTATCTAGACGCTCTCCCACTCATTGCTAGCATCAAGTAGATTGATCTTGGGTGATTTTGTAGGAAATTTTTTTGTTTTCCATGCAATGAATCCCAACACGTGTGCGATAATTTTTTTTGGTTGCGTAGCATGTTCCCCTACAGTGGCATCATGAGCAGTACTATGCGTAGTTACAGGTATGATCTAGAGCCTATGAGATATGCAGGCATTGCACATGTGATGTGTGGGGTAGTAGATGAGATCTATTACCGGATGGTCTTGTTGTTTCCCCTCTAATTAAAAAATATTGATATTGATGGTATTGTCAAATTTTTACAGAGGCTTGGCTTTCCGCAGTCTTTTTATGTTGCACTTGTGTATACTAATTGACAGACCAAAGTTATGCTTTAGATGTCTTTGGGTTCCACTTTAGTTGAGAAAGAAAGAGTTTGCAAAAGGACAAGCTTATAGATTTGATCTACACTGGGGTCACACATTTTACGAAGTTTAGTGTGAGGCTCAAGATTTTTTTATTAATTCTCGTGTTCCATACACCCAGACAGTTAAATAACAACAAGAAGTAATCATGCTTATGGTGACATAGGAAGCAAACGGCTTGCAAACATAACCATCACAACCATGTAATGTGGCAGAAATGTTAGAGGCATCTAACTTGTTTTGCAGGATGTGCATGTGATGTGGTATAGCCTTTCATGGAGTAATGTGATTGTATGAGGTGATATATATTTATAATATTTTGTCATGATCTACGTGTCATGAGTATGAAAATTGGTAGGAGCCACTATGATTGTCAATTTAATTGTATTTGACCTGTGTGTCGACTAGAAAGCCATGTAATGCATTCGTTGTAATTGCGAAGGACATGGTAGTGACAAGTGACAATAATGCATCGACAGACGTTTACACAAAGCCATAAGCAAAGAAAAAGTTCTATGCTAAAGGAGTTTGAAGAGAAGCCATGTAGAAAGGTTTTACGAAGGTATCAGAAAAGTTTGCCATGACAGAGTTATCTGTTGAAAAACTACTGCCACAGCAGATATTTTCAAACTGCTACCATGGCAGAGATTTCTGCTAAAACTCTGCTGCCATGGCAGAGATTTCTGCTAAAACTCTGCTGCCATGGCAGAGAATTTCAAAACTGCAGCCATGGCAGTGTTTCCTTGTTGAAAAACCATGCTGCAGCAGCAAAAACAAAAACTGCTTCCAAAAATGCTGCCATGACAGGATTTTGCGAAAACTGCTTCGACGATGATTCAGACTTCTTCAACTAAAAAGGCTATACCATATCACTAAATTATGAATTGCCTATGATGATAATCCCTTTTTATGCTCCTTGCTTAATGTGTGGTACATATGTTTTATAGGGTGATCCCTCACAGAAAATATCAAGTACTTAGTGTTCATCCAAATGTAGCACCGTCTGGAATACTTGAGACCCTGAGGTGCGCCATGTTACATGGGTACGATAAGCTTGAGATGTATGAGGTGGGTGCCAACTGTTCGCGCAGTGAGCCACTTGGTTGTCTTGATGTGCTTAGCAAGATCATGTTGAGCTCGGAACACACACATCAAAAGATGAACAGAAGTAATATAGGATTTGATTGGCATGATGATCTACCGGTCTCATTATTCCATCATCAGTGATGTCACATCAATGGCGGAGTAAGTGATTCATGGTTCTTGAATCACTAGTAATCATTTCTAAGGGATATTGATTTTAGTGGGAGCACACTCTAATGAAGAGTTAATTTGAGTTGCATTAATTATGAACAAAATGTCTAAGTATGTACAGCATTTTTGCCATAGATCAATGGCACCGCAGAGTTCTACCTTCACGTTAGCTTCACTGCTTGAAAAAGAAAAACTAACTACATCTGGCAACAACTTTACATACTGGTACCATAATGTGAGGATTGTCCTCAAGAGTTCCAATAAAGACTACATTCTAGACAAAACTCTCAGTGACCCCTGATACGTCACCGATGTATCAATAATTTTTGATTGTTTCATGCTATATATTATCAATCCTATATACTTTATATGAAAGTTTATATCATTTTTGGGAACTAACCTATTAACTCAGTGCCCAGTGCCAGTTGTTGTTTTCTGCTTGTTTTTGGCTTTACTGAAAATCCCTACCAAACGAAGTCCAAATGCTACGAAACTT
This sequence comes from Thinopyrum elongatum, assembly GCA_011799875.1. Taxonomy (NCBI): domain Eukaryota; kingdom Viridiplantae; phylum Streptophyta; class Magnoliopsida; order Poales; family Poaceae; genus Thinopyrum; species Thinopyrum elongatum. The sequence goes on from CM022303.1 coordinate 716,943,658, forward strand.
TTTCACGATTTTGTTCTAGACAAGAGGGACCCTAGAAGCTTCGGGGGAGGATGAGAAAACCTACGAGGAGATGACAAGTCAACATGGTGCGCCCTGGGGGGTAGGGCGTGCACTGATGTCTTGTGGGCCCCACGTGGCCCCTTCTGACCTAATTCCAATGATATAAATTCTCAAATATTCCTAAACCCCCAGAGCGAGACTGAAAAAAATTATTTCGCTGCCGCAAGCCTCTATTCTTCCGTGATCCCATCGGGAGTTCTCCGCCTGTACTCTGCTGGAGGGGGAATCGATCACGAAGGGCTTCTACATCAACCTTGCTGCCCTTCCGATGATGTGTGAGTAGTTCACACAGGACCTATGGGTCCATAGTTAGTAGCTAGATGGCTCTCTCTCTCTCTCTTTGATCTTCAATACAATGTTCTCTTCGGAGATCGATATGATGTAACACTTTTGGGCGGTGTGTTTGTTGGGATCCGATGAATTGTGGGTTTATGATCAGATTATTCATTGAAAGTAATTGAGTTATATTCTAAACTTTATTATGTATGATTGTTAGCTATGTAATGCTTTCCGATACATCAGTTTTCTTTGGCCAAGTTGATGATTAGATCTTCTGTGGAAGTGGTGCATAGTAGTAGATTCAATCTTGCGGTGTCCTCACCTCGTGACAGAAGGAGTAGCGAGACACATATTTGTATTGTTGCTACTAAGGGTAAAACAATGGGATTTAATCATATTGCTTGGTTTTATTCTGTCTACATTATGTCACCTTGCTTAAAGCGTTACTTTGTTCTTTATGGACTTAATACCATAGATGCATGATGGATAGCGGTCGATTGGTGGAGTAATAGTAGTAGAGGCAGGCAGGAATCGGTCTACTTGTCATGGACGTAATGCCTATATACATGATCATGCCCTGAATAGTGTCATAACTATGCGCTTTTCTATCAATTGCCCAACAATAATTTGTCTATCCACAGTATGCTATGCTTATGAGGGAGATGTCTCTAGTGAAAACTATGGCCCTCGGGTCTATTCAAATCATATTACTAAAACCCAATTTCCTTTGCTGCAATTTATTTACTTTTATTTTACTTTGCAATTTATCTATCTACTACTATCAGAGTTAATCCTTGCAATTAATGAGTACAAGGGGATTGACAACCCTCTTGCCCGCGTTGGGTGCAAGTATTTGCTCTTGTGTGTGTGTGTAGGTGGTGTCAACGGGTGTTTGTGTGAATCTCCTACTTTACTCGATAACCTTGGTTCTTAACTGAGGGAAATACTTATTCGCTACTATATTGCATCTCCCTTCCTCTTCGGGAAAAAACCCAATGCATCTCACAAGTAGCAGAAAGAATTTTTGGCGCCGTTGCCGGGGAGGTTTACCAAACATCTCAAAATCCCTTCATACACATTATCATTTGCTTGTTCTACTTTTTACTTGCTTTTTATTTGCTTTATTGGTCTCGTTAAAAAAATAAAAAATACAAAATAATATATATCTTGTGTGCTTTATTTGCTTGTTGCTATGGCTAGTTCTTTGCTTGTTGCCTCTACCCGTAAAAATGAAGTTCTTAATTTTAAACAAAGTGGAGGAGACAGTTTAAAATATTCTTGGTATAGGATTTGCGATGCTTAAAATAGATCTACTCGTAAGCAATCCACTACCGTTCTCCTTTGCAATTTTTATGTGGGTGTCACTACTTGGTATAGATTTGTGCTAGCTACTATTACTGGAGGTAATTTTCTAAGTAGTCACCCTATGGATTCTTTCAATGCTATGGGAAATTTAGTGGGATCACCACCTATCACTATTAATGAAACAACATTGACTTTGGAACATGTTATGCGAAGGTTAGAAGTTATTGAAAATAAAATGTCAACTGTTGAACACATTGAAAATCTAGATAGGAAGGTGCATAACCATGTCACTAAAATTGGCTCCTCGGTAGGAACTACGTTAAAGATGCTAAAGGAAAAAAGAACCAATTATCACCGAGAGGGTAGAACAAAGTCCTGCTAGAATTGATAAATTGGAAGAAATTATTAACAACTTGGGTTCAACTTTTTCTTCCATGAAAACCATTGAGAGGACTCCTACAAATAAGAATTCTAAAATCATGTATGTTCCTAAAAATAAGGGTGCTTCTTCTAGTAAAGAGAAGGAGCATTTGAAAATGATTAGCGTGCACCCCAACTTCATCGAAATAATAAAGGAACATATGATTGAAAACAAATTCCTCCATTTTGTTCCTAGGAGTGTTACTATTAAGAACATGCTTGCCAAACCTCCTAGGAAGTCTGAATGTGTAATTGAGGAATTGGATGTGAAAGATGACAATACCTGAAACTATGCATTATGCCTAGCTAGGGGCATAAAACAATAGCGCTTGTTGGGAGGCAACCCAATATTTATCTTATTTGCAATTTTTATTTTCTGTTTTGGTGTGATGACATGATTATTACTACTGTAATGATTGTGTTTTTATCTTTTAATTAGTGTTTGCGCCAAGTAAAGCCTTTGGGATGATTTGGATGATAGTTGAATTGATTCTGTGCAAAAAACAGAAACTTTTGCACCCAGTGCAGAAATTACCATAATTTACTGGAATGTGCTTTTGATCTAAAAAATTTACACAATATTGAGATGCAAATTTTCGATGTTTTCCTCATTGTTCAGCATTTTTTGAGTTACAGAAGTATGTTTTTAATTCAGATCATTACAGACTGTTCTGTTTTAGACAGATTTTGTTTTTATTGCATAGTGTGCTTGTTTTAATGATGCTATGGATTATATCGGGGGGTATAAGTCATGGTGAAGTTAGAATATAGTAGGTATTATGCAAGAACAATTATAAATGGGTATATAGTAGTACCTAAGTTTATGGTTTACCGATTATACTAACGGATCTCATGAAGTTTCTGTTGAGTTTTGTGTGCTGAAGTTTTCAAGTTTTGGGTGAGATCACGAGGGATGAAGAAATAAGGAGTGGCAAGACCCTAAGCTTTGGGATTCCCAAGGCACCCCAAGGTAATATTCAAGGAAGAACCAAGCATCTAAGCTTGGGGATGCCCCAGATGGCATCCCCTCTGTTGTCCACAATTCAACAGTATGTTACTTGGAGCTATATTTTTATTCATCACATGATATGAGTTTTACTTGTAGCGTCTTGTGCCATAGTTTTGTTTTTCTTGTATATTAGTTTGCCACAATCATTGTTTGCAGGACGAACCTTTTGAGAGCGACACACATTCATCATGATTTGTTAGAATACTCTATGTGCTTCACTTATATCTTTTGAGTGGCATTTGCTCATGTGCTTCACTTAAATCTTTAGAGCACGGAAGTAGGCATAATTTAAAGAAATGATTTGCACTCTCATGCTTCACTTAAATATTTTTGAGAGTCTTAATAGGAAGTGGTAATCTGCATAGGTTATGAGACTAGTTCAATAATGATAGGTATATAAGACTGATATAATAAAAACTTTCATGTTGATCACTGAATATGAAACGAGTGTTTAAATTATATTGATGTCGTAATATGAAAGGGTATTGGTTCATAATCGTTGGTTAGTAAGAATATTGATATTAAAGCTTGTTATTAACTACTCATTTAAGTGTCCGACATGGCATGACGAGGGCGCGAGACGGTTAACTCCTACCAACCTCCTCCCTAGGGGCATGCGAGTAGTACTTTGCTTTGGGGGCTAATAAAACTTTCACAATAAGTATACGAGTTCTTTATGACTAATGTGAGTTCATGGAGTAATACGGCACTCCCACCTATCCACATATTGCTAGCCTCTCCGGTACCATGCATTGCCCTTTCTCACCTCAAGAGTTGGTACAAACTTCGCCGGTGTATCCAAATCCCGTGTTATGATACACTCTATCACATATAAGCCTCATTATATCCTTCCTCAAAACATCCACCATACCTGTCTGTCATGGAATTTCCATAGCCATTCCGAGATATATTGCCATGCAACTTCCACCGTTACTATCCACATGACTTGTGTGTTCATCGTCATATTGCTTTGCATGATCATATAGAGTGGACATGGTCTTTGTGGCAAAGCCACAATTCATAATTGTAATACATGTTATGCTAGATCATTGCACGTCCTGGTACACTACCAGAGGCATTCATATAGAGTCATATTGTTTCAGTTGTATCGAGTTGTAAGTAAATAAAAGTGTGATGATCATCATCATTAGAGCATTGTCCCAGTGAGGTAAAGAATGATGGAGACTAATGAGTCCTCCAAAAAGTGGGGTGTGGTTCATGATATTATTCTTAAAAATGAGAGAAAAAGAGAGAAGGGGCAATATTACTATCCTTTTACCACACTTGTGCTTCAAAGTAGCACCATGTTCTTCATATAGAGAGTCTCCATGTTTTGTCACTTTCATATACTAGTGGGAATTTTTACATTATAGAACTTGGCATGTATATTCCAATGACGGGCTTCCTCAAATGCCTGAGGTCTTCATGAGCAAGCAAGTTGGATGGACACCCACTTAGTTTCAGTAGTGAGCTTTCATACACTTATAGCTCTAGTGCATCTGTTGCATGGCAATCCCTACTCCTCACATCGATATCGATTGAAAGGCCTCTCCATTGCCTAATGATCCGCTGAGTTGATGCGAGACTATCTTCATTTTTGTCTTCCCTTATCAATCCCTACCAAGATATTCTATTCCACCCGTAGTGCCAAGTCCATGGCTCACGCTCATGTATTGAGTGGAGTTGAAAATGCTGAAGCGCATGAAAAAGTATGATCCAATTGCTTGGTTTGACTCCGGGGTGATCATGATTTGTACTTATGTTAGGAAGACGAAGTCATGCCATGCTTACATAATTCAATGAGTAGGGATAACATTCATTAAGCATCGTATATTTCGAAAAAGTAATGATTATGTTCTGGTATTCATGGATATTATTATGTTGATATCACTTACTTCATCATTTCTCAATATTCAAACCACAAAAGATTACATGATAAACATGTTAGGTAGCATTCAACATAAAAAATTATCTTTGTTTTATCATTTACCCACCCGAGGACGAGCAGGAATTAAGCTTGGGGATGCTGATACGTCTCTGACATAACTATAATTTTTTATTATTTCATGCTATTATATTATCAATCCTATATACTTTATATGCAATTTTATATCATTTTTGGGAATTAACCAATTAACTCAGTGCTCACTGCCAATTGCTATTTTCTTCTTGTTTTTGGTTTTACAGAAAATCCCTACCGAACGAAGCCCAAACGCTAGGAAACTTTTTGATGATTTTTTTCTGGACAAGAGGGACCCTAGAAGCTTTGGGGGAGGACCAGTAGACCTATGAGGAGACGACAAGGCAATAGGGCGTTCCCTGATGTCTTGTACCCCCATGTGGCCCCTTCTGACCTAATTCCAGCGCTATAAATTCTCAAATAGTCTAAAACCCCCATAGCGAGACCTGAAACAATTCTTCGCCGCCGCAAGCCTCTGTTCTTCCATGATCCCATCGGGAGGCCTCCGCCTGTACTCTGCCGGAGGGGGAATCGATCACGGAGGGCTTCTACATCAACCTTGGTGCCCTTCTATGATGCGTGAGTAGTTCCCACAGGACCTATGGGTAAATAATTAGTAGCTAGATGGCTTTCTCTCTCTCTCTCTCTCTCTTTGATCGTCAATACAATGTTCTCTTCGAAGATCAATATGATGTAATACTTTTGTGCAGTGTGTTTGTTGGGATCCAATGAATTGTGGGTTTATGATGAGATTATTCATTGAAAGTAATTGAGTTATATTCTGAACTTTATTATGTATGATTGTTATAGCTATGTAATGCTTTTCGATCTATGAGTTTTCTTTGGCCAAGTTGATGATTAGATCTTCAGTGGAAGTGGTGCATAGTAGTAGGTTCAATCTTGTGGTGTCCTCACCTCGTGATAGAAGGGGTAGCGAGACACGTATTTGTATTGTTGCTACTAAGGGTAAAATGATGGGGTTTAATCATATTGCTTGGTTTTATTCTGTCTACAATATGTCATCTTGTTTAAAGCGTTACTCTATTCTTTATGGACTTAATAGCATAGATGCATACTGGATAGCGGTCGATTGGTGGAGTAATAGTAGTTGATGCAGGCAGGAGTCGGTCTACTTGTCACGGACGTAATGCCTATATACATGATCATGCCATGAATAATGTCATAACTATGCGCTTTTCTATCAATTGCCCAACAGTAAATTATCTACCCACGGTATGCTATGCTTATGAGAGAGATGCCTCTAGTGAAACTATGGCCCCCGGGTCTATTCAATTCATATTACTAAAACCCAATGTTCTTTGCTGTAATTTATTTACTTTTATTTTACTTTCCAACTTATCTATCTACTACTATCAGATTTAATCCTTGCAATTAACGAGAACAAAGGGATTGACAACCCTCTTGACCGCATTGAGTGCAAGTATTTGCTCTTGTTTGTGTAGGTGGTGTCAACGGTTGTTTGTGTGAATCTCCAACTGGATTCGATAACATTGGTTCTCAACTAAGGGAAATACTTATCCGCTACTATATTGCATCTCGCTTCCTCTTCAGGGAAAAAACCCAACGCAGCTCACAAATAGCAACCCATAGGTGATACAACCACTCAGGATGAGGTAAATGTTTACCAAACCAGGAGTGATGATTCTGTAGTAGTACAATGTATTATGCTTGCATACATGGAGCCAGAACTTCAAAAATGTTTTGAACATTATGGTGCTTATGAGATAATCATGGAGCTGAAACTTTGTTTCAGCAGCAAGCAAGAGCTAAAAGATATGAGATATCCAAAGACTTGTTTGAATGCAAGATGGCAGAGGGCAGTTCAGTGAGTTAGCACCTACTCAAGTTAGCTGGGTATTGGAAAACTTTGGAGGCTTTGGACCTTGCAATCCCTGTCGAGCTGGGCACTGATCTTGTTCTCGTGTCTCTCCCTCTGAGCTATAATGGCTTTATCATGATTATAACATGAATGGGATGAATAAGCATGTGAATAAATTGTTCAACATTCTCAAGACCGCAGAAAGTGGAATATAGAAGGAACCCAATCATGTGATGGTGGTGAACAAAACAACCTGTTTCAAGAAGAAGGGTAAGGCCAAGATGAAGGGCAAATCCAAGGGTACCGGTAAGACCATTGTTTTTTTCTTGCTGGTCCTCACTAAAATTCTTTGGTATTGGATACCAGATAGGTTTCTCACATTTACAACTTGATGCAGGAGCTGTAGAGGCCTAGAAGACTGGCAAAGGACGAGGTGTTGATGCGTGTCGGGAATGGAGTAAAAGATGCTGTAAAACCCGTTGGCATCTTGCCTCTACATCTACCTTTGGCATTTATATTAGAACTTAGTAATTGTTACTTTGTTTCGTCCTTCTGCAAGAACATTATACCAGAATCATGTTTCTTGCAAGACGGTTATTCATTTAAGTCAGAGAACAATGGTTGTTCGATTTTTATGAATAATATATTTTATGGCTGTGTACCTGTTGTGAATGGGTTTTTTATTATAAATCTTGATGGTGATACTCATATCCATAACACTAATGCTAAATGTCTCAAGACTGATAAAACAAATACCACTTATTTGTGGCACTGCCGTTTTGGTCACATTGGCAAAAATCGCATGAAAAACCTCCATAGTGATTGACTTTTGGAGTCATTTGATACTTGCCAACCATGTCTACTGGGTAAAATTAAATGACTAAGATGTCGTTCATAGGCCATATGGAATGGGCGACTGACTTATAGGAAATCATACATTTAGATGTATGCAGTCCAATGAGTGTAGCTGCGCGTGGTGGATTCCTCTACTTCATTACTTTCACCGATGATTTAAGTAGATATGGTTATATTTACTTAATGAGACATAAGTCTAAAACCTTGAAAAGTTCAAGGAATTTTAGAGTGATGCAGAGAATCATCGTAACAAGAAAATCAAATTTCTATGATCAGATCATGGAGGAGAATATTTGAGTTATGAGTTTAGTGAACATGTGAAGACTTGTGGAATTGTTTCACAGCTTACACCACCCGGAACAGCACGGAGAAATGGAGTGTCTGAGAGACATAATTGAACCTTGTTGGACATGGTGAGATCGATGATGTCATTAACTGAACTACCATTATCTTTTTGGGGTTATGCTTTAGAACCTGCTTTTTTTACACTGAATAGAGCGCCTTTAAAATCTATTGGAACGACGCCATATGAGGTATGGAATGGGAAGAGACCCAATTTGTATTTTTTTTTAAATCTGGTGATGTGATGCGTATGTAAAACGTTTACAACCTAATAGGCTCGATCCCAAATCAGATAAGTGCTACTTTGTTGGTTATCCCAAAGAAACTATTGGGTATTACTTCTATCACCGCACCGAAGACAAAGTGTTTGTCGCTAAAAATGGGGTATTTCTCGAGAAATAATTTATTGCGAAAGAGGCAAGTGGGAGGACAGTGCAACTCGATGAGATTAGTGAATATCAGGTCAAAGTGATGAAGTGCTTGAAATAGTTCTAGAGTTCCCCACTGCGAATGATACGGAAGCTCCTATGTGCGATGTAGAAAATTTGCTCGAGACTACAGTTGAACCACACAGGTCAAGTAGAACTCATTCGAAACCTCAGAGGTATGAGAATGAAGTTTGGTTGTTAGATAATGATGAACCTGTGACATACAAAGACGCAATGGAGGGCCTTGACTCTAGGAAATGGCTCAATGCCATGAATTTTGAGATAGACTCCATGTACAAAAATCAAATTTGGAACTTGGTTGACCCTCCAGAAGGTGTTAGACCTATCGAATGTAAATGGATCGATAAGAAGAAAACAAACGTAGATGAAAATGTTTATATCTATAAAGCTTGACTTGTTCAAAGGGTTTTGACAACTTCATGAGTTGACTATGATGAGACCTTATCGCCCATAGTGATGATTAAGTTTGTTCAGATTATTCTAGCAATTGTTGTATATTTTGATTATGAGATATGGAAGATGGATGCCAAAATGGCTTTCCTTAATGGAAATTTAACCAAGGACGTGCATATGATAAAGCCCGAGGGTTTTGTCAATCCAAAGGATGCTGGAAAGGTGTGTAAACTTCAGAGATCTATCTATGGACTAAAGCAAGCATCTAGGAGTTAGAATCTTCATTTCGATGAAGTGGTCAGAAAGCTTGGCTTCACAAGAACGGCGAGGAGGCTTGTGTTTACAAGAAAGTAATTGGGAGCAGTATAGCATTTATTATACTTTATGTGGATGACATGTTGTTGATTGGAAATAGAATAGAACTTCCTGACACAATTAAGACTTTGTTGAAAAATCGTTTTTCGATGAAGGACTTGGGCAATGCAGCATACATATTGGGCAAAAAAATCTAGAGGGATAGATCAAAGCGCTTAATAGGGCTAAGCCAAAGTACGTACATTCACAAAATACAATAAAGGTTTAGTATGGAAAACACCAAGAAAGGTTTCTTGCCGATGTGACATGGAAAAGGTTTGAGTAAGAGTCAGTGTCCTCAGACGGCTGATGAGTGAGAACGTATGAACATGATTCCATATGCTTCTACAATTGGATCAATCATGTACACCATGATGTGTACAATAATAGATGTGTCCTATGCTCTAAGTGTTACGAGCAGATACCAGAGTGATCCAGGTGTAGATCACTAGATAGTAGTGAAAAATATCCTGAAGTACTTAACAGGACCAAGGATATGTTTCTCTTGTATGGAGGGGATGAAAAGCTCATTGTAAATGGTTACACCGATGCAAGCTTCACCACAGATCTGGATGATTCTGTATCAGAATCATGCTTTCTGTTTACACTCAATGGTGACCAAGTGAGCTGAAAAGGTTCTAAGGAGACCAATGTGGCGTATTCTATGATGGAGGTGAAGTATATCGCAGCTTCAGAAGCGGCAAAGGAGGGCTTTCGATAAATAAGTTCACCACTGAGATTCGTGTGGTTCCAAGTGCGCTAGATCCTAAGGAGCTCTATTGTGATAATAGTGGTGTTGTAGCTCCGGTAAAGGAGCCTAGGTCTGACCAGAAATCCAAACATATACGACACCGATTCCACCTAATTCGTGAATTGGTGGAGTGTGGAGACATAAAGATATGCAAGATACACACGCACCTAAATGTGTTAGATCTGTTGACAAAGCCTCTATCACAAGCAAAGCAGGAGCAACACCGGAATGCCATAGGTGTTAGGAGTTCATGTATTGACTAGATTATTGACTCTAGTGCAAGTGGGAGACTGTTGGAAATATGACCTAGAGGCAATTATAAAGTTGTTATTATTCTAATTCCATGTTCATAATTAAGTTTATATTTCTTTATTATAATTGCAAGGGTTCTTAAATGTAAGATTCAAAGGAAAACCTAGTTGCATGTGTAGAAACATAAACACCAAATAGGTCCCTAGTCAGGCCTCTGGACTAGCTTATGTATCATTGATGGTTCTATTTTCCTAACCATGGGCATTGTTAATGTAACAATGATGCCAACAATAATGAGAACACGTTGTTATAGTAACGATGGTGTTGGATTGACCCAAGTTATGAAATTCTATGAGATCATGTCGTCAATATGTTGTCGGTATTTTTGTATAAAGTGTTTACGTTGTAGGGGAACATGCTACCCAACAAAAAAATTATGCTACACGATCACACCCAGGAACACTACAAAGATGGCAGTAACGATCAAACTCACCAATGAGTAGAGTAGCAGAAGTAGTGAAGAAGTTGGTGAAGCGCGATGATTTCCACAGCTAGGTTATTCCTCCCAGTCACGAGAATATTCTTCGAGATAAGAGTCAAAGTAGATGACCCCTTCGAGGTATCCACGCGTTCCAAAGTACCAATCCGGCAGAGCTTCGACATCCAAGCAGAAGAACTCCAAGCAAACTAGAGAGAGGGAAAGCCTGGCGGCGCTTCTCATCTAATTAGGAGTCTAATTCAATTAGACCAAGATTAGAGCCCATCTAATTACTAGCCTAAACCTTTAGGACAATTAGACCAGGAGAGCGTGAAGCTATGTGGGAAAGATCCCCTTAGGATTGGTGTGTCTCTAGGGGAGGGGGTCTCTCCCCACATATATATATAGGTGGAAGAGGGGAGGAGGGGTGTCGGTGTCCTGGACTAGGGGGTACTAACCACGTCAGCCCCCAATCATGTGCTAGGCCGAAGACCCCTAAATGACCGATGAGTGGGCCATGTTTGCCATGCCCCATGGCGTACTCAAGATGAAATCCTCCGAAGGCTTGGCGCATACTCCAAGACGTGTTTAAATCATCGCCATGTTTATCCCTTAATGTAACCGACCTACATGTAACCCTAGGTACCCCTAGTGTCTATATAAGCCACAAGGTTTTAGACCATAGGGCAAGATTCATTCACATATGATCTCGAGGTAGATCATCATGTACTTTGTACTCCATCACAATCAATAATATAGAAGCAGGACGTAGAGTTTTACCTCTTCGAGAGGACCTGAACCTGGGTAAAACACTGTGTCCCTCTTTGTCCTGTTACCATCTAGCTAAGATCACTACCTCGGGACCCCGTACCCGAGATCCACCAGATTCAAGTCCGACATTGGTGGCCCATGCAGGTCCCGCTGAGTGGTTAAAGCAGCTCGTGGCTCATCTTCGGATCGACGATAGCATTGGCTTTGGGAAGACCTTTTTCCCTGGATAGCTTTTTGTCTTCGGCGGTGTCATGCTCTATGCCAATTCGACTGGCATCCTTGGCCAGATCAAAAACTTCACCCTAGGCCAGACCATCAGGTTTGAAATTTGGAGTGCACTGCGGATGCCCATGGCGAACTTGCGTTTTCAACATGGGTGTCAGACCAGTCCGAAGACCTCACCGATGCCTTCACGCCAATCTCAGATTCAATCTCAGATCTGGACCATGGCACAGATCACGCTTTGGATCTAGCTTTGAGCCTAGAGCTGAACACTACCCCAGCAGATCAGATGTTGAGTTTGACCGATGGAATCCCCGAAGCCATGTTACATGGGATCTCGGGCAAACTTCAGCTAAGCCCAACTTTCAGTCAGGATATGGGTGAGGCCAACAAAGTGCTTCTGAGCAAGATGTTAGATTAGATTCAGACCCTCGTGATCTTGGATGATCGACCTCGGTTTAAGATCAGATCTGGGAGAAATCTGGAGGAGATGGAATTTTCAGCACACCCTCCATCCACTTAGTCGCTACCATCAAGGATTTAACTGACATTCTAGCATACGCCTCTGAGGAGGCAACCGACATGATGAAGATGTCGGTGAGATGTCTGACACCACCTCGCCGCCTACCGTTAATCATACCAGCAAGTGGGCAGCTACCTCCACCTATGATGTCTACATGGTGGACACCCCCAAAGACGGAGGAGGAGGCAAAGGACCTCCAAAACACCAACACAAAGGCTGCCACAATAGAAGCACCGGCAATGGCGAGGCAAGCAATGGTGGCACCAGAAACGGTGGTACTACCGACAACAATGCCACTCAAGATGGCGCCAACAACCAGAACATGGGCAATGATGTCGGTGCCAGCAACAACAACGGCGATGACATGATCAGCGGCGATGAAGATGACCCCGAGAACGATGATTATTATCCAGAGTCCGAGGAGGATAGAAGCCTTGGTCCTGATGAATATGATGTTATCGAGGAGCCCCTTGAGGCACCTTAGCTCGGGGCATTCCGCAGGCGGTTGGCCAGCATGGCCAAGAGCACCAAGCAAAAGTTCTAGCGGCTTAAATCTGAACAAGATGAACTTAACGACAGATGGGTCGAGCTCCTTAGGGTCGACAGGTGCTTGAGGACAAGCTTGAGAAAACCGGGGCCAATCAGTCTTATCCCCAAAGGAAGTTACTTCCAGAGCTAGATGTGGAAGCCGGGTATAGCATGCTATCTAAGCACGAGTGGGTCGAGAAGCCCAACCGCCCTCCTCGGGGCTAAGATAGGCTAGCAGGCACATATAAGAATATTCCTGAAGCCCCTTGGTGCCGAGGCAGAGTAGATCCACCTCGGCCCTTCAAGAAATATGATCTGAGAGAGAAAAGACCTTTAAGGCCAGAAGCTCCACCTCATTCAATCTATAAATCTAGGGAGCGCCCACCTGCTCGACAGGCAGGATACCTAGCTTGGTTAGCCGAGAATGTCGATGTGGGCGATTATACCCGCAATCACAATGTAACAATATCTGACGTACGTCACACTACCGCCAGGGTCCGAGGAGCTGCTCACCCCATGTGCTTCATAAACGAAGTCATGCAACACAAGTTCCCCGAAGGGTTTAAACCCATAAATATTGAGGAGTATCACGAAACAATGGACCCCACGGTATGGGTCGAGATGGAGATGACCTCCATGCCATCAAATATCTATTGTTAAAACTAAAAGGCACAGCTTGGCATTGGCTTAACAGCCTCCAAGGAGATTCAGTTGGAGTCTGGGAAGACCTCGAGGATGCATTCCGAGCAACTTTCCAAGGCACTTATGTCCGATCCCCAGATGCCGATGACCTTGGCCATGTCATGCAAAAGCTAGGGGAGTCGGCCCAAAATTTCTACAATCAGTTCTTGACCAAGAAAACCCATATAGTGGACTGCCCGAACGCCGAGGCGATAGCCACATTCAAACACAAAATCAGTGATGAATGGCTGGCCAGAGAGCTCCGTCAAGAGAAGCCGCAGACAATGGCCACCATCCTTACATAGCTCATGACCCGATTTTGTGCGAGCGAGGATAATTGGCTTGCTGAGAAGAGCAGCCACAGCGGCGACCCCAGCACCTTTGAAGTACGCGAAGAGAACGGGAAGCTTCGGTGTAAGAGGAATAACAAGTGCCATAATAGAGGAAGCAGCAGCAACGCTGAGGAAACCACAGTTAACGCCGGTTTCAGCAGCTAGCGTGGTAGCAACAAAAGGAAGCCTTTTCAAGGAGGCAAAGACAGTCCATCATAGTTGGACAAGATCCTGGATAAACCATGCGCCATCCACGGCACCTCCGACAGGCCAGCCATGCATACAAACCGGAATTGCTGGGTAATCAAGCAAGCCAAAAAGATTGCGGCTGACAACCAGGGCAAAGGTCAACCATGTAATGAGGATAGAGACCAGCCAGGGCCGAGCAATGCCAGCCAGAAGTAGTTTCCTCCCGAGGTCAAGGACGTGAATATGATATATGTCACGCACATTACTAGAAAGGAGAGGGAGCACGCGCTCCGTGATGTGTACGGCATGGAGCCTGCCGTACCAAAGCATAACCCATGGTCAGAAATCCCAATCATCTTTGACCAACGAGACCACCCGACCAGCATCCGTCATGGCGGCACAGTGGTGTTGGTACTCAATCCCATAATTGATGGCTTTCATCTAACCCGAGTCCTCATGGACGGTGGCAGCAGCCTCAACTTGATATATGCAGATACAGTCAAGAAAATGCATATAGACCCAACAAGGATCAAGCCCAGTAATACCACCTTCAAGGGTATCATACCAGGGATAGAAGCACAAAGCTTGGGAAGGGTGACCCTGGACGTAGTCTTCAGCACACCTGAGAATTTTTTAAATGAAGAGTTAACCTTCGACATCATCCCTTTCAGGAGCGGCTATCACGCACTCCTCAGGAGAACTGCTTTCACTCGTTTCCATGCTATCCCGCACCATGCTTATCTAAAGCTAAAGATGGCCGGGCCCCACAGCGTCATAACAGTAAATGGTAACATGGAACACTCTCTCCGAACAAAAGAGCAGACCGTAGATTTGCGGCTGAGGTTCAAGTTGCCGAAGAAGCGTCCAAAGGCCTGAACTGGATCAAGCAGCTGAGACCCTTCGAAGTATCCAAGACCAACTCATGGTGCATCCAACAATGACTTCGGCGTACATCGAACACACCACAAGGATGATACAGACACTACCTCTGGCGCAGCAGGCAACGACCCTATGTAGGGATACGCGCTCCACTTCCGCCACTACATGACTGAGGATTACATTCCTCGGGTTCATAATTTCACACTAAAAATATCATGGGGACAGTGGAGCACAAACCCATCAGAGGCGATGCTGCGGATAGACTGACAAATGTGTCAAGGTCCTCAGAACTCGAGCATCTAGCTAGAAATTCACAACTCAAACAGGACATTAAATCACTGGCTTAGAGTTGGTTCATGCCGTAACGGCACTGGCGTACGTACAGTCAAAAGTTATTTGAAACTCGACTGCACAATACCTCGGCTACAAGGCAATGCATGTTTAGAACATCAACAGCTCGACCGGGGGCTAAAAATCAGCTTAAACTGATATAGCCACCTCCCATGAAGAATGCTTTAAAGCACCCAACCACCACTAATGACCCCTCAGTCTAGACGAGGAGGAACTGCTCGCACAGTTAAACTGAGACATACAAAGCCTGCAATCCTTGGTTCGACATGGACATATGAAGAAGGCACAACGATGACACGATGCTGGACATAAAGCGGGAAACTCGGGCCTAGGCACATTAGCTCTTCGGACAGACTTTGCAAAATCCATTGAATCATGTATCTTTAGTTATAGATCAGATATTAGGCTAGACCTTATATACTATTGAATGAAGAGACGCCCAAAATTTTGGGCCATGTATACACTCATGGTGCATCTTGTTCTCATTTCAATATACGGGCGCTATAACTTAACGGTACCATGTCGGATGCCTTTAAGCATCGACACCTTGAACGGGGGGCTGTGTTAAGAGCCGAACCCAACAATACACCGAGGTACTCCATGGAGTCCTCGGTAACGTCCTCGGACCTCTCGCCAGTATATGCATCGATTTCGACTTGTGTCTTTGGTCAATAGATGGGTTGCCTGGCTCCTATGTTTA
Organism: Thinopyrum elongatum; assembly: GCA_011799875.1. NCBI lineage: Eukaryota > Viridiplantae > Streptophyta > Magnoliopsida > Poales > Poaceae > Thinopyrum > Thinopyrum elongatum. The sequence continues at coordinate 716,959,581 of CM022303.1, forward strand.
CCCCTAATGTTCTAGCTCAGTTCGGCTAACGGTGTACAGGGAGCACCTCTGCGATTGTTAGTTCTGGTTCAACCAGTCAAGTACCTCAGGTGGATGAAGCTGAAAGCTAACTATCACAACATGTGCTAAATCGGTCGACAGGCCAGACGAAGTGTTAAACTAATAACCGGTATGGTTACCTGTGTAATACGGGAGGGATTTTTCTTCAAAAAAGTCGAAGTATTTCTAATCTGAGCTTGGGACTCCCGAGGACTCTGGTTATACTGGGGGCTATTTATTTGCTGCCCATCTCAAATGCTCCTATGACTAAGTGTATGTTTAAGCCTTATTGGTTTGATTGCCTTGTTTTCTCTGGCATAACCACCTCTGGGCATCGAGATGTCGGCTAAGGGTTATAATCAGATAGAAAACACCCTGAGTAGTTTCCACTTAGGGGTGGAAGCCGACGACCGGCCAACTACGCATCTCAAAGGTCATGGTTGAGTCAAAATGAAAAGCATAAAGCAAGAAAATGAGCGGTAAATTGGATTTACCCGTTCAAAATAGGCAACTTCAACATAATGATTAGTCTTTTACATCCACATCTTGGCATACCAAGGATACTTAGCACAAGTCTAATCGAGATTTTCTAGAATAGACTCACGCTTGCATTTCTCCTCGGCTATCCGAGCAGCTGGCAGCACATTCTCAAAGTACTTCTCTGGCTTCACCTCCTTGCCATGCCTCTCGAGGCACTGCCTGGCAATCTGTGCCATGTCCAACTTTGGTTAGTACACCTGCATCGCCACAAAGGCCTGCCGCACATCTTCGATGCACGCCGACCGCTTCCACAGGTTGGCCTGGCACTTACCTCTTGGAGGCCGTACACCAGCCTGAAGAAGTTGGTCGCCGGAGAACCTTTCAGCCATAAGGCCTTGCAAAGATCCTTCATGGCAGGCATGGCAGCCCATTGCAACTCCGCCAACTACTTCAGCTTGTCGCCGAAGACTAGGGGACGCGCCGAGTCTTGGAACTGTAGCTAGAAGGACTTCTGCTGCTCGGCCGGGTCGGCGCATGCGCTGAAGTACTGACAGGCCTCCTCCACACTGCATGGAAGGTCTGAGAACATGCCTGACATGCGCCATAGTTGTGTCAGCTGAGGGAAAGCTTGACGGTCGAAGACACACTTCAAAAGGTAAGGCTTACCAGAGACTATCCCCGTCGCCTGCCGCAGTTCCTCCTTCACCGGATCCGCTCGGGAGGCTACCTCTTGGTGCTCTCCATCGAGTCGCTTGAGCTCGGAGGCATCCTTCCCATGGGCAACCTTCAGCACATCACTTTCAGTGATGACTGCCAAAACGTCCCCCTCCACAACGGCGACACGCGCCTAAGTAACTTCACATGTTTTTTGCTCCTCAGCGAGCAGTTCGGCGCTTTTTTGCGTCGATGCCTTTAGCTGCTCGGCCTCAGTCTGAGCTCTCTCAAGCTCGGCCTGCACATCGGCTACGCGCTGCTTAGCTGCGGCAAAAATTAAACAAGCAGAGTTAAAACATACATACACTTGATAAACAAGTACAAATTATAAGGAATGAGTCAAACATCCTTATACCTTGCACCTTCTTGGCCTCCTGCCTAAGCAGAAGAGTCTCCTCTTCAACTTGAGAAAGCCGACGTTTAACATCTTCTAGCTCTAAAGAGTTAGCCAAGGCATACAAGGTAGAGACCTGCAAAAGATACAAAAAAGAGAATAAAGCGGCACCCACTTAAGGCAAGATTCGATCCTCCTGTTGGTTCCTTTTGGAACCAACACGAGTCTCAAGACCTACTGGATATTCGCGTTACTTAAAACAAAGGCATCAGGCTACAATTTGACCCTCAAGCCAGTTTGGTAAACTAACTTAAGGCTCAGGGGCTACTGTAATTGCGGTACTAATCAGTTCAAGGTTTTGAACAAAGCATTTTCCTGATGTCCTCGAACGATGTTTTGACATCCTCTGTGAGGGCTACTGGGTATACTTAGGACACTCGATATTTTATCATAAACAAAACACAAATTGCATATTAGCATACCTCAAAGCCTTTCGCTAGGCCGAGGCGAGGAGCACCTCCATGACGCCAGCCTCGGCGGACCGAAACTGGTTGAGAGCAGCACCGAGGAGGGCACGCTGCTTGGGAAGGATGGAGGAGCCTGTCAAAGCTGCCTCCACCGCACGCCGGCTCTCCTCCAGCTCTGCCCCTCCGAGTTCGAGGGGTGGAAGGGAAGTGCTTGGTGCCCCGTCGTCGGCTGTAGTAGGAGGGGGCCTCGCCTGTCGGTCACGTGATTCTAAAACCGTGTGAGCCGGGGAAGCTGGGCGAACAGTCACTGGATCCTCATGAACAAGCGGAAGTTCTCCCCCCTGGTCCATGGCTTGACTCTCCATAGCTGAGGTTTGGACCTCGGCTATGGAGGTGTGGACTCCCTCCCTGGCATCATACACCAGGGGAGGAGGATGTGATGAGGCCTCCACTACCTCGGCTTGTGCGAGGGAGGGATTATCCTCCGTTGCCAAAGAATCCCCCGAGCTCGCTGCTAGCGTAGAGCCCGGGAGACCAGTGGACTCCTCGTCCACCGAATTGACCTGCTCCCTGTAAATGAAGAAGGGGAAGTGAGAGCCTACAACTCACGTCACCTTACTAAATTAAAAAATTATTAAAAACTTACCTGTGGGCGGTACGACGTGCACGGCGAGGGCGGCCGACTAGCCGAGACTCCTTAGAGGGATCCGAGTTGATGTCCTGGACACTTGGTGCTGAGGAGTGGCCCGTCACAGAGGCGTTGGCTCCCCTCGGGCGCTTGGGAGCCTGGGGGGAGGACGCCTCCTCGTCATCCCTCGGTGCCGCCCACATTCTCTTCCCACCTCGGTGTGGTGGGGCCTTGCTGGACTCCTCCTGCTGCTGCTCGGAGCCAGAGTCAGAGCCTCAGCTCGGCTGGCTCCCCACGGGGAGCTCGGGAAGATTGTCTTGAATAGACCGGCCCTTAGAGGACCTGGTCTCCCGAGTCCCCTTGGTTTTCTTCGGCTTGACCATGACCACGTACTGGTCCTCGGCCAGCAGCTTCTCCAGCTCGGTGCTCATGAGCTCCCCGCATTGGGGCGCCAGTGATTTGATTGATCTAGCAAAGGTACGTCAGTCCTATAAAAAGATCAATTGAATCCAATTACTTGGCTAAAGATAAAGAAATAAAGGTTCGACCACAAATAAAAGAGGAATAGAAAGCAAACCTCGGCAGCCGGGCTTGCTCGGCTGTCGCCGAGGTCATTTCCCTCGGTCTGGAAACCATTTTGCTTGGCCGAGGACTTGAAGAGGAGTGTCAGCATCCCACCGAGGTCCTTCCCCCCTATAGAGGCTTCAGATGACCGATACCTCGCTATCCGGGACAAACCTCCATAGAGGAGATGCTCGGGCCTGGAGGGGCTAGACCTTATGATGCAGCATGGCATGGATTACATCCACCAAAGTGACGCCCTCGTCGATGAGGAACTTCACTTGATCTTGGAGGGCCTCGACCTCCGCCTTCTTCCCCCAGTCAATGTTTTTGGCCATCCAGGAATGCAACCTTTTCAAAGGTGTGGCCGAGAAGGCTGGGACTCCCTCCCTGTCCTGTGATGGCACATCGGCCATGTAGAACCACTCCTCTTGCCATAGCTTCACCGTCACGGTAAAATTCTCGGGCAACCAAGTAACGCTGTGGAGCTTGCTGATCAAGGCTCCTCCACATTCTATGATCTGGCCACCATTGGTTTGTGGTTTGACACAGAACAACTTGAGCCAGAGCCCGAAATGGGGCTCAGTGCGGAGAAACACCTGTGACACCCTGATTTTGGCAACTTTTTCTTTTCAAATTTCTTTGGTTTTATTTGTTTTTGCTTGGATTTCAAGCCAACTTTTGATTTGGACTTGGGAGGTTCTTTGCAAATCTTCCCAAGTAATCCAAAATCTTGCCAAAACCCTGTCATAAACTTTCTAGCCTCAACCCCAATTTTACCCACATTTAATATTCCTTTTTCTTAAAAGGAATATCTCTTCTCTATTGTAGGTTGTGAAGCAACCTATATTTTCCTGGCTCAAAAAATTCCCAAATTTATTCCTAAAATACTAGAGGCCATATCTCTCCACAATATCCTAAAATATCGCATAGCCTAGTTCAATTTTTCAGCATCATGATTCTTGCAAGCTTCTGGACAAATCTGCCCTTTGTGAAGCAGCTATATTTTCCAGTCATCAACAATTCCTGAGATTAATCCAGGCCATTCTTACTACCATATAACTCCTAGCCACAAAAATTCAGCTTCATTTGATTAACCATTTTTCCACAGTAATTCCAACAAGCTTCTGGTCTGTTCTAGCCTTTGTGAAGGAAGTACCAGCAAGGCGCATCTTCTTGATCTAAATTTTTTATAGCATCTGACCATCATCAAATAACCCTCAATTACCAAATTTCACTTCAAGGATCCCAACCATCTGAGTGCATCATCATGAACAAGTTTCTGGACCAGAATGGAGGTTGTACGTGAACCATGCCCAAAACTTTGCAAATATTTCTAAAACTTCACTAGTGTATACTCCATCTAACCTAGAAACTCCCAAACAAGTTCTCTGGCTCAATCCACAACCCATGTCTCCTCTGGAACCCCCTCAAGATCCATTCCTAGCCCCCACATGCCCTAGACCTACTATTTGAGTACTGGATGAACTCGAGCAGCTTGGGCCATTCCTAGCCCCCCCCCCCCCCCCCCCACATGCCCTAGACCTACTATTTGAGTTTAGGTCGACACACTAGACAAAGTTTGGCCGGCTGGCGTGCCTTCCAAGTGCCAGAGGCCATGGTGATCATGAGGCTAACATGGCCAGAGTCGCGCTCTGCACGACCAGAAGCCTCGGACATGACTACTCCAGTTGTCGCTCGCCGCCCCTCCTTGGCTCATGGTGCCGACGTCGTTCCCGCCATCCACCTGGGCCTTCTGGTGATTTCCCCTTCGCTGGAGGAGCTCTCGCCGGCCGCCACCAAACGCCGCTACTGTTATGCCCGCGCGGCCACAATGAGCACGCTGACTGTCGTCTTCCCCGCCGAGCCATCACGTCCCATTAATGCACCTGCACTCCTCCATCACTTCTCCCCGCCCTGCGATGGCCAGCTCACCTCCCTGGCTCCAGCAGCTTCTCCGCGGCACCGTGCGGCTTGTGCACCTTCCGCCCGGCTATAAAAGCCCCAGCCCAGCCTCCTCCTGCCTCACCACTCCACCCACCCACCTCCCAATCGCCTCTAGAGCACCTCGTTGAGGGCCGGGAGCTCGCCTCCCTCCGCTCCAGCCGAAGCTCTACCGCCGATCCACTCCCTGCACCAGCCAGTTCTGACCAACCTCAACCTTGCTCGACCCCTTCCGCGAGCTCAGGGTATTCCCCAAGTGCTCCTCGACCCCCTCCCCAGCCGAATCGCTGCCAGAATTGCCGTCGCCGGCGATCACCGTAGCACGCAGCCGCCGAAGAGAAAGAAGGTGACGCCGTTCGGACACCTCTCGCCAATCTGCGGGTACCTACGGCTTCGGCTCCAACTGCCCGACCTATTTCCGTTGCCTCCAAGCCCAACCGCCGTCTCTACGCCAGAGAATCGCCGCCGGTGAGCCGCCTCGCCTCTGTTCTCTCTCTCTTCCTCAGATATGACAGGTTGGCCCCACCTGTCATCGGCCCGGCTGCGCCTGAACTGTTTTTTTAGTGGAGGTGCACTCTGGGAATACGCCACCGACGTGGCCTCTCTGGAGATTTTAGAATTTCGTTTTAATTCAATTCTTAAATCTAGTTTGACCAGAAACTTTGACCAGCTCTAGTTTTTAAACCACAAGTCAAAATCAATTAAAACTTTTTGCAATAGTTTAGTCTTGAAACCCTTTATTTCATGGCAAAGTTTGGTACTTTTCTCTTATGCCTAGAATTTTTGGTCAATAGAAATGCTTTATATGACATTTTCTTTTGCAACTTTAAAATATTTTCAGAAGGAAATTCTTGTGGTATTGAAGACCAGGAGTTCTGTGGTATCCCAATTGAGCAAGGCAAGCCACATCATCCATTATATGGGGCATTTCAATAGATTTGGATCTAAGTTAAATAATTTTGCATTTATTTGATTCCACTCAAATATGAACATGCCATAGCCTATATTGCTTGATGCCTTGCATAAGTTCCTGCCATGTTAACGCATTTATTTAACATGACCAGTATGTAGAAGGTTGACATCAATCATGTTTGTGCTAGTTGCTATTCTGCACACGCTAGTAGTGATATCATCATGATTATGTTAAATACTTACTTTGTTGAATGCTAGCAAAATATGGTTTAGAACGACTTTACTTGAAGCACATGGTGTTAATCTACTCAAACTAAGTCGGTCTCTTGATCAAGTGCCACCGACCCGGACTTATCCGTGCAGCCACACCTGCCGGTCTGGGATGGCCTTGACTTGGTCTAACCTCGTGCTCTTTTACCGGTACCACCAAAGAGGGGGGACTATGCGTGCGTGCTACCCTGATCAGGTAGGCGGCGATAGTCCTGTGAGCCCGGTTTAGTTATATGGCCATTGGTCCCCGTTTGGGACAGAGTAGCCACGGATGTGGCAGGTGTCAGGAGTGACACAGGGGCCACCCAGTACCACCAAAGAGGGGGGACTATGCATGCATTCTACCCTGATTTGGTAGGCGGCGATAGTCCTGTTAGCCCAGTTTAGTTATATGGCCATGGTTCCCCGTTTGGGACAGAGTAGCAACGGATGTGGCAGGTGTCAGGAGTGACACAGAGGGCACCCAGGGCATAACCCAGAGGGGTATTTCGGTGGTCCAATAGAAGGGTCATAGATTCGACAAGTCTCGTTGGACGAATGTCCATGGTGTGGGTAAAGTGCGTAACCTCTGCAGAGTGTATGAATCTATTCGAATAGCCGCGTCCACGGTATTGGACACAGTCCGCACTAGGTCACACTTTATGGTCAACGATAATGAGGGAAGAACTCATCTTGAATCCAGGCATGATCTGTGTATCATGAGTGTTGCGGGGATCATGGGACGATCCCGGATAAGAGTAAGTTGGTTCATATAACCACCAGTAACGGTTCTAAGCACAGTAAGTTGAGCATCATACTGCATGACAGTTTCATGAGCATTTATTCTTGTCACCGCCATGTTGTTGTTTGCCGCATTGTTTTGGCTGCTGTGAGCTTGCGAGTACATTCCAAGTACTCACCTAGCGTATCATGCTAGATGCAGGAGAAGCTGAGGGTGGAGACCCCGATGGTCCGTACTATGCTAACTAGGATGTGTCCTAGCAGTGTCCCTATGGGATGGAGTTGCATCACCCGATGTTCCGCTACACTGTTGTATTTTCCACTAGTATCGAGGCCCCTGAGGTGTTTCGTAAATAATGTAGATACTGTCAAGCACGAGATGTGCTCCTGGCCTCGTCATATTGTAATATCGAAGCTTGTACTTGTATCATATCAATAAAGATCAGTTTTGTTCTGTTCCAAGTTGTTGTGTGTTTCCAGAAGACATGATCTCTGGGTTGTGAACACAGGGTAACCCGGTTCTCTAAGCCGGGGTGCCATAATGCTTGGTATCAGAGCCACGCTGACTGTAGGACACCCTAGTTAACCCACGCGCTAGATTTTTGTTACGTCTATAGTCTTGATGTGTACTTTGGTTGCTGCATTTGCCTATTGCATATCATGCATTTAGATTCATTTGTTTCGCTAACCGTTGATCTTGTGAGTGTAGATGGCACCTGTTCCATACCACTACAATCATGAGCCTGCACCATACACTTTTTCGGTACTACTCAACAACATTTGGCTTCGACTCTATCCCAGTGGAGAAGATATAGTGTATCAGGTGTTCCGAGAGCAGCTTGCAAACTCGGTGCATGAGTACCATCACTACAAGGATTCGGGTCTATTGCAACAAAAAAAATCGTCGCAATACATGCTGACTTGTGGCGATAAGTAGCTATTGCCACGAAACAGCATTCGTTGGTAGCCGTTGCGACTGGACGGATGGTAATAGGTTATTGCCACAAAAAAGCAACTGTGGCAATAAAGTGTGCTATTGCAACAGCCATGTGGGAAGTCGCCACATGTTTTTCCGTAGAAACACTCATCTGATGCCACAATTTGCTTTGTGGAGATAGCTTTAATGCAACATGTAACGAATCATGGCGACTAATAGCTCGTGGCGATAGACATTTGTGGCAACAACCTATGCCAACGACGCTCGTTTCGTGGTGCATACTGTTCTGTGGCAATAGTCAATTGTGGCAATAAACTATGGCAACAATCCTTGTTTTCGTGTCATTAGGCATTTTGCCACGAACCGCTACACTTGTGGCATTAAGTTATGGCAACAAATATTTCATTCGTCGTAACAGGAAATTGCAACATACTAGTTTTGGCGGTGATAAATAGGTATCACAACGGGTGAAATGTTTGTAGCGAGAAACTATTGCGACATTTAAATTTTCATGGTGCTAACATGTGGCAACCAAAAGTGGGTTGTGGCAATAGCCTATTGCAACCTAAAAAAAATACAGGCATTCAATTACAATATTCAAAACCATACATATAATATGTAGATTCATAAAATTCATAATTCTAATGGCAAATATCCATCAAATGAAACTCAAATGTAATTTAGCCATCCTAAGTGCCAAGACTAAATTGTCCGTGATCTAGAGTCCAGTCGAGCTAGTTCTTTGGATCCTGCAATCAAGAAATAAAAAAAATAGTTCTAGTTAATGAGTCCAACATAACATACGCCATACAATTATTCCAGCCCCATTGTTAAAAATAATTGTCGCCAGACTAACTGGAGTAATACTGTGTCAGCAAGCATGTAACTGAGGGATCAGAATAGTTTTACAAGTGTAAATGTCTAAAGCATAAGAACAAGTACATGTACTAAAATCCTCCACTGTTGATTTAAGTTGTGGCTCAATCTATAGTTTCAGTTAAGTTCATGTCCCTAGCTAGCACATACTCATTTTTTAAGTTGTGACTCGATGCAGCAACAATGCATGTTGAAAGAGAAAAAGCAGCTAGCTAATTATGAAGGCCAATGCCATGCTCACTTGAAAGTGGACATGAGTATCAGTTTCTTTGTTTTCAACATCTTAGACGTGCTTTGTCCTAAAAACAGAAAGACCAATTATAGGTGCGGCAACCACTGTCAATTGCTTTGGATTCATGCAAAAAAAGTCTGGGCAAACATAGAACCACACCTCATGGTGAAAAGTAAACATATTGCATGTCAAAAGACAAAGTTGTACTAGAGGAGCGTCAATTAATTTGGATCGGAGGGAGCAGATTGCATGTTACCTTGAACTTATCCGCAGAACCAGCTTCTGCATAAGCCTCAGCAGCTTTGGAGGCAGGTTCTTGTAGACCAAGGACTGGGCAATGAGGGTCGTCAGCACATGCATGGTAATCGATAAATGAAGCTCCAGCAGCAAGAAAAATGCTCAATTAACATTAATTTTTAAACGAAGGGTTAACAACAGTTCTGGCTCAACCATAAAATCATAAAACAAAAATATATATTGTAGACTGGAAGCCCAGCCCTGACAAGTGCTCATTGAACTCATAAAAGAGAAGTGAGAGACTTTTGAATATGTTGGGTCATGCAATAACTATTGGACGAAGCAGAAGCACTCAATAAGAAATATGATTGGTTTTACCATTTCGGAGGAGTGGACGTGGTGCAATCAGTGGAACTGAGTAGGGAACATCAAACTGTGAAGCCATAGCAGGTGCTATCTTGTCCCAAACCTGGTAAAAATATGTCAATACACGATCGTGAAACATTTACAATGGAACAATCAGAAATAAATGTCAAATAAATCAGATAGTCACCTTTTTCACAACCTCTGCATCTATTTCACTCTTCCCTGAATCAATTCTTGCTTCTACAGGAAAGACAGAATGACATAGATAATTACATGTAAATGTTCTGAACTGATACAATATATTTCAGCTGTGATCTATATTTTTCAATGGTGTGTGCCCAATCTTAAAGAGGATGCATGGTATCTAACCTTCAAATGAAGGCTTAATGCTATCAACTCTAGCTTGCCACATGTCATTATCTATTGCCCATTGAAATCCCTGTAGCCACCACAAAGAGCATTGCTTTACTTACATGGGACAAATCACAAAACTATGTGCACCCATATCGATAAATTACTGTTGTGTGTACCTGAACACCAATTATTGGAACAGTAACACTGTACCGTGTATCCACAAAAGCAGCAAACCATGCATGCATTCCTGTATTCAGCTCCAAATAAAAAGGATAAATTTTCTAAAAGTGAAGTCTATGTATTAATTCAGTATCATGATGCAATCATGATCTATAATACCTTCGAGTGATTCACCAGTAATCCCTATCCTAGAGGGATCGACATCGTCCCTTGCACTAAGATAATCTCCAAGCTTTATCAAGTCCCACACCTGCACATGTTCCTCACTGAGTATCGCAAAAAAACAGGCCCAACATGTTTTGAAGTATAATATACCAGCAGGTCATACAATAGAAGACAATCATAAGGAGAGAACTAGACCAAAAGAATAAATCCAGAATTCAACTTAAGTGCCAACCCAGATAGTATAGTTATGGCACCAATACAGTTGGACTAACACCAACAACAGTGGTAATCGAGAGCTAATACTTAATCAGAAATAATTCCAATGCAATCCCTTGTTAACCTGCCCAAGCTGCCTCCCCACGGCCACTCTGTAACTCTTCAAGATATCACCGCCACTATGTGCTAGCTTTTGCTTCCTTTCGGAGGATTCAAGAACAGATTCACATACATCTCTCATCATTTTAAGTGCAGCTGGCTTATCAGTCACATTATTAAAGCCTAACTTCTCAATGAGCTGCTACAAAGACAACACGCCGACAATAACAGATATTCTTCATACCATTTTTGCTTCACAAATAAAAGAAATATTGTTAGTTTTTGGTTTGATTAGTACTCATACACATACAGTTGCAGAATTATGTAGAGCAGATGTGAATACTAACATCTCATATTGAACTCCTCATGGCCTTCTAGCTCTGGGTGTCACCATCACGATCACCCATCGTCTTCATCATCCGACATCTTCACAATAAAATCAGAGTAAGAAACATTGTAGTCATGAACCACATTATGCGAAATTATCAAAAACAAGAGAGACTACATTAGCAGTGCATGGCCCCTCCACGTTTAAAGGAGGAAAGCCAGACTTCTATCTTAATGCCCGGGGGAGGGGAGCCAGGCGACGCCCGCTGGCTCGACTTCGCCGAACGTAGGCGCTGCCAAGGGAGGGCGCACTGGCCAGGGTTCGCGGCGGGCAGCACGGGGGCCGGGGCGCTGCCGAGGGATGTCGCCCTGTGACGCAGTGGTCGAGGCGAGCGGGCGGGGCGGCGCTCGCGAGTCTCGGGTAGCGGACGAGGGGCGGCGGCCGCGGGCCGGGGTCTCCAGCAGCGGGCGAGGGCGACGGCCTCTGGCAGCGGGCGGTAGGACCGGGCGGCCGGGCGAGCGGGCGGGGTCGCGCGGGTGTCGGGCAGCCGACGGGGCGTGCGGCGGCGAGCGGGCATGGACGAGGACACGGAAACGCGGCCCACGCCGGTGGGCGCGAAGGAGAGGGAGGAGGGCGACATCGAGGACGACGACTCCTCGTCGGCGGCACCGCGCGGCGCGCTGGGCAACCGCCGCACCCGCTGGACGACGCTAGGATTTCTGGATGTTCTAGGATGGGATGAGATCGGGAGAAAGAACAACCTGAACCAGGGACGAGAGCTCCAGATCCAATCGCCGGTGAAGACGCCGTGTGATTTGGTTTAGAATAGTAATCGTGGGTAGTTAGGAAGGGTCTTTAGCAGCAAGATAAATAGACTCTATTTTTCTGTGAGAACACAAAATATTGGCGCAAACTACAGTAAACCAAAATTATGTGGTGGGAAAGTAATTCTTTTTGGAGGGAATGTTTAGAATAATGAAATAAATTGGAAAAATAATTTTTCAAAGCAATATGATATATATATATATATGCCCCTAAATCGTCTCACGACCGTCATCTTCCCTCCGAACTAGTTCGGGACATTTCCGATGAAATCGTCCCACGTCCCTCATCTTCCCTAAGTCCGGCGGTAGGCGGCGTGTGGGAAGCTCGCATCCAAGGCCAGTGGAGAGGCTCGAGCTCGCGGGCGAAGGTCGGGAAGAGGGACAACGGAACTGCTTGGTCAATACCGAGGATGGAGGAAGCAGGGGACGGCAGCCATGGCCGACCAGGAGCGGCGTGCAAGGTTAGAGGGGCGGCTCGCCGGCCGGGGCTTGCCGCCCGGGTCAGGACAACACGAGCTACAGCCTAGTAGGGGTGGCCGTCGCACGGAAGTAGGGGTCGCGACCGATCCTAACGCGTTGTCGCCGGACGACCGAGTTGTAGGTACAACCAGATTTGCACTACAATTTCGAAAATCATTTCAGAAAGCAGCAAAAACTTGTCCAGTTTTGAACTACAACTCACAGAAACCTCATGTGGCCCTCACTTTAAAACTACTAGGTTATACTCTTGCCTTGGAACACAAGTACAAATGGGATGGGTTGATGAGACGGTTGATCTATGTCAGTCTCGATCTCACATTTTGATCTTGAGATGGGATGATCTCAACATCTTTCATCTTACCGGACAGTCCGTGCAGTGTTCCTCCGCGCCAGAGTAGGTCCAACATAATCATGTCATTTTTGTTTCAACGAAAAACCATAAAGATTCAACTGTGTAAATTAACAACCAAACCAATTTCATTTTGAGATCTGTTGTGTTAGGAACGTGTTGTTTCATCATGGATCTACAATTGTGTATCTTTGTTTACACCCTAGTTGCCATGACAAAATTGAAACTTGGGATATATGTCAAATATTTGTGCCCTTGCCCGTCAGATCCGTCCTGCATCGGATCCACGCACGAGGGGGTGAAGGAGCCCTGCCGCCGCCGCTGGCCAGGCTTCACCCGGTCACGCCCTCTGGCAGCGACAGGGGAGGGGAGGAGCAGACGGCAGGGCACTGGGCGGTGTCTAGGGATCCCTCCCGTCATCGTCCGCGGCTCGCGCCACATGGTGCTTGGGACCACGGATCCGGTGAGAACACCGCCGCCACCAAGACCCAGCACACCACACCACCGGAGGCCACATCCGCGTCACCCGCCTCCCAACATAGTCGCTAGGAAGCCGGATCGCGCCACCGCGACCCTCCGCATCGCGACGCCCTTGTCCGTCAGATCCGTCCCGCATCGGATCCACGCGCGAGGGGGCGAAGGAGCCCTGCCGCCGTCGTCCTTGTTGGAATATCATGGTTTAGTTGCTATATCCATTTCTACTGGTATAATTGATGCTACTGTTGTAAGTTAATTAAAAAAAATCATCAAATTTGAAAAAAATTCTTCGAATTAAAAAAAAGTTAATCAATTTGAAAAATTTCATTCGTTTCGAAAAATGTTCGTCAAATTTGGAGAAAAGTTCATTGATTTTTTAAAAAGTTCACAAATTAGAAAAAAAATTCATCAATTTTGAAAAAAGCTTCACGAATTTGAGTAAAATTTCATGAATTTCTAAAAAAAGCTTCATCGGTTTTAAAAAAGTTCATGAACTTGAAAGGAATCCGCGCATTTAGAAAAAAGGATAAAGAAAGAAAAAAAATAGAAAAAAAGAATAAAAACGGCAGGTGAAAAAACCACGAAATGACAGAACAAATAAAAGAAGTAAAAAAGCATGTATATCACAAACGATGGTATAGCCTAGTGGTTTGCGTTCTTTCCTTTCGTATGGAGATATCATCGGATCGATCCTGTCAGCTGCACTTTTTTGTGAGTTTGATGAAAAGAAATACAAAAGTATACAACTACGACCGGATTGATCCTGTGAGCTGCACTTTTTTTTTTTGAGTTTGACGAAAAGAAATACAAAAGTATAATACCATTTAAATATATATACACTGTATATTTATGTGGCCATATTTGTTATCACATATATATGCACTTTATATTTACGTGTATATATATATGTGTGTCTAGATTCACGTGTATACACATATATACAGTTTATGGACAACAGATAAAATTGTATATTTACGTGTATAATATATATATACGCTGTATATATACAGTTTATTCTCAAAAAAACTATATATATACAGTTTAGAAAAATTATACAATAACTTATACGTACATACATATATACACTGCATATTTATGTGTATTGTACAATATACGTAGGACCCTTCTTCATAGACTCATAACATTGAACATTGAATATATGTAGGACCCTTCTTCGTAGAATCGGAACAACATGCAAAATTGTATAATATACATAAGACCCTTTTTCAATACTTTCAACATTTTTTCAATTTACAGTGAACTTTTTAGTATGCAATATTTTTTGTAAATACACACTGAACATTGAACATTATTTTAATATACAATGATCTTATTTAAATATACGATGAACTTTTTCGTATTATAAAAATGTTCATCGTATATATATTGAACATTCTTTTAATATACCATATATATATATATATGTATGTATAATTTTCTTAATATACGATACACACACTGCATACGATCCGAAGAATATGCAAGATCTGAAAAAAAAGATAAAAGAAATACGAAAAAAAGCAGATACAAAAAAACGCAACGGACCAAAGTATACAAAGATATACGTCTGCTGTTTTAAACGAACGGTGCAATGGAGCAGCGGCGATGAGCGCTCATCGTGGAGGTTCTTGCGCGGTTTCGAATCCTTGCGGGCGCGTTCTTTTATTTCTCCGAAGTTTTGCAATTAACTTATGGTATAAAAGAATATATGCCTTCGGTAAGAACCAATTCATGCGGTCGCGTAGCGGTCAGAGTGCTCGCGCGTTAAGCGGCCTCTCCAGGGTTCGAATCCCGTCGGGCGCACGCGTGCTGGTTTTTCGTAAATTTTCTTCTCTGGGAAGAAACTTTTTTCGCAAACAGGGAATATACATGTTATTAAATAATAAAAACTAAGGTTTTTTTTTCACGAAAGAACATGCCACGTCAGCAGCCGACAGGCGGGCCTCAATGGTCAGATACACCGTCAATTACTCGTTAAAGCTTGTAAAAATCATAACTTAATATCTATAAATTTGAATAATATATTTTTCCACTGTTTTACTTGTAACTAATGCAGCGTCACACTGATGTTGCAATATATTTCTGAATATTACCACAAATAGATAATCTATTGAAATACCTACTCTCTATTACAACAAAATGGCTGCCTCGCACAACGGAATTTGTTTGTCGCAATATCGCTACCATATTGCAACGCGTGCTGGTTTTTCGTAAATTTTCTTCTCTGGGAAGAAACTTTTTTTGCAAACAGGGAATATACACGTTATTAAATAATAAAAACTAAGGTTTTTTTTTTCACGAAAGAACATGCCACGTCAGCAGCCGACAGGCGGGCCTCAATGGTCAGATACACCGTCAATTACTCATTAAAGCTTGTAAAAATCATAACTTAATATCTATAAATTTGAATAATATATTTTTCCACTGTTTTACTTGTAACTAATACAGCGTCACACTGATGTTCCAATATATTTCTGAATATTACCACAAATAGATAATCTATTGAAATACCTACTCTCTATTACAACAAAATGGCTGCCTCGCACAACGGAATTTGTTTGTCGCAATATCGCTACCATATTGCAACGCCGATGCAGTTTGTTGCAATAGTTAGCTACTTTTTTGCAATAATATTTGTAACTAATGCAACGTCACGCGATGTTGCAATATCTTTTTGAATATTGCCATGAATGGTTATTCTGTTGAAATACCTAGCCTCTATTACAACAAAATGACTGCCCTCACGCAATGGAATTTTTTTGTCGCAATACCGCTACCATATTGCAACGCCGATACAGTTTGTTGCAATATGAGGCATGTATTGCAACAAAGTTATTATTTATCGCGACGAAACTAAGTTATGGCAATATGCGGCCTATTACCACAACCGGACAATTTGTGGTAATATTGCGTTTTATTGCAACAAAACGTAGTTGTAGCAAAAAAATTGTTGCAATAGACCGGAATCCTTGTAGTGCATGCTGAGGCTTTTCTTACTATGAGCTCGGAGATTTGCAGCTATTCCCGTTCTTCAAAGGGTGGAACTGCTTCTACTACTGATCTGGCGATCCAGTTTGCTGCTATGGAGGCTCTCATGGACTTGCACTTTCACGAGGTCGAGATGCAGACGCACCCAGGTTTCTTCCACTGACCTACCCTGTCACCTATGATGGGGCGAGTCCTTTTTGTGCCTATTGATCCGGCGAGTGACCGAGCGACTGCTGTCTTATCTTGCTATCTAAATGCCAGTTATCGTCTGAGCACCCACTTAGTTGAGGAGCTGTCCCAGGCCAGAGAGGCAATTGCAGGTGCTGAGGAATCACAGTCTCCTCCTCCTCCTGTGTTTTCACCTATGTATTATCTGTTTGTTCTGTCTTCACTCAAGCCTGAGGCTCCTTCTAGCTCGTTTAGACCGCCAGGCACTCCATCTAGTACTCGACGTGAGTCCCCAGTTGAGTGGGCTTCGCTGCTAGCTACCCTAGCTGCTCCGATGCTGAGGCATCATTCTTCTTCTTCCTTAGAAGGAGAGCCTTCCAGTCAGCGTCACTGTGTCTCCTTTGTTCAGGAGGACGTAGCTCATTAGCTCCTATCCCGAGACTGCGTCAGATGATGAGGGATCTTCAGTCTGCCAGTGTCCGTGCCACCCGCGCGACTAGAGTTGATGCTCGAGCTTCAGCATGTGTATGCATCGCATCCATCATAGCATCTTTGCTTATGTCAACTGCCATATGAGCAGTACTAGCCATGATACCCCCTACTAGTTGGACATGTATGATGATGGTTTGCCATTTATAATTATGTTGTTCGCCTTGCTTTTCATTTATTTGTTTTTTTCTGGTGTCACTCTATTTCCTTTATGGATGGTCAATTCGGTATTTGCAATGGGAACGGATATAGGATGAGGAGGTGTAGTAACAATCACCAAGGCGGCAACAGAACCGCAGTTTGTCGAGCCGCCAGACAAGCAGAACAACCACCAGAGGATCTGCCTCCTCCTCCACCACAACAACCAACCACTGATCAAATTATGACAATGTTTGAAGAGAAAAGAAACTAGGATCTCATGGAATTGAGCATGCAGTCTATGGTAGGACAAAATCAGAACAATGGTACCCACTCCAAGCTGTCTGATTTTTAGCGTACCAAGCCACCCATTTTCAGTCAAGCCATTGATCCAGTGGAAGCCGATGACTGGCTGAGAACTATGGAAAAGAAGCTGGAAATAGCTCGTTGTGACGAGTCTGATAAAGTTCCTTTTGCTACTCACTACCTAGAAGGGCCGACAGCCATATGGTGTGATAATGCGAAAACTGTATGGCCTTCCAGAGAAAATATTACCTGGAAAAAGTTCAAGGAGTTATTCTGTAAGTATCACATCCCCACTGGAATAATGAAGGTGAAGCAGAGAGAATTCCTTGCTCTTACTCAAGGAAACATGTCGGTAGGCGAATATCTGAACAAGTTTAATAATCTGGCATGATACTCCGCCCACAATGTGTCTACAGAAGAAAGGAAGATAGATCGATTCCTCGGAGGACTCAATCGTGCCCTGCGTTGCCAACTCTGTATGTGGGACTTCCCTGACTTCCAGACTCTGGTAAACAAAGCTTTTATAGCCGAACAGGAGCATAAGTCAGGATATGATGACCGCAAGCGTAAGTTTGAACCCAAGAAGGACAACCATGAGCCGTTCGCGCAGAAGCAACATATCTGGCAACCAGTCCAGACTGAGTACAACCCCACCTGGAACAACGGCAACAACAATAACAAGCCAGGTAACCAGGACAAGGTTTATGGCAAGCAACCCGTGATGGAAGACTGCCGATGCAATAATACTTGCTTCACTTGTGGACAAGGCAGACATTACGCCAAGCAGTGCCCCACAAGGGTCAGGAAGCTGCAGTTTGACTTCAGGCCACAAGTCAATAATATTGGACGCCACCCCAATCAGGACTTCCGTCGCGGCTGAGTCCACCATATCTCCGCTGAGGAAGCCCGTGAATAGCCAGACGTGGTCCTCGGTATGTTCTCTATTAACGACATACTTTCAATAATTTCATTTGATTCCGGGGCTTCCCATTCGTTTATCTCGCGGAGTTTTGTCACCATACACAATTTTTCCCTTTCTCGTTTGGACAAAATCATGGTGGTACAATCCCCTGGCTCCATACTCAGAATGAATGTCATATACAAGGACCTGGAAATCTTGGTAAATGGTGTTAAATTTCCAGCCACCCTTATTTCAATCGAATTCCCTAGATTGGATGTAATACTGGGGATGGACTGGTTGACACAACATCAGGTCTGCATCAACTGTGCAACCAGAACAGTAACCTTGATTAACCCGGCAGGCCAAAGAGTGCAGTTCATTGCCAGCAGAATGCTGCCAAAGAAAGGGATGGCATTCAAGACCACTGTCACATATATGAATTTGATACCTATAGTCAGTGAATTTCCTGATGTATTCCCTGAGGAATTACCCGGAAGGCCACCCGACCGAGAACTAGAATTTGCCATTGATGTTGTTCCCGGAACAGCTGGATAAGTTGCTACAGAAGGGGTATATTCGCCCAAGTATTTCACCATGGGGATCAGCCATGCTATTTGTCAAGAAGAAGGATGGCAGTCTACAGATGTGTGTGGACTATCGACCATTAAATGAGGTCACTATCAAGAATAAATATCCACTTCCTCACATTGACGACTTATTCGATCAGTTGAATGGGGCCCGAGTATTTTCCAAGATTGACCTCTGGACAGGATATCACCAGCTAAAAATTAAGGAGGATATCCCCAAGACAGCGTTCACCACACGATATGGCTTGTACGAATTTACAGTCATGTCATTCGGGCTGACAAATGCTCCAGCTTCATAAGTATGATGAACAAAGCTTCCATGGACTTTTTGGACAAATTTGTGGTGGTATTCGTCGATCATATCCTTATATACTCGTAGAATGAAGAGGAGCATAAACAGCACCTCCGTGCAGTCCTAGAGAGACTAAGGACCCATCGCTTGCATGCCAAGTTCAGCAAATATGAAGTTTGGCTAAAAGAGGTGGGATTTCTGGGGCATGTTCTGTCAGAACAGGGTGTGGCCATCAACCCCAGTAAAGTGACTGCCGTATTAAACTGGAAGACACCAGCTACTATAACAAAAGTCCGTAGTTTCCTGGGTTTGGCAGGCTACTATCGTCGCTTCATTGAAGGCTTCTCCAAGATAGCCAAGCCGCTAACAGAACTGTTGAAAAAGAACCACAAGTTGTTTTGGACGGAGGAATGTGACAGCAGCTTCATGGAGTTAAAGATGAGGCTAACAATAGCACCCGTCTTGATCCTACCAGATATTCACAAGGGCTTTGGCATATATTGTGATGCTTCCAGACATGGAATTGGCCGTGTGATAATGCAAGAAGGAAAGGTTGTAGCGTATGCGTCCAGACAACTATGACCCCATGAGCAGAACTACCCCACCCATGATCTAAAACTAGCAGCCATGGTGCATGCCTAAAAAATTTGGAGACATTACCTTATTGGGCAGCGATGTGAAATATACATGGACCATAAGAGTCTCAAGTATATGTTCACACAACCCGATCTCAATCTCAGACAAAGAAGATGGCTTGAACTGGTCAAGGATTATGACCTTGGAGTCAATTATCATCCGGGGAAAGCTAATGTGGTCACCGATGCCCTCAGCAGAAAACTAGGCACTGTGAATGCAATAATTAAAGGCATCAATCCAAAGTTACAGGAAGAGTTCGCCAGCTCAACTTAGTACTTTGCGGCCTGATTAACCCGGATACTCTGGAAATCATTCCAACACTGATGAAGGAAATCAAGGAATCTCAGAAAGCAGATAGGGGCATACAAGAGACCAAGGAGAGTCTACAACAAGGAAAGGCTAAATCCTTCCATATTGATGATCAGGGAACATTGTGGTTCGACGCCCAGATATGTGTACCTGATCAAGAAAACTTGAGATAGCAAATACTCCGAGAGGCACATGAATCCGCATATTCCATTCACCCAGGAGGAACAAAAATGTATCAGGACCTGAAGGAGACTTTCTGGTGGCCAGGTATGTGAAAGGATATTGCCTACTATGTCGCCTGCTGCGACATATGCAATAAGGTTAAGGCCAAGCACCAGAAACCAGCCGGATTGCTACAACCCCTACAGGTTCCTCAATGAAAATGGGATGACATATGCATGGACTTTATTGTTGGGTTACCCAAGTCAACAAGAGGCCATGACGCCATTTGGGTTGTCATGGACATACTCACCAAAGTGGCCCACTTCATTCCAGTGAGGACCACTTATAGAGCTGATCAGCTTGTGCAGCTCTATATATCCCGAAGTGTCAGCCTTCATGGGGTACCCAAGTCCATCACATCAGACAGAGGATCCCTGTTCACCTCGGTATTCTGGCTACGTCTGCACCAAGCTCTGGGAACCGTGTTAAAGCAAAGCATGGAATATCACCCACAGATAGACGGGCAGACGGAACGAGTGAACCAAATACTGGAAGACATGCTCAGGTCTTGTGCCCTCACCTATGGATCTAAATGGGAAGATAGCCTTCCATATGCAGAATTCTCCTATAATAACAGCTATTAGGTGAGTCTCAAGATGTCACCGTTTGATGCATTGTATGGGCGTAAATGCTGTACGCCCTTAAACTGGTCACAAACAGGGGATAGCCATATATTTGGCATGGATTTGATGCTCGAGGCTGAGAAGCAGGTTAAAGAGATTCAGGATCGCTTGTGAGCAGCCAAATCCCGTCAAAAGAGTTACTATGATCCGAAACATTGAGAAGTAAACTTTGAACCTGGGGAGTATGCCTATCTTCGAGTAACCCCCATGAAAGGAGTAAGAAGGTTTCATACCCGAGGAAAGCTTGCACCTAGATATATTGGACCCTTTCCGGTAATCGCTAGAAGAGGCAGGGTGGCCTATCAATTGGAACTACCACCGGAATTGTCCGAGGTTCATGACGTCTTTCACATATCACAGTTAAGGAAGTGCATTGCACCACCGGTCAAGCAGGCAGACATGAGTGAACTAGAACTGACCAAGGATTTGACATACGAGTAAAAACCTACCAAAATTTTGGATGAGATGGAAAGAGTTACCCGGAGTAAGGTGATCAGGTTTTACAAGGTACTGTGGGATCACCATACTAGGTTTGTGACACCCTAATTTTCGCAACTTTTTCTTATCAAATTTCTTTGGTTTTATTTGTTTTTGCTTGGCTTTCAAGCCAACTTTTGATTTGGACTTGGGAGGTTCTTTGCAAATCTTCCCAAGTAATCCAAAATCTTGCCAAAACCCTGTCATAAACTTTCTAGCCTCAACCCCAATTTTACCCACACTTAATATTCCTTTTTTTAAAAGGAATACCTCTTCTCTATTGTAGGTTGTGAAGCAACCTATATTTTCCTGGCTCAGAAAATTCCCAAATTTATTCCTAAAATACTAGAGGCCATATCTCTCCACAATATCCAAAAATATCTCGTAGCCTAGTTCAATTTTTCAGCACCATGATTCTTGCAAGCTTCTGGACAAATCTGCGCTGTGTGAAGCAGGTATATTTTCCAGTCATCAACAATTCCTGAGATTAATCCAAGCCATTCTTACTAGCATATAACTCCTAGCCACAAAAAGTCAGCATCATTTGATTAACCATTTTTCCACAGTAATTCCTACAAGCTTCTGGTCAGTTCTAGCCTTTGTGAAGGAAGTACCAGCTAGGAGCATCTTCTTGATCTAATTTTTTTTATAGCATTTGACCATCATCCAATAACCCTCAGTTACCAAATTTCACTTCAGGGGTCCCAACTATTTGAGTGCATCATCATGGACAAGTTTCTGGACCAGAATGGAGTTGTACGTGAACCATACTAAAAACTTTCCAAATATTTCTAAAACTTCACAAGTGTATACTCCTTCTAACCTAGAAACTCCCAGACAAGTTCTCTGGCTCAATCCACAACCCATGTCTCCTCTGGAACCCCCTCAACATCCTATCCAGAATCAATTCTGGATGAACTCGAGCAGCTTGAGCCATTCCTAGCCCCCCACATGCCCTAGACCTACTATTTGAGTTCAAGTCAACACACTAGACAAAGTTTGGCCGGCTGGCGTGGCCTCCAAGTGCCAGAGGCCATGGTGATCATGAGGCTGATATGGCCAGAGCCTCGGACGCGACTACTCCAGCTGTCTCTCACCGCCCTCCTTGTCTCATGGTGCCGACGTTGTTCCAGCCATCCTCCTAGGCCTGCTAGTGCTTTCCCCTTCGCCGGAGGTGCTCTCATTGGACGCCACCGAATGTCGCTACTATTACGCCCGTGCGGCCGCAGTGAGCACGCTGATTGTCGTCTTCCCCGCCGAGCCATCGCATCCCATTACTGCCCCTGCACTCCTCCATCATTTCTCCCCACCCCGCGATGGCCAGCTCACCTCCCTGGCTTTGGCAGCTTCTCCACAGTGCCGTGTGGCTCGGGCACCTTTCGCCCAGCCATAAAAGCCCCGGCCCGGCCTCCTCCTGCATCACCTCTCCATCGACCCACCTCCCAATCGCCTCTAGAGCAACTCGTCGAGGGCTGGGAGCTTGCCTCCCTCCGCTCTGGCCGAAGCTCTGCCATTGATCCACTCCCTGCACCAGCTAGTTCTGACCAACCTCAACCTCGCTCGACCCCTTCCGCGAGCTCAAAGTATTCCCCTGGTGCTCCTCGACCTCCTCCCCAGCCAAATCGCTGCCAGAATTGCCGTCACCGGTGATCACCGTAGTAGGCAGCCGCCGGAGAGAAAGAAGGCGACACCGTCCGGCCACCTCTCGCCAATCTACGTGTACCTAAGGCTTCGGCTCCGACTGCCCGACCCATTTTCGTCGCCTCCTAGCCCCACCGTCGTCTCTACGCCAGAGAATCGCCGCCGGTTAGCCGCCTCGCCTCTGTTCTCTCTCTCTTCCTCAGATATGACAGGGTGGCCCTACCTATCATTGGCCCGGCTCCGCCCGAACCATCTTTTTTAGTGGAGGCGCACTCTGGGAATATGCCACCGACTTGGCCTCTCTGGACATTTTAGAATTTCGTTTTAATTCAATTCTTAAATCTAGTTTGACCAGAAACTTTGACCAGCTCTAGGTTTTAAACAATAAGTCCAAATCAATTGAAACTTTTTGCAATAGTTTTGTCTTGAACCCCTTTATTTCATGGCAAAGTTTGGTATTTTCTCTTATGCCTAGAATTTTTGGTCAACAGAAATGCTTTATGTGCCATTTTCTTTTGAATCTTTAAAATAATTTCAGCAGGAAATTCTTGTGGCATTGAAGACCAGGAGTTCTGTGGTATCCCAATTGAGCAAGGCAAGGCACATGATCCATTATATGAGGCATTTCAATAGTATTGGATCTAAGTTAAATAATTTTACATTTATTTGATTCCATTCAAATATGAACATGCCATAGCCTATATTGCTTGATGACTTATATAAGTTCCTGCCATGTTAATGCATTTATTTAACATGACCAGTATGTAGAAGGTTGACATCAATCATGTTTGTGCTAGTTGCTATTCTGCACACGCTAGTAGTGATATCATCATGATTATGTTAAATACTTACTTTGTTGAATGCTAGCAAAATATGGTTTAGAACGACTTTACTTGAAGCACATGGTGTTAATCTACTCAAACAAAGTCGGTCTGTTGATCAAGTGCCACCGACCCGAACTTAGCCATGCAGCCACACCTGTTGGTATGGGACGGCCTTGACTTGGTATAACCTCGTGCTTTTTTACTGGTACCACCAAAGAGGGGGGACTATGCGTGTGTGCTACCCTGATCAGGTAGGCGGTGATAGTCCTGTGAGCCCGGTTTAGTTATATGGCCATGGGTCCCCGTTTGGGACAGAGTAGCCACGAATGTGGTAGGTGTCAGGAGTGACACAGGGGCCACGCAGGGCATAACCCGGAGGGGTATGTCGGTGGTATGATAGAAGGGTCACAGATTAGACAAGTTTCGCTGAACGAATGTCCATGGTGTGGGTAAAGTGTGCAACCTCTGCAGAGTGTATGAATCTATTCGAATAGCCGCGTCCACAGTATTGGACACAGTCCGCACTAGGTCACACTGTATGGTTAACGATAATGAGGGAAGAACTCATCTTGAATCCAGGCATGATCTGTGTATCATGAGTGTTGCGGGGATCATGGGACGATCTCGGATATGAGTAAGTTGGTTCATATAACCACCAGTAACGGTTCTAAGCACAGTAAGTTGAGCATCATACTGCATGACTATTTCATGAGCATTTATTCTTGTCACCGCCATGCTGTTGTTAGCCACATTGTTTTGGCTGCTGTGAGCTTGCGAGTACATTCCAAGTACTCACCTGGCATATCATGCCAGATGCAGGAGAAGCCGAGGGTGGAGACCCCGATGGTCCGTACTATGCTGACTAGGATGTGTCCCAGCAGTGTCCCTATGGGATGGAGTTGCATCACCCGACGTTCCGCTACGCTGTAGTATTTTCCACTAGTATTGAGGACCCTGAGTTATTTCATAAATAATGTAGATACTCTCAAGCATGAGATGTGCTCCTTGCCTCGTCATATTGTAATATCAAAGTTTGTACTTGTATCATATCAATAAAGATTAGTTTTGTTCTGTTCCAAGTTTTTGTGTGTTTCCAGAAGACATGATCTCTGGGTTGGGAACACAGGGTAAACCGGTCCTCTGAGCTGGGGTGCCACAATGCCTCACAAAAGTTGATGTAGGAGACGATGTGGAGGATGGAGTAGGGTACGATATGATGGAATTGGAGGCCATAGAAGTACACGAGGTCCTGGAGAAAAGGATTGATCGGAAAACCTAAACCTCAGATGAGATGGGAGATGAATATGTTGCACTCACCCTCCCAACGTTTTGGAACTCGGGAGGCAGAACGAATGGCAGTTTCGACGAGCGGGGAGCAGCACTTGACCTCATCCTGGGATGGTAGGTAGCCACTCGCCTGAAGCTCGACTATGTGGCCGGCAGTGACGATGGAAGGGAGCCACAACCCCCTCTTGCTTGCCACCTTCTGCTCGACCACCATCACAGTGGCACCCTTACCCTTCCTGGCCATTGACGGCGGTGGGAAAGCCAGTGATGGGAGGATGAAAAAGTTGGGTCTGGGCTCTAAACTCTGGGCACTGGAGCTTGGGGAATTTGGGCACAAGAAGAAAGGGGGAAAGCATGGAAATGGATTAGTTCCATCAACATCCCTTTATAAGCTAGTAAAAAATACCAAGGGGCACAATGTCGTGCAGTAATTTTGCCAGTTCCCAACATGACATGCATTATGTACATGCGTAAGTGAAGGGATTTTGTTAATAATGCCACCGAAAATCTAGAGCATGATCCTTTATTGATAGGACGTGCCAATAGCAGTGGCCTCGGGCTGCACTATAACCCGGCATAATGACTACTGATGGGACTTTTTGGTTCTACAGTACATGGTGACGGTTTGGTTTTTGGTCAAAGTTGTCAGAACTCGGCCCAATCGACTCACCCACGCCAGCACTGGGAAACTTCGCCATTAAGCTACCTAGTCCTGGATAGGGTCTTTCGATCCAATGAAAAGAAAAACACTTTGTAGGGAGCTTGGTTGGAGCTCCTTAGATGTCCGAGGTATATCAACTTATCAGACTAAAATATGGTTACGACAGAGGAAGACACAGAGAGGAATGTTGAACTCGCCTACGAAGCCAAAGACCAAAGATGAAGCCATGACTCCGAGGAGTCGATCGATGTCCTCGTCTTGAAGACCAGTTTAGGGGCTACTAAAGGTGTCCTAGACTAGGGGTACTAACCATGTCGGCCCCCAATCATTGGCTGGGCCGAAGATTCCCAGATGACCGATGAGTGGGCCATGTTTGCCACGCCCCATGGCATAATCAAGATGGAATCCTTCGAAGGCTTGGTGCATACTCCAAGACGTCTTTAAATCATCAACATGTTTATCCCTTAATGTAACCGACCTACATGTAACCCTAGGTACCCCCAGTGCCTATATAAGCCACAGGGTTTTAGACCATAGGGCAACATTAATTCACATACGATGTCGAGGTAGATCATCTTGTACTTTGTACTCCATCACAATCAATAATATAGAAGCACGACGTAGGGTTTTACATCTTCGAGAGGGCCTGAACCTGTGTAAAACACTGTGTCCCTCTTTGTCCTGTTACCATCTAGCTAAGATCACCAGCTTGGGACCCCCTACCCGAGATCCACCAGATTCAACTCTGACAAGGGGTGCACCAAGGAGGAGGAGTCCTCCTCCAGGTCCACCCCTGCCATCTAATGGGGGCGCCCCACTTTGAGCCTTTTAGGCCCAGTAGGGGATGCCCTCTTGGGTTAGCATAGGTGGGACTTCTTCCATAAATAAAATTTTGGATTTTCTGGAATCATGTTATACCTTTCACGAATTCCCAAAACCCTTTTGGGAACATTTGGAACACTTTTGGATCCCTCCAAAACATTTTTGGTCCTCATTTTCTCATTTCTCTAGTTATCATAACTACAACCCATTAAGCGTGTGACCCTACAGGTTCAGAAATAAGCGGACATGACCTGGAATACTTTCCGGTCAATAGTTAATAGCGGAATCTTGATACCCTTGATAAGTCCCGCATATTCATGAAGTTCTCAAGCGAACCTTTTGTTTCAAAATACCATTCCCTTTTGCTTCAAGATACGCTACAAAACCCGAGGTGAGATATTATCATTATCCCCATGATCAACGCCTTGATCACTATAACGATCATCCTCATTACCGGTCTTGTTCTCTTTACATGTATCCGTGTTCCGGTGTCCCTGTGATCTTCATCACATGTGTCTGGCCAGACGATAATGATACAGTAACACCGAGTGGATCCAGAGAGTATCTGTGGCGCCCCGCCTGATTACCACTGTAGCCAGATGGTCGCCGCACACACCAGCCCAGGAAATCACTCTGGCATGTACTTTTACAACAAGTATCATGAACACAGGCATTTCTATTAATGGATATAAATGTCTTACAAGATATTTTACAAGGGTGATGGCAGCGGAAAAGCTCTATCTAAGGCAGCATGGTCTTGGTACGGCTCCAATCCACAGGGATCTGACTCGGTTACTCTTCTAGCCCGCAAACGCTCCGGCTCCTCGCTAGTGGACGTCGGATCCTTAGGTGAACCTGGCCATATTGAAGGCCAGTGAGTACTTTTGAATGTACTCGCAAGCAAACCAAACCAACATATACACTAAGCAAAGCAGTCCATGGCATTCAAGCATGCACTTGTTATCTTAATAGTATTAACTATCATGTTATGACAGGATTATCTAGTAGAATTAATCATCTAGCAGCATTAATCATCATGTCATAGTAGGATTATCTAACATAATAACTACTGGGGTAAATACAGAAATGTAAAGCATATTAAGTAAATAATCCATACTCCGAATATGCTCACGATCCAAGTCTGATCCCAACATTGCGGTCATCTGACCGCTCATCTCATAGCCATCGCATGGCTAACATTCATACCCCTGACACCATCTAATGTCCCTGCATCTGCACTGCAAGTCCGACAAACCTTACCATTCTCTGGTTCAGTCTTAGCAATAACATTATATAGTTTGTTCCTCCAGACTCGACACAGACCAAATAGTGTGACCTAGTATGAATTGTGTCCCATGACCGAGGACGCGGCTATTCGAATAGATTTACACTCTACAGAGGTTGCGCACTTTACCCACAATATGGAGCTCCTGGCCTCCTGTTCCCATTAGGGTGGACCGGTGCCGCTCCAACCAAACATGTCTATTGCCTGGCACTCTTACGGTCCCACCGACAATCATACCCTCCCAGGGTCATGTCCTGGGTGGCCCCTGTGTCACCCCGTGACACCTGCCACCGTCATGGCCAAACAAAACTGTCCCAAACGGGGACATGGATCCATATAACTCAACTGAGCTCACAAAGTTATCGCCGCCTACCGGGCCAGGGTAGCACGCACACATAACCTCCCCTCTTTGGAGGTACCGACAAGAGGCAGGACAATAGACCAAGCTAGGGCCTCCCCATCCAGGCAAGTGTGGCTGCACGGATGAGCTAAGTTCGGTGGCACTATGACTCGATCCAGCCGACGGAGGAGGTTGTCACTATTAAGTTGCATTCTTAATCATAGTAACAATAATGATGCATGATGAAAACATAACAACCTATCTCCATACAGTATCACATACGAGTCACTAGTGCAATAATATAATGAGTATTAACGAGTAATGTAAACAGCAAGTTCAACCTAACAGGAGTTTAATTATTTCTAAAACAGGCATATTCACTAAATAAACACGCAAGAATAATACAGAGCAATGCTTTAGGGCATATATCAAATGGTCGGCTTGCCTGGGGGGTGAAGGAATACTCCGGGAGAAGTGCGATCACCTCGCGAAAAATTTGCTGGAAAGGATTCTCTCTCGGAGGGGCTGATAGAAGGGCAAGGGAAAAATGGTCATTTTCACAGTGTGGAAACATTATGAAAATTATACCATCGGAACGGGCTCGACGAACTGAAGACGTGGGCATTGGATTCACCTGAATTAGAGTTATGAGCGAAAAGTTGTGAGGGCTTGACTGTCGGGGACCAATTTGTAATATAAATAATTGCAACTGGACCCCTGACCGATTTTCAGAGGAAAAAGAAGAAATAGCACTGTGCTACTGGGCCGCACAGTGCTGCAACTGCCGTGGCTGCTACTGTTGCTCATGGGCCGGCCCACTCCTCCGCTGGACTAATGGCGCACTCCACAGAAGACGCTTCCAAAAGGGGGAAGCGTATTTAGGCAAATACGCCACCACTTAAAGGACGGGCCCGCTGTCTGTGTCGCTTCCAGCCGGGCCCCACCGACACTCTCTCTCTCTCCTCCAGCCCACCTCTTCTTCCTCCTCTCTACTCCCCCGACGCGGCGATAGAGAGCACAGGCTCCGGTGGCTGGCAGCGCTCCGGTGAGCTTCTCCGGCCGGTGAGTAGACGGGCAGGTGCGCCGGCGATTGCTGCATCCAGGGGAGGGCACGGTCGAGGCTGAGGGTGGCCAGAGGAGCAGCTGCATGGCATGGCCGAGGACGGCGGGTCCACGACAATGGCAGGGTTCCGGTGGCCGGGAAGGCTGGGAAAGGGGGCGGGGTGGTCTACGGCGAGCAGCAACTCTAGTGAGAGGCTTGGTGGAGGCGGGGGAGGGCTTCGGTGCCGCGAATTTGAGCGAGGTCGAACGATGGCTGTGGCAGCAATGGTGGATGAGGGGAGCTCCTCGAGCACAAACGAGTGGAGAGGTGGGTCTCAAGGCGGGAGGGGAGGAGTGGTGTGAGCTCCAGTGGTCCGGGGAGCGGCTATTTATAGCCGGGCCGCGGGGATGGGTAGGCACGGCCGCGGTGGCGATCTTAGCCGTGCACTGGAGCTCGGGGACACGCGGAGGGAGGGAGCGACGTCGGCAAGGTCCCCGGAAGAGTGGAGGAGCTCGTAGGAGCTTCGGGAGAGCTCGAGGAGGAAGAGACAGGAGAGGAACCGATGACGGCGTCACGGGCGCATAGTGCGGCGGAGCTGCCGTGGCATGGGGAGGAAGAAAGAGGAGGGGGAAGCGCTAGAGAGGGTGTATGTAGACTCTGCGAGGCCATTAGACACGTCGGGACACGCCGGAGCTGACCGGAGCTGGCCTACCGACAAGAATAGTGCGCTGACCACCGTTTTGGCCTGTCCTAAGCGTGGTCACCACGGGTGCCACGTGCTCTGGAGTTTTGCTCCATGCCACATCATGTCAACGGGGTGTCTCACTTCTCATATAGATGAGAGATGTGGCTGCGATCATCTAGATAGCTCTGAGGCGAGAGAAACTTGCTGAAACAGATTCTGACAGCAAACTTACATGGACTGTTGTGGAGAAATGAATAATAGTGGCGAGCTAAGACTTTGTCAAAAGGAAATGTGGTAGGAAGGACTAGGTGCTGGCACAATTTGAGGGCATTTGGAAATGGTTTGTACACACTTTCTTTGTAATGCAGATTTTGGTCCAGAAACTTGACTTTGAAGCTACACTCATCTTGCTTGATGAAACATACTGAATTTTGGTGTAGGGTGATGATTTGGGCATATGGAGATACTGGAAAAATTTCAGCCCAAATTGATCATCTATGAAGGTACTTCCTTCATAGAGATGCAATCTGGACAGAAATTGGTGAATTTTCTGGGAAAAATTGGCTGGATGAAATGGGCTGGTTTTTGGTATCCATGGGTGATTTATCAATGTTAATCACCCTGAAAAATTTCAGCCCAAAAAGTTCAAGGGAGTAAGCACTTCCTTTGCAAACTGGAAATCTGGACAAAATTTGCAAATGGATGTTGTGCTCAAAATTTGATCTAGGGAACTTTGGTTCTTGCTGGAAATGGTGAATATATGGATAGGAGAAGCTCCACAAATTATTTGGGATTTTTCCTGGCTACCAAAATGGTAGTTCCTTTAGAAAGTGCCCAAAATGCAATATTTGCTTTAAATAGGAAAAGGTAATTTCCCTTATTTAATTGTGGCCAATATTTTTATGGAAGCTCAATATGATCACAAAGAATATCTCCACAAATTTTCATGAACTTTGGAGAGGGATAGATATTTTCCTGGATTTAATTCCTTTAACTGGCAGAAAAAGGAATTAATTTTTAAATGAAAAATATTGCAAATGACTTGACAATATTTTTGCATATCCAGGGTTTATAGATATAGGAGAGTCTCTGGGAAAAATTTGGGGAGGCAACAGGTCAAAGGAACAATAGGGTTCCTTTGTAACGGAAGGAATTAGGGTTTCCCTTCCGGTGACTCGGAAGGTAGGGTCTCGGCGGTAAAATCCTGAGAATGAAGTTTGAGTGGAAAGGTTGGACTGGAGAGATTCTCTGGTTGGATAGGAAAGGCAATGCTAAATGACCATCTTCATATACCCAAGAGCTAGAGAAAATCCCATAACATCAGAAAAAAACACGGGAGCCAAATCCCGCGAAGGAAGAAAAACAAGGAGCGAAAACCAGGGTGTTACAGTATCTCTCCATCGTCAGAGGAGTAAATTGCAGTCTCGAACAATCAATACTGAGACATATGTTTCCGGTATACCCGTAAGTTACTTTTGTTCACATCCAATTTTGAAGTGACATTCGGTAACCCCAAAGTAACCATCCGGTATGTTGGCATACGATATTCTCATGGTCTCAGGAACTAAGTAAATGGTAACACTTTATATGAAAATATCGATAACATGATAATGTTACTATCTCTCAGTAACTCATAAGTTGGGTCTACCCAACACCATTGTTCCAGTAACAATGTGTTCTCATTATTGATATCATCTTATTACTTTAACAATGCTAATGATCAGGAAAATAAGATCATCATCAATACATAAACTAGTATTAGAGGCATGACTAGGGATCATAATGGTGTTTATGTTTCCACACATGTATCTGGGTTTTCCGCTAAATCTCATATTCCACAACCAATACAATTATAGCACAGAAATATAAAATTAAATATAAACATGGAAATATAATAATACATTTATTATTCGCTCTAGGGCATATTTCCAACAAACGTTTACTGACATCCTTAGAACATGAGAAAATCATTGACCCAGATACTAGATGGTTATTTTGGGGTTGCCAAACGTCACTCCGTAACTGGGCGATTATAAAGGTGACTTTCGGGTACGCCAAAAAAGTATGATGTGGTGCCTGATATGTCAAGATTGGGATTTGCCCCTCCGATGATGGATATATACACTCTGGGTCCATTCGGTATTACAGTGTCCATTATCACCTAGCAAGATACGGTGACTTAGTCATGGGGACACTGGAATATAGAAATAAAAAATAGTACAAACCGGTAACGAGGATAACTAGGTATAGTGATAACCCACAAGTGTAGGGGATCTATTGTAGCTCTTCGATAAGTAAGAGTGTCAAACCCAATCAGGAGTAGAAGGAATTGTTAGATATATTTCAGCAAGGACTCACTTTAGAAGCTGCATTGATAATTTGATAGGTTGTTTGATAGCAAGGATAATGGTAAATAGGTAAATAGTAACAAAAGTGCAATGGTGCAGCAAGTGGCCTAATCCTTAATTGTGCTAAGGAAAAGCCGATTGTGATTCTTATAGGGGTGAAATCATTCTCGTGGACACACAGGGATTTCACCAAGTAACTTTCATCTAGTTTCATTAAGATTAACTTTCATTGTCTTAGTAAGTGTTGTGTGGGTGAATCTATGCTAATGTACTGCCATTACATGGACAACATACATATGATTACATCCTCTATGCAAGAATCCACAAATACAAGAGAAGTAATTAAGATAACATCTAACCATAGCAATAAAATTTGGAATCAAAACAGCCCCTTATGCAATAGTTCATATACATAGGGTTTGGTAGTTCTATCACTCCAACGACCCATCATGAATAAACTAATCACACAATGTTCTTCCCTAGGCCCACATAGGTGAAGTGATACGCAGTCGATGTTCGCACATCACCACTAGAGAATAACACCACAACATAACATCAAAACATTGAACTTTATTCAACTTTACATGATTACTTATAACAAGGCTTCTCCCATGCCCTCAAAAATGTAATGGACTACTCACAAGACATCATATGGATCATAATCAGTGGTAATGATAATATGATAAACAATCTAAACATATAAATTTCACCGATAAAACTTCTAAGCATCAACTACCAGGAGTAATCAATACCAGAAAGTACTCTCAGCAATAAATCTGAGGTAATAGTTCATAGATTGAATAGGTGGATGAAGTGGAGATGACGGTGATAATGGTACTGATGTAGATAATGATGGAGATGATGATCCCAATGATGAACAGAGTATTGGTGACGATGATGGCTTCGATTTCCCCCTCCCCGAGGGATGGAATTCCAGTAGATCAGCCTGCGAGAGGGCAAAAGTGCTCCACCTCTATTCCGCCTCGCAGAAGGATGCGTAAAAATCCCGTAAAATATAGGGTGATGTTTTAGGGTAATATAGAGCCAGCGAGCACCGGAGATAGGTGGGGGGCCTCCTGTGGGCCCCACACAGCCACACCACATGGCCAAGGGGGTGGCCGCATTGTCCATCCACGCGGGCTCCACAGGGGTCACCTCCAGCTGGCCCAAGACCCCCTGGGTCTCTTCCTACCTGAAAATAATTATCATGATTTTTCTTGAATTTTTTGGTCTTCGGAAATTGCTTTTCTACAGTAGTGCTATTTTTGCCCCTGTTATGCAACTTCCTTGTAATTCCCCTCTCCAAGTAAATAATGCAAATTGTACAGGAAAAAAGCATTATAATTGAGCCATAATGTGAAATATATCATTAATAAAGAGCAATTTATAATTAGAAATAGTGATGCAAAATGGACGTATCAGCTCCCCCAAGTTTAGACTCCACTTTTCCCGAAGCAAATCCCGAGCTCAGAAAATATGACCACAAGTTTATGGAGTGAGATATAGATAATAAAGAATACATACATGACAGCATCACTATTTACATTGATGATCAAACTTTGTAAACAGCAACCCTTTATCATAAAACTTCTCACGAAGAGGTCATGACACCCTTTACATGTAAAAATTTAACAACTAAAAGCCTCTTGAGTTTAGCAAACTTTGTTCTTAGTCATTAAACAATCACATTATCCTTGTTTTCCAGAAGGCTCTTTGTCAGAGCTGTTTATTTAGCAAACACCACATGCTCAACTATCTCTTAGTCTTTAAACAATTAGCACTCAGGAGCAATATTTTTAGAACAAAATATGTTTCAACCGAACAAAAAGGAAGATGAAAGTTTAGTGATGCTTAACTTTCTAACTTATTTATCTCAGTTATAATGTCAACAGTAATGAACAATGATTGTACACATTAACTAGATATATGTGCCTGGATCTTTCCCCAACACGGTATGTTTACTTTATAAAGATTAGTGGGTGGAAAAAGGAGATTGACTCAACATTAAAAGTAAAAGATAGGACCTTCGCATAGGGAAGTAGAGGTTGTCATGCGCTTATAAGGTTGGATAGATGAAAGTTTAATGGAAAGGAACATGACTTTAATATTGCCCCTTATGATGGTGCGCATTTGTGTTATTATTATGGTTTCACGCCGCATCACAAGCTCGTACAATGCCTATTTCCTTTCCAACAAAATTTCATGCTTTATTAGATGGCAAATTTGTTGCCTGCACCAATGACAACTTACTTGGAAGGTCTTTCTCGACCCATAGGTATGTATAGGGGACACTTGTGGAGATGACTTGGCTCAGGGGTTTTATGATGCACAAGCAGAATTCATGCTTAGTACATGAATTGTTGGCTAGCAAAGGTTGGAGTAAATCATGCAATGTTGGAGGATTCATGACAATATAAGTTCTTGAAAGGTGCACAATCATGTATTATTCATTATGTTGTCTTCCATGTCCAACCTAATCTATTTTGATCAAGTTTCAAAATACACATTGAGAGTTCACAATCATAAAAGATGTCCAAGATAGTGTTTTTGCAAGTGAAATTTCTCTTCCTTGTACTAAGTTTTCATAAATAGCTATAAGTGACCAATGATTTGTTTCCTAAAACTCAGGAGATTTTATTCACTAAACCCAATGTAAAGTCATGACCTCTCACAAGATTAGTTGCAATGTTAGAAAATATAATAATCAAACAGAAAAAGGAAGTCTCATGCCAACTCTTTATTGTAAAACCTCACACCAACGAATATATAAATA
Source organism: Thinopyrum elongatum (assembly GCA_011799875.1). Taxonomy (NCBI): domain Eukaryota; kingdom Viridiplantae; phylum Streptophyta; class Magnoliopsida; order Poales; family Poaceae; genus Thinopyrum; species Thinopyrum elongatum. The sequence goes on from CM022303.1 coordinate 716,994,614, forward strand.
ATTACTCTAAAGGAGCGATAGAACTTTTTTGCAACCTACCATCTCATACTATAAATTCTATAAACCATGATATGACTAGGGATCAAGACATAAAAGAAAAATAAGAATGATGAAAAAGATAACATGGCACCTCACCAAAGCTTGGAACAAGCTTAGGAGGGTGCCTTTACCCATATACTCATGCTTGCTCCTTTGGCAGTGATGTGAAGAAGACATGGCGATCTAAATTCTCAAAACCCTACCAAAAAACAGCTTGAAACAAAAATAGTACAGAAAAGCGTGACATGTAGATTAAAAAAATCCAAAAAAATTATAATAAAATGTTTGCATGCAGAAGGAGTCACCGGGCAAAAGACAAAGTCGAGGCGATGTCCAGGGCCACCACGTGGCCAATTGGTTCGTCCAGGGGGTGGATGTGTGGTCCACCTGCGTGGGGCCCACGGGCACCTCCTTGGCTGCCTCTTTTGCCCAATATTTTTTATTTCTTATAAAACATCCAAAAATAGCTTTCCCAATTTTTTGGAGTCGGTTTGCATATCTTTTCACGTATCTAGTCTTTTTCAGGGTTGTAGAGCCTTCCGGAATTTGTTTTTGATGAACTCTTCCGGTGTAATTACCTGTATAACATCAGTATCCACCTCAAGAGGCTTATCGGCAACGTAATGCTTCTGTCTTTTCCCATTTACCACTCTTGGTTAGTTTCCTTCGGCGTTGTTGATCTTTATGGCAACAGACCGGTAAACATCTTCGATGAGGTATGGTCCTTCCCATTTGGAGAGAAGCTTACCTGCAAAAATATCTGAAATGAGATGTAACACCCCAAAATTTTAATAAAAGGTTTTTACAAATAAAACTTTGACTGAATAATTTTTGTCAATTAAATTGGATCTTTTAATAATTTTAAAGCCATTTTTCCTGCTTTCTTCTTCCTTCTTACAATATTTTTCGGAAAAATATTGATAGTCTTAAATTTTTTGCCCTGCTCTCTTAAAACATCTTAAATATCAGTAGGAAATATTTTCATAATAAATTTGCCCCAAAATAATTCTTTTAATGTCATTTCTCAAACTTTGAAATGCTTCTGTTAAACTAAAACTATTTCAAATAAATTTTATAAAAATGCCACAAAATTTTGGGAGGCCCTCTTAGGCCTATCACTACTGGAATCAACTTCTTTGCATGGCGGACGGCAAAGGCATGGATCACGGACGGCAAACATCTTTGCCGTCCGCCAGCAGACGACAAACTTTTCGGCTGAACACGTGCCAGCAAAGGCCTTCTTTGCCGTCCGCTTCCTGGAAACGGACGGCAAAGGATTGTGCCGTCTGCCATCCGAGGCCAGCAGACGGCAAAGACAACGGACGGCAGTGCGGTGGCGTGAGAGCCGTTAGGGGGTTAACGGCGCTCTTTGCCGTCTGCCAGCGGACGGCAAAGAGTCAAAGCTCTTTCCCGTCCGCTGACAGACGGCAAACAGCTCAGCTAGGCAGTACTGGGAAGCTACCACATGGCCAGCTATGCCGTCCGCTGGCAGACGGCAAAGTGATTTGAATCTTTGCCGTCCGCTGGTAGACGGCAAAGTGACCAAATAGGCAGCCAGTGTTCCCAGGTTTCACAGGTAGCTGCCACGTGTCCTCTTTGCCGTCTGCTAGCGGACGGCAAAGCTCTTTGCCGTCCGCTAGCAGACGGCAAAGAGGCTATGTATCCCCTGTTTTTATTTGAATCCATTTAATTTGACAGGGTTTCAAACACAGATATACATATATATATTTTTTTTCAAAGGCACACACAGATATACATATATGATGTATCCAACACACAGATATACATATACATATCTATCTCCATCCATGACAATATACATATATACATAAGAAACATAGTTCCATCCATATATACATATTACATATCACAATGTTCATCCAACACATTGTTCCATGCATCCATATAACAAGTTCCACATTTTTCATCGATACAAACGAAAAAAAGATAAGGGAAACAAGCACTCCATGCATCCATGCAAGCTTCCATATAGTGAATTAAATCTGCAAAATGGAAACAAGAAAGTTAGAAGAAGAAGACTAGAATCAGAAGAAGAAGAAAATGATTAAGAAGAAGAAGTAAGCATACTTAGGTAAAATGGAGCTAACCTAGCTAATTGTGCCAGTTTTGAGTGAACTAAGCATATTATGCCATTTTTGATATAACTTAGAGCTAACTTCAATTTGGATAAGAAGAAGAAAACTAGCAGAAGAAGAAGAAGAAGAAGACTAGAAGAAGAAGAAGAACAAGAAGAAGAAGTTCTTCTTCTTCTTCTTCTTCTCTTCTTCTTTTTCTTCTTCTTCTTTTCTTCCTATTCCTTCTTTTCTTCCTCTTCCTGGATTTTCTTCATCTTATTATGTCATTTGGGACGAAAAAGGATAAATTATGTCATAAATGGACTAAATAGGCTAAATAAGAAGAAAAATGCCATTTTTGACTTACCTAGCTAATTATGCCATTTTTGACCTAACTAAGCATATTATGAGATATAACTTAGAGCTTACTTCATTTTGGAGAAGAAGAAGAAGAAGAAAACAAGAAGAAGAAGAAGAAGAAAGAAGAAGAAGAAGAAGAAGAAGAAGAAGAAGAAGAAGAAGAAGAAGAAGAAGAAGAAGACTAGAAGAAGAAGAGAAGCTTCTTCTTCTCTTTCTTCTAGTCTTCTTCTTCTTCTTCTTTTTTCTTCTCTTCTCTTCTTCTTCTTCTTCTCTTTTTCTTCTTCTCTTTGCTTCCTATTCCTTTTTTTCTTCCTCTTCCTTGATTTTCTTCATCTTATTATGTCATTTGTGGACTAAATAGGCTAAATTATGTCATAAATGGACTAAATAGGCTAAATAGGAAGAAAAATGCCATTTTTGAGCTTACCTAGCTAATTATGCCATTTTTGACCTAACTAAGCATATTATGCCATTTTTGATATAACTTAGAGCTAACTTGGAGCTAAATAAGAAGAAGAAGAAGAAGAAGACTAGAAGAAGTCTTCTTCTTCTTCTCCTTCTTCTTCTTCTTCTTCTTCTTCTTCTTCTTCTTTTCTTCCTATTCCTTCTTTCCTTCCTCTTCCTTGATTTTCTTCATCTTATTATGTCATTTGTGGACTAAATAGGCTAAATTATGTCATAAATGGACTAAACACGCTAATTAAGAAGAAAAATACCGTTATCACAGAGATGTAGGAATAGTCGGGGCTGCGCCAGTGCCAGACGGAGGTGAAGGACCGGTCGGGGTTCCGGCATTGGCAGAAGGAGTGGTCGATGCTTGTCAGGAGCCATGCTGCACCAAAGATCATTTCCCATAATGTCTCGTTAGCAAGTTCGCAAACTGAAATGTGAATAGTAGTAAGCAATGACCATTCAAATCAAACTCACCATGGTCGCCGAAGCAATCTGGGGCATCGGCAGAGGGTCCTGACCGTTTTTCTCGCACAAGCTCTGCACATTTGGTTGTCACGAGTCAGTCATATTAGATAGTAATGCGAACATTACGTGCATGATTGGGCTAATATGCATGAGAAACGTACCACGATGAGCTCGTATAGGGCCCAGTTAGCGCTGTCGTTTCGGTTCCTCTCCTCCTCCAACAGCTTAGCCGTCTTCTCCTCCATCTCCCTCTCCCTCTCCGCCGCCTCCCTTTGTGCCTCCCTTTTTGCCTCCTCAAGAAGCTCCTTCGTATTCAATCTCTCTTTCTCAACAATAGCCTGCAACACACCACTCCTCGTTAGCATTGTAATCATCGACGGACGCACACACAATGTAATGGAGAAAAGGTGAGAGAGTCCGTATAACTAACCGCCATGGCGATCTCCGCGGGCCGTGCACGAGGCGTTATCTCAGGATCAGAGCTACTAAGGCGCTTCTTGATCTGCAGGAGAGTCTTAGGACAACGTATCAGTCCATCACCAATGGCTAGAGAGCCATGGGACCTTCCGCCACCAGATATCATCACCAGCTGTGTATCAAAAGGATCTTGGCTCGGGTTAAAGTCCTCCCCTTTCCTCGCCTTCCCCTCGTGTCTGTACTTCACAAGCTTGTGGTGGGAGGTCTTGTTGGTGAAGTTCTCTGGATCATCTAAGTTAGACTCCGTGAATTGCTTGGCCTTCTTATACGGGGCCATATGGGCCATGCCATAGAGGTCGAACAGACCTGGCACAGGCTTCTTGTGGTGGTGCGCCTGAGAGAGTGGAACAAAATATTAGTTAAGGGCTCAAGCTAGCATGAAGAATGATATTGCTATGTAAATAGGTCATTTTGGAGCTAAGAAAGGTTATTATGTCATTTTAGAGCTAAATATGTCATAAATGAACTATCTAGCATGAAGAATGAATTGCATGAATCATATAGCAAACCACATACCCAGTTATCCCCGTACTTAAACAGGTTGGAGCTCCCTTGATGGTGTGGCACACCTTCCATTTGGTCGCGCTTATCCTTGGCCCTTTGGTGTTCGACTTTCCATTGGGCAGAGCACCACGCATCCACCAACGCCTCCCAATAGTCCATCTTATCCACACACCATCTCGGGGGCACCTAAGTCAGTCAAGAGAAATTTCAGCGCTACGCCTACGAATCAAATCAAGAAAACTACGTTCAAGGCCTTAAGAATAGGTAATTACCTGCATGTACTTCTCCATACTCAGAAACTTGCCGCGACACTTCTGCTTGCCCCTCCTAACTTGAGGCGTAGTAGTCTCGAACGGCCTGCACCCGAGCCTCGTGCCTTAAGTTCTGAAGTAGGCGCTTGCACTCGTTTTCGACAACCATACACACGGCCTCCTGCTCTCCCTCTGAAACCCTATAGAAGGTCTGCAATCAAACAAGACAACACTGATTAGTACAATCACTAGGTACTGTTGATTTTTAAATCCGTAAAGGAGAAATTACCCAAAACCGACGGAACACAATGCCGGCCACCGTCTCGCACAAGACACCGTCGACCCTCTCCTCCGGCGGGGCCGGGGCAACCGAGTATAGCTCCCAGGTCAGTGCTAGCTGTGGAACCTGACCCTCACCGGGCAACGTGACACACCCAGGGAAGTGCTGCCGGGAAAGCACACCAAGGACCTGGTTGGGCCTACGGGAACCACAGGGGCGTACCCAGCCCCTGCAGTATGACAAGGCCAATGCATTAGATATTAATTTGAAGGAACATGAAGGCAAAAGGTTAAAAAATAGTAAATGCACTTACTTCAACCCTTTAGGCACAATCAACCACCTCTGGTCGGGGGTCGTCGGCATGGGCGGGAGCTTTGTACAGCCACGCTTGTAGACCTTCTTGCCCTTCTCAACCAGCTCGTCGTCGCTGTAGCTATCTTCTGAAAAGGTGTCCTCGCTACCATCCTCCGAGCCACTAGCCTCCGGAGTCTCGTGGGAAGAAGACTCCGGGATCGGAGTCTTCTGGGACGAAGACTCCGGGACCTGGGACGAAGACCCCGTGACTGGAGTCTTCTGGGACGAAGACTCTAGGACCGGACTCACGTGGGGCGAAGGGTCGGCGACCCGAGTCTGGTGGGGCGAAGGATCAGCGACCGGAGGCTCATGGACCGGAGTCCGAGGGTCCACGTAAGACGGAGCAATCCTGTGGTCGGGTGAATCAGCTGAGGGTGGCGGCGAGGAAGGCGTAGCAGCCTTCCTACCTCTCCCACTGCCACGTCCACCTCTACCAGGCTTCTTCGTCCTCCCCCGACCTCTCCAAGACGTAGAAGAAGCGCCCGCCGCAGCTGTCTGCATACCATCCTGCACCGCTCTCCGGAGGGGCTGCCCTGCAATAATGCAACCACCCCTCCCAGTAGCGCTCGCAGGAGGCTCGGGGCGCTCTGGACCCTTGCCCACCATCCTGTCAACACCTGCAATGACAAAAAGTAAACGAAATTAGTACAACATAAAAAATTTGGATACCTGACATGAACATAATAATATGTATATAATTTAAGTATATCATATTCATGAACATAATAAAAATACACCCAATCAACACCAAATATATATGGGGCGGGTGTTGTGTCGGGTGTCGGGTGTTCGTGTCGGGGTCGGGGTGTCAGGGTGTCAGGTCGTGGTCGGGGTGTGGGTCGGGGTGTGGTGTCAGGGTGTCGGGGGTCGGGGGTAAGTGGGTGGTGGTGTTAGGGTGTCGGTGGTCGGGGTGTCAGGTGTCGGGGTGTCGGTGGTCGGGGTCGGGGTGGTGTCAGGGTGTCGGGGTCGGGGTGTCTAGCCGGGTGTCGTGTCGGGGTCGGGTGTCAGGGTGCGGGGTCGGGGTCGGGGTCGGGGTGTGGGTCGGATGTGGTGTCAGGGTGGTCGGTTGGTCGGGGTCGGTGTCGGGGTGTGGTGTCAGGGGGTCGGGGTTGGGGTGTCGTGCCGAGGTGTCGGGTGTCGGGGGTCGGTCGGGGTCGGGTATCTTTTCTCCTTTTCTTCTTTTCTTCTTCTTCTTCTCCTCCTCTCCTCTTTCTTCTTCTTCTTCTTCTCCTCCACTTCTCTTTCTTCTTCTTCTTCTTCTTCTTCTTCTTCTTCTTCTTTCTTCTTCTTCTTCTTCTTCCTTTCTTTCTTCTTCTTCTTCTTCTCTCTTCTTCTTCTTTCTTCTTCTTTCTTCCTTTCTTCTCCTTTCCTCTTCCCCTCCCCTCTCCTCTCCTCCTCCTCTCCCCGTCCTTCCTCCTCTCTCCTTCCTCGCCTCTTCTCCTCTGCTTCTTCTCTTCTCTTCTTCTTTCTAGTTCTTCTGTATCTTTCTGTCTTCTTTCTTTCTTTCTTCTTTCTTCGATTTCTTTTTTCTTCTTCGGGTTGCTCTCCTTTGGGTTTGTTTTCTCTGTCTCTTTTTCCTTCTTTCTTGATGGATTATTCCTCCTTGGTTTTTTTTTTGTTTTTTTTTTTTTTTGTTTTTTCTTTTTTTTTTTTTTTTTTTTTTTTTTTTGTCCTTTTTGTTTTGTTGTTCGGTTTTTGTTTTTTTTTTTTCCTGTTTTTTTTTTTGGTTTCTCCTTTTTTTTCCTCCTTTTTATGGTTTTTTTTTTAGTTTTTTTCGCTCCTTTTTTCTCCTATTTTTTTTTGGCCTTTTTTTTATTTTTCTCCTTTCCTGGTTGTTTTTTTGTTTTTCCTCCTTTTTGTTTTTTTTTTTTTCGGCGCGTTTTTTTTTTTTTTTTTTGTATGATTGTTTTTTGTTCTTTTTTTTTTTTGTTTTTTGTTTTTTTCCCCCCTTTTTTCCTCCTCTTTTCCTCTTCTTTCTTTCTTTGTTCCCCCTCTTCTTACTTAGTTTCCTTTTTGTTTCCTCTTCTGTTTTTCTGCTCTTTCGTTCTTCTTACTCCTTCATTCTTCTCGTTTCTGCTTCTTTGCATTAGGGTTCGTTTATTTTTTCCTCATTCTTTTATCTTTTTCTCGGAGTTCTTTTTATCTATTTTTCCTTCTTTTCTTTCTCCGGTTCATAGGTCTTGCTTCCTTCTAGTTCTTCTAGTTGTTGTCCTCTTCGTTTTTTCCTCTTCTTCTGTTCTTTACGTTTCTGGTCTCTTTTCCTCTTGCTATCGATGTTCACTCTTCTGATTGTGCCTCTGTTCTTGCCTCTTTGGGCTCTCCTTACTTTGATGGTTTCTTTTCTATGCTTTTTTCGTTGTCTTCGCTGGTCTCTTCTGTTCGTTGTCCTCTTCTGTCCTTTTCCCCTCCTTTCTTCCGTTTTCCGCTTCCCCTCTTCTTCTGGGTGTTGTTTCTTTATTATCCGTTCTTCCTTTTGGTGTTTCTGTTCTGTGCTAGGATCTTCTGGAAGTTTGGTTGTTGTTGTCTCTTGCTGTCTATTGCTTGTTTTGCGTTTCCTTCGTTCCTCTTCGTTTTTTTTTCTCCTCTTCGTTCTGGCATCGTGTTCTTGAAGGCATTTAAGTGTCTTCGTCTGGTTGCTTTCTTTGGTGGTGCTTCTTGTGCTGGTTCACGGGTTCATTCTGGTTGGTGAGCGTTGGTCTAGCTGTGTTTGGAAACTTCTTTGTTGCTTTCTTGTTATTCTGTTGGCTGCTCTCGGTTCTCTTGGGGAGTGTCGAAGTAGTTCGCTTGGGGGTCCAGCCTCCTTTGTTTTACCTTCCTTTTCTCCCTCCTCCTTCTACTTCTTCTTCTAAACTAAAACTAAAACTAATCTAAAATAAACTAAACTAAAATAAACTAAAACTAAAACTAATCTAAAATAAACTAAACTAAAATAAACTAAAACTAAAACTAATCTAAAATAAACTAAACTAAAACTATAACTAAAACAGAAACTAAACTAAAAGAAATGAAAAGAAACTAATTAAACAAAAAAAAGGGGAGGAGCTCACCTGGTGGAGGGGGCGGCCGGACGGCTGCGGCGGTCGCTGGAGGAGGCGGCGACCCGGTGGAGGGGGAGGCCGGACGGCCGCGGCGGGACGGTGCGGGGACGGCGACGGGGCGGGGACGGCCGCGTCGTGGCTGCCCGACGTAGAAGAGGCGGCGGGGCCGCGGTGGAGGTCGGGGAGGGGTGCAGGGCAGTGGGGCTGCCGGCTACGCCGGACGGGGTCGGCGGCGGCGGCACGGGCCGGTGTGGGTGGGGGATGGCGACGGACGGGAGGGGGCGGGGGGGGGGGGCGGGGCGACGTTGAAGGGGCGGCGGGGGTGCAGTGGAGGTCGGGGGGCGCAGGGGAGGGGTGCGGGGCGGCCGGCTATGGCAGACGGGGGCGGCGGCCGTTAACGTACCCGCCTCTTTGCCGTTAGCCAACGGTTGGCAAAGTTTCTTTGTCGTCCGCTTGCGGACGGCAAAGAGGTGGGGCCGGTGGGCTTGAAACAATAACTGGACCCACCCACCTCTTTGCCGTCTGCTAGCGTACGGCAAAGATTCTTTTCCGTCAGCCAGCGGACGGCAAAGAACAGGCTGATGGCAAAGACTTTGTTTGCCATCAGCCACATCTTTGCCGTCCGTTTTCTTGTGGCTGACGGCAAAGACCTTATTTGCCGTCAGCAAGCGGACGGCAAAGAATTAGCAGACGGCAAAGAAGTGGATTCCAGTAGTGTATAGTTCTCTTTTGTGCAAAAATCCATCATGGTCTTTTGAAAATTCTGAGCAAAGCATCCTCTTTCCAATTCTGGTCCAATTCTAGCTTATAACTACAACTATATTAAATATTGCTCAAACAATTCCCAAATTTTTCCAAGTCATAGTCCTTCCTAAGAAACCCTTAAGTCCAGAGAATCATCTTCATTTGCATCTTGGAAGCTCCCCAAATAATTTCCAGAAAGTTTGATCCAGAACTGAAATTCACTAAAACTTACACTTGCAAGTTATTTCTTTACCTGAGCCAATCCTAGCATCATCTATATCATGCAATGAAGCATCATCCTGGCAATTTTCATGCTCAACAAAATCCTCTAACTAGCCCAAGCATTCTGTCAAACAGGTGATGTGCATGACAGGCATGACAGGAACTTGCAACCTATGAACTTGCATTTGGCACTGACTCCTTTGGCCAAATCATTATGTCCACCATTTGCATCATCCAAAGCAATGCCACCCTGGGAATTTCCAACAATTTTGGGTTAGTATAGAATCAGGAACGTGAAGCGTGGCCACCCCTTGGTCACAACCCGTAGAGCGCCCAGATGACAGACGTCGGCATCAAGCTCCTGTTACTGCCCCGCTGCCTCCCCCGCACGAGAGCCACCCCAGGAGGTTTCATGAGCAAGCGCCGCACCTCATCGACACCTCCCCTTGGTCCTAGCGCCAGCCAGCGCCGCCCACCTATGCCGCCGCCATCACCCACTCGGGTACGGCACCGCCCAAGCCACCTGGTGCCTCCCCGAGACAACCAGCGCACCTCGCATCCAACTGCCAACTACTTGAGCCCCGTCGTCCATGCCGACCTCGCCACCGACCACAGCTAGCCATCAATTGGCCTCCGTCACCATGGCCCAATTTGGGAAGCCACGGACCGACCTCCTCTGCCCTATAAAATCCGACCCCGAGCTTGCCTCGCCCCTCATACCTACTCCACCCTCCTCCAGAGACCTCCTGGAACGACCAAAACGGCAGTAGATCGTCACCTTCTCCGTCTCCGATGAGATCCACCGCCGCCTCTGTTCAGTTGAATCCGGGCTAACCAAAGCTCCATGCATCAAAATTCTTGCACCAATACCCTCCTTGAGCTTTTGAATATCGTTACCACCCATCAATTTCATCGGAGAGGACTCATGGGCAAAAGCCCTCTCTTACCCATAGCCACCGTCCGCCGGAAACCAAGCCACCGGCGATGCAGTGCTTCCTCGCGATCAAGGACTAGCCCATGGGGTGCGTGGGAGCTTCCGAAACTTGCCCATGTGCTCATCACACCGCGGGGTGCCACCATCCGCCGGGAATCAACGCCAGTGTCACCCCCAGTACAGCCGAAGGAGGGAGAAGACTAGGTTGACCCTGGTCAAACCTGACGATGGGCCCTGTTCGTCAGGTTTTTATTATTTTCTCTGGTTTACACTTTCTACCATTTCGAAATACGCCTTCTAATCTGGAATACGTACTCTGCCATAACTGTTTTCTGTTTTAACTGTTGAGGACTCGGATGCAGTTATTTTAATTATAGAAAGGTGCCTGAGGTTAAAACCTTAATAACTTTTTTACCACAACTCCAGATAAATTGATTCTTTTTCTGTTGTTCTTAATTTTTCATCTAGTTTATTTTAGTATTTATTTAAAAAAATTATGAAATAATTTTTTGTATTGTTTTGAATTTACGTGATGATTGCAATATTTTGAAAATAGGAAAAGGAGGGAAACGATTCCTTTCAAAATTTGTGAAGTGTACCCAACCCTTCTAATGCTCAAGGTAAGCATCTTGAACCACTGATATGATGATTGCCTGGTTGATTGCTTAGCTAGAATTCTGAGCATGCCTATTGAATGATTATGCAAAGTGATGATCAGGGCTTGTCCGTGTGGTTGCTTGTCTATTGTTTGAACTCATATAAGCATGAAACATACATGGGGGTACTTACTGCCTTGTGCCATACATGCCTATGCTTGCTTTATTAACTTGCAGGAGCAGGTACAAAGGAGGTTCTATTTCCGGTAGGAGGGTGATCATGTCGGAGCATGTTCATGCCTTGATTGTTATGCATGTTGGGACATGCTAGAGCTATGGCCCTATTTTGGTGATGCTACTAAGAGAAAACTTTATTGTGCTAACCACTGCAGGAAACATAAACCTCCTGAGTCAACCATAGATTGAGTCTTGTAACATTAACCCGAAGCTGGATTCATGCTAACACAAGTCCCTCCATAAGGGGGTATGGTTCAGTAAGTTGTTAACCCCTTTCCTGCACACACCATACAGAGGGGCCAACTGGTCAGTGGGTAATGCATGCCACTTGGTCGAGGGGGCATGATTGTTTTGGTGAGAAGCTAAAGAGGGGGGCACCCCTAGTTGCACGCAATATAAATATGGTCGTCTGCTCTTGCTACTCGAGGTTGTAGCCTCCACGGCTTAAGGTTTTATTTGCCTGAAGCTTTGGGTGGTACCTGGCTCAGGAAAATAACACTGGTGTGTGTTGGTCAGGTGTGTTTGCTTCCCAAAGACCATAATTGGAACTCGTCAACATTTTGATGCTGGTTAAAGAAATGCTTTACTAGTGGGTAAGGAGTACAACCTCTACAGAGTTAAACTTATTTGAATAGCTATGTCCGCGGTTAAGGACGTCACTTGGGAAGGGTCAACTGTCGGTCTTAGTGTCAGTCTTAGGAAGAAATGACTAAACGAAGAATTGATCATGTGCAGCTGGATGATTATTATTATTATTGATGCTATCAGTATTGATGTTGTCATGGACTAACCCTTTTCTTTTATATGTATTGTTGAGTGTCTCCTAGGATGGTTCTACCTCCTGGATACTTGCTATACCCTGCTTGATACTTGCATGCCTTACTATTCTTATATAAGCCCTTTATGATGTGTTGCTCAGAGACCTGACTATGGCATTATCTTCAAGACCTTTTGAGGTGTCACTTCAGACACCCGATTGGCTCGTGAGTTTCTTATCTTTGGGATCTTCGGGCAGTTCTATCACCTGACTTTCCACTTTTACATTTATTTAAGACCTTTCATGGCGTCACTACAGACACCCGAATGGCTTGTGTGTTTTATTTCCTTCTGGATTCTTCGGGAGGTCTATCACCCAAAGTTCCGCTTTTATACTTTTCCACGATTCCCCAGGGACGGTCTCTACCTCCTAAGATTCAATGTTTGTTGTGTGAATGTCTGATATCATGTTTACTAAACTTTTACTCCTCATGCAGATAAAATATTCTTATATGATCACATGCTTATATCATTTTGTCTAAATACTTGGAATTGTTTGATACTATACATTTGTTATTGGATTGATAATAGAAATGTTCGAAGGAAGTAGTTGATCTTGTGTGAATTGCTGGTCATAATCCATGATTGAGGTGAAGTTGGATTTTCCTCACAAGTCTGAGATCATATAAGAGTTGTTTGTTTTGTTAAGGTAGAATAAACTCTAGCTCATGATTAAGAAAAACAAAGTAGTCACCACCTAAAATATTAAAGCAATTACTTGAAGTTAACTATATAGTCTTATTAAATTAAATGATATGCTTTGATTGTTTCTCTTGTTAAGACCTAGATATGTTTGAGCTACTTGAAGCATAATTGCATGCACTCTACCTACTTTCGTTATATCTTTTGTCCATGATGTCTTGCGAGTACATTCAATGTACTCACTGGCTTGTCCCTGCCTATTAACTTGGTCAGGCCTGGTGAACCACAACTTCGAGGAAATGCCAGCCAAGGAGCCTGAGATAGCGACCATGTGAGCTAGGAGTTATCTTGGTCAGCCATTCCTATGGGAATGGAGCCCCACCAGAGTTGGAGATCCGCTACCCGCTTCAACCATTCGCTGATAGAAGCCATCTTTATAATCTTTTGGACCTTTATGGTCTTGTACCCAAATTCTTGTAATTGCTTGGTAATCTGTATCAAGGACGTGTCCACCAGTTAAAATGATCTTGGGGCTGGTGGTAACATGAGGGGTTATTTCTGGGATTTTATGTCCCAGAAATCCGGCCCCACCATCCTTGGTATCAGAGCCAGGCTGACTGTTGGCTAATTCTATCTTAGCTTGGTCACTATCCCTTGGTTTCCACACCACCCAAGTCTTTTCCTGTCCATCGCCAAGCCCATCCCATCTGATGGCATGATCAAGGGCCAGCCGACACCTTTTGATAGTCGGTGCCCAACCTATCAACCCAGCCCATTAGCCGTGTGCCTATGGCAGGCACCTGAGTTGTCCCATCCGCAAGCGTGTGATCGAAGATTTAGTTAGCCTATAAAGGAAGCCTTACCTCAACTCCGCACAATAAAGCCTTCATTCTCACTTTGATATCCAAACCACCAAGATGCCTGGTACCATCGTTTGCAACGTGACCACCGCAGTTGAGCTTGGAGACTTTGTAGCCATCCTTGTCAATCTCACTTGTCGTGCCTTTGGCATAGAAGAGCCCCCGGAATATGTTGTATACCAGGAGCATGCGAGTGATGCTATCCGTCACTTCTAGGCCACGGTGCACATCTACGAGGGGGGCACCACCTCCGGACGCCCCTATCAGTTCACCGGAAGGATGACCTCCGAGGAACCAGAAGCCATCCAGCATGTAGCCCGAGAGGCTATAGTTCAACTCCGTCATCGGTCGCCGAGGGTGAACATCCACCCTTTCTTCTACTACCCTAGTCATGATGGCCAAGGTAGCCCGACCCATGTTGCCAACGGAGACCAGTAGTCGGATCCTGCGCTAGTGCATCTGGTGTGCTATCTGAGAGCGCAAGAGGAACTCTTCGATCAGGTCACCAATGATCTGATTGCAACTTGCAGGACTCTTGCCCTCCTGACGCCTGTAAGGAGTGAAGCTGCAGCCGCCACTGACAGTCCAGCAGTGCTACTTGGGAGACCTGTCAAGCCTCCTAGGTCTATCCCTTTTGCCCAGCCAGGCAATGCATTCGTTCACCCAAAGGAACTTCACCGCCTGTTGGAGACCTACTCCAATGGGACTATGGCTCTGACGTCTCATGAGAGACACCGTCGTTACCACAGCCCCGTGACACCCGCTCCTACCCTGGCCAGCTCTGAAGCTGAAGCGCACGGGGAAGTTCCGACATTTGCTAGGCACCCCCAACTAGATGTCAATGAAGTGGACTGAGTCCACTAGAGTAGTTGCCAATACCTTGGTGGCCCTGTTGTTTCTCTTTGTATCTTTTACCCTGGAATCATAGTAGTCTGCTCATGGTGTGATTGTTGGAATGCTTGTGTGCTACCGTTTTGATTGTGCTTGCTTGATTTTACATGATTTGTTGTGTGGCATGCGTGTCTGCATAACAGGTTTTGAGACCCCTACGCCATAGCTGCCATTACCACTCAAAACCTAACCGACTACTACAGTGAAACTTTAATTCTCTTTTGGGGATCGAGGCCCAACCCAAGTTGTACCAGCACAGCATCATGTTTTCCATTCCAGCTATATAAGAGCCATTCTCATACCTAGCATCACCAACCATCAATCATTTTCCCCGCCAACATAATCCAACCACTCCAGTCTCGCCATCAATTGGCCTCCTCCGCCATGTCCCGATTCGGGAAGCCACAGACCGACCTTCTCCGCCCTATAAAATCCCACCCCGAGCTTGCCTCGCCCATCATACCTACTCCACCCTCCTCCAGAGACCTCCTGGAATGACCAAAACGGCCGTAGATCGTCACCTTCTCCGTCTCCGGTGAGATCCACCGCTGCTTCAGTTTGTTTCATTCTGAGCTAACCAAAGCTCCATCCATCAAAATTCTTGCACCAATACCCTCCTTGAGCTTCCGCCTATCGTTACCACCCCTCAATTTCATCGGAGAGGACTTGTGGGCAAAAGCCCTCTCTCATGCGTAGCCACCGTCCACCGAAAACCTCAACACCGAAGATGAAGTGCTTCCCCGCGATCAAGGACTAGCCTATGGGGTGTGCGGGAGCTTCCTGAACTTGCCCATGTGCTCATCACCCCATGGGGTGCCGCCATCCACCCGGAATCAACACCAATGTCGCCCCCTGTATAGCCGAAGGAGGGAGAAGACCTGGTAGACCCTGGTCATACCTAACAGTGGGCCCCGTTCGTTAGGTTTTTATTATTTTCTCCGGTTTATGCTTTCTACCATTTCGAAATATGCCTTCAAATCTGGAAAATGTACTCTACCATAACCGTTTTCTGTTTTAACTGTTGAGGACCCGGATGCAGTTCTTTTAATTATAGAAAGGCCCCCGAGGTTAAAACCTTAATAACTTTTTAACCACAACTCCAAATAAATTGATTCTTTTTCTGTTATTCTTAATTTTTCATCTAGTTTATTTTAGTATTTATTTCAAAAAATTCTGAAATATTTTTTATACCATTTTGAATTTATGTGATGATTGCAATATTTTGAAAAAAGGAAAAGGAGGGAAACGATTCCTTTCAAAATTTGTGAAGTGTACCCAACCCTTCTAATGCTCAAGGCAAGCATCTTTAACCACTAATATGGTGATTGCATGATTGATTGCTTAGCTAGAATTTTCAGCATGCCTATTGAATGATTATGCAAAGTGATGATCAGGGGTTGTCCGTGTGATTGCTTATCTATTGTTTGAACTTATATAAGCATGAAACATACATGGGGGTACTTACTGCCTTGTGCCATACATGCCTATGCTTGCTTGGCTAACTTGCAGGCGCAGGTACAAAGGAGGTTCTATTTCTGGCAGGACGGTTATCACGTCAGAGCGTGTTCATGCCTCGATTGTTATGCATGTTGGGAGATGCTAGAGCTATGGCCCTGTTTTGGTGATGCTACTAAGAGAAAACTTTATTGTGCTAACCACTAAAGGGAACATAAACCTCCTGTGCTGACTGTAGATCGAGTCTTGTACCGTTAACCCCAAGCTGGATTCGTGCTACCACAAGTCCTTCTGTAAGGGGGGTATGGTTCAGTAAGTTGTTAACCCCTTTCCTGCACACACCATATAGAGGGGCCAACATGGAGGTGCCAACTGATTAGTGGGTAATGCCTACCACTTGGTCAGAGGGGGCATGAGTGTTTTGGTGAGAAGCTGAAGAGGGGGGCACCCCTAGTTGCACGCAATATAAATACAGTCGTTTGCTCATGCTACTCGAGGTTGCAGCCTCCCCGGCTTAAGGTTTTATTTGCCCGAAGCTTTGGGTGATACCTGGCTCAGGAAAATAACACTGGTGTGTGTTGGTCAGGTGTGTTTGCTTCCCAAAGACCATAATTGGAACTCGTCAACATTTCAATGCTGGCTGAAGAAATTCTTTACTTGTGGGTAAAGAGTACAACCTCTGCAGGGTTAAACGTATTCGAATAGCCGTGTCCATGGTTAAGGACGTCAGTTGAGAAGGTTCAAGTGTCGGTCTTAGTGTTGGCCTTCGGAGGAAATAACTAAACGAACAATTGATCATGAGGAGCTGGACGATTATTATTATTATTGATGCTATCAGTATTGATGTTGTCATGGACTAACCCTTTTCTTTTATATTATTGTTAAGTGTCTCCTGGGATCGTTCTACCTCCTGGATACTGGCTATACCCTGCTTGATACTTGCATGCCTTACTATTCTTATATAAGCCCTTTATGAGGTGTCACTCAGACACCCGACTGTGGCATTATCTTCAAGACCTTTCGAGGTGTCGCTTCAGACACCCAATTGGCTCATACGTTTCTTTCCTTTGGGATCTTCGGGCGGTTCTATCACCTAACTTTCCACTTTTACATTTATTTAAGACCATTCGTGGTGTCACTATAGACACCCGAATGGCTTATGTGTTTTATTTCCTTTTGGATTCTTTGGGATGTCTATCGCCTGAAGTTCTGCTTTTATATTTTTCCATGATTCCTCTGTGACGGTCTCTACCTCCTCAGAACCAATTTTTGTTGTGTGAATGTCTGATATCATGTTTACTAAAAAGTTTACTCCTCACGCAGATAAAATATTCTTATATGATCACATGCTTATATAATTTTGTTTAGAATGGTTTGATACTATGCTTTTGTTATTGGATTGATAATAGAAATGTTCGAAGGAAGTAGTTGATCTTGTGTGAATTGCTTGTCATTATCCATGATTGAGGTGAAGTTGGATTTTCCTCACAAGTCTGAGATCAAATAAGAATTGT
This sequence comes from Thinopyrum elongatum, assembly GCA_011799875.1. Classification (NCBI taxonomy): domain Eukaryota; kingdom Viridiplantae; phylum Streptophyta; class Magnoliopsida; order Poales; family Poaceae; genus Thinopyrum; species Thinopyrum elongatum. The sequence goes on from CM022303.1 coordinate 717,011,821, forward strand.
TTGTGTTGTTAAGATAGAATAAACTCTAGCTCATGATTAAGAAAAACAGAGTAGCCACCACCTAGAATATTAAAGCAATTACTTGCAGTTAACCATATAGTCTTATTAAATTAAATGATATGCTTTGATTGTTTCTCTTGTCAAGATATGTTTGTGCTGCTTGAACTATAATTGCATGCACTCTGCCTGCTTTCGTTATATCTTTTCTCCATGATGTCTTGTGAGTACATAACGTACTCACTAGCTTGTCCCTGGCTATTAACTTGGTCAGGCCTGGTGAACCATGACTTCGAGGAAATGCCAGCCAAGGAGCCCGAGATAGCGACCATGTGAGCTAGGAGTTATCCCGGTCAGCCATTCCAATGGGAATGGAGCCCCACCAGAGTTTGAGATCCGCTACCCACTTCCGCCATCCACTGATAGAAGCCATCATTATAATCTTTTGGACCTTTACGGTCTTGTACCAAATTCTTGTAATTGCTTGGTAATCTGTATCAAGGATGTGTCCACTAGTTAAAATGATCTTGGGGTTGATGGTAACACGAGGGGTTATTTCTGGGATTTTTTGTCCCGGAAATCCGGCCCCGACATGAGACTTGTACAAGAGAACTTTATAACCTATCTTAAACTCACATTTCTATATTTTCTTGTCATGCCACATTTTAACTTTTTCTTTAAACAACTTTGCATTTTCATAAGCTTCGTTCCTCCATTCATCTAAAGAACTCATGTCAAGTAACCTCTTTTCTCTAGCTAGTTTCAGATCAAAATTAAGTTCCTTAATAGCCCAATATGTTTTTCCATAAACCATCTTATAAGGAGACATTCGCATAGGATTTTTATAAGAAGTTCTATAAGCCCAAAGTTCATCATCAAGTTTCTTTGACCAGTTCTTCCTAGATTTATTCACAGTCTTTTGCAAGATTTGTTTAATATCTCTATTTGTTAACTCTACTTGCCCACTAGACAGAGGATGATACGATGATGCTACTGTATGGTTTACATCATACTTAGCTAGAACTTTCCTGAAAGCACCATGAATAAAGTGTGAACCCCCCATCAGTCATAAGATATCTAGGAACCCCAAACCTCAGAAAGATAACATCTTTAAGCATTTTGATAGAAGTTTTGTGATCAGCACTTTTAGTTGTAATAGCTTCTACCCACTTAGTGACATAATCAATAACAACTAGAATATGAGTGTTACCATGCGAAGTTGGAAAAGGTCCCACATAATCAAAACCCCAAACATCAAAAGGTTCAACAACCAGTGAATAATTCATACGCATTTCGTGAGATCTACTAAAGTTACCAACTCTTTGACATTCATCACAAGACAAAATAAACTGTCGAGCATCTTTAAAAAGAGTCGGCCAATAACAACAAGATTGTAATACCTTGTGTATAGTTCTGTCTCCAAGATGAAGTCCTCCATATGGACTGGAGTGACACTTGCTCTATATTCACTACAAGAGATCGAACCTACTGTGACGAGCTAAAAAATGTCACGTAATAGCTAAAAACATCACAAAATACTCATGTGTGATGTTTTTTAGGCGTCACTAGGAATCCCCATCACAGATTATTCCTAGTGACGCAGCGCACAAAAAACGTCACCGATGAAGCTGTCATCACTAGATTTTTGGTGGGCTAATGCGCACTGGGTTTCCAAATGGGCCAAGCCCAATAATTCTGCTAATTTTCTAATTTTGGATCAAATTTTTTTGTGGGCCATAGTCAATTTGCAACCTAATAGTGGCTGATACAGCCCACCTGTTTATGGAGCAGTTGCTATTCTCGACTTGCCTTTTTAAGAATTATTTTCTTTAGTAGTTTTTCCTCTAATATTAGTTTGGCCTTGTCCGATTCAAAACATATTGTGGGGTTGTGCTCTTTTTAAGACCCTCTTTCCATTGACCAATTTTCACATCACATTACAAGCCAACTTGTCTCTAAACAGCGTACACATCACACTTACATGCCCCATCCAAAATAACCCAAGCTACATAATCATCCGATACAACATCTTTATTTTTTATTTTTGGAGGTCATCAATACAGACTTTGTTGGTGTGACTCTTAGCTCCCACCTTCATCAAAACTTGGAACCTTTGTTGCATGCCTCTTCTCGTGACTTCTTGAAGGCAATTAGAGCTAGTTTGATCCTCCTTTGTCCATATCAACTTCTTGAAAGATGACTTACAAATCATCCTATTAGAAATGAAAACATAAATATAGCAGTATGAATAAGTTACAAAAAACCATCTACCATTGCAACAAAGAAAAACATGCAAGTTATAACTCGAAGCTTTAGGTTGGAATCTTAGGAAAAAAGACATGTTAGTACTTGTCTAATAAGTGATATGAATAGAAACAAAGGTCATCTGAAATATTAGATTGGAATTAAAATGGTGCGCAAAAACAAAATATTCAACAATGCCACAAGGGAAGAAACCTTCAAGCAGCCTAGAATAGTGAAGAAAGCATGAACAACTTTTGCGTAGCTTCCCTGTTGTCCTTGGCACACATTGATTGGAAGTGTAATCAATTAGACACTTTCATCTGCAAATAAATTACTTACAATTAAGCGATGGTCATAGGCTGAATAAAAAGCTTGTTTAGGCTTTGATCTTTAGTTGTAGTATCTGCTTGCTTGGACAGTAATCTGCATTAACATATAGTCAGTATCAGCTCTGATTGCCACAAACGAATGCAGTGAATTAGTTCTCCATTAGTAATTTGCCAAAATCATGTTGAATCGTTCATAAAACTCCAACTGCAGTTGTGACGCCCTCGATTCAATCGTACACTAATCATACACGCAAACGTGTACGATCAAGATCGGGAAGATATCACAACACAACTCTAAACACAAATAGATATAATTCAAGCTTCATATTACAAGCCAGGGGCCTCAAGGGTGTCGGTGTCAAAACCGGCGGATCTCGGGTAGGGGGTCCCGAACTGTGCATCTAAGGTCGATGGTAACAGGAGACGAGGGACAGGATGTTTACCCAGGTTCAGGCCCTCTCTATGGAGGTAATACCCTACTTCCTGCTTGATTGATCTTGATGAATATGAGTATTACAAGAGTTGATCTACCCCGAGATCGTAATGCCTAAAACCCTCGAAGTCTAGCCTATCTGATTATGATTGCCTCTACGGACTAAACCCTCCGGTTTATATAGACACCGGAGGGGGCTAGGGTTGTAAAGTCGGTTACAGAGAAAGGAATCTTCATATCAGAACGCCAAGCTTGTCGTCCACGCCAAGGAGAGTCCCATCCGGACACGGGAGAGAGTCCTCTGTCTTGTATCTTCATGGCCCATCAGTCCGGCCCACATTACGTAACTTGGACACCCAAGGACCCCTTAATCCAGGACTCCCTTAGTAGCCCCTGAACCAGGCTTCAATGACGATATGTCTGGCGCGCAAATTGTCTTCGGCATTGCAAGGCGGGTTCCTCCTCCGAATACTACAAAACAGACTTCGACCACTGAAAATTTGTCCGGCTCTGCAAAACAAGTACCACACACAACCGCAGAGAGTATAATATTTCACGAGTCCAATCCGCTGACAACTTTTTGTAACGCGACACCACGTTCCTGCACGGTCATTATTTCGAACCGTTCTTTAGCCTCCCGCTCCATGCTTTAAGATGCGGTTTCCAGTGGCACGTCTTGTCACAGCAGAGATCGTGTCCCTTCATTATGGGATTCTCATCAATACAGGCGTGGGTAATCCAACCGTGCCATTTGCACGGCCCTTGGGAATAGGCGAGTTTTAAGGCGAGTGTGGAGGTGCTTGATATTCACTGCCTTTATAAGGAGATAAGGATTCCCCCCTTTCACCCAAGCCTTCTCTTTCTCTGCCTCTCCATTCCTGAGCTCCAGCGCCCAAGTTCTCATCTTTTCCGCCTCAAAGAAGCACTCCGACCATGTCCGGATCCGGAGCACAAGGCAAGTGGATGGCCTCCTCCGTCAAGGAGAAGGACATCACGAAGCTCCGGGAGGCGGAGTATTTGGCCAAGGAAATCGCCCACCGGCTTCCGGCCAAGGGACAGATCATCCCCACCTCCAAGCCTCATGAGAGGGTGGTGTTCATCCCCCACTTCGTCCGCGGGTTAGGGTTTCCTCTCCACCCTTTCGTCCGCGAACTCATGTTCTACTACGGGCTAGATTTCCATGATCTAGCCCCAAATTCTTTCCAGAACATCTCGGCATTTATTGTCGTGTGCGAAGCCTTCCTCCGCATCCCACCCCACTTCGGACTGTGGCTCAAGATTTTCAATGTGAAGCCGAAGGTGGTGGATGGCCAACACGCAGAGTGCGGAGGCGCCATGGTGAGCAAGATGCCCAACGTCACATGGCCCAAAGGTACCTTTGTGGAGACCGTCAAAGGGTGGCAGCAACTGTGGTTCTATATCACAGAGCCCCGCAACGCCACCTGTGCCGCGGCTCCCGAATTCAAGTCCGGAGCCCCAATGCGGCTCACCTCCTGTCTAGAGAAGGGCCTGAATTGGGCGTCGTCGAACGAGCTGACAGCGCTGCAGGCGCGTATCCAAAGCATGGTGGACAAGAACATGAAGCTTGTCAGTGTGATCTAGGTGATGCTAGTTCGCCGGATACTTCCATGCCAAAGCCGGACTTGCCATCTGTGGGAGTTCGATCCGGCCGAGCTCCAGACCTTGCAACAGTTCTTCGAAACTTCGCACGAAGACATCTGGAAGGTGCTTTTTAAGGCCAACGAGAAATGGCCGGAGACGACCGAGGACCGTGGGCACGACCTGGCCCATCCCACTAGTCCGGTAAGTCTTTCGCGCTTCAAGGTGTATCCTTTACTTGCTTACTCAGGGAAAATGCCTAAGCCTCACTATTTATTTTTTCAAGGCTGGACGAAGTAGGTAGAGCGAATTAAGTGTTCGGCTCCGCTGCCCGAGGAACCAGCCATCCCGCTTCTGACGAAGATGCTGGTCCCGGCGCCCTACCAGGTGCCAGAGAAGAAGGCCAAGAAAAAGGCCAAGGAGACCAGAAGTGGCCTCCGTCGCAAGGGAACTTCGGACGCGATGTCCGAAGACGCCGAGACTCACTCCACCACCGCAGAGGACGACGAGGAGGAGGAGGAAAGCAACTCTCCCCCTGAGGGGGAAGGAAGAAAAGGGCGGCCCCCATAAATCTTGAGGCAGAGGCGTCCAAGAAGGGGAAGGTCTCCCTCGCGGATAACTCCGCGTGGGACGTCGACAACAGCCCAAAGTAGCGCCCTCGAGATAAGCCCCTGGCCGAGTCGTGATTACTCAAAGACCCTGACGCATTCATATATCCAGCCTCTTTTCTCCATAGTTTTAACATGTTGAATCATGAACTTGCAGTCCGGCTTGTTCCGACCTCGAGCGATCCTAATCTTCGGGGAATTCGGTGGACCCGAAGGTGATGGACAGCGGGTCCCTTCCGGCGGCCTCCTCTCCTAAGGCCATGGATGACACTGAGGCATTGTCCCAAAGGATCCCAGGCCATGGAGAGATGCAGGAGGCCGTCAGTGCAGCGCCAGAGGGTGAAACCTCAGCCGTCGGACACATGGGGGAGCTAATCCCATGGAGACTAGCAATGGGGGCCAGGTCCAATTCGGCCCCCAGCCAAATACGGTCCCGGAGACCTATACCGCTCCAGAATCCGGCAAGCAACCTCCTTCGAAAGAAGGGGGTGTGCCTATTTCGCCGGTGACCTCTGTCCAACCAGAGGCACCGGACACCCTGCTGGAAGCGCTGCGAAGTGCTTCCATTGTAGAGGAACACCGTGCCTCATGGGTACGGTGATTGAGAAGATTCAGTCCACGAAAAGCGGACTGACCGAAGCCTGCACAAGCCTTCTAACAGGTTTTGAGGTATGAAATGCAATTATGTAAAAAGAATGTCATAGTATAGACAGTAGCCCCTGAGACACTGTCCGGTGGTCGAAAAGAAAAGCCGGACAGAGGATCAAACAATTTTCGCAGGAGACTAACCATACATGTCTATGTGAAAAAGCAGGCGTCGCTGCTGGCTGCGACCTCCCATGCTGCCGAAGTCTCCAGACTGAAGCAGAGTCTGGAGCAGGCCGAGGAAGAACTCGGCCGTGTGAAAAAGCAGCTGGAGGACAAGCAAGGTATGCCATGACCTTGTGTATATCAGAAAGGATAGATGATTTGTATTGACCATAGTGCCATGATATTTGTAGGAGCGGCGACCGAGGTGGAGGCCCTTAAAAAGGCGCTGGCCGAGGCCCAGAAGAGAGCGGCGGAGGAACAATCCGTCCGCGAAAAGCACGAGGCCAGGGTCGGTGAGGTCCAACAAGAGCTCCAGGACGCTATAAACAAATGCGAGTCATTGGAGCGCAAGATTACGGATCAAGAGTCCGAGCTTGCTAAGGCCCACCAAAGCACGCAAGAGGCCCGGGTTGAAGCCCAGGGCGCCCTCCAGGAAATCCAAGAGGCCAGGAAAATCACGGCGGGTAAGGCCTATATAATGCAAAGCAAATTTGTGAAGAAAAGGTACCTCTTACTGACCCGGATTTGGATTCCCCAGGAGCGTTAGCGGATCTGCCGCGCAGCATTGCTGATGCTGCAGATTTCTTCCGAGCCGAAGGGGGGAGCTCAACGGAGAAGCTGTTCTAGTCGCAATACCTTGCGCCAGAGCATCCAGTGCCCTTCAGCGATCAGCTGAAACAGTTGACCGAACTGCATAGGGCGGCCGAATTGGCCATGAAGGATTTGATAATCCGTCTATGGCCTGCCGAAGCCATACCCAACAGCTACTTCAGGCTCGTGAAGCGACTGGTTGCTGCCTGCCCTCGGCTTGATGCCATCAAGCGGTCAGTCTGCATTGAAGGTGCACGGATGGCCTTCGCCCGTGTCAAGATACAGTGGGTGAAGATGAACGCCGTCAAGCTCGTGATCGAGGGACCGCCCGCGGGCAAGGAGCACCGCACGCCCGAGCGATATTTTGACGATGTCCTGGAGGGATCCCGCATTGTAGCTGAGCAGTGTGCAAAAGACATTATCTTTGGATGAATATATTCATGTTATCCTGCCCTGTATAATGGAACAAAACTGATATGTAATAAAATATTAGTTGTTTATATCAAGATTTTTCCTCCTGTGCGGCCGTTTTATTAAATCTGAGAGTTGGCCTGTCGTCGGCTTCAGCCCCCACGTAGGTAGTACGGGGATGTTCGGGATAGAATCTAAACACTCTTGATCCAAAGTTTGGTCCTTGAAGGAGGTGTTTAGCGCAACGAACCAGGCAATCGGACTATGTGGCTTTATCACACTCACTTAGCCATAGGAGTTTTATAATAGAAATTTAGGCGCATCCACTAGTATTCGTGAGTCCGAACTAGGGTGCTGTAAACACCTGATCGGGTAGAGACCGATTCGTCGCATAATGCGGAAAAAATCACAAAAGATTTGTGACCTCCGAAGAGCTGACCGGCTCAAGCTGCATCATGATAGTCAGTTTTCGGCTTTCTCTACTGAGGTGCTCATCCGGATAAACCAGGGCACAATTGCAGTAGTTGTCCCTTTACTACCCTAGCCGATATAGCGGAACGTAAGGTAGTAAGCACAGGAGCCGGGCAACCCAACTATTGACCAAAGACATGATTCGGAGCCAATGCATATAATGCTAAATTCGGGGTGCCGAACTATACTGTAAAAAGTGTTCGGACTTTGTTGCCGTAATATGGGGCGCAATAAAGCCCCTGGCGAATTTAAGCCGTAGCAAAGTGTACGGGTGCAATTGATAATGAAGTAGTAAGCTAGTGCCGCAGAAGTTGGGCCGCGAACTGTTTCCATTATAATTTTGTTGATACGTCAAAGCGTATAAGTAGTGCGATAAGCAACAGGGCTATTTAACATGCCATGACCAAGGGAGAGCTGCGTGCGGGTCCTGAGAACTGGTAGAGTGATCATCAAAAAGACCTCCTAGTGATTCCCGTGTACCTCAATGCTTCTTGCTGTCTTGGTGTATCTATCCTTCGAAAGGACCGATGATCAGGCCGTCTTGAGGGGCCTGTGGAAAAGAAACCTGAAAAGGATGAAAAAGAAAAAGTGAAAGTATGTGTGTCCAGGGGAGGTCGAGCCGTATTATGGACCACAATCTAGTTATGCCTCCGTCTATGCCCATGGTATTTTAAGTGCGTAGTTATGTACGCGTGGTACGTATGCCACTATTAGGCCGGGACAGAGACGGAGGCCGGATTGCTAGTCTAACTCCTGAAGAGCCGGACTGTTATGCTGCGGAGTAGTCCGGATCCGCTTGACAGTGTCCGGGAGCTTGGCCGCTGAATTAAGATTCTGCTTGGCAAGGCCGCTCTGTACTTCCACTGCCAAGGCCGCGGTGTGCTCCTCGGTACGGAGGGAGCGCTCCGTGTTTCCGTTAACTATTATGATGCCGCGTGGTCCTGGCATCTTGAGCTTGAGATAAGCATAGTGTGGCACCGCATTGAATCGAGCAAATGCGGTTCGTCCGAGCAGTGCGTGATAGCCGCTGCGGAAGGGGACGATATCGAAGATCAACTCTTTGCTTCTGAAGTTGTCCGGGGATCCGAAGACAACCTCCAGTGTGATTGAGCCCGTACAACGGGCCTCTACACCTGGTATGACTCCTTTAGAGGTAGTTGTTGTGGGTTTGATCCTTGAGGGATCGATGCTCATTTTGTGCACTGTATCCTGATAGAGCAGGTTCAGGCTGCTGCCGCCGTCCATGAGGACGCGTGTGAGATGGAATCCATCAAAAATTGGATCAAGGACCAGTGCGGCTGAACCGCCATGACGGAGACTGGTCGGATGGTCCCTGCGATCGAAGGTGATCGGGCAGGATGACCATGGGTTGAACTTTGGGGCGACTGGCTCTATCGCGTAGATGTCCCTGAGCACTCGTTTGCGCTTCCTTTTGGGGATATGAGTGGCGTATATCATGTTCACCGTTTTAACAGGGGGAGGGAACTTCTTCTGTCCTCCTGTGTTCGGCGGACGGGACTCCTCGTCGTCGTCCTCGCTTTGCGACCCCTTTTCGTTGTTTTCGGCATTTAACTTGCCGGCCTGTTTAAAGACCCAATAGTCTCTGTTGGTATGATTGGCTGGTTTATCAGGGGTGCCGTGGATCTGACATGGACGATCGAGTATGCGGTCCAAGCTGGATGAGCCCGGATTGTTCCTTTTGTATGGCTTCTTCCGCTGGCCGGACTTGGAGCCGCTGAAACCGGCGTTGACCGCCGTGTCATTGGTAGTGCCACCATTGCTTCGACGCTTGTGCCTGTTGCATCGGGGCTTGTCATTGCTATTCTTGGCTTCAGAGGTACCGGCATCGCTTGCAGTGTTATTGCTACGGGCTAGCCATGTATCCTCACCCACACAAAAGCGGGTCATGAGTGCCGTGAGGGCTGCCATGGACTTCGGCTTTTCTTGGCCGAGGTGACGAGCGAGCTATTCATCGCGGATGCTATGCTTAAAGGCCGCTAGGGCTTCGGCATCCGGGCAGTCGACGATCTGGTTCTTTTTAGGTAGGAACCTAGTCCAGAATTTCCTGGCCGACTCTCCAGGCTGTTGAACTATGTGACTTAAGTCATCGGCATCCGGAGGTCGTACATATGTGCCTTGGAAGTTGTCGCGGAAGGCGTCTCCCAAGTCCTCCCAGCTGCCAATGGAGTTTTCAGGCAGACTGTTTAACCAGTGCCGAGCTGGCCCCTTGAGTTTTAGTGGGAGGTATTTGATGGCGTGAAGGTCATCGCCGCGGGCCATATGAATATGGAGAAGAAAATCCTCAATCCATACCGCGGGATCTATTGTTCCATCATATGATTCAATATTTACGGGTTTAAACCCTTCTGGGAATTCGTGCTCCATTACTTCATCAGTGAAGCAGAGGGGAGGTGCGGCGCCTCTGTATCGGGCCAAGTCGCGACATAGTGCGGATGTAGTCCGTCTGCGGTTTTCGGCCCGGACATGGTTATGCTCGTTACGTCTGGCTTGATAGCCGTCGTCGCGCGCCAGGGCATGCCCCCGCAATCCGTAGATCGATCTGGACTGGCCTACTCTGTTCTCCAGATCTTGCCGCAGGTCATATGTGTATTCCCGAGCTGTGGTATCTTTGCCTTTATGGTGAGGTAGTATGGGCAGGTGTTCGGCTTGGGTTGCCGCTTTGTCCCGGCCACGTGGTGGTCGGTCAGCCGCATTAGGTGTTGATGGCATGGGCTCAAGTGCCTCGTCGTCGAATTGGGGTAGCAGTTTATGCTTCGGGTAACTTTTAATGGGGCGCTTGAGTCCGTATTCCTCGGCTGCCAGGACATCAGTCCATCTGTCGTTGAGTAGATCTTGATCAGCTTGAAGCTGCTGCTGTTTCTTTTTCAGGCTCCTCGCAGTGGCTATTAGCCGGCGCTTAAAGCGCTCGTGCTCGACGGGTTCCTCAGGCACGATAAAGTCTTCGTCGCCGAGGCTCACCTCATCCTCGGAGAGTGGAAGATAGTTGCTGTCCTCCGAGTCTTCGTTTATGGCCTGTTCGTTAGGGCTGACTTGCCCATCTTCCCTATCGTCCTGTTCAGAAGTTGGCTCGACGGGATCTTCTTTGTCTTCGGCATCATCCGGAGTATTGTTTTCTCTCGTGCCGGTATTGCTGTCTTTTCCACGGCATGATTTAGAGCGGTGCCGCTGACGTCGGCGCTTTGGCTGTGTCTCAGGAGGTTTATCCTCGACTGGATCTTTCTCGTTATTGCCGTTATTCTCTTTGGGAGTATCCACCATGTACACGTCATACAAGGAGGTGGCTGTCCAGCGCCCAGTAAACGGCGGGTTTTGGGCCTGCTCCTCTCCGGCATCGTCGTCCATACCGTCGATGTCTTCGGAGTCGTAATCGAGCATGTCGGTTAAGTCTTCGACAGTGGCAATGAAGTGGGTGGTGGGTGGGAAGCGAAATTCTCCGTCATCAGCCTCCAGTTCAAACCGGATATAATTCGGCTGTGAGTCCCCCGCTAAGGAGAGGGTTTTTAATGAGTTTAGCACATCACCCAAAGGTGAGTTTCGGAGGATGTCCGCGGAGCTGAACTCGACGATTGGCGCCCGATCGAGCTCGATGGGCGCGGACGCACGCGGTTCGGAACCTGTGGCCGGAGACGAATCCGAGATTCCGGTGACACAGATCCCCCGTTCGAAGTTGGGTCTGTGTGCGGCTCCAACGCCGCTGAGTCTGCGGCTTCCATGGCGGGGTTGAGCTTCCCGTCCTCGGATGGCGCAATCTGCTCCAGATCTAGGGCCAGAGCAGTTACAGGCGCTATCTCCCGGATATGGTTCGATGACAGATTTAGGTCATGTTCATCGCGGTGGCAGGGAGCGGCTGCCATGGGCTCGAATCCGTCGAAGATCAAGTCTCCGCGGATATCTGCAACGTAGTTCAAGCTTCCAAACATGACTTGATGGCCAGGGGCGTAGCTGTCGATCTGCTCTAGATGGCCAAGCGAGTTGGCCTGCAGTATGAAGCCGCCGAGTACGAAGATCTGGCCGGGGAGAAAGACCTCCCTCTAGGCAGCATCGTTGTGGGTGATTGATGGAGCCATCGAGTCTTCTAGCGACGACACAGCGGAACTCTCAATGAAAGCACCAATGTCGGTGTCAAAACCGGCGGATCTCGGGTAGGGGGTCCCAAAGTGTGCGTCTAAGGTCAATGGTAACAGGAGATGGGGGACACGATGTTTACCCAGGTTCGGGCCCTCTCTATCGAGGTAATACCCTACTTCCTGCTTGATTGATCTTGATGAATATGAGTATTACAAGAGTTGATCTACCACGAGATCGTAATGGCTAAAATCCTAGAAGTCTAGCCTGTCTGATTATGATTGCCTCTACGGACTAAACCCTTCGGTTTATATAGACACCGGAGGGGGCTAGCGTTGTACAAAGTCGGTTACAGAGAAAGGAATCATCATATCCTAACGCCAAGCTTGTCGTCCACGCCAAGGAGAGTCCCATCCGAACACGGGAGAGAGTCCTCTGTCTTTTATCTTCATGGCCCATCAGTCCGGCCCACATTACGTAACCTGGACGCCCGAGGACCCCTTAATCTAGGACTTCTTCAGAGGGCTCGAATACAAAAGCTCAAGAGCACAAGTGTCAGTGGAAGCAAATATATCTGAGGACAGACATAAGTTAAACAAGTTGCCATAAGATATCTAGCACAAACAGGGATACAGATCGAAGAGGCGCAGGCCTCCTGCCTGGGATCCTCCTAACTACTCCTGGTCATCGGTGTCCTCCATGTAGTAGTAGGCTCCGTCCTAGTAGTAGTAGTCATCGTCGGTAGGGGCGACAGTCTCCTGGGCTCCACCATCTGATCGCAGTAAACGGGTAGGAGGGGAAAGAAGTAGCAAAGCAGCGTGAGTACTCATCCAAAGTACTCGCAAGACTGACATCAGATCTATACTACATTATGCGTCGGTATCAAAATGAAAGGGGAAGTATCTGTGGAATAAACTGCAGAATGCCAGAATATGAGGGGGGAGAAGCTAGTCCTATCGAAGACTACGCTTCTGGCAGTCTCCATCTTGAAGCAGTAGAAGAGAGTAGTTGGTAAGTTAACCGCAGCCTCCATCTTGAAGCAATGGAGGAGAGTAGTTGGTAAGTTAACCAAGTATCAACGTATAGCATAATCCTACCCGACGATCCTCTCATCGCCACCCTGCGAGAGAGCGACCACCGGGTTATATCTGGCACTTGTAAGGGTGTGTTTTATTAAGTATTCTGTTCTAGTTGTCATGAGGTCAGAATACAACTCCGGGTCGTCCTTTTACCGAGGGACACGGCTATTCAAATAGATAAACTTCTCTGCAGGGGTGCACCATATATTCCCCAACACGCTCTACTCCTCTGGCCGGACACACTTTCCTGGGTCATGACCGGCCTCGGGAGATCGACACGTCGCAGCCCCACCTAGGCTAGCAGAGAGGGCAGCACGCCGGACAAACCTATGCACGCTGGGGTCTGGGTCCATCGCCCAGTGCACTCCTGCACGTTGCGTACGTGGCCGGGAGCCGACCTGGCAACCCACACTATCAAGGCGGTTGCTTAATCGCAGTCCAACCCGGCGCGCGCAGCTCAGTCGCTGACGTCTAGAAAGATTCGGCTGATACCACGACGCCGAGTGCCCATAACATTCCCGCGCTGTTGGTTAGTTCGTATAGGCCGTAGCCAAACTCAGATCAAATACCCAATCTCGTTAAACGTGTTATTTTGAAGTAACCGCGGACAACGACCAGGGAACAGGCCCACCTCTCTCCTGGGTGGTCTCAACCGGCCCTGTCGCTCCGCTACAAAATATCACTCGGGGGCTGTCGGGAACTCAGGCCCACCTCTACCTGGATGGAACAACCTGTCCCTCCAGCCCCCACATCCTTGAATCACCTGCGGGTACTCTACGATCCGACCCCACTTTAGTCACAACAATGTATCATGTATAATATGTATAAACATACCCGTGATCACATCCCGAGTGACCACGGCCCTATAGTGTAGCATAGCAGACGGACGAGAAGGTAGGGCCACTGATGGAATACTAGCAACCTATACTAAGCATTTAGGATTGCAGGTAAGGGTATCAACAACAGTAGCAAAGACAGGCTATGCAGCAGAATAGGATTAACCGAAAGCAGTAACAGCTACACTACTCTAGTGCAAGCAGTAGAGAGAAAGAGTAGGCGATATCGGGATGCTCAAGGGGGGTTTGCTTGCCTGGAAGCTCTGCAGACGGGTACGGATCTTCAAACGAAGTAGACGACCACCAGATCATCAGCGATCTCGGGGTCTATCGCAGTATCAGGGTCTGCCGAAAAAGAATCAACGAAGGGGAAACAAATAAATAACAGCGCAAACAATAGCATCACAAAGCATGGCATGGCAATATGCGGTGACAGAGGGGATCTAACGCAGTGCCGAGTGACACTGGCGAAGGGAGATAACATCCGGGAAAGTATTCCCGGAGTTTGGCATTTTTAGACAGAAGAACCGGAGGGGGATGGTTGCATGTTCGCTATGCTAGGGGCGTGCGACGGATGAACGGACTGCGGAATCGGATTCGTCTCGTCGTTCCGAGCAACTTTCATGTACAAAGTATTTTCATTCGAGTTACGAATTAATTTCTATTAAATTTTAAAGTTTTATTAAAAATTCAGAATTATTTTAAATCAGAAAATGTATTATTGCATCAGCATGATGTCATGCTGACATCAGCAATCAACATTGACTGGTCAAACTGACAAGTGGGCCCCCACTGTCAGTGTCACATTAACCTAATTAACCTTTTAATTAATTTAATTAGGTGATTAGGTTAATTAATCTTAATTAGTTAATTTAAATAGAATTAATTAAGTTAATTAATTATCTAACTAATTAATTAATTAATTTAGTTAATATTTATTTTTATTTTTTTAAAGGTTCTAGGGGCGGGCCCCACATGGCAGCCTCTGTTTGGCTGTGCTCACGCACGAGCACGCACAGGAGGCCGCCGGCGGTGGCCAGGGAGCACGGCGCGCGAGCAGCAGAGGCGGCCTGCGGCCATGCGCGGGTGCGCGCGAGCATGGGTTTCGCCGGGCGGCAGCAGGAGGCGGGCACGGCAGCGAGGCGAGCTACGGACGGGTGGGGCGGTGGCGAGCAGCAGTAGAAGCGGGGCCGGCGAGTGGGGTGGCTGCGGCGAGCGGCGTAAGCAGCAGCAGAAGCGGCAGCAGGAGGGGAGCGGCGAGCGCGGGTGACGGCGTGGAGCAGCGCAGGCGAGCGCGCGGCGGCGCGGGCGTGCGCGGAGCTGCGGGCGGCGATGGTGGCGAGCGGGGACGGGGCCTGGGCGCGGCACGGGCGCGGCCCCGCGCGGGCATGCACACGCTGAGGTGGGGCGTGGGAGCCGGGCGAGCGTGGCCGGAGCGCGTGCGGGGTGCGGCGGCGACAGAGGGAAATGGAGAGGAGGCGGCGGCGCTCACAGGCGCTGCAGGGGAACGGGGGCGGCGAGGCTCGAGGGCGTCCGGTGAGGGGGGAGACGGGGAGGAGGGCGACGGGCGACGACAGGCAGCGTCGAGGTGGCCGAGGCGGCGACGGCGCGAGGCGGCGTCTGCGTGCCCCGATCGGATCTGGATCGGGGAGCGGGAGGGGAGAGCGAGGGGGGATAGGGTTTCGGGGTCTCTGGGGGGGGGCCTTATAGGCCAGTGCGGGGTGGGCCGCCGTCTTTGGCTGCCTTGTGGTGGTGGGGTCTGTTCTCTTTTTTCCTCTCCTCCTTTTTCTTTTTTATTTTTTGTGTATTCATTTGTTTTCTATTTCCTACCTTTTCTTTTATCTTTCTTTCTTTTGTTTGTTTTAGTTTTCTTTTTCTCTTTGTTTTATAAAAATACGTAACTAGTTCCTAAATTAGTTTTAATAATTATGCCACTGCCCCATAAGTTTTGGGCAATAATTAAAATAGTTTAATATTTTATTAATTTGAAAAAGGTATTTAATTAAAGGTTTTGCTGCTGTTTTAATTATTTTGAAGACTTTAAACACTTTATAAAAATGTGGTTTCTTCACCAATGTTAATCATGATTTATTTGCTACAATTTGAATATTTTAGTTTTGAGATTTGAAAACTTTTATCGTTCGACTTTATTTTAAATTTGAATTTGAACGGGGTTTGAATCATCGCGAGTTCAACAACAGTAATCGTGGTGGCATGGCATCATTAGCAGGGAATTACTGTAGCTTAATTATCCAGGCGTCACAATTCTCCTCCACTACAAGAAATCTCATCCCGAGATTTAAGCTGGGAGTAAGGGGGAAAGTTCTGGTTACGAAATTCTAACGGATTTTCTCGTTCTTGGATGTTCTTTCCAAAGAGGTTGATCCATAGTATTGATGTCTTTATTTCTCTGCTTTAGGTCATCATGATGATGTTGGCATCCTTTCTTCGGGAACTCCATCGTACTTACGAACAGGAAAGGGGCAGCTTGACAATGATAGGATGCTATAAGGGGTAAGCATCTGGGGTTATCCCATGGATGAACACATGAGTATCTCTCGAGTTGAACAAATAAAACACCTCGAGAGCAACGTAAGAAGGTATGATAAGTAGCTTCAAACGGATAGATAATCGTTCGATGTCTGAACAAGGTGTGCAAGGGGTCCAGAGCAACGAGAATAAGTATTATGTCTGGTACCAGAATTTATTACTAGGATGGTGGCCCGTGAATTAAATACGAAGCCAAGCGTGAGGAATAACTTTTAGAAACATGGATGTACAGGAGAGTCAGGTTTCGATCCTGTGGAACTGTGGGTTATGGGCCCACCATGGGGGTTTAAAAGTAGAAATGGCGCTGACATCTTGCACGGTCACGATAGCAAGGTAAGTCAATGGATAGCCTGCCATTTATATTGGCAACAACCTCGGTACCAAGGGCGAGGGACGAAGAGAACCATTTTCCTGCTCGTTGAAATGAGGCGGACCAATAGGCAAAGTTCTCGTCCATCGGTGGTTACCGGAATGTTATCAGCAATATAGTAACAGGGTCTTACTGACAGAGTTGTACACCGAGGTGCTTACTTAAGCAGGGATTTATTTCTGCTCATATCTTATAGATCACAAGAAAGGTTAAACAAACCAATGGAAAGAAAAATGTGAGTATCAGTTTAAACAAACCAATGGAAAGGAAAATTTGTTTAAACACAAGTAATAGAAGTATATACTTCCCAAGGTTAAGCAGGGCATGATATACGTGTCAGGAGATCAAAGGCAAGGCCATTTAGTTAATAGGGGTAAGAAGAATCATGGTATGCACCCATACAATGGTGTTTGGACAACTGATCAAGAAACATTTAGCATTGCGCTTTTCAATGCCCTTGTTGATGTTAGAGTACCACAGACATGCTTCAAGATAGCATTGACATGGTCTTCAAGCAAAGGTCAGACTTTGGATACACAAGGGATCCATCAGGAACAACTCAAGAATAAGTCATACAATTTCCTCAAGGAAAAATGGTTAACCTTGCTAAAAAGAAAACTATAACAATAGGTCCTCCAGACAGGTGTGCCAAGCATGACATCACCTTACTGGGTTATATAAAGGCCAATGTTATGACTCTTGGAAATATGTTCCAACCATCATATTTGACCGAGATTCGGATCTGATTGGTGTCAGGATACCTCAGACTCAGGATGCCTGAGGAGAAAAGGTGCAACACAAATTGATGAGATGACATTGTAAACTTCTCGGGAAATGAACTATGGAAGCGAGTTTCAAAACAAGAGTTCATCATTAAACCAAGGAGAGGACGAGGAGGTGGTTGATGGACTCAGCGACCATTCATCGAGATTCCCAAAAAGATGGATTTCCACTATTAAGTGAACAAGGTGGTAGCATTGGGCACACCAAGTATATGATGAGGTATGTTCGAGGAGAACCTCCACAATTAAACATTGAACGAAAGTGCACCTGAAAATATGCACCAAGTAGCACGATCAATGTGAGAACGGTGATTCAATAACCAAAAGACTTAGAATGAAACTATTGACCATTCACTTCAAAGCATTAGGGTTGCTAGAAGTTTTGAATTCACACATCATAGTTCGATTGTCGGTATTCCGGTTAGAAGCAACACGGGGACCAAGATATGAATGGAGATGGCGAGAAGTATTACTATATCAAGAATTCTTAAGAGGTAGTGCAATTCTCATGACCTCCTTGACATAAGAGATGGTAATACTCCATGGTAGAACATAACATAAGGTGGATAGCACGGAGCTCCATCACATGAACAAGTTTGTGTTGAAGGGAAGGCAATAATGTTGTCAACGATTAACACAATTCATCGAGGGGCAAGGATGGCATTTCTTATCATGAATTTAACAGATATCTTGGAAGAGCTCAGAATGTTGATGATGATCACGACACATTTTGTCGAGAGATTTCATGAAGATGTAATCGATCAGCGATGACATCAAGCCAAAGGTATGATGAAGCAAAAGGTTATTGAAACCACGGGTACGACACAAACTCGAAATCAAGCTTGCTGTTAAAGGCAAAAGATATGACGATGAAGATCGACGTAGGATTAACTCATCATCGAAATTGTGCTCCGAGAAGCAGTACTAGGTAGCACAGTTAAGATAATGATGTAGCCGATTAGGCTAAGAATGACATAGTTGAATTTAAATTTCCCAGCAATACATTACCAGGAGTATTGAACCACAGGGTGGATTTGATTCACTTATCGATGTTCTCAGTTGTCAAACAACTCAAAACCTGTGGAATACTGAATCAGTGAGAAGGAATACTTGACGAAGTCTCATAAGAAGTATTGCAGTCCCGTGATATTATCGGGATAACATGGGGTAATACTCGAAGGAAGATCAGAATAGAAATTGAGCTGGATCGTTGACTTGCGATAGTAGATACTTTAATCTCGTAAAAAATAGACGAGGCACTGGAATGGTTTCCTTTCAGATATAATGAATAAGGTTAGCATGGTCGGGACCATAACTGCAAGGGATCCAATTCAATGACACCGAAAGAATTATTCAAATGATTAAATATTCTTGCAAGAAGCTTTGATGATAAGCTCCACATCGAGTCCATGGGCAAGAACACAAAGGTTCGAGGTCGACTCCCACTTCTTCAATGCATAACCTTTCATTCGCTTCTCGTCTTCAAAGAAGTTGTAGAGTTGAAAATTTATCCGACGAAACACCAGTAGATATAGCCCTCATAATTTTTGGGCTCACACAGAATATGGAAGGCATAGGTTCAACCCATCGGGGCATCTTAGGAACATATATGCTCCAGGAGTAAATTATACAAGCTCGAAAGAAGAGTATGGTTGAGAACGCAGAGGATACAATTTACCAAAGGCTTTATGTATCATGGAAGATCTCACAAGGTGATTGAATATGAAGGACGCTATTGGATAAAATCCAAACAAGGATCCGGTGGTCCACAAGGGATCTGATGTGAGCATCGGTACTCAACTAGAAGAAGAAAGAATGCAAAGGCATGGGATTATAGAACACCTGAATAATTTGATGCTTAGATAACAAAGGAATTATGAATTACAATACGAAGCATCAGAAGTGGACGCTCTGATCAAGGATGGGTAACTTGAATAGACTTAAGTGTACGACCGACGGCAATTAGTTTGGTTGAGAACCAGCTCATGTTCAGAATGACGTCTTAGCCGGAAAGATAATTTTTAAAAGGTTCAACTGACGATTGCGTGCCTTCGCACTCATGTTGAATCAATAAGACCAAAATGACGGTGTCAAGGATATTAATGAATATTGTCAGACATATGGGAAACATCCATAATGCAAGCAGACAAGTATTCGTAGAGCAATAAGCTGCTAAGGATTTTCGAAAGATTGAATAGTATTTGAATGTATCTTGTGAATCATATGAACAAAGGGGGGAGAATGGATACTCTGTAAGTGCGAGGAATTATCCGTAGGGGGCATTCATGAGGCAAGAACTGCAAGGCAGTAAGCTCAAAGGATTGTTGGAACAACGAAGAGCAGTTCAGGGCATCTTGTAATAACAAGATCAATGGGATTGAATGTATGAATGGCAAGTGTATGTAACTATACATAAGGTCGGTGGTAAGGAATTTCAAAAGCGATGAGCACAAAGGTATCGGGAAAACATCAAAGGGTATCTTCGGAATCTTCTAGTGTAGCAGGCGATCATCTGCAGTGAGGGGCTCTCTGGCAGGAAGTGGTAACGAGAACCTAAAGTCATAATTAGTAAAATCATTTAACCCGAATAGGAGAGAGATCAGATTCCCAGAGTAAAGATGAGGAGTAAAAGATCCTAATACCACCCAATTGGCGACGTGGGTACGTAAGCCACACAACCAAGTTAGTAAAACAGTTTTGTTTGTCTAGACTCAACTTCGGCCAAGGAGTTGGAAAGGGGGGTTCCTACAGGAAGTCGGCTCTGATACCAACTTGTGACGCCCCCGATTCAATCATACACTAATAATACATGCAAACGTGTACGATCAAGATCAGGGACTCACGGGAAGATATCACAACACAACTCTAAACACAAATAGAAATTACTTAAGCTTCATATTACAAGCCAGGGGCCTTGAGGGCTCGAATACAAAAGGTCAAGAGCACAAGTGTCAGCGGAAGCAAATATATCTGAGGACAGACATAAGTTAAACAAGTTGCCATAAGATGGCTTGCACAAACAGGGATACAGATCGAAGAGGCGCAGGCCTCCTGCCTGGGATCCTCCTAACTACTCCTGGTCGTCAGCGTCCTCCATGTAGTAGTAGGCTCCGTCCTGGTAGTAGTAGTCATCGTTGGTAGGGGCGACAGTCTCCTGGGCTCCACCATCTGATCGCAGTAAACTTGTAGGGGGGAAAGAAGTAGCAAAGCAGCGTGAGTACTCATCCAAAGTACTCGCAAGACTAACATTAGATCTATACTACATTATGCATCGGTATCAAAATGAAAGGGGTAGTATCTGTGGACTAAACTGCAGAATGCCAGAATACGAGGGGGAGAAGCTAGTCCTATCGAAGACTACGCTTCTGGCAGTCTCCATCTTGAAGCAGTAGAAGAGAGTAGTTGGTAAGTTAACCGCAGCCTCCATCTTGAAGCAATGGAAGAGAGTAGTTGGTAAGTTAACCAAGTATCAACGTATAGCATAATCCTACCCGACGATCCTCTCGTCGCCACCCTGCGAGAGAGCAACCACCGGGTTATATCTGTCACTTATAAGGGTGTGTTTTATTAAGTATCTGGTTCTAGTTGTCATGAGGTCGGAATACAACTCCGGGTCGTCCTTTTAACTTCCCCAACACGCTCTACTCCTCTGGCCGGACACACTTTCCTGGGTCATGCCCGGCCTCGGGAGATCGACACGTCGCAGCCCCACCTAGGCTAGAAGAGAGGTCAGCACGCCGGACTAACATATGCACGCTGGGGTCTGGGCCCATCGCCCAGTGCGCTCCTGCATGTTGCGTACGCGGCCGGGAGCAGACCTGGCAACCCACGCTATCTAGAAAGTTTCGGCTGATACCACGACGCCGAGTGCCCATAACTTTCCCGCGTTGTTGGTTAGTGCGTATAGGCCGTAGCCAGACTCAGATCAAATACCCAATCTCGTTAAGCGTGTTATTTTGAAGTAACCACGGACAACGACCAGGGAACAGGCCCACCTCTCTCCTGGGTGGTCTCAACCTGCCCTGTCGCTCCGCCACAAAGTATCACTCGGGGGCCGTCGGGAACTCAGGTCCACCTCTACCTGGATGGAACCACCTGTCCCTCCAGCCCCCACATCCTTGAATCACCTGCGGCTACTCTACGAGCCGACCCGACTTTAGTCACAACAATGTATCATGTATAATATGTATAAACATACCCGTGATCACATCCCGAGTGACCACGGCCCTATAGTGTAGCATAGCAGACGGACAAGAAGGTAGGGCCACTGATGGAATACTAGCAACCTATACTAAGCATTTTGGATTGCAGGTAAGGGTATCAACAACAGTAGCAAAGATAGGCTATGCAGCAGAATAGGTTTAACCGAAAGCAGTAACAGCTACACTACTCTAGTGCAAGCAGTAGAGAGAAGGAGTAGGCGATATCGGGATGCTCAAGGGGGGTTTGCTTGCCTGGATGCTCTGCAGACGGGTACGGATCTTCAAACGAAGTAGACGACTACCAGATCATCAGCGGTCTTAGGGTCTATCGCAGTATTAGGTTATACCGAAAAAGAAGCAACGTAGGGGAAACAAATAAATAACAGCGCAAACAATAGCATCACAAAGCATGACATGGCAATACGCGGTGATAGAGGGGATCTAACGCAGTGCCGAGTGACACTGGCGAAGGGGGATAACATCCGGGAAAGTATTCCCGGAGTTTGGCATTTTCAGAGAGATGAACCGGAGGGGGATGGTTGCATGTTCTCTATGCTAGGGGCGTGTGACGGATGAACGGACTGCGTATTCGGATTCGTCTCGTCGTTCTCAGCAACTTTCATGTACAAAGTATTTTCATTCAAGTTACAGATTAATTTCTATTAATTTTTTAAGTTTTATTAAACATTCTGAATTATTTTAAATCATAAAATGTATTATTGCATCAGCATGATGTCATGCTGACATCAGCAGTCAACGTTGACCGTTGACTGGTCAAACTGACAAGTGGGCCCCCATTGTGAGTGTCACATTAACCTAATTAACCTTTTAATTAATTTAATTTGGTGATTAGGTTAATTAATCTTAATTAGTTAATTTAATTAGAATTAATTAAGTTAATTAATTATTTAACTAATTAATTAATTTAGATACTATTTATTTATTTTTTTAATTTTTTTAAATGTTCTGGGGGCGGGCCCCACATGGCAGCCTCTCTGTGGCTGTGCTCACGCACGAGCACGCACAGGAGGGCGCCGGCGGTGGCCAAGGAGCATGACGCGCGAGCGGCAGAGGTGCCCCGTGGCCATACGCGGGCGCGCGCGAGTGGGCACGAGCATGGGGTTCGCCGGGCGGCAGCAGGAGGCGGGCACAGCGGCGGGGCGAGCTGTGGACGGGCGGGGCGGTGGCGAGCAGCAGCAGAAGCGGGGCCGGCGAGCGGGATGGCTGCGGCGAGCGGCGCAAGCAGCAGCAGAAGCGGCAGCAGGAGGGGAGCGGCGAGCGCGGGCGACGGCACGGAGCAGCAAAGGTGAGCGCGCGGCGGCGCGGGCGTGCGCGAAGCTGCGGGTGGCGATGGTGTCGAGCGGGGACGGGGCCCGGGCGCGGCGCGAGCGCGGCCTCGCGCGGGCATGCGCGCTCTGAGGTGGGGCGTGGGAGCCGGGCGAGCGTGGCCGGAGCGCGTGCGGGGTGCGACGCGACAGAGGGAAAGGGAGAGGAGGCGGCGGCGCTCACAGGCGCTGCAGGGGAACGGGGGCGGCGAGGCTTGAGGGCATCCGGTGAGGGGTGAGACGGGGATGAGGGCGACGGGCGATGGCAGGCGGTGTCGAGGTGGCCGACCTCACCAACACTCCCTTCTTCCCTTATTACTTTTTGTCTTTCCTGCTTCATGGAGGAGACAGCGAGGAGTGGGAACAAGAGGAAAACATAGCGGAGTAGAGGAGGGGAGGGCGACGAGAGAGGGGTGGGAAGGGGGGAGAGGGAGAGGGGGGGGGGCCTTATTTTCCGCCGCCTCAGGCGTCGGACCCTTCCCACACACTAAGGGCTCACCCACCCTCTTTAACACACCCCTTAGTCCGACGTCCCCGCTTTCCCTATGCGCTCGGCATCTATGACTCGTTGCACATCTTCTCTAAGGGCTCCCACTCAAGGCACACATTTTGTCTCGGTACCACGAGGCCACCTGTCCCGGACGCTCGTAATGCAGGGATCCGCTCCGCTCCAGGTCCAGCCCTCGACCGTACTTCGGCGTCTCACCTATACTACCCACATCCCTCCACGGGACCCACACCGAGACCTGCCCCTCCTACCTCCCCTACCACCCTCCTCTAGTCACCCGCCAGGATACACGATGCTACTTATAGCAGTGAAAACCGGGCCGCATGCCAAAAACCTCCGTAGTGGCCTAAGTCGCGGTTCTCTCTTACCCCCTGCCCCCTGTCTGGTCAGTCGCCCGGTTATTGCTTCTGTCTGCCATCCGCCCCCATTCTGGAGTGTCGCCACGCACCACGTAGCATAACGACTTACTGGTTTTCCCTTTGGGGTGGACCACACGGCCATGTCTTCCGATCGACAGGGCTTCCCTCCTCTTTCACCCTTCTGTCCCGGCTCCGTCGTCGTCCCCCTGCCCACTTCTCCCCTCCATCGTTCCCCCGGCTTTCCGCGTCCCTCGGCACCGCTTGGCCCTGTTCTGACCCTGCTTCACCTTGCCCCTATCGCACTCGGGCTGCGCAAGTGCCCTCTGGGTTTCGAACGCTCTATACTTTAGCCCCGGACCCAAGGAGAGAACCCACCCGGGGTAGGAAAGAGAGGGGGGGGCGTGGGTACTTTACCGCTCGTGGGGGGATGCGGCCAGGTGGGCTAGGCCAGTGGCGGGATGGGGGGTGTTTCTGATTTATTTTTATTTTTTTGTAATTTGTTTTATTTTAACTTTTCTTTTATTTATTTCTTTTCTGTTTTGTTTTAGTTTCTTTTTAATTTTATTTTATAAAAATACGTAACTAGTTCCTAAATTAGTTTTAATAATTATGCCACTGCCCCATAAGTTTTGAGCAGTAATTAAAATAGTTTAATATTTTATTAATTTGAAAAAGGTATTTAATTAAATGTTTTGCTGCTGTTTTAATTATTTTGAAGACTTTAAACACTTTATAAAAATGTGGTTTCTTCACCAATGTTAATCATGATTTATTTGCTACAATTTGAATATTTTAGTTTTGAGATTTGAAAACTTTTATCGTTTGACTTTATTTTAAATTTGAATTTGGACGGGGTTTGAATCATCGCGAGTTCAACAACAGTAATCATGGTGACATGGCATCATTAGCAGGGAATTACTGAACCTTAATTATCCGGGCGTCACAGCAGTTCTACAACAACAATTCACATGCAAATCTATTCACACTCCCTCAAACAGAGTTGCCACTAGCTAATAACATAACAATACTTGGGGAGCATCGGCATAATGAAAATCTTTTACTGCAGCTAACTATTTAATTACTAACCCATTTCACATGTACTATCTAGGTTCTCATAATAATTTCTCTAAAAGATAAATCAGAACAGGTACAATTTAGTTTACAATTTTCAACTTAGTGTTACGTATAAACTAGATTCCATGAGTTCAAGACTACTGACACAGGCAAGGTAGCAAATACTGGGGGAGTACTATACAAGCATCTCATGATTGACCAATAAGAACTCACTAACAAGGAGGAACAGAACGAAACTAATATCTGAACCAATCCCCGCACGTAAGCAGTTCATCTAAACTAAGAGCAGAGAGTTGAGCGTCTTACACATGTTAACCCAGGTTGTTGGTCCAGCTTGACGGTCCTCCCGTAGAACTCCGGCGTGCCCCTGTGGTCTGTGCTCCATGTCAATATGACACAAAACCCAAGAAGAAGAAAAAACTAAGGGTCAACAAGATGTACTGAGAAGTGCGAAAGATCGGACGACTACGGCCCGACTCATTAGTTAATCATACCCTGAGAATGCACGTGAGAGTTCAGTCTCTGCAATCACACGAGAGGAATTGAAGGACGCACGCACGCGGGCACTCACACTAAGAACACACGTCACACACACAGGCTGAGCCGCCACCACGCGACCAGGCTGGTCCGACCGCCGCGCACGCTGGGTCCGCCGCTGCGCACCATGGACGGCCCTGACACCACTAGCAACTTCCGCAGCCGGGTGCCCTCAAGGAACCCGACGATAGAGGGAGGAGAAAGCAGCTACTCCTACCACCATTGTCGCATTTAATTGCCCCCGATTTACCCGTGCCATCACATGAGCGAAAGAAAATGAGATCGGATAGATAGGGTTTCACTCGGGAGGAGAAGGTGGACGAGGAAGAAAAAAGGGATAATTAGATTTATGCCCCTAGTTGTGTCCCACTCGTCTGTTTTACCCCTAGTTTCCAAAAGTCACCGGTTCTGTCCAAGTCACTTTGCTCCTCTTATGCTTTTGCCCTTTGACCGTTTGACCGTCAGTTTGAAAACTTCATAACTAATTCATATTAAATCAGAAAAATGCAAATAAGATACCAAAATGTTCAAAAAAACATCACCTATACGTGAGTGTCATTTGCATTCATGAAAAAAGTGTTGGAAAGTGCCCTTCCGAGTTTTAGCTCTTATGCTACCACCATGAATAGTAAAATTTTAAAAAGTTCAAAAAATAATAAAAAAAATTTGGTGCCAAAGAATGACAAATGTTTTAATTGTATGCCAAGTTTCATGAAGGAATAACATTCGTGGGTGCCGCGAAAAAAAAAACAATCAGCACTCCAAAATAGATTATTTTTTTGCCATGACATCCACGAATGTCGTTCCCTGATGAAACTTGGCAAGCACTTAGAACATTTGTCATTCTTTGCCACCATATTTTTTTTGAATTTTTTTGAATTTTTTTAGATTTTACTATTCATGGTGGTATCAAAAGAGCTAAAACTCGGATGTGCACTTTCCAACACTTTTTTCATGAATGCAAATGACACTGACATATAGGTGATGTTTTTCTGAACATTTTGGTATCTTATTTGCATTTTTCTGATTTAATATGAATTAGTTATGAAGTTTTCAAACTGACGGTCAAACGGTCCAAGGGCAAAAGCGTAAGAGGAGCAAAGTGACTTGGACAGAACCGGTGACTTTTGGGAACTAGGGGTAAAACAGACGAGTGGGACACAACTAGGGCCATAAATCTAATTATCCCAAGAAAAAATCACTGGTTAAATGTGCGGTTGAGTCGGCAAGAAATAACTAACCTACAGATCAAGCCACACACACCCCGGGAAGAAATAACTAACCTTCTAAGTGATATAGGCGTATATATATAGTCCAGGACCATAATATATATTTTTAGCACAATTTACATTAGTATCTAGTAAAACTCTAGACTATCAACGCCGTTAGTTGAGACCATAATGGTCCCGGGTTCAAACTCCCTGTACCAAACTTTTTCCTGTTAACTTATATTTCCATTTTTATTTTTGCTATAGAACGAAATAACATGAGCTCACGAATGCATGGATTGAATTTTTTTTGCCCAGCCACTATCTATTTATATTAGATGGACCAAAATAAGTTTTTCCCTGGCCATTACCTATCTATATTAGATGGAACAAAATAATTACAGTGGTCAGTAGACTGTGAAAAAACTATGGTCTGTCCTACTGTCAACACTGGTATGTGGGTCCTACCGCTCAAAAACCCGTGAAGCAGCTATGGTGGTTCCCATCGGTAGACATTACATGACCAAAAAAATTTATCATCACACATTCGTAATATTTCGTGACTCTAGTAGGTTCGTCATTGAAATTACCAAACCATCACAGAAATTGGTAGCCAAATGCGCTCAAAGGCTGAAGCACTTCAGTGACGTCTATCATCACCGATTTGCAGTAATCAGTGACGCCACCTACGAAAACATCACACATTAGGTATTTCTGTGACGTTGTCCATCTCCATGATGAGGATTTTTGTCACAATATCTCAGTTTTCTGGTAGCGATTTCTTCCTGTTCATGCTCAGGTATAGAATGTCTAATAATACCATCTACTCCTTGTTTATACAAGTGTGTGTCATCCCAAAAGTAATGTCTCAAATCATAAAAGAACTTTTTCTTTTGTTGATAAGTAAACTTATGTGGCAAATATTTAGCAACAATGAAATTTGCATAATCAGCAAACCATTGATTTTCTCGAGAGGAAACATTAACAGCAGCTACTTGCTCATCAGGAAAACTATCATTAACAGGTATAGGATCATCAGGTATGTTTTCCATTCTAAACAAATCAACAGCTACAGGATTATCTGCTCCCTTCGTATCAACAATATGCAAATGAAACTCTTTTAATAAAAGAACCCACCTAATCAACCTAGGCTTAGCACCTTTTTTATCCATAAGGTATGTAATAGTAGCATGATCAGTATGGATAGTAACTTTAGAATCAATAGTGTAAGGTCTAAACTTATCACAAGCAAAGACAACAGCTAAGAATTCTTTTTCACTAGTAGCATAATTTCTTTGAGCACTGTCCAAAGTCTTACTAGCATAATGAATAACATTTAACTTCTTATCAACTCTTTGGCCAAGAATAACCCTAAAGAATAATCACTAGCATCACACATAATTTGAAAAGGCAAATTCCAATTAGGTGGTTGAACTATAGGCTAGAAATTAAAGATTTCTTAAGAACTTCAAAGGCTTCCTTACAATCATCACAAAAAACAAAAGGCACATCTTTTTGCAAAAGATTAGTAAGAGGCCTCGAGATTTTAGAAAAGTCTTTATTGAATATTTTATAGAAACCAGCATGACCAAGAAAACTTCTTATACCTTTGATATATCTGGGACACGACATTTTCTCAATAGCTTTCACCTTTTCTCTATCAACTTCTATACCTATTTCACAAATTCTATGCCCAAGGACAATACCTTCATTTACCATAAAGTGGTGCTTCTCCCAATTCAAGACAAGGTGAGTTTCCTCACACTCTGCAGAACTTTGTTAAGATTCTGTAACCAGTCATCAAAAGAAGTTCCATAGATGGAAAAATCATCCATGAAGAATTGAACAATCTTTTCATAGAAATCGACAAAGATAGCGGTCATACGTCAACGCAAAGTAGCAGATGCATCACATAAACCAAAAGCATACGTCTGTAAGCATAACTTCCAAATGGACAGGTAAAATTAGTTTTCTCTTGATCTTCAGGATGGACAGGTATTGGAGAGAAACCAGAATAACCATCAAGATAGTAAAAGTGTGAATGCTTAGATAATCTTTCTAGCATTTGATATATAAACAGCAAAGGATAATGATATTTTTTAGTAGCCTTATTCAACTTCCTATAATCAATACACATCCTATAACCAACAATAGTTCTTTGATGGATAAGTTCATTCTTTTGATTAGGAACAATAGTAATACTGCCCGATGGTCCACTATAGGTTTTGCATCCAGCTCCATATGAATTCTATGAGTACACATGGTGGGGCTAATACCTTTGCAATCATTGAGAGTGTATCCAATAGCAGCACGGTGATTCCTGAGAACTGTTAACAATCATTCTTCTTCATACATTGAAAGGTTAGAATTGATAATGACAGGATATATTTTCTTTTCATCCAAATAAGCATATTTCAGTGTATCAGGGAGTGGTTTAAGTTCAAACACAGGATCTCTCTAAGGAGGAGGTGTTGGCTCTCCCAAAATTTTAACAGGCAGATTATGTTTAAGAATAGGTGGTTGCCTAAAGAAAAAATCATTTCTTTCTTTTCTCTCATGCATATTAGTCAAACTTTTATGCTCCAATAAATATTATTCTAGTTGATCACTGGGAGGTATAGCTATTGTAGAAATTCTTTCTATCTCATTTACAATGGAGGTGGAGTATATCGCAGCTTTGGAAGCGGCAAAGGAGGGCTTTTGGATAAACAAGTTCACCACCAAGCTTCGTGTAGTTTCGAGCATGCTGGATCCTATGGATCTCTATTGTGATAATAGTGGTACCAAAGATCAGGCAAAGGAACCAAGGTCCCACTAGAAATCCAAACTTATACGACATAGATTCCACCTAATTCATGAATTGGTGGAGTGTGGAGACATAAAGATATGCAATATACACAGAGACCTGAATGTGTCACATCAGTTGATGATGCCTCTATCACAAGCAAAGCATGAGCAACACCGGAATGCCATAGGTGTTGGGAGGTTATGTATCAACTAGATTATTGACTCTAGTGCAAGTGGGAGACTGTTGGAAATATGCCCTAGAGGCAATAATAAAATTTTCATTATTCTATTTCCATGTTCATAATTAAGTTTATATTCTATCCTATAATTGCAAGTTTTCTTGAATGTGAGATTCGAAGGAAAACCTAGTTGCATGAGTAGAAAGATAAGCACCAAACAGATACCTAGTCAGGCCTCTGGACTAGCTCATGCACTGTTGATGGTTCTATTTTCCTAACCATGGGCAATGCTAATGTAACAATTATGACAATAATAGTGAGAACACGTTGTTATTGTAACGATGGTGTTGGATAGACCCAACTTATGAAATACTGCGAGATCACAAAGTCAATAGATTGTCAGTTTTTCGTATAAAGTGTTAATGTTTACTTACATCCTTAGACCATGAGAATATTGTAGACCTGGATACCGGATGGTTACTATGGGGTTGCCAAACATCACTCCGTAACTGGTTGATTATAAAGGTGACTTTCGGGTATGCGAAAAGAGTATGTCATGGTGCCTGATATGTTAAGATTGGGATTTGCCCCTTCGACGATGGAGAGATACACTCTGGGCCCACTCGGTATTACCGTGTCCACTATCACCTAGCTAGATACAGTGACATAGTCATGGGGACACCGGAATAAAGAAACGAGAAAATAGTACAAACCGGTAACAAGGATAACTAGGTATAGTGATAACCCACAAGTGTAGGGGATCTATTGTAGCTCTTTTCGATAAGTAAGAGTGTCAAACCCAACGAGGTGTGATGACCCACAATTATAGGGGATCAATCGTAGTCCTTTCGATAAGTAAGAGTGTCAAACCCAACGAGGAGCAGAAGGAAATGACAAGCGGTTTTCAGCAAGGTGATTTCTGCAAGCACTGAAATTATCGGTAACAAGTAGTTTGATAGCAAGATAATTTGTAACAGGTGACAAGTAGCAATAGTAACAAAGTATGTAGCAATATAGCCCAATCATTTTTGTAGCAAAGGACAGGCCGGAACGATCTCTTATAATAAGTAAAGCGTTCTCGAGGACACATGGGAATTTCATCTAGTCACTTTCATCATGTTAGTTTGATTCGCCTTCGCTACTATGATAATTTGATATGTGGGTGGACCAGTGCTTGGTTGACATTCTTACTTGAACAAGCATCTCACTTATGATTACCCCCTCTCGCAAGCATCCGTAACTTTGAAAGAAGAATTAAGATTACTCTAACCATAGCATTAAACATATGGATCCAAATCGGTCCCTTATGGAATAGCGCATAAACTAGGGTTTAAGCTTCTGTCACTCTAGCAACCCTTCATCTAATTACTACTCCACAATGCATTCCCTTAGGCCCAAAGATGGTGAAGTGTCATGTAGTCGACGTTCACATAACACCACTAAGAGAATCAACAACATACATATCATCAAAATATCGAACGAATACCAAATTAACATGATTACTTATGACAAGACTTCTCCCATGTCCTCAAGAACAAAAGTAACTACTCACACATCATCAACATGCCCATGATCAGAGGGGTATTAAATAGCATATTGGATCTGAACATATAATCTTCCACCAAGTAAACCAACAAGCATCAACTACAAGATGTAATCAACACTACTAGCAACCCACAGGTAACAATCTGAGGTTTTGAGACGAAGATTGAATACAAGAGATGAACTAGGGTTTGAGATGAGATGGTGCTGGTGAAGATGTTGATGAAGATTGGCCCTCCCATGGTGAGAGGTTCGCTGGTGTTGTCGATGGCGATGATTTCCCCCTCCCGGAGGGAAGTATCCCCAGCAGAATCTCTCCGCCGGAGAGCAAAAGTGCTCCTGCCCAAGTTCCGCCTCGAGATGGCGGCGCATCATCCCGAAAGTCTTCTCTACAATTTTTTAGGTCAAATGCACTTATATACCAGAAAATGGGGGCCAGAAGTGGGCCAGGGGCCCCACGAGGTACCAGGGCGCGCCTAGGGGGGTGGCGTGCCCTGGTGCCTCGTGGGCAACTGGGTGGCCCCCTCTAGTACTTCTTGATTCCAATATTTTTTATATATTCCAAAATAATTCTCCAAAAAATTTCAGCTCATTTGGAGTTGTGCAGAATAGGTATCTTGACAGTGCTTTTTCAGGTCCCGAATTCCAGCTGCCGGTATTCTCCCTCCTTGTGTGAATCTTGCATATTAAGAGAGAAAAGGCATTAGAATTGCTCCACAAAGTGATATATTGATTGAAAACACTATAAATAACAGTAGTAAAACATGATGCAAAATGGACGTATCAACTCCCCCAAGCTTAGACCTCGCTTGTCCTCAAGCGAAAGCCGATATTGACAATCATGTTCACATGTTTAGAGAGAGAGATGTCGATAAAAACAAAATAAGGACATAGAAGCATCATGATCATTATTATAACAGCAATATCCATTATCATAAACTTATCATGAGCAAGTAACAATTCATCACAACAATGGAGTATAAGGCATAAACTTTCTTGAAAACTAACAAACTATGTTCTTAGTCAACAATGCAATTTCAATTCATAATATTTTCAGGAAGGGTATCATGTAGGTGCTATTTAGCAAGTCCATATACTCAACCATCATTTAGTCTTCTCTGATTGCTAACACTCATGACATATATATGGAGCAAAAAGTTTCAGCCAGACACAGAAAGATAGGGGCTTGTGAGTTTGCCTCCCAACTAATTCACCTCAAGGGTGATGTCAACAGTAATAAATCATGATCACCCATATCCAACTGGATATATGTGCTTAGATCTTTCCCCACCACATGATGCTTGCAAAAGAGAAAAATAAAAAGGAAGTAGAGATGAACACTATTGACTCTTGCATAAAAAGTAAATACATAAAAGTAAAGGATAGGCCCTTCACAGAGGGAAGCAGAGGTTGTCATGCGCTTTTAGTTTTTGGATGCTAGAGCTCTTAATGCAAAGGAACGTCACGTTATATTGCCCCTTGTGATAGCAACCTTTATTATGCAGTCCGTCGCTTTTATTTCTTTACCATCACAAGTTCATACAACTCTTATTTCCCTTACAATAAAAGTTCAGACATATTTAGAGGCAATTTTTATTGCTTTTTGCACCGATGACAACTTACTTGAAGGATCTTATTCAATCCATAGGTAGATATAGTAGACTCTCATGACATGAAACTGGGTTTAAGGGTTTTGGATGCACAAGTAGTATTTCTACTTGGTGCGAACTTTTGGCTAGCAAAGATATTGGGGAAGCACCACATGTTGGAGTATCTATAACAATATAACTTCTATGTGAATATGAACAAACATAATTCATTACGTTGTCTTCCTTGTCCAACATCAACAATTTGACATAAAATACTTAATGGGGGCTCATAATCATAAAAGATGCCCAAGATACTATATTTGCATGTGAATCTTCTCTACCCTTATTAATTCTTTCATGAATTGCATCATAGACTAATACTATGTTTTTTATCCTATAATAGATTCTACCACTTATACTCTTCTTTATGTGATGTCATTACTTTCCATAAGATTAGCATATGATCTTTTTCATTATTTTCATTGCTAGAATTGAAACATGAAAGTAAAGAAGCACAAACTCAAACTATTCTTTATTATATAGCTCTCAACTCGATTACATAGATAGATGGATCACGAAACTAACACGCGAAAATAGATCAAACTAAACTTTTATTCAACTAGATCACGAAATAGCTAAGGATCAAACTAAAAATAGGTAAAGATAATAAAAGTGATGGTGATACGATACCGGGGCACCTCCCCCAAGCTTGGCACAAGCCAAGGGGAGTGCCCATACCCATGTGCTCAAGTCCCCTTCTTCAGTGATGGTGGTGATGGTGAAGTGGCAAGCCTGTCCTTCAGCTCAAGTAGATACATCAATCTGTGGTTGATGCTTCGGAGGGCGATGTTTTGCTCCTCCAACAAAATAACTTCGCGAGTGAGAGAGGTATTCTGAACACTAACAATTTTAAAGACTCTTAGGGCTGCAATTACGGATGGGGAGAGATGATCATATAAATGTTGAAGGATATCTCCCTTCTCTGTGGCCTCCTCCATAGGGATGGCTTGCCCCTCCTCCGAAGCTTGGGCTCCCGCAACTTCCTCGACCTTCTCCTCCTTGCCATTGTCTTCTTCTCCCGATGACAACTCATAGTAAACCTTGCTGTAGGGACGTTTGTCCGGCGATGATTGCACAATGCGGTGCTTGGCACGGAGCTTTTGGGGAACCATGGTGATCTAGATCTGTCAGAAAAATAGCGAGAAATAAGAACAGAGGAGATTTCTGTGATATGGCGGTCAAAACATCTGGAAGTATATAAAGATTTTTTATCTTGCCAAACAAGTAATCCAGAAGAAAAACGGAGTCGGGAAGGCACACCTGGGGCCCACGAGCCACCAGGGCGCGCCTGGGGGGGTGGCGCGCCCTGGTGCCTCGTGGGCACCAGGTGGGTCCCCCCGGCTGTTTCTTATTTTTGTATTTTTCTAAATATTCCAAAACTGACAGAAAATATTTTTATGGAATTTTTGGAGTCGGTTTACTTACCGTATCACATATCTCTTCCTTTTCAGGGTTCTGGAGTGTTCCGAAAGGTCTCTCTTATGTATTCTTCCGGTGTAATTATTTCAATAATATTAGTTTCAACATTAATGGGGGTACCTGAAATATAACGCTTAATTCTTTGCCCATTCACCACTCTCGGATTAGTGCCTTCGGAGTTGTTTATTTTGATGGCTCCGGAGCGATAAACTTCTTCGATGATATATCGTCCTTCCCATTTAGAGAGGAGTTTTCCTGCAAAGAATCTCAAACAAGAGTTGTACAATTGAACTTGCTCACCTACTTTAAATTCCCGTTTCTGGATTCTTCTATCATGCCATCTTTTAACTTTTTCTTTAAACAATTTGGCATTTTCATAAGCTTGGGTTCCCCATTCATCTAATGAGCTAATATCAAATAACCTCTTTTCACTGGCAAGTTTAAACTCATAATTTAGTTCTTTAATTTCCCAATAAGCTTTATGTTCTAACTCAAGAGGTAAATGACATGCTTTTCCATAAACCATTTTATAAGGAGACATAACCGTAGGATTTTTATAAGCGGTTCTATAAGCCCACAATGCATCGTCAAGTTTCTTAGACCAATTCTTTCTAGATCTATTGACGGTTTTCTGTAAAATTAATTTTATTTCTCTATTACTCAATTCGACTTGACCACTAATTTGAGGATGATAGGGAGATGCAATTCTGTGGTTGACATTATATTTAGCAAGCAATTTACAGAAAGCACCATGAATAAAATGTGAACCACCATCAGTTATTAAATATCTAGGGACTCCAAACCTTGGGAAAATAACATCTTTAAGCATTTTAATAGAAGTGTTATGATATCCACTACTAGTTGGAATAGCTTCTAACCACTTAGTAATGTAATCAACAGGAACTAAAATATGAGTGTACCCATTAGATTTAGGAAAAGGTCCCATATAATCAAATCCCCAAACATCAAATGGTTCAACAGCAAGTGAATAATTCATAGGCATTTCCTGACATTTACCAACATTACCAATTTTTTGACATTCATCACAAGAGGAGACAAACTTATGAGCATCCTTGAAAAGAGTAGGCCAATAAAAACCAGATTGTAGTACCTTGTGTGCAGTTCTGTCTCCCGCATGGTGTCCTCCGTAAGCTTCGGAGTGACACTTCCATAGGATTGGTTCCTGTTCATGCTCAGGTATACAATGTCTAATAATACCATCTACTCCTTCTTTATAAAGATGTGGGTCATCCCAGAAGTAATGCCTTAAATCAAAGAAGAACTTTTTTTTTGTATGTGAAACTAGTTGGTATATATTTAGCAACAATGTAATTAGCATAGTTTGCATACCAAGGAGTATTGCGAGAAGCATTTATGACAGCTAATTGTTCATCAGGAAAATCATCATTAATAGGTAGTGGGTCATCCAGAACATTTTCGATTCTAGACAAGTTATCTGCTATGGGATTCTCAGCTCCCTTTCTATCAATAATATGCAAGTCAAATTCTTGTAGCAATAAAATCCACCTAATGAGTCTAGGTTTAGCATCTTTCTTTTCCATAAGATATTTAATAGCAGCATGATCGGTGTGAATAGTTAATTTTGAATCAACTATGTAAGATCTGAATTTATCACATGCAAACACGACTGCTAGAAATTCTTTTTCAGTAGTAGCATAATTTCTTTGGGCACTATCTAGAGTTTTACTAGCATAATGGATAACATTTAATTTCTTATCAACTCTTTGTCCTAGAACAGCATCAACAGCATAATCACTAGCATCACACATAATTTCAAAAGGCAAGTTCCAATCAGGTGGTTGAACAATAGGTGCAGTGGTTAAGGCTTTCTAATGTGTTTCAAAGGCTTCTAGACAATCATCATCAAAAACAAATGGAACATCTTTTTCAAAAGATTGGTAAGAGGCCTAGAAATTTTAGAGAAGTCTTTAATAAATCTCATATAGAAACCAGCATGACCAAGGGAACTTCTTATACCTTCAATATCTTTAGGACATGGCATTTTCTCAATAGCATCAACCTTAGCTTTATCAACTTCAATACCTCTTTCAGAAATTTTATGCCCCAAGACAATGCCTTCATTTACCATAAAGTGGCACTTCTCCCAATTCAAGACAAGATTAGTTTCTTTGCATCTCTGCAAAACTCGTTCATGGTTGCTTAAGCAATCATCAAAAGAAGTTCCATAAATGAAAAAATCATCCATGAAAACCTCCACAATCTTTTCACAAAAGTCAGAGAATATAGCAGTCATACATCTTTGAAAGGTAGCATGTGCATTGCATAAACGAAACGGCATACATCTATAAGCATAAGTTCCAAAGGGACAAGTAAAAGTTGTTTTCTCTTGATCGGGTTGTGATACGGGTATTTGAGAAAAACCAGAATAACCATCTAGGAAACAAAAGTGTGTATGCTTAGACAATCTTTCTAACATTTGATCAATAAAAGGTAAGGGGTAATGATCTTTTCTAGTAGCTTTGTTTAATTTTCTAAAATCAATTACCATCCTATAACCAGTCACAATTCTTTGTGGAATGAGTTCATTTTTATCATTGGGAACAACGGTAATCCCTCCTTTCTTAGGGACACAATGAACATGACTTACCCATCTACTATCAGCTATAGAATAAACTATACCTGCTTCTAGAAGTTTTAATATTTCAGTTCTTACCACCTCTTTCATCTTAGGATTTAATCATCGGTGGTGGTCGACAACTGGTTTAGCATCAGGCTCCATATTAATCTTGTGCTGACATAGAGTGGGACTAATGCCCTTAAGATCATCAAGAGTATATCCAAGAGCAGCTTGGTGCATCCTTAAAGTTTTCAGTAACCTCTTTTCTTCGTGCGCTGAAAGGTTAGCACTAATAATAACAGGATATATCTTCTTTTCATCAAGATAAGCATATTTCAATGTATCAGGCAATTGCTTCAATTCAAACACAGGATCACCTTTAGGTGGAGGAGGACCTCCAAGAGTTTCAACAGGAAAATTATGTTTTAGGATAGGAGGTTGACCAAAGAACAGCTTATCTATTTCATTTCTTTCATTTAGATGCATATCATTTTCATGGTCTAGCAAATATTGTTCTAACGAATCAGTAGGAGGTACGGCAATAGAAGCAAGACCAATAATTTCATCTTTACTAGGAAATTCTTTATCATGAGGTTGTCTATGAAACTTAGAGAAATTAAACTCATGAGACATACCACAAAATTAACGCTAACAATTTCCTTAGTGCAATCAATCTTTGCATTAACAATGTTCAAGAAAGGTCTACCAAATATAATGGGACAAAAATCATCTTCTGGAGAACCAAGGACTAAAAAATCAGTAGGGTATTTTATTTTTCCACACAAGACTTCAACATCTCTAACAATCCCAAGTGGTGTAATGGTATCTCTGTTTGCAAGTTTAATAGTAACATCAATGTCTTCTATTTCAACAGGTGCAATATCTTGCATAATTTCTTGATATAAGGTAAAGGGAATAGCATTCACACTAGCACCCAAATCACATAAGCCATGATAACAATGATCTCCTATTTTAACTGAGACAACAGGCATGCCCACAACGGGTCTATTTTTATCTTTAGGATCAGGTTTAGCAATTCTAGCTGCTTCATCGCAGAGGTAAATAACATGCCCATCTATATTATCAACCAAGAGATCTTTAACCATAGCAACATAGGTTCAACTTTAATTTGTTTAGAGGGTCTAGGTGTCCTAATATGACTTTTGTTAACCACAGTGGAAACTTTAGCATGTTCCTTAATCCTAACAGGAAAAGGTGGTTTCTCAATATAAGCGGTAGGCACAACTGGATCAACATGGTAAATAATTGTTTCTTCTTTAACACTAACAGGTTCCTCAATATTTTCTTTAACAGGGGGATGATATTTAAACCACTTCTCCTTAGGGAGAACAACATGAGTAGCAAATGATTCACAAAAGGAAGCTACTATCTCAGAGTCAAGGCCATATTTAGTGCTAAACTTATGAAAAGCATCGGTAGCCATAAAAGATTTAACACAATCGAACTCAAATATTATACCTGACTCATTACCTTTGTCGAGTTCCCAATCTTCAGAGTTGCATTTAATTCTATCCAGGAGATCCCATCTGAATTCAATAGTTTTCTTCATAAAAGAGCTAGTCGAAGAAGAATCGAGCAAATTTTGCTTATCATGAGAAAGCCGAGCATAAAAATTCTATAAGATAATTTCTTTTGAGAGCTCATGATTGGGGCATGTGTACATCATGTACTTAATCCTCCCCCAAGCTTGAGCGATGCTTTCTCCTTCACGAGGACAAAAATTATATATATAATTCCGATCACAATGAACCAAATGCATAGGATAAAATTTCTGATGGAATTCTAGTTTCAATCGGTTCCAGTCCCATGTATAGGTATCATCACATAGCCTATACCACATTAATGCTTTTCCCTCCAAAGATAAAGGGAATACTTTCATATTAACTCCATCTCCGGATAAACCTGCAAGCTTAAACAATCCACAAATTTCATCCACATAGATCAAGTGCATATTAGGATGTATTGTTCCATCTCCTGCATAAGGATTAGCTAGCAGTTTCCCTATCATACCTGAAGGAATTTCATATTCAATATCTTTTTCAATAGGTGTAGTAGGTTGAGGAGCAACTCTTGATGCTTCCGGTCGAGGTGAATATACCACGAACAAACCCATCAAAGGATTACTTTCCATTGTGACAAGTGACAGTAAATTTCAGCACATAATCTAAATGTTTCCTTAACAAATTTCACTCACCAAAGGCGCTTCACTCCCCACAAGTATAGGGAATCAATCATAGTCCTTTCAATAAGTACGAGTGTCGAACCCAACGAGGAGCAGAAGGAAATGACAAGCGGTTTTCAGCAAGGTGTTTTCTGCAAGCATTGAAATTATTGGTAACAAGTAGTTTGATAGCAAGATAATTTGGAACAAGTGACAAGTAGCAATAGTAACAAAGTATGCAGCAATATAGCCCAATCCTTTTTGTAGCAAAGGACAGGCCGGAACGATCTCTTATAATAAGTAAAGCGTTCTTGAGGACACATGGGAATTTCATCTAGTAACTTTCATCATGTTTGTTTGATTCGCGTTCGCTACTTTGATAATTTGATATGTGGGTGGACCAGTGCTTGGGTGCTGTTCTTACTTGAACAAGCCTCCCACTTATGATTACACCCTCTCGCAAGCATCCGCAACTATGAAAGAAGAATTAAGATTACTCTAACCATAGCATTAAACATACTGATCCAAATCGGTCCCTTACGGAATAGCGCATAAACTAGGGTTTAAGCTTCTGTCACTCTAGCAACCCATCACCTAATTACTACTCCACAATGCATTCCCTTAGGCCCAAAGATGGTGAAGTGTCATGTAGTCGATGTTCACATAACACCACTAAGAGAATCAACAACATACATATCATCAAAATATCGAACGAATACCAAATTCACATGATTACTTATGACAAGACTTCTCCCATGTCCTCAAGAACAAATGTAACTACTCACATATCATCAACATGTCCATGATCAGAGGGGTATTAAATAGCATATTGGATCTGAACATATAATCTTCCACCAAGTAAACCAACAAGCATCAACTACAAGATGTAATCAACACTACTAGCAACCCACAGGTACCAATCTGAGGTTTTGAGACAAAGATTGAATACAAGAGATGAACTAGGGTTTGGGATGAGATGGTGCTGGTGAAGATGTTGATGAAGATTGACCCTCCCACAATGAGAGGGTCGCTGGTGTTGTCGATGGCGACGATTTCCCCCTCCCAGAGGGAAGTATCCCCGGCAGAATCTCTCCGCCGAAGAGCAAAAGTGCTCCTGCCTAAGTTCCACCTTGAGACAGTGGCGCACCGTCCTGAAAGTCTTCTCTATAAATTTTTTAGGTCAAATGCACTTATATACTAGAAAATGGGGGCCAGAAGTGGGCCCGGGGCCCCACGAGGTACCGGGGCGCGCCTGGGGGGTGGCGCGCCCTGGTGACTCATGGGCACCTGGGTGGCCCCCTCTGGTACTTCTTGATTCCAATATTTTTTATATATTCCAAAATAATTCTCCAGAAAATTTCAGCTCATTTGGATTTTTGCAGAATAGGTATCTTGACAGTGCTTTTTTAGGTCCAGAATTCCAGCTGCCGGTATTCTCCCTCCTTGTGTGAATCTTGCATATTAAGAGACAAAAGGCATTAGAATTGCTCCAAAAAGTGATATATTGATTAAAAACACTATAAATAACAGTAGTAAAACATGATGCGAAATGGGCGTATCAAGGAGCGGAAGGAATTGGTAGATAGATTTCAGCAAGGATTCATTATAGAAGCTGCAAAGATAGTTTTATAGGTTGTTTGATAGCAAGGATAATTGTAAGAAGGTAAATAGTAAAAAAAGTGCAATGGTGCAACAAGTAGCCCAATCCTT
This sequence comes from Thinopyrum elongatum, assembly GCA_011799875.1. Lineage (NCBI taxonomy): Eukaryota > Viridiplantae > Streptophyta > Magnoliopsida > Poales > Poaceae > Thinopyrum > Thinopyrum elongatum. The sequence continues at coordinate 717,052,297 of CM022303.1, forward strand.
AATTGTGCTGAGGATAAGCTGGTTATGTTTCTTATGGGGATCAAATCGTTCTCGAGGACACATAGGGATTTCACCAAGTTACTTTCATCTAGTTCCATTAAGATTAACTTTCATTGCCTTGATAAGTGTTATGTGAGTGAACATACGCTAATGTACTGCCCTTACTTGGACAACATACATACTTATGATTATATCCTCTATGCTGGAATTCGCAAATACAAGAGAAGTAACTAAGATAACATCTAACCATAGCATTAAACTCTGGGATCAAAACAGTCCCTTATGCAACAATTCATAAACTTAGGGCTTGGTAATTATGTCACTCTAACCATCCATCATGAATAAACTAATCACACAATGTTCTTTCCTAGGCCAATAAAGGTGAAGTGATATGCAGTCGGCGTTCGCTCATCACCACTTGAGAATAACACAACATAATATCAAAACATTAAACTTTATTCAACTTCACATGATTACTTATAACAAGGCTTCTCCCATGTGCTCAACTACTCAGAAGACATCATATGGATCATAATCAGTGGTAATGATAATATGATAAACAATCTGAACATATGAATCTTTCACCGATAAAACTTCTAAGCATCAACTACAAGGAGTAATCCACACCAAAAAGTACTCTTGGCAATAGATATGAGGTAACAATTCATAGATTGAATAGGGGGATGAAGTGGAGATGACGGTGATGATGATGTTGATGTAGATGTTGATGGAGATGATGATCCCGATGTTGAATGGAGTGTTGGTGATCATGATGGCTTCGATTTCCCCCTCCCAGAGGGATGGAATTCTGGTAGATCAGCCTGCCAGATGGCAAAAGTGCTCCCCCTCTGTTCCGCCTCGCAAATGGCAGCGTAAAACTCCCGTAAAATCTAGGGAAAAGTTTTAGGGTAATATAGAGCCAGCAGGCACCGGAGCTAGCCAGGGGGCCTCCTGTGGGCCCCACGTGGCCAAGGGGTGGCCACGTGGACTCCATAGGGATCGCCTCCATCTAGCCCATGGACGGGTCTCTTCCCGGCTAAAAATAATTATCGTGGTTTTCCTTGAATTTTTTGGTCTCTGAAAATTGCTTTTGTCCACTCGTGCTATTTTTGCTCCTGTTCTACAGCTTCTCGGTAATTCCACTCTCGAAGTAAATCATGCAAATGAAAGGAAAAAGGCATTAGAATTAAGTCATAATATGAAATATATCATTAATAAAGAGCAATTTATAATAAGAAATAGTGATGCAAAATGGATGAATCATATAGTGATCAAAGTGTTGATCACGGGGATACCGTAAAAGTCTTGCCTCAGGTTTTGTGAAGTGTTGCGAGGAAAAGGGAATTTTTTGTGATAACAAATGGTTCACTCGATAATGATCTTTGTTGATATGTGGGAATTAGTATGGGTGTCCAAATCCCGCTAATATTATTGACTAGAAGGTGTTTCGGGCATGTCCATATATTATCGAACCTATAGGGTCACACACTTATTGACTAGCGGTATGTAGAAGTACTATGAGATAATGGAGAATGAGAGAAGGGCATCCAGAAGTGTTCCAGATGGTCCCGAAAGTCTTTCGGGAGGTCCCGGGAGTGTCTAGGTGATACTCGGGAGCGTCGCAAAAGTGCCAGGTATGTCCCGGCAGGCACTGGAAGCTTCTGGAAGGACCCAAGAGGTTTTGGAACATTCCAGAATATTCTGGAAGGTCCCTAGTGGGCTAGCCCCTTGCTGCAGTGGGGGGCAAGGTGCACCATGTGCCCAAGTCATCTACTTCGACTGGGAGGTATAACCTAGCCGTGGGAATCGGCGGGATTCACCAACTCTTCTTCCTCTTCCACTGCGTGGATTGTTGGTCAGATCATTGTTACCTGTACCTCCATAGTGTTCCTGGGCATGTTTGTGTGCGATAATTATTTGTTGTCACATAGCATGTTTCCCTACAGAGGGTCCTCTCTTATGGCTTGACCCGTGGCTTCGCAGGAATTCACTTATTGCCGAGTTTTCATCGCTCTTTGTGATTTGCTCTGAACCTATGGATTTATTGGCCTCGGCTGTCTGCAATGGGAGTTGGAACAACTCATTCTGGTGAACATTTGGAACCGAGAAAACTATTGCTTGGGTTGAGCTGCAGGAAGCCCTCATACCAGCGTTATTAGGTGTGTTGGACTTGGTGTTGTGACACCTTGCCACCTCGGGGCTATTCTCCTCCTAGTTAGCTTACTGAGCCATATGTCACTGGATAACCCTCGCCTAGTCCTCCCACTTGTGGAAAGTGCCGCTACCTCTAAAAATCAAGATCTTCATTTGACAACTGCTTCTTGATCATCTTCCCTCAGTCACGGAAGTGGCAAAGCAACATGGGCTTGGCGATGGCCACTATGCCCTTTGCATGGTGTGCAAGTCAGGGACTCATATCTTCCTCCCATGTCCCACTGCCCGTTTCTTGTGGAGTTGTGTCCGCGAGGCCCTATGGCCTGAGTAGCAGGCCTTAGACTTGGGCAACTTTTTGAACGCCCAGGCTCACTGTACAGGAGGGAGGAGATGACTCTTCTGGTCGGTGTATGTGGCGAAGACCTGGACCTTATGGATGACTCACAATAGACCGGTATTTGAGACAGTCATCTTGCGATGTGCTACTGACTCTCTGTTTAAATTGTTGGCTTTTATGTGGCTGTGTCATCCGCTCTATAGGCAACGGGATAGGGACCGGATGGGTGGCAATGCTGGATGGCCTACAGTTGTTTGATCGTTAGCTCTCTACATCCCTTAGCAGTTGATACCTCACCCTTGAGGCATCTTGTATCTCTTCATTTTTTTCACTTTTGGGCTTGTTTGTGCTGTGGGCCCAACAGACTTATTATTTCTGTTCTTCACTCTTGGATGACTTGTCGTATGAACTTGGTTGTTGCTTTATTTATAAAGCAGGGTGAAAGCCTATTTTGAGGACGTAACCTCTCACCCTTTTTAGTTCAAGCAAATAAACTAAAATTTCAAATTCAGGGATGACGGTGTCCGGGCTAAGGGGCCTCTCACCACGTCGGTTCCCGTCCTGGTGGGCCGAGTCGAGGACCCCTAAGTCAGTTTTGTCCTAGGCCACTTTGGGCGGCCCATGGTGAGATACATGAAGATTCCAGAAGACTTGGCGTGCAAGACAAGAAGCTGGGATCATGGAGGATTGTGCCTCCCTTTACATTGCTGACTAGGATTTCTACCCCTAGGCCCCCCAGTACGCTATATAAGCTCGGGTCCGAGCTCATAGATAGACAAATTGAAATATCTTGATATGTTGTACTCTATATACACCCCTAACAAAACAAACAAAGAGTAGGATGTAGGGTATTATCTCCTCCGTGAGAGCCCGAACCTGGGTAGAACCTCATCTCTGTCACCATCGTGCCAAGTCACCTAGCTAGGATACCCTACCGAGGGATCTACCAGATTTAGCTCCAACAATGGTGGCCCATACATGTCCTGCTAGTTGAATGTCGAGGCTCAACGAGAGTTTAGATCAATGTTCAGATTGCTTCTGGGATAATCTTCATGTCAGGGCAGATGTTTATCTTTGGCGTCATCACCTTCGTCACTAACTCCACTAGCCACCTCGGCCAGGTCGAGACCTTCGCTCCAGGCCGAATAGTGAGATTTGGCAACATGGATTACATCGTGGACTACCATGGAGAGCTAATCTTCACGGGTTTAGCATCTCGCCAAGTTCTGGAGTAGCAGACACCGGATCTCCTGATCTCAATGTCAGATTGGATCTTGGAGCTGCCAGAAGAAGTTGATTTTTTGACCCACCCACCACCCATCTCATCGCCAACATCGAAGATCTCATAGACGTCCTCGAAGGAGCCACCGAGGAGGCAGAAGACATGGAAGAGGAGGTCATCAAGTATGCAGACAGCCCACTACCAACCACGGTGCCCTTACACAAGTGGCAGGCAACCTTGACCTATGAGTGCTACATGGTGGATATGCCTAACACCAGCCAGGGAAATGGCAATGACAACGACAACGACAACGGCAATGGAGCCAAGGATGAGCCCGATCACGACCCGGAGAGGCAAAGTCCTCCGTGTTATCAGACATGTGATGAGGAGGGCAAACCTTGTTCATTGACCGAGTTCGTTCCTTATGATGAGGACATATTGAAGGAAGTGCTTGGTAGCCATCGCCACGATGAAGCTCGGCAGAGATTGTTCAGGTCGGCAAGGAAGGTAGCCAAGGGTAACAACCGACTGCTCAGACAAATTTAGGGCAGCAGGTCCTCCAGTATGAGGAAGACATGAAGGATAAGAGCAAGTGAAAGGTGGCCAAGAAGGCAGCATCCAAGCGTGGACAAAACCAGACCAAGGACTTGGATGCCTCCGCGGACCACAATGTGGTCTCTAAGTACATGTGGGAAAAATACCTACACCCCTGTGCAGGAGATCGGCCTCTCGGCCACAAGGGCCGGCGGGTCGAGATAGGCAAGCGCACTCCAGAGCTGGTGGGACATCACACAAAGAACCACGCATAGGCATCTCGTAACATGGGCAGCTTAGTCCACCGACATGGGGACAAGTCGAGCTGCCGCCCCAAGGAGCAGCACCCGGCACCACCCAAGGACAACACTCCTCGAATGATCTATCGGGCCAGGCGCAATGTGCCACATCCCTTGCACTACTATGAGACATTAGTTAAGTAGACGGCTAGACTGCACGAGCAGGCCAGGGATAGGCACCGGCCAGATTTCTCAAAGTATGGCAAAGCCGCCGGCATTAACAATGAATGTCGCACCATTGACACTGTCCGAGGAGTAGGGGGCCCATTTGCCTTATGCCCTCCTTGCTTCTCAGATAATATGATTGCCCATCCCTTCCCGTCAAACTTCAAAATCAAAATTTGTGATAAGTATGACGGTACCACGGACCCTGCGATTTGGATTGGTGATTACATCCTTGGGGTCCAAGTGGAAAACGGTAATGATTACCATGTGGTGAAGCACCTGCCCCTCATACTGAAAGGATCAGCTCGGGCTTGGTTGCACACCCTCAAGCCCGACTCAATCGGGGGCTGGGCAGACCTTGAGATCGAGTTCATGGCAAATTTCCAAGGTACATATATTTGACCTATGGATGCCAGTGACCTGGCCAACATGAGGCAAGGGAAGAAGGATACTGTGCGTAGCTACTGGACCTGATTCCTCAAAAATAAGAATGAAATCATCGAGTGCAACGACGCCGATGCCATAGCCACGTTCAAGCATGGTGGCAACGATGACTTCCTCAGGAGAGACCTCGGTCACTACAAGCCCAAGCTCATGGAGATGACGACCAGATTCTGCGCTGGCGAAGACACATGGCTCGCCAGGAAGAGGTGCCAGGAGGGCGACCCCGGTCCATCCGAGGTGAAGGACGGGAATGAAAAATCTTGGCACAATCATAGGAACAGCATCGGGGTTCTCCCGGCGATGACGTGGAGGATGGCAAGGTAAACACTGGATTCAACAACTAGCATCAGCAGAGTGGCGTGAGGAAAAAGCCGTTTCAGGGCAAGAAGGGTGGCGGTGACACCTCAGTCCTAGACAAAATCTTCGACGAGCCTTGTACCATCCACCCCGGGACTGTGGACCGGGCAGCATTCCACACTAACAAGAATTGCTAGGTCCACAAGCAAGCTTTGCAGATCATAAACAACAATGTCGAGAAGCCTAACCCGTGTAACAATGGCAACTGGGACAGGCAGCTGCCCGGAAGGGGTAATTGTGGCCAATAGCAGTTCCCGCCGGAGGTGAAGATTGTGAATATGATATACGCATCTCACACCACCAAGAAGGAATGAAAGCATGCTCTCCGTGAATTCTACTCTGTGGAGCCCATGCAACCAAAGTACAACCCATGGTCAGAAATCTTGATCACCTTTGATCGCTGTGACCATCTGACCAGCGTCCACCACGGCTGAGCAACTGCACTCGTCCTCGATCCAATAGTTGATGCTTTCCACCTCACTAGGGTCCTCATGGATGGTAGTGGTAGCCTAAACCTCATCTACACTAAGATGTTGAAAAAGATGTAGTTTGACTCATCATGCATCAAGCCCACTAAGACCAAATTCAAGGCTATTATCCCGGGCATGGAGGCTCGATGCACGGGAAGGGTCATGCTGGAGGTGGTCTTCGGTACTCCCAACAACTATCATTTGGAGCCATTAAGCTTCAACATAGTCCATTTCCGGAGTGACTACCTGATGTCCTGCAAGTGCGCAGGGTTTAGTTGTAGCCTTTTTGAAGTAAGAGTATCGATCCCAGAGGGAGCACATGAATCAATCTTTTGTCTCTTGACTGGCTTAAATAGCTATGCCTGCAAGTCGAAAGAAGTCCAAAGCAGTAGTGATATGATGGAAACGGTGTAGCGAGCGTAAAAGTAAAATACTGGACTTGAATTGAATAACAAGTATTGCAAACAAGAGTGTTGAAACCAATGAGATTAAAGCGTTCCCAGGGAGTCTGGATTCCCCACTAGCATGCATCAATAGTGGAGCCTAAACACAATGCTACGTCGGATTCCTAAGCCACTTTGCATATTTCTATTTGTGGGCAAAGCCGGTACAGACACATGCATACACGCGGTAGCCCCGTATCACATACGCCACCACCGTTCTTCCCCACTCCGGTTATCAAATGGTGATTAAGGGGAAAAAGGTCCCCGTGGACGCAGCCTATGAGTGGTCTCTATTTTACCCCCTACTACAACAATTCAGGACGAAGGGAGATAGGCCCTATCACGTACCTGCCTCCGCAACCAGCCGGTTCACCAATAGTAATAACCTTCCATCCAAAGTTGGCATATGTTGGATGGTCGACTTCACCCAACATCAAGAAGACTATTAACATAAAGATGCAAAGAGGATATTAAATCCTAATACCAAATGATCTATTACACAATAGGGTTCATCCATATCCCTGAGAACTAGGGGAACTACTCACACATGGAGGCACCAAACATCATAAGGGTGCTGATGGTGAACATGAATGCATTACACTTATAACACACAAGTTGATCCAATAGGGTTCCTGATGTTCCAATGAGATGGATGTGGGTGATGATGATGACAGTGGAGATGATGTTGCAGCCTCCCTTGAGATTGGTGATGAAGTTGACGATCTCCTCCTTGCCAATTCCTCCTCTAGATCACTCCGGAGGCTAGGGTTCTACCTTCTAGACGAGTTTCTGGTGTCTCTCTGTGTCTAATCTCTGATCTGATTCCACGGGGTGGAAATAATGGACAAGGTGGCTCCCCTGGCACCTCATATGATCACCTATACGAGCGGGCGCGCTTGTATGTTAGGCCGTCTTTGGCTCTGGCACTGCCGCAGGCGCTCCTCCTTGGTCCCCTTTGCTTTTCTCTTTTATGGTAGTTGATTATCACATTAAATGTCATGATTCCACCATATTTTCTTGGGATTCCTTCCATATGGATTTATTTGTTCGAAAAGGTGTTACTCGAGGAATAATAACAAAAAGAAGTGTGCGAACGTGGTAAAATTCCATAAAGCCTAGCACATAGGCACGAAATATCCACCAAAATCATCACACAAATTGGACTCATCAATTCGACAAAGCTTAAAGGTTTGCTCGTCCCCGAGCAAATACCATAGCTTCTAAGAAAGAAGTCATCTTTATTATGGGATGCGGATAATATAAATGAATGAGTCCATCACGGAATTTCAGAATTTACCTCGTATGAGCACTCTTACTATGCACTATAATATTTCCATCTTAGTTAGATGAGCATGAAGGCTTCCACACCTTACTATCTATTGTTTAAAAGACATGTTCCAACTCTATGTGATAGTTCACTCGTCTTTCAGTCGAACAAGTCACCCCAGTTTTTGATTCATGAAGATAATTTCCTTTCTTCCCCTTCTTTTCTTTAAGAGCCAAGCCTATACCCATGTCACTGCAAATTTCTTTTCCCAATTTTGGGCATGACATTCAAAGATATGCTTAGTTCTTTATATCAATAATGGGGGTTTTCACAAGTTATTCAAATTTCTCTCAAACGGCTTTCCCCGTAAAAGCAACTTGTTCTTTTATTATGTACCTGGATCATTAGCTATATTGCTTCATCAAGTATTTATTAGAAAAACTGAAATAAGGGTGATCTATCTCATCTAGTAGTCAGTCTCTTTTATCCGATCGATACTAGAGTTGTGGAAGACTTATAATCATCTTTCTTCAGAAGAAATATTTAGCATACTGTAGAATTCGGCATCCAATGCAATTTCAAGGAAAACAAAATAATAGGGCACTCATCTAAACATCCGTGACTCATCGGATATAAGATTCTTCCCTCAATCAAAGGAAGCATGATTGTCCACTTTTATTCGAATGGGATAAAAAAACTTCATCTAAAATTTAACTTAAAGCAGAATAAGGGAAACAAAGGGCTTCAAAATCCCCCCAAGCTTAACATGATAAGCCGGTTGGATTCATTTAGTATCCTTTTTGTTGGTACCAGTGTTCTACTCAGAAGGAAGTTTGGTGACGCCGGTGAGTGCGTCAATCATAAGCTTGTTGGCCACCTCAAGGTCTGTGATGCGAGACTGGTACATGTGCAGCATCTCATCTTGGCTGGCGATGATTCTCAGTCTTGTACTCAGTGCCTCATGAGTCTTGTCGGTGAGCGCCACCTCCATCTGCCTGATTTGCTTAGTCAAAACTTTAGTTTCAACCTTAGAGCTATTAGCATGTACCTTAGGCTGAGTAGAAGGCGTAGGGTTGGTGGTGTGCCTCTTCCTTGGGGGCCCGACTATGATGCGTGCACTGATGGTTTGCCCCATATGCACCTTGGGATCGATCTCCTGGGACTCTCCCATCGGCTCATGGATAGTGCAGTTGCTAAAACCACACTTACCCATGATGATTGGAGTGTCTTTAATGAAGTTGTGTTGATCTTCGATGGTTATAATCTTGAGTGACTCGATGGGGATGGCCTCCAGCTTCTTCTTCTCTTCCTCTTCTTGATCTTTGAAGGGTTCTTCCTCTTCCGTCTTCTCCTCTTAGGAGGACCAGTCGCAAACATGATGGGTCCTCTCTCTCTCGCTTGCCTGAGAGACATATCCATCGAGCTCCAGATCCTCCTCCTCTTGAGAAAAGGTTTGCCTCTCGTCCCAAGACTAGGCCATTGCTTCCTGCACTTCAAAACTAGAAAAGACTTGGGCTAGATTAATTTGTTAGCTTTGAGGAAGAAGAAGGCAAGGGCACTGTATATAAGAGGTCAGGGTCATAGGTAATCACGAGATAAGGAAGTTAAAGAGAATTGGAAACAAACCAAATAAAATTGGGCAAATTCTGTTAAGGATCAGAAAGAAATCATGATCGACGGCTTTCCGTACGAGCGCAGGTGGTCGCATGAGTTCTCGTATGGCCTCATTCGGCAGAGCTTTCTCTATACAGAATAGACGACCGTGCAGTATGCGACTACGCCTACTCGCATGAATGATCGTATGACTTCCTTAACCTACAAAAGAAAAACACTCTTTTTTAAGAGGCAAATGTTATTCCTTTGGTGACAGAATGATCAACGGCCCCCCATGCGAGTGCGGGTGGTCGCATGGATGGTCGCTTGATTTATCACAAATGCCACCAAGAAATATAGATCCAAAGACGGCATAGCATACGACCGTGAGTGGTCGTATGCCCGCTCGTATGACCAGGAAAAACAAAGGAAACTCAACAAAATAAATAAATGAAGATGAAAAAGAAAAAATTTGATACTTTCAAGCGAACCTGCGTAATTTCCCCGCAATTTTAACGATGCTTCGCCCATCCTTTGTTTTTCAGATACGTCTTCGTTCCTGGTTTTTTCTCTCTTCGAGGTCGAAGTGATGAAAATGTTCTTTGAAACTTGTTGGGATGCAAAGAATTAGTACACTCAAATAAATCAAAATCTCTCTCTTCCCTTACTCTTTGTTTGAAGAACGGTTCTTCCAAGCCGATAAACGGGGGTTCTGTATCTTCGAGGGTACGTGTGGTTGCTTTATCTAAAGCCATAGTCGTACCATAGGGGATACATATCCCTGTTTCTTGATAATTTTGCTCCTCTTTTAAGAGAGAGATATCAACTAATGGCTCCTCTATCTCCTTACGATCCAATATCTCGCTGTCAAACTCCTGCAAAATAAGAGACCATCTAATCCATCGGGGTTTTAATTCCTTATTGTTAAGGACCTCCTTTATCGCCTGACAATATGCATAGAATAAGACTTTGGTATCGGTGATGTAGGGCCTAAACTTTTCACAAGCAAAAATTACCGCATATAGCTCTCTGTCATTCTTAGCATAATTTCTTTGAGCTTCAGTAAGGGTATGACTAGCATAATAAATAATGTTGAACTTGTTACCTTCTCGTTGGCCCAACACCGCACTTACCACACCGTCGTCAGTGTCACATACCACCTCAAAAGGTTGGCTCCAATTTGGAGGAATAACAACAGGTGCAGTGAGTAGGGCTCGTTTCAGTTTCTCAAAAGCAGCCTTGCTCTCGTCGTTGAACACAGATGGAACGCTTTTCTACAAGAGGTTAGTCAAAGGTTTCGAGATACTGGAGAAATTTTTAATGAAGCATCTATAAAAGCTAGCATGTCCCAGAAAACTCCTTATCCCCCTTATGTGTCGAGGATATGGAAGTTTTTCTATAGCATCTATTTTTGCTTTATCCACCTCAATACCTTTTCTGGATATTTTATGTCCCAGTACAATGCCTTCGTTAACCATGAAATGGCACTTCTCCCAATTTAAGACAAGATTGGTGTCTTCACACCTCTGCAAAACTTTGTCTAGGTTGTGAAAGCAATCATCAAAAGAAGTTCCATAGACAGAAAAATCATCCATGAAGACTTCCAAGATTTCTTCAACAAAATCAGCAAATATAGCATTCATACATCTCTAAAAGGTGGCTGGTGTGTTACATAGGAAAAATGGCAGAGAACGATAGGAGTACATAACAAAGGGGCAAGTGAAGGTAGTTTTATCTTGGTCTTCAGGGTGCACTGCTATTTGTGAGAATCCAGAATATCCATCTAGGTAGCAAAAGTGAGTATGCTTTGCCAATCTTTCTAGCATTTGATCAATAAAGGTGGGAGATAATGATCCTTGCGCGTCTCCTTATTGAGTTTCCTGAAATCAATACACATTCTCTACCCAACTATAGTTCTAGTGGGGATTAGTTCATTATGCTTATTAGGAACTATTGTAAACCCTCCTTTCTTAGGCACACAATGAACTGGACTTACCCCACTTACTTTCAAATACTGGGTATATAATACCTGCATCAAGTAGGTGAACAATCTCCTTTCTTACCACTTCCTTCATTTCTGGATTTAACTTCCTTTGATGCTCACGCACTGGTACAACCCCTTCCTCCATATATATACGGTGCATGCATATAGAAGGGCTTATCCCCATTAAGTCATCCATGGAATATCCAAAAGCTTTTCGATGCTTCTTCAAAGTTTTCATGAGTCTAACCTTTTCCTTGTCTGAAGGATTAGCACTAATAATCACAGGATATTTATTTGTTTCGTCCAATAACTCGTACCTTAGTTCCTCAGGCAAGGGTTTTAATTCAGGAGGTGGAGGTTCCTCATCCCCCTTCTTCTCTGGTACTTCATATTGTTGATTTATGATAGAATCTTGCACCGGTGCTTCATTCAGGTGTTGATTAATTTCCACCTTAGCGGGATCTTCAGGGCTTTGTTCACAGTCAGTTAGACTTCTCTCAAGCTCATCTGCTGGTCTCCTAAAATAAATTGTAGCCAATTGTGCAATGGTTCTTTCTTCATTGTCATCATGCTCTCGCAGTTGGGGACGATTTTTAAATCTTGAAAAATGAAACTCTATTACCTCTTCTTCAAAGTTGAGAGAGACAACTTCCCTTTTACAGTCAATCTTTGCACCTGCAGTATTAAGAAAGGGTCTTCCAAAAATGATAGGACAAAAATCATCTTTAGGTATTTCCATAACAACAAAATCTATAGGATATGTAAAAGTCCTGAGGATGACATAGACATCAGGTACTATGCCATAGGGTTTCCTCAGAGTATCGTCCGCTAGTTTTATCTCCATATCTGTAGTCTGAAGATCACAAGAATAGATTTCGTCTTGAAGTTTAAAATAAAGAGTATAAGGTATCACATTAATGGAGGATCCCATGTCGCAAAGCCCAAAATCAGAAGTACTACCAAAAGAGCAAGGTACCACCGGTTTACCTGTATCAGCTGCTTTGACGCAACCTTTTATAAAAGATGTTACCTCTTCCTCCATGACGGCTATTTTAGTCTCAGATTGCTTTTCCTACTTTTTCTCCTCATGTAGCTTTACCTTGATAGAGCATACATTTTTGTCCTCCTCCTTCTGCTGTATTTTCACCTTACACTTATGTTCTAACTGTGCCTTCCTCCAAGGAAAGGGTAGTTCCTGTACTGACTCGTAATCATCATTTATAGGAGCTACCGATGACTCCACCTCCAAGGTTTCCACAACAACCTCTTCCTCAGGGTCCTCATCAGTATAACACTCCCATTTTTTTTCTTAGGAAGGTCCATATGTTCAGCATAACTTTTAACAAGTCGTAGCACAACATCAGGGTCAAGATAAAGTGCATCACTAACTTTACTAACTCTCCCTGAATTAAAAAACACTTTTATGCAATCAAAATCTATTTCAACTCTACCCTCTTCTTCGTCATCACTCCCCAAAGCTTCATGATTGGCTAGTTTACTATTTAATAATTCCCAAGCGCTCGCTACCAAACTAGTAGTAAAAGAACCTGCCGAAGCCAAATCTAATTCTTCTTTGGAATCATCCCGAAGTCCTCCATAAAAGAAATTTAACACAAGCCAATCTGGGAGTTTATGATGTGGGCAATCATTAAGTAGGGTTCAGTACCTTTGGTATGCCTTTATCAGGCTCTCTTCGGGTCTCTGTCAGAAATTCAAAATCCAGTGTCTAGCTTTATAGGACCTCATCTCTGGATGGTATTCTGATAGAAATGCTACTGACAGTTTATCCCATATGGTAAAGGTACCTGCAGGGTGCGACACTAATGATGCTTTTGTTGCAGCTGCTACAGTATGTGAGAATAACATGAGCTTCATATCATCAGGGCTAAAAGCATTTAATTTAAATGTCCCACATATATCATCGAAGAATTGCAAATGTTGGTAAGGGTCATCACCTTCCTCACCTTTGAATTGTTTACTGTGCAATAATTCAAGAACACTTAGATTCACCTCATAAGCTAGACTAGTGGGGTTGGGACCCAGTGGTGTGAATATTTCTTGCATAGGTGGTCCGGTAAGTCGCATGGCATCAAGTTGGTAATAATGCCCAAATTCAGCCATGTTGGCTCTAGACCTGCAAACAACTTAGTACACGTAATTAAACCAAACTTTAGACAAAGATCAAAAGCACTCAGCTCAACGGCAACGGCGCCAGAAAAAGCTTGATGTCCTGCAAGTGCACAGGGCTTAGTTGTAGCCTTTTCGAAGTAAGAGTATCAATCCCATAGGGAGCACATGAATCAATCTTTTGTCTCTCGACTGGTTTCAATAGCTATGCCTACAAGTCAAAACAAGTCCAAAGTGGTGGTGATATGATGGAAATGGTGTAGCGAGCATAAAAGTAAAATACTGGACTGGAATTGATTAACAAGTATTGCAAACAAGAGTGTTGAAACCAATGAGATTAAAGTGTTCCCAGGGAGTCTGGATTCCCCACTAGCACTCATCAATAGTGGTGCCTAAACACAATGCTACATCGGATTCCTAAGCCACTTTGCATATTTCTATTTGTGGGCAGAGCCGATACAGACACGTGCATACACACAGCAGCCCCGTATCACATACGCCACCACCGTGCTTCCCCACTTCAGTTATCAAATGATGATTAAGGAGAAAAAGGTCCCCGTGGATGGAGCCTATGAGTGGTATCTGTTTTCCCCTACTGCAATGATTCAGGACGAAAGTAGATAGGCCCTGTCATGTACCTACCTCCGCAACCAGCCGGTTCGCTAGCGGTAATAACCTTCCGTCCAAAGTTAGCATATGTTGGATGGTCGACTTCACCCAACATCAAGAAGACTATTAACATAAACATGCAAAGAGAAAATTAAATCCTAATACCAAACGATCTATTACACACTAGGGTTCATCGATATCCCCGAGAACTAGGGGAACTACTCACACATGGAGGCACCAAACATCATAAGGGTATTGATGGTGAACATGAATGGATTACACTTGTAACACACAAGTTGATCCAATTGGGTTCCTGATGTTATAATGAGATGGATGTGGATGATGATGATGATAGTGGAGATGATGTTGCAGCCTCCCTTGAGGTTGGTGATGAAGATGGCGATCTCCTCCTTGCCAATCCCTCCTCCGAATCACTCCAGAGGCTAGGGTTCTGCCTTCTGGACGAGTTTCTGGTGTCTCTGTGCATCTGATCTCTGATCCGATTCCACAGGGTGGAAATAGTGGACAAGGAGTCTCCCCTGGCACCTCATACGACTACCCATACGAGTGGGTGCACTCATATGGTAGGCTATCTTGGGCTCTGGCACTGCCGTAGGCCCTTCTCCTTGGTCCCCTTCGCTTTTTTCTTTTATGGTAGTTGATTATCACATTAAATGTCATGATTCCACCATAATTTCCTGGGATTCATTCCATATGGATTTATTTGTTCCAAAAGGCCTTACCTGAGGAATAATAACAAAAAGAAGTGCGCGAAAGCGGTAAAATTTGACGAAGCCTATCATATAGGCACAAAATGTGCACCAAAATAATCACACAAATTGCACTCATCACTACCACACCCTCCTTGGTTGGACCACATTTTCACACTTTCACGCTGTGCGGCACTACGTGTATATGAATCTTAAAATGCCGGGCCCAAATGGCATCATCACCATCTATGGTAATGCTGAGCGGTCTCTAAGGACCAAGGAGCAAGCTCTGGATCTTTTCGCTGAGGCCCAAGCTGAGGTCTTGGCAGCCGAGGAGCTATCCGAGATGAGGACCAAGGTCAACAAGGATGACATTATCCTCACCAAGCGCACGAAGTTGACGTCATTCAAGCCCGGCGATAACATCATCAAGTTCCAGGTCCATCCCAAAGATTTGACCAAGAGCCTCTATGGGATCCGGCCTGGACCCAAAATAGGAAAGCGCGCTCCGTGACTTCCTCCGTGAGAATTGGGATATCTTCACCTGGTATCCTTCCGATATGCCAGGAATCCAGAGGGAGTTCACAGAGCATAGCCTGAACATTATTCCCAGCTTCATACTGGTGAAACAGGCCTTGCATAGATTCTCGAAGCCCAAGCATAAGGCTATGGCTGAACAACTAGCCAAACTCTTGGTGGTTGGGTTTATCCGAGAAGTCAAGCACCCTGACTGGTTGTCAAACATGGTCATGGTGCCAAAAAAAGACACTTCTTGGCGCCTTTGCATCGATTTCAAGGACATCAATAAGGCATGCCCGAAGGACCTATTTCCTTTGCCGCGCATCGACCAGATCATCGACGCAACTGCCGGGCATGATCTCCTCTATTTTTTGGATGCGTACTCTGGGTACCACCAGATTAAATTGAAGGTGTCCGATCAGGAGGCCACCTCATTCATCACACCATACAGACCCTTCTACTTCATCACAATGCCTTTCAGGCTAAAAAGCGCAGAGGCCACATACTAGCAGATGATCCAAATGTGTCTGCATCCACAGATTGGGACAACTGTGGAGGCATATGTCAATGATGTGGTCGTTAAGACAAAGAAATCCAACACCCTCATAAATGACCTGCGCGAGACCTTCAAGAATCTCCGTGCATTCAACAAAAAGTTGAACCTAGAAAAGTGCATCTTTGGCATACCGTCTAGGAAGCTATTGGGATTCATCATCTCCTAGCATGGGATAGAACAAATCTTGACAAGATCAAGGCACTGGCGAACCTCAAGAGCCAGAAAAGCTCAAAGATATCCAACGACTAGCCGGATGTGTCACTTCCCTTAGCCTGTTTATCTCCCGGCTTGGTGAGAAGGCATTTCCCTTATACCGTCTTGTGAAGAAGACGAATAACTTTGAGTGGAGTCCCAAAGCCAGCAATGCCTTTTAAGAAATCAATATGCTCTTGGCGACCAATCCAATTCTCGTGGCACCACACCTCAGCGAGCCCATGTTGCTCTACATCTCGGCCACCAATAAAGTGGTCAACATGGTGTTGGTCGTGGAGTGGGAAGAGGAAGGCCACGCATATAAGGTGCAACAACTGGTCTTCTACGTTTCTGAGGTGCTGACCCCATGCAAAACGAGGTATCCGCACTACTAGAAAATTCCTTATGCATTATTTCCAGGAGTGCCCCATAACTGTGGCCTCCCAAGTCCCCTTGGGTGACATCATCAACAACCAGGATGCCACAGGCCAAATCGTGAAGTGGGCCACCGAGCTCTTGCCTTTCAAGCTCCAGTATCGGTGATGTTGGGCTGTCAAGTCCCAGGTGTTGGCTGATTTCATCGCCGAATGGACAGAGGCCGAGTAGACCAAGACGGCCATGGAGTACATGCACTTGGACTATGTATTTTGACGGGTCCAAGATGCTATCTAGCCTGGGGGTTGGCATCATTCTCGTCTAGCCAAATGGTGATATGATGAAGTATGTGCTATAGATAATGTACACTGACTCCAACAATGCTACAGAATACAAGGCGCTCCTTCATGGTGTCCGAATGGCCGTATCGATGGGGATCCAAAGGGTCGAGGTCTGAGGTGACTCTAACCTTATGATCTCGGAGATCAACGGCGACTTCGACACCAAGGACCCGAGGATGATAGCGTACTGAGATGTAGTGATGAAGATGTCTGCATGATTTGATGGTCTAGAGTTTCATCACCTTCAACATGAAAGTAACTAGGCAGCCGATGTACTCGCCAAGATAAGCGCACGGCGTGAGCTGGTGCCCAAGAATACATTCCTCGAGCGGCTGTTCAAGCCGTCCATCAAGCTATAGATCAGACAGGATCTGGTCAATGAAACCAGGGGCTCTGATCCTGGCCACATGGTGCCCATGGACTTAGATCCTGGCGATGACGAGACCGGGGGCTTGAAGGTGGAGGTCACCTCCTCGGCCCATGAGATCATGGAGGTTATCCAGGCATGGACCGAACCCATCCTGGCTTACATTCTGCACAAGGAGTTACCCGAGGACTAGACAGAAGCATGGCGCATCGTTCGCCGAGCTGTCGCTTATGCTGAGCACGAGGGAGAGCTATACAAGCGCAGCATAACCAGAGTTTTCCAGTGTTGCATATCTCTCGAGGAGGTCTGGCAACTCCTGCTCGAGATTCATGTTGGCACTTGCGGGCACCACGCGGCTCCTCAGACTCTAGTGAGCAAGGCCTACCATGCAGGCTTCTATTGGCCCACGGCAAGGGCAGACACAATTGACCTTGTCAACAAATGCCCAGGATGCGAGCTTTTCACTAAAGCCAGCCACTTACCGGCTACAGCCATGAAAACAATCCCAATAACCTAGCCTTTTGCGGTCTTGGGGCTGGACATGGTCGGACCTCTGCACAGGGGCTAGGGCGGTAATAAATACCTCCTCGTCATGGTCGACAAGTTCACCAAGTGGATTGAAGCGAAGTCGGTCACTAGTCAAGCTGTCAAACCATTCATCAACTTCCTGTCCGGTGTGATTCATCATTATGGCATGCCCCATAGCATCATCACGGGTAACGAGAAGAACTTTACATCAGGACTGGTCTAGGATTAATGCGAAGAGCACAACATCAAGCTGGACTATGCCTCCGTGTATCACCCGCAGTCCAATGGGCAGGTCGAACGAGCCAACGGACTAGTCCTTGGCGGTATCAAACTGAGGTTGGTCATATCCCTGGAGAAGGCTGATGGGAAGTGGGTCGAGGAGCTCGACTTCGTCCTCTGGAGTTTGAGGACCACACCCGATCTATCTACTGGCTACACACCATTTTTATGGTTTACGGTGCTGAAGCCGTCATCCCCGGCAACATCGCACATGACACTCCTTGGATACATTAGTACGAAGAGCAAGCTATAGAGCTGGAGCACCAGGATAATGTGGATGCCATAGATATGAAGATCGAGACATCGCCGTTGCTAGGTCAGCCATCTACCAGCAGTAGCTTTGCTGCTATCAAGCATGCGAAGTACGATGCTAGGCATTCAACATCGACGACCTTGTTTTACGTCAGCTTCAGGATATGAAGGGGAAGGACAAGCTCTCCCCGACGTGGGACGGTCCGTTCATCATCGACGGAGTTCTCGTCGGAGGAGCATATCAGATCTGGGAAGCGAAGAACGGACACCTCGAGTCCAGCCCCTAGAACATCTCTCTGCTACGTCATTTTAATGCTTAGCCCTGTTTATCTTTATCTTAGTTTAAATTATTGTTTAGCTCGATCCAGACATTATTTTATGGATTAAATAAACTTTGTTACCCCCAAGTTGGTGTATCTTATATTCCCGCTTGTACCTTTATTTAATTTGTTGATTGTGCTCAATAATTTACCCACACCTGGTTTTGCCTGGAAGTTTGATCTTGTCCTCCCAGGCCAGACTTGGGGGCTGTTAAAGCCTTGACTTTAATCTGCGCTACTAGCCAGCATATGTGTTTTCTTCCTTAGGCGTTTTGCTGTCTTTCCTCCGCTAGGATTTGTGACTTGTGTTTTTGGCTAATACCCGGGTTGCCTTGCTTCTCTGTTTGCCCTTAGTTTCCCCTAGTTTCACTAAGTTGGCCATTGAAGCACTCCTCGTTGCCTTGTTGCCAAGGAGGTTGAAGCCAAAGCTGGCCGGTACAATGTTCGAGATCGGATGCAGGCAAAGTTAAAGCACAACGGAAGCACAAAACTTTTAAGACCAAACTCATTTTTTGGCATCCAAAATAACTACATTAGTTAAGGTGTAATGTGTTTACAGAGCTTCCTCGACATACCGAGGTCAGACTGCTACCAATAAAACTACTCTATGATTTCTTTCAGGAGGTAGTCCTACTCGGTTAGCCAGGCGCACTCCATCACGGTGTCAAAGTAGTTATCTGGAAGGATCTCAACGTCACCCAGTCCGTTGGGGTTGGCCTCCACAATATGACAGATGCTGAG
The DNA here is from genome assembly GCA_011799875.1 of Thinopyrum elongatum. Lineage (NCBI taxonomy): Eukaryota > Viridiplantae > Streptophyta > Magnoliopsida > Poales > Poaceae > Thinopyrum > Thinopyrum elongatum. Next base: position 717,071,482 of record CM022303.1, read on the forward strand.
ACTGGGGTAGGTGGCTTGGAGCATTGCTCAGGCCCGGTGAGCCTCTTCCTGACAAACAGAAGCCTTTCAAGCATTGATCCAAGGAGGCACTCCCTGGAGACAGACGGCAAGGTCGAAGAGGTTGTCCGAGAGAACCTCCCTAGGCCACAGCAGTTGGAAGATGCCCTCCATTGCTAGCTTGGCAAGCGCATGCAGCTCCCTGAGCTGTTTGAGCTTATCTCCAAGAATTGCAGGGCGAGAGGCATCCTAGAACTACAGCCAGAAGGCCCGGTCCTACCCGTGCTCTGTATCATGACTGCCATTGTAAAATTGGCAGGCACGAGAGGCACTCTGGGGCAGGTCAACAAAGTTCTCTGAAGTATGCCAAGCTTGAGTCAGCTCAGCATAACCACGACATCCAAAAATGCACTGCAGAAGATATGGCTTACGAGCTACGATGTCTCTGGCCTGCTTCACTTCCTCCTCGGCATTAGCCTGGCGCACCATGGCCTCTTTTAGATCCATGGCCTACTTCCTGAGGTCTTCGGCCAAGGTGTCGTGCTCGATCTTCAGCTAGTTGTACTCCTCAATGCGCTTGTTGACATCTTGCTGGAGGAGGGTGGAGACTTCTTGGGCAGCCTGACTGGATTCCTGCTCCTCCTTGAGGAGCTTGGCGGTCTTCTAGGCCGTTTCCCGAGCAAGCTGAGCCTCTTCCTGGGCAGACTACGCCTGCTGCTGTGCTGTCCAGAGTTGCGGCTCTAGCTTGGCAACGCGCTGCTCTACCACTGTAAGTGGATGACAAGACGAGGCAGATATAGTTAAATCCATGAAGATTGGGAGCAGAAAACAAAATGAGTTGAGGTGTCATACCTGTGGCGGTTTCGGTGTTCTGCTCAAGGCTTTGCACCTTGACTCGGACTAGGTCAGCATTCCGTTCACCCTCTCCAATTCTTTGGAAAGGTGCTGGATCTCCAGGATAGCTTTCTGCATACGGCAAAGCTAAAATAATTGGATCAGTGATAAGTGACCTGAGGTGTTGGATCCTGAGGTCGCCTCTTCAAGCTGACCTCAGTCTCGGGGGCTACTACGTCCACATTTCAAACAAAAAAATTCCTATGTGCTATATGGTTTTTGAGCGTGATTTTGATCCTCAGGTCAGCCACTTGTGTCCGACCTGAGTCTTGGGGGCTACTGCACACCCGTTTTTGTTCTAGGTATGCTCCCATGTTTGGATTCGATCCTCAGGCCAATTTTGCAAATTGACCTGAGTCTCGAGGGCTAATGGATTAGTGGTTTTCTATTTAATAATGAAAAGCTCCTATCGAGGACGATTTTGATTCTCAGGTCGGCCGCATGCACCCGACCTGAGTCTCGGGGGCAACTGCACATTGCGTTTTTCTACAAGAGTTAAAACTTCTACCAACCCACAGCCTGACACTTTCCTTGACGGGCTGCACCTCGGTGAAGGCAGGACGCAAAGAAGCTAAATGTTTTTCTAAGCTCTAGGTGCATATCGGATTTTGAGCCAATACGCACCTTGAGGGCTACTGCTACACTATCATGCATAAATTCAAAGGCATGATGGAAAATTACCTCCTTGTCGGCCACGAAGACATGCATCATGTCGTTCATGCCTTGGTTCATGGCATCGGCCCACTCCTTCATGGCCTTGAGGGTACCCGTCTGCGCCGCCGTGAGGATGGGATTCATTGATTGATAACCTGCATATTTAGAATAATCTCGAAGATAAAATAGGCTCCCCCTAAATATATGCAGTCTCTGAAAGACTAGTTGATTGATAACCTGCATATTTAGAATAAATCATCAGAGAGATATTTTATAGCTTTGAGGATAATGGATTGCATTGCGAATAATGTCAGTGAGGAATAATTCAATGCATCCACAGTAAATTCTCATAAAATTCCACCTGCAAAATAGATTCTTGAGAGATAATATAGCAGGGGGTTATTAAAGTTACAACACAGAGATTCACAAACATTTCAGAGTGAACTCTGATAAAAATTACACCTGCAAAATAGATTCTTGAGAGATAATATAGTAAGGGGTTATTAACGTTACATCAAACAGAGTTTCACGAGAGTTTTACAACACGGTAAACATCCAGACAAGAAACGACAAGTGTTTGTAAACTCAACACATAACCAAATGCAAAGATCCAACCCTTGCAAATAATTCCCAAACATCTAACTATCAATGTCATCTCCCCCTTTTTGTCAACAAGTGGCAAAAAGGAATGATAAACAACATGAGGGATATCTACATATCCGAAGAGGTAGAAGAACCAGAATTGCTTGATGAAGAATCATTATCCTAGTTGCCAGTTGAAGTTGCTTTTGAGGGAGAATTTCTAGCAGCAGCTGCATCTCCTTCAGCATGTCCTTCGGGAATGGTAGGATATGTTGGTCCTGCAGGGTAATCTTCTTCAGCATTTTCTTCTGCTTCATGATGGAATTCAGGAGAAGTTTCCTTAGATTCATCAAGAATATCATCTTCTTCGACAAACAGCAAATGAGTTGACGTGGACTTGGCCGGAAGAGGAGGATTATCTCTGCGCTTGCAATTAGTCTCAAAAGCATCTATGTAGTCATAATTCTTGTGAATTTGCGTAGCTTTGAGTTGATCCATCGTATAGAACTTCTGAAGAAGTTGCCATGAGCGGCGCTTATCTTCCTTTACCACAAGCACAGTGTAGCGTGCTGTGTTTTCAACATGATTCAGCTCAGCAGCCAAATGCACTTTTTCTTTTTGGTCCAGACGCACATGTTTGTCAAGAGTTTGCTATGTCCGAACACAAATTTCATACAGCAAAGGATTTTCTTCCCTTGGAATTCTCACAGTTTTCTTCTTTATCAGCTTAGGTTCAGCAACCTTATTCTTTTCGGGCTCTGCGATAGATTTTCCCTTGTCGTTGCACTTCATTACTCGAAGAGTATTGCGAACTGGCAGTGTGAAGTATTTCGGACCATCACGACAAATATACCTCTTGCCTTGAGCCATATTTATCAGCATTTGAATCCATGGTACATAAACTTTCGGGGATTGAGGATACTCAGCAGCTCTGAAAAGATTTCAAAGGAATAGATCTTCAACATCAAAAGTTTCTCCACAGGATATGGCATACGGTGTGTTCCTGAGGACCCCTTCAATATGTCGAGGTAAGCTGTGGGCATGAGAGGTTTACACAAGATATGAAAGAATGTTGAATTGTCGAATGTCAAGTCTTTCAGAGCTGGGTTGTTTGAGACAGCCTCTCCAACCTTAGGATCCATCAGCATATGTAGTTGTTCATCAGACACATGACAGAAATGCATTCTGCTTTCTCTTCCTTTATCCTCGAACCAAGGGAAATTCAGCTTCTCTGGCATTTCATCAGCAGAGCACACAATCCTATTTTTTTCAGACATCCATTCAAACACCCAAGTGCTACTATTATTTCTGTCTCCCGAAACATATAGAGTGGCATAGAAATGAAGAATCCGTTCCTTGTTCCACCCATGGTTGAAAGTCAGGAATCTCTTCAAATGAAGTTCCTTTATCTGGTTCAGAACAGAGTTGAAGCAAGGCAATTGTTTCATTGATGAAATTTCCAGATACTCATGCTCAAAAATTCTGTTCTTGAAACCCAAAATCCTCATGTAGTATGTGGCCTGTTCTATTGTCCAAAACCGTGTAGAAAGAACCATTTTTTCTAAGTAAGGGCTTTTCCCGAAAAAGGTGAGCATGGACCGATGAATTTTCTCATTGAAAGGAGGTCCATTTGCTCCCATTCCTTTATGGAAAGATGGAATTCTCTCGAGGATTCGGATGACGTGCATCCTCATCCTTAGCACCAGTAGCTCTTACATCATCACGAACTGCACGATTTTCATCAATAGGTGGCAGCACTGACAAAGTAGCATGATTATCTTTCTTCCGCTTGTTCTGAACAGAGCTGGAGGAAACATCAGAACTTTCCTTCTTCATTGTCACATGGGCCGGGACTGGAATCTTCTCAACAACAATACCATCATGAGCCCTTATCATCAGCTTCCTTCTCCTCCTCGGCAATTTCTTTGGAGCGAGGAATACTTTCAGTATCAACATCCATCTGAGATTGCGGCTCAGTGGATAGGTCTAGTAGTGTTTCTTTTCAGGCAGCGTTTGGCTCATCCTGTGGTACAACGTCTTCCTCCACCAATGGCTTGGAGGGAGTTACAGAAGCGTTCCTTAGTGGGGATGGAACGACTTTCTTCTCAGGCGACTTCGCCTCTTTTTCTTTGGGAGCATTCAGCTCCAGTGGTGATTCTTTTTTGACATGCTTCTCGGGAGAGACAGCAATGTCATTAGTAGCATCATCAACATTTGCATGCTGAGCACTTGGCTCAGGAGGGATAATCACTTCATCAGTTGTGAAATGAAGAGTTTCTTCTGGCCGTGAGGTAGGAGCATCTTTATGAGAGAATTCTAGCGGCAGAATGGACAAATATGACCTCGAGACAAAACTATTTCACAAACTAAACTATTTTTGAAACTATTTCACCCAGCTGACCCTTTTGTGTAGCGCCTGATAGCTAGGCGCTGCACTACACTATGCAGCGCCTATCCCTCAGGCGCTACACATCTGGCCAGCGTTGCACCCGGCTCCAGGCCCGGCCCCACCCCCCTGTGTGCAGCACCTAGACAAGAGGCGCTGCACTGCCAATGTGCAGCGCCTATACGTTAGGCGCTGCACAATCAGTTACCAGCCAGGTGTTGCCCCAGCCCAACCCCCCCCCCCCCCCACAGACACACACACCCCCACCCAAGCTTTCAAAAGAGTGGCGGCTAAGAAGATTTGCTCTCTCCCCCCTCTCAAATCCTTCCCCAAATCCTGCAAATCTGAAGGTTTTGTCCATAGATTTCGACCCCAATCCCTCCCTCAAGGTAATCTCCTCCGATCCCCTCGTTTTCATCAAAAGAAATGCTCACATTTGCTCATTTGTTGCAAGTGGAGGCAAACCCTAGTTCTTCATGGATTTTGACATTTGTATGGAAATATGAGATGATTGTTTGGCATTTTGCTAGGGTTAGGCTTCTTAGTATGTTAGGGTTAGGGTTATGGGTCTTGTTATGTTGGGGTTAGGGTTAGGGTTGTTAGTATGTTAGGGTTAGGCTTATGGTTCTTGTTAAGTGGGGGGTTAGGGTTATTGTTTGTTATCTATGTTAGGGCTTTGGATTTTGTGTTAATCTTCGGATGAGTACTTATGGAATATATTTTATGTTGTGTTGTTTTAATTATTCTAGGGATGGGAAGAACATGTGTTTATGTTCATCATGTGGACAAGGACGCCTTTTTGAAAGGCAATATTGAGCCGGACCCGGATGAGCTTGACATGGTGTTTGAGAGTAGTCCTAGCTATGTCGAGGTCTTGGAGCAAGTGAAGAAAGATTTGAATTGGATGGACCCAAGTGATATTGTTGAGTTGGAGGGAAGGCATAATGTGGGGTTTGGAATACACATCCTTTGGAAGACAATGCGTGTGAACTCCGAGCAACGTTGGGTTCCATACAAGGAGACGGTGGCCGAATCTCTAGACAAGGCTCTTGAGTTATTTGCTACCAAGAAGGTTGAGGCTAGTTTGAACTTGGACTTGAACCGGCATGCCTCCCCGTTGGTTGCTAGTAGTCTTCCACCCATGAACCAAGATGAAATGAGTGAACCTCTTTTGAGGCCAACATTGAGCCCAATTTCAAACAACCAAAATGAAGCTTTGCAAGAGGAGAATGATGAGTATGAGGATGATGAGAATGAAGTTGATCTCCATGAAAACAATGTGGGTGATTTGGACAAATATTATGTGCAAGAGACAATGGACCATTCCATCCCGTATTCCTGTGGCTATGCATCGGAGTCGGATGACGAAGGTCCCGATGAAGAAGTTGATGAGGAGGGGTTCACGGCGAAGGAGGCCGAAGATTTCGAGAAGGTATTGCGGCGGGATCATCGGATACCATTGTTCAAGGAAGTTAGTCTCGCGAATGAAGCCGTGGTAGACGGTGGCAATGGTATATTTCTTGGAGTTAGGCCATCTTCTCACCAGGATTTGTAACACGGCAAGAACGGGATTTCTAAAGGGTCTAAGTTTGGAACCTTCTTGGAATTGAAAATGTGGCTCGACGACTTCTCGGTTACGCATTATTGTCCGCACAAGGTGGTTCACTCGGATGTCAAGGTTTGTTACACGGTTGCATGTGAGGCGGACAGATGTCCATGGATTGTGCGTGCAAGACCATGGAAAGGAGGGCCTGATTGGCACATAGTGAGTTGTGTACCAACTCACATGTGCCGAGGCAAGAAGGTAGATGGCAAGGTTGTGTCCCAAAACCATAGACAACTCACCTCTGAGTTCATCGCTTACAGGCTTTCCAACTCCATTTCCACACTTCCAACAATGAGAATTAAGAGCGTCATGGACCTTGTGAAAACCATCTTTCACTACAAGGTCAAATACGGGAAGGCATGGAAGGCGAACCAAGCCGCATTCAAGATGTTGTATGGTGATTGGGAGGAAGCATACAACCGACTCCCTAGGTTGTTGGGAGCTATGGCCGCCACTAACCCGGGCATGGTTCATGTGGTCGAGCCTTATGGGCAAAAAACAATGATTCACAACGGAAGGACTGTCCGAGTATTTGGCCATGCATTTTGGGCATTCGAGAAATGCGTGAAGGCTTTCGAACACTGTCGGCCGGTCATCTTCGTTGATGGCACATTCTTGACCGGACAATACAAGGGCACTTTCTTGGTTGCAATAGGGAATGATGCCAATAACCGGTTGGTGCCTTTGGCTTTTGCTTTGGTTGAGGTGGAGAACAATGATAACTGGGAGTGGTTCTTGCATCTTTTGAGAACCAGGGTATTACGGGCTGAAAGGGAAATTTGTGTCATATCGGATCGCCATCCAGGAATTCTTAACGTGGTGGACATTGACATTCCCGGACATGCTCCTTTGCACCATCGATGGTGCATGAGGCATTCTTGTTCAAATTTCTATAGGGCATGTGGGATTAAGGAGTTGGCCAACGATCTTCAAGATTGTTGTGTCGCTTTCTCCGATCGATGTTTCTCATTCTTGTACAACCAATTGCTCACACACAAAAAACTCGATCCCGGGGAGTCTTGACTTTCTCAATAGGCACATTGAAGAAAGGACGAGGTGGGCATGAGCTTTTGATGAAGATGGCCGAAGGTACGGTCAAATGACAAGCAACATGGCAGAATGTTTCAATAGGGTGCTCAAGGGTGTATGTGCATTGCCCGTGACGGCAATAGTTCAATGCACATTTGACAAGATGAATGCGTACTTTCTAAAGTACTCAATTGAAACAGATAAGCAGATTGCGGATGAGAATAAGCACAAGTACAAGTACAAGTTCCCACCAAAGGTTGATGAGTGGTTGGGATTTCAATCATGAAAGGCGGACTCTCAAGAAGCTATATTATACAATAACGACGATTGGATGTATGAAGTGAAAGAGCCAGGAGGAACCACAAACAATGGCCGCCAACACGGAGGCCATGCTTTCAAGGTCTCGGTAACACGGTGCGACTGCACTTGTGGGAGGCCATTATTGCTTCATCTCCCATGCTCGCACTTGTATACCACAGCTCGCATTAGGAATGTGGACGTCAATCACCCGCTCACCGTGAGGGAGTCTGAGTTCTCGATCATGACCACCAAGAATACATGGACTCCTAGATTCCACCCATACTTTGACCAAGCACAATGGCCGAAGTATCATGGAGTTCAACTATGGCCCAATCCGGATTGGAAGGTCATTAAACGGGGAAGACGTAAGACAAAGTATTTTAGAGGTGACATGAACGGATGGGGCCGCGGTGGTGGTCGAGAATCGGGCAACAACCAATTCCAAGAGCCTCGTGAAAGAGCCCGTTGTGGAGAGTGCAATCATGGGGGACACAACACAAGAACTTGTGCCAAAAGGAAGAGATCAAAGAAAAATGAAGCAAGCACAAGCCAACAAGGAGATACACGAGTTCCTAGCCAAGCAAATAGTAGTCAACAAAGTCATACGCAACAAGGACCTAGCCAAGCAAGTAGTAGCCAACATGGTCATATGCAACAAGGGGCTAGCAATCCAAGTAGTAGCCAACAAGTGCCAAACCAACCAAGGAGTGGCCAACGAGGATCTAGGCAACCAAGAGGGAGCCAACTTGGTCTTACAAGAGGCCGTGGTGGTGGTAGGGGCCGTGGTGGTGGTCTAGGCCTTGGTGGTGGTCTTGGCCGTGGTGGTGGTCTAGGCCTTGGTGGTGGTCTTGGCCATGGTGGTGGTTTAGGCCTTGGTGGTGGTAGAGGAATGTTTTGATACCTAGATGGATCATTTCCGTATGTGGCTACATTTCAATATTATTTTCATGTTATTTATGATCACATGTTGTTTCTTGTCCTTACTAACTATTTTCATGGTGGTGGTCTTGTTTCGTAGGTATGGCGGCTTCTCAACCCAACAAAGCAACAACGAAGGGGGTGGAGGAGAAGGATGGGGAAGGTGAGATGCCGGGGTGGTGGGAGGAGGCTGCGAGGAAGGTGAGAGAGGAGGATGCAGCCGCACTTGAGAGGAAGAAGCAAGAGGAGTTTTAAGAGAAGATGAAGGAAAACGAAAAAATGGCACTTGAGTATTTAGCGAGGAATAGGAGGGATAAGATTGAGGAGGCGAAGAGGAATGCGCAACGGCAAAAGGATTTCAAAGAGAGATGTAGGAGGCTTCATGTTTTGGAGAAGGCAAAGAAAGAGAGGGAGAATAAGCTATTCGTTGAGAGGGTGGTCCATGAAGCTCACCGTATAAGGAAAAGAGAGGAGGAAGATGAATAAGAGAGGAAGAAGAAGAAGGGAAAGGGGCCTTGCTCGACACAATAGAGCAATGTGATTCTATTCATGTTGTGAACTATGCCCCATGAACTCTATGTTCCTTTTATTTTAGACCTTCTCGTCCCCTAGACCATGATCTTTGAACTTTGCCATGCACTCCTCTATGTGCCTTTATGTGTATGATCTTTGAACTACCATCGAGATGTTGGGCACTACTTTATGTGTATTTTCAACATGGTGTTATTTCTATTGTGATGTGCTTGGTAATTTGGTATGTGCAAAATGGACAATGCCCAAAATAGTGGTGCCTCCAAAGATTTTAACAAGATACAAAGTGCAGCGCCTTAGGGCTAGGCGCTGCACTAGACAGTGCAACGCCTTAGGTCTAGGCGCTGCACATATTTAAATTAGCAAACAGAGGCTATCCATAGAGCACACAGAGCAGACTGGGACTTTGGAGCCCCAGAAAATGCTAAGTCACAGTGCAACGCCTTAGGGCTAGGTGCTGCAATAGACAATGCAACGCCTTAGGTCTAGGCGTTGCACATATTTAAATTAGCAAACAGAGCCTATCCAGAGAGCAAACAGAGCAGACTGGGACTCTGGAGCCCCAGAAAATGCTAAGTCATAGTGCAACACCTTAGGGCTAGGCGCTGCACTAGACAGTGCAATGCCTTAGGTCTAGGCGCTGCACATATTTAAATTGGCAAACAGAGGCTATCCAGAGAGCAAACAGAGTAGTTTGGGCACTCTGGAGCCCCAGAAAATGCTAAGTCATAGTGCAACGCATTAGGGCTAGGCGCTGCACTAGACAGTGCAACGCCTTAGATCTAGGCGTTGCACTGTCTATTGTGGCACCTAGCTCTAAGGTGCCATGCTATTTAAATCTGCAACAGGGGGTTACAGAGAGCAACCCAGCACCCTCAACGCCCACATTTTGCCTAAGACATAGTGCAGCGCCTGAGAGATAGACGCTGCACTAGACAGTGCAGCGCCTTAGGTCTAGGCGCTGCACTCTCTAGTGTGGCGCCTAGCTCTCAGGCGCTATGCTCTTTAAATCTGCAAAAAACAGAAACAAATTCACAGATTAAATGAGGATCTATAGCACTTCACAGATTCAATAGCACTACAGATTAACAGATCAAATGAAGAGCATTACAACAAGTTGAACATTACTTCAAATTCACCATAACGACAAGTTCAACGACATAACTACAAGTTCAACATGACAATGAGTTCAATAACTACAAACCGACAACTTGTTCAACTACATAAGAAAACGACGACAAGTCGAACAGCACTACTTTTTCCTTCCTCGCGTAGACTTGCCTCGTCCCCTCTTAGTAGGAAGCTTTTCCTTCACAACCGGCTCCGGTTCCACCTCTTCCTCCGCCTCCTCACCAACCGCATCATCTGCCAAGTCATCGTCCATACCCCTCATCCTCCTCATGCCTGTTTGCCTCTGTGAGCCCTCACCGACCGGCTTCTTTCCTCTATTGGCGAAGTCCTCGGGTGTGTACCACTTGATACCCATCCTAGGCTTTAACATCTAAGCGGAGCGAACTTGATAGTCCTGCAATGTTGTTTCGTCCTCAACCTTTCATAAAAGTAGACGCTATGGTCATACGCACGAAGTTAAGTGAGGATTGTGAGGAAGTGATGAATGTGTGTTATTGTCATGCCTCTGTGGAGACGACATTCTCATCCTCCAGATGAGCTGTCAAGGTAGTCTCATCCTCCAGATGAGCCCCATGGTCAGGTGGTGTAGCGGACCTAGACTGCGATGGTTCTGAATATTTGGGGTCACGGCAATCGATAAGGTTGGATGACCGCCTTAACCTTTGGCCCTGACGCTGTAACATGGACAAGTGAATGAGATATGTAACTTAGCAAGATATGTAACATGGACAAGTGAATGAGATATGTACCTTAATGAAAGCTCGAAGTGCACCTTCACCCTTGCTTTTTCCAATCGGGGTTGTGTCCAGAATAGTCTGGCTTTCGTCAGCTTGTTTTTTGATATCCTTGCGCTGCGGATGAAATGACATCAACATGTTAGGCAAACAAAGATGTGTAATAGTGCCAATAGGAAAGCACAGAGGGGAACACTTTACCGCAAAGTTCAGGACTGGAGCAAAAGGGACTCGGGTCCCTTCCCTGACATATTGGTTGTATTCGCTCTGGGCAACCTCATCGAAGATGGTGGGATCCTCCAAAATCTCCTCATCATAGGCTGGCGGGCACATCTCCACACGAGTATTTCCAAGATACCATTTAAGGTAGTTGTTGAACGCGATTGCGCAGTACTCATGTAGCTGGGATCCTGCACTAGCCTTAGCTTGCTCCACACAAAGCTCGAACATGGTGACATACTTCTTATGATGTTTATCCCAGTCCTTGATCTTACGCTGCTTTTTCCTATCCAACCTGCATGTTAAAAAACTACATATTAGCACCATCAAAAAGGACCTGACGATGCTAAGTGCACACGGTTCATGCTCTCTTACCTGTGAAGCGCTTTGTCCGTGTCCTCCCACTCCGGCGGGTGACCCTGGAACAAACCAAACTGCCGGTACACACGATGTGGCAAGTGAAGCTCAATCGCCCAATTGCATATGAGTGGGCACCGCATAAGCCAAAGATCCCTATCCCGCAAGCACATCGGATTCAGGACGAACCCGGGTGCATCACCTAATCTATGCTTGGCACCATATGGCTCCCATTCCACCTAGAACATAGCACAACAACGCAACATTGATGTAGAGTTTTCATAAAAGCATGAGAATGAGTGATGTAATGTCAATGTTTACCTGCTCAGCCGTAAGGGTGTCCAACTCGTTGGTGTACTGCCTATACATGAGATTGACATCGCTCGTCATCTCGGATACCTCATCCCACTTGTAAGCCCAAGTGGGGAGCCGTAGGTCGTCGCCTTGTTAGTCCCAGGGCTTGAACGATACGTCCTTTGGGCGTCCAACCGGCAGGCGGTCCCAGCTCCATACCGAAAGTAGGAGCACACAACCACCAATACATCCGTCCTTTGAGATCCTACAACAAGCATCGTCCAACTACACATAAAGGAAAACAAGGTTCAGTTAAGGGCAAGATTGCATTGCTAATATAGAAAGGAAGTGAAAACGAACAACTGATTACCTGTCGATACAAGTCGGCCAGTGCCGCTGAACCCCAGCTCCACTGGCTGTCAAAGACGGTCAACGCCTTAAGCCACATCCATTCAGCGTTCTTGCAAGTGGCGTCAGCAAACAGAGTTCTGCAGATAACATACTACATGTACACGCGAGCATATGTCTGGATCACATCATCATTAGCATTCTCAGGGCAATGCGCAAATTTCGTTGCAATCCACGTGAAAGGAGCACCAGCTGCGACTCTTTCCTTCTTCTCTCCATCTGCTGGAGCCTCTAGAGGAGCCATACCGATAATGGACTCCATCTGCTGGGGCCACCCATCAGAATCGGTGCTCATACAAAGAGGCTTCCCCTCGATAGGAAGTGCGGTGATCATGGAAACATCCTAAAGCGTCATGGTCATCTCTCCGGTCCGAAGATGGAAACTATGCATCTCCATCCTCCACCGATCAACAAGTGAGGTGCTTCCTGCAGCATTGAGGTTCGGCGTCGACCGGCTGACTAGCTAAATGAACGGGAGGAGTCCTGTCAGTCTGATGTACGGTGTCCCGTGAGACCGAATCTTAAGAGGTAAAAGCGACTGCAAACAAGCAAGTCAGAGTATTACTTATGGCATGTCTATTTGAACTAAACACAAATTTTAAAATACCAACTACTATGATTATTACCTGCTTCTTCTCCGACATTATGTACGCCCGGTGTTGAATGTCATAGTAATCATCGAGAAGCCAAACCATCCTACATATTTCAAACAATAAACATATATGAGCAAAGTACCATACTTCCTATGCATTATTTCATATGCGAGCATTATTTCATATGTATTCATCTCAACAATCAATAGATACTAAAAGGAAATTTGAATACTAATCTAACATATACAATGGAAGAATGTCAACAATCATCACAAAAATCACAACAATATAGGGTTCCACAATGGAAGCATGATTTACAATACTCACTCAAAAATCTAGGGTTCCACAACGAAAGCATTTACAATACTCATCTCAAAAATCATCTACACAAACATCTCAACATGTATATGGTTTCATCTCAACAATCTAGGGTTTCCCTACTATGGAAGCATATATTGTCAATACAAATCAACAATACTAGGGTTCCACAATGATTACAAATCATCTACAAATCCTAATCACACAAAGCTATTTCAATTTTACATACAAATTTCTAATCCAAGCAAAACAAGGGTTCCACAAATCTGAACAATGGGTAAGATTTTTCGGATAGAAAGAAGGGGATCGGAGGAGATTACCTTCTAGGAGGGATTGGGGAAGAAATCCACGGAAGAAATCGTAAGATCTGAAGATTTTTGGAGAGGGGATTGAGAGGAGGAGATGAGAGGGCCGCCGCCGCGCTCTCTGATTCGGTTCTGGCACGAATGGGGGATGGGGTGGGGCAGGGCCAGCGCGCAACGGTTACTAAGTCACAGTGCAGCGCCTAGTGTCTAGGCGCTGCACATTACTGTGTGGCGCCTTATGGTCAGGCGCTGCACGCAGCATCTTAACGCCTATCGGCTAGGCGCTGCACGCAGGGGGTGGGGCCAGGCCTGGACCCGGGTGCCACGCTGGCCAGATGTGTAGCGCCTGAGGGATAGGCACTGCACAGTGTAGTGCAGCGCCTAGCTGTCGGGTGCTACACAAAAGGGTCAGCTGGGTGAAATAGTTTCAAAAACAATTTAATTTGTGAAATAGTTTCGTGTCAAGGTCATATTTGTCCATTCTGCCTCCTTATTTGGCCCTTCCTTAAAATCTGCTTCTCTTTTTGGCCCAAAACAAAATTTTCTTCCCTTTTTGACACTCAAACTTCATTTTGTTTACTCAATGACATTTCTGTCTATTTTTGTCACTCACGGTGTTAAGTGTGAGGTGAAAAGACCATTTTGCCCCTAGTGCACTATGTGACTATACCGGATATCTAAGTAAAAAAGCAATCAGTTCACCCTTTTTTTTTAAGATGTTCACTTATGTTTTGCATATATATGTTTCAATATTTTTTTTCCTTAGCTAAACTGATCTGTGCGTACAAAAGCCGTAGAAAACATCTCCAGAACTTGTATTATCATATCTCTATCATTACCATATTGGTTAGTTTATCACGTTGCAAAGTATTACACATACTAGTAAATCTTCTATTTAACACACGTTTAGAACTAGTACAGTACGCATAATATCCAAACAAGTAGTACACTGCGAGCACCGCAGCTATACACCAGGCGCACGGGAGGCAGACGAGGACGACACGAACGCTTACTGCTGGCCACGAGCAGCCGGACACCAAGCACACGGCCCGATAGTTGGGAACGACGGCAGCCAGCCACGCGCGCAGCCGGAGACTAGGCGCTCGCCCGGACTGAGGCAGTCGTCGCTGCTGGTTGTCCGGTCCTGGCAACTACCTCTGCATCCTCTCTCGCATGGCAAGTTGTACGTACCGCAAAAATAGTTTCTCTGATCTATTTTTCTGTCATCGAGTTTACGTACAAGAGTTTCCGCCAGAAAGCCGTGCGATTCCATCAAAAGACAATCGATCTAATCGATCCAGTTGAAGCTAGCCCAGCCGTTCACGTGTACGTGTAATTGTACATGCGTGTGCTACTGCTAGGCTGCTAGGAAATCAATCAGGCTCCATGTACGAGAACCAATCAAGCTGCATGTGTGCTTGTTTAAGGCTAACTTTGCACGTACGCATACGAGCTCCTGGTGGATTTGTTCTAGCGATCTAAAACCAGCACCGAGGCCGAGGATCCGTCTCCCTCCGCCCCGCCATGCCATCTGCAGCAACAGCATCGACTCGGGGTGGGGAACCGGGAGAGAAGTTCGGTCACAACGTTTCCTTTTTTTTAATCAGTGAGCTAAAGCAGGGGTATAAAAGACTTTTCAGGTTGCACCTGATGGTGTTAGTGGCTAAAACTGATAGAAATGTCACTAAGGGAACAAAATGATGTTTGGGTGTCAAAAACGAAAGAATTCTTTTGTTACGGCCAAAAAGGAAAGCATATTTTAAGAAAGGGTCAAATAAGGAATTCTCTCCATCTTTATCTGGACCACTTTGGCTCACTGGAACATTTTTGGTGGACACAACCATTAGCCAGCGATCAGTGTTTTCTTTCGCCTTCTTTCGCTTCGGTTTTGCGTTCAGACGCTTTTCCTCAGCGGCCTTCTTCTTTTCAGCTTCAGCTTGGGCATATAATTCCTCATTGTGCTTTCCACAGAGCTGAGTGATTTCAATCGTTAGACGGGAGTGCCAGCCTAACTTCTTTCGGCGAAAAGCTGTTGCAGCCTTGCCTACATCTAGAATGGCTTAATCAAGCTCATTCGATTAAAGAGAAGAAGTGGCACCCTTCTTCATCTTCTCCAACACTTTTCTGTCTTCCACAGCAGTTTCCAAGTCATTTGTTATCCCGTTAAATTCTTCAAAGAAACTTGATGCCAGTTGAATGACATCTTGTGGCAGAGGCAGATCCTCAATTTCTTCAACATCAGCCTCGGAAGCAAACTTGTCGAGGACTTCCATAAAGAATATATGGTTGTACTCCTGAGAGGTATCGAAAGTTTCCTTGGGAGCCGAAACTTTTCTCCTTGATTTCTTTCCTTGACTTTTCTCCCTCAGACTGAGGCGTCTTTCTCTTGGCTGATGTCTTGGTCAGCGTTCTCATCTTTTCTGAAGTTAGAGGAGCGACAGTTTTCTCCCTGTCCCCAATAGAATCATGAAGCATGGATAGAATCATTAAGTTAGAGGAGTGTCAGCGTTCTCATCTTTTGTGAAGTTAGAGAAGCGATAGAATCATGAAGCATGGATAAATCCTTAAAAGTTGATAAAAGAGCAGAATGCTCATTTGTCAACATTTTGTTTTTCTCCATCTCTTCGACCAGCAAACCTTCAGACTTTCTGAGGGTTTTCTCAAGTTTTTCAAGTGGGCCTTGCTGAATGTTTGCAATTCTAATGAGCTTTGCATGAACATCATCCTCAGAAGAGAAATCATTTTTAGCATGAGCTTTCTGTCGTTTGGGAGATACCTGTTCTCTTGAGGCTTTTGCCATGAAGCAGTACACAGGTACTTCATCATCACTTGCATCATTGTTGAAGAAGTTCGACGCATGTGTAGAAGCACGAGCGATGCAGGCATGGCCAATGACAGATTCATCATCAGACGGTTCTTCTTCGACAGCTTCTGATTCAGAGACTTCTTCATCGGTGTCCATTGTCAATCCCATGTACGCTCCTGCTAGGTGAGAGATTACCTTCATGTTGGATTGATATTCATTGAAAGTTCTCGAAGAAGATGTTGATGAGGAGCATTCCTTCTTTATCTTAAAATTGGCAGTCTGACTCAGGCTCTTGACATTGACAGAATTCCACTTGTTACTAGTTTTGATTTCAATATCCCACATAGGGCAATTTGAGATAAAATGCCTAAACCTCTTACACTTGAAACATGATATATCACACGGAGGCTTTGGTCCAGATGAGAGCATAGAGTTGTCCTCCAAGGACATTCCTTGATATATGTTTTTCTGTCGGAGGCTGTTGACGCGTTCTGAGAGCAACTCGAGCTCCCTGGTGATGCTGTTGGAATTTTTGAATTCTTCATCTACAGATCCTCCATAGTCCGACAATATTTCAGCTTCATCATCAAGAGCAAGATTTTCGAGGGAGTTGAGGTCAGATTCACTTTCTTTCTTCTCTTCCAGTTCTTCATGAGATATTAGCAATTCCATGATTTCAGCTGAGCTAAGACTTCCATAGTCTGGTCTCTCTTTAATTGTCATGACAATGGTGTCCAGAGATTTGTCCAGGGACTAAAGCAATTTTTTTACAACATCATGATCAGAAATGTTCTTAGTGCCGAGGTCTTGCAGTCGATGGACATTGCTGCTCAGACGATCAAAGGTTTCCAGACTGCTCTCATTTCTGAGTCTTTTGAAGTGAGTGAACATGGAGTGAAGCATTATATTGCGAGCCTCATTCTGATTTGGAGCACCTTCATAGACCTTCTCAATGTTGTCCTAGATTTCTGTCGCGGATTCAAATCTTCCGAAACGAATGAACTGTGTCCTAGAGAGAAAATTGCAGATCACAACCTTAGCTTGAGCATTCAGTTGCACAAGTTTCTTCTCAAGTGGTGCGGGGAAACCAGGAGTCTCAATAGTGTATCCATTTTCCGCAATCTTCCACATATCATCATTGATAGCTTTCAAATGGATCTTCATCTTCTCTTTCCAGAATAGATAATCATTTCCATCGAAGATGGGAAACTTCTCGATAGACCTGAAATGTCCTGCAAGCAACCTACTCAAAAATGCAAGGTGGTTAGACCTTTAATAAGCAGAGACAAGGAGACCTTGCTCTAATACCAATTGTAGGATCGAGAGTATATCGACCAAAGGAGGGGTGATTGGGAAATTTAAAATTTCTTTCAAAACTTGAAGTCTCTCAGTACAGCACAGCGAAAAGATACATGGCAGGAGCAGATTTACGATAGAAAACAACAAAGAAAATAAATCACTACAGAGCAGATAGAAATGTTGAATGAAAATATAACACAGATAGATAACATGCAGGCTACTGAGAGATATTCATTAGAGCAAGACTAAGTAGGATAACTAAGTGGCACCAGATGAAAAGTAAACGAACAAACAGGCACACAAACTTGAGTACTGTGAATGCCAATATATAGCACAACATGATTACAACACAGATGGATTAGGTGAAATAGTAAACCAAAGAAATTGTACCGAATAATGACATAAGAGATACAATATAGCCGAGAACAAATTACGGAAAGTAATTGTGGAAAGGAATAGAACCTGGTGGTGCTCGATGGCGACAGATGGTTTGGTAGACCAGTTCGCTCTTCTACAAAAGAGCTACGTCTGGTTGGAGGGACTTGTGATTAAACACAGGAGATAAACTCTCTTCGTCCTTTTCTCCTCAACGTGAAGTTCCTCGAACTTCAGTTGATTTCACTCGGGGTAGATTCTTATCGGCAATCTCCAAACCTTCAACAGACTTTGTCTTCGGAGACCACAATTACTCTTGGTCACTCAGACAGACACCTACCCGTCTAGAGAGTTAGCAGCTCTCAAGAGTAATAGGCAAAATAACTCTCAACTTAGATCTTCTGTGATGCTCAACCATTATCTAAGTTATCTGGCTCTTGGTTTTCTCTCGATGGATTTACTCAAATCACTCGGAGAGGGGTGCTCAAACAATCTTCTCAGAATCTCTAGCGGAGCACCCAACCATCTTGGTTGGTGCGGGGTGGCTATTTATAGCTGCAGCAATCCCGGAGGGGAAATGACCAATAAGGGCCTGAAGCCCAGCCAATCGACAACCCACATGTTTCCAACGGTTGGATTTCAAACGTACCCGACAACTTTACTTGAGGAACAGGTAAAGCTGACTCCTCTGCAAGAGCATTTCTTTCGTAGCCTAGAAGAACATCGTCTCTGGCTGGCGAGTAAATATCTCGGCGCACGAAGAGATTTCTCTCGACTCACATGGGATAGATTTCTGTTAAGCATCACAACAGACAAAAGTCTTGAAATACTTGTACCCCTCTTAAAAGTACGGTGGTCCTATGACTCAACAGAAGAAAATGAAACAACGAAACAAATGCTACGTCTTCACTTCGTCTTCATTCTTCTCTGCTGCAGTCATTTCCTCTCGGACGCCTCGCGTACCAATTGCTTCACTCCAGCAATCTTTTTAGGGGTCATCTCCGATATGCATTCTTTTCGGAAGCAAATTCCTCGAAGCACATAAATCTTCTCTGCAGCGCAGATAACTCTCTCGGAAGTTTATAGCAAACTTCTCTGAAGATTATTGCAATCTTCTCGATACTCCATGGACTATTTCTCTCTGTGTGCACTAGCAAACAAATCAGTCCCTCACTGTTTCTGACAACAATCTCCAAAACACAAGGGACACTGTACTGCACCAACACAAATTAGTTGTTTATTTCATCTGTGCCTCCCTAACATGATCAATGGGAGAAAAAGAACCAACACCTTCAAGACATCGAAAGTGTAATTCATAAGAAAAGGCATAACATAGTGAAATAATTATCATTGATTCAAATCTAAAAACTTACCTCTACGAGGAGGTAAAAGCCCTTTGCTATCCATATAGGCTTGAATCGGTATAAAATATCATCAACAGGAATACTAGCAAAGACATCTTGCTCCATATAGCACACCATGTTATAATTCATCAAATCATCACCCATCTTATTCCTCAACTCGGTCTTGATAAAACTCATAGCTGAGAAAGCTCTTTCCACTGATGTGGTTGCAACTGGCAAAATCAATGCCAACTCTATGAGTCGATATACCAAAGGAAAAAACAGTGTGTCTACCAGTCAGAACCATCTTCACAGCAAGATTACCAAGGTCATTACAACATTCAAAATCTGGACTAACTCTCCCATCAGCAATGAATGTTTCAAATTGGTTTCTAAGGACAAAGGAAAACTCATACATGGAGAAGTCATCAGCATACAACTTAGCAAGTTCAACAAGTTTGTCTTCATCAAAATTAGCAAATGAGTTCCTTGGATAAGACAAGCAATGCATCTCAGCAATTGAGTAGATCTTTCGGCAAAGCGACTATTTAACTCAGCAATAATTTGATCGTGCACAACATTGAACATTTTATATCTGAAGCGGTGGTAGTAAGTTAGCATTTAACCACCATGCCCCCTTGAACGACCTTGAGCTGTTATTGTATCATCCACGCTAGGCAATACAATGTTATGTTTAACACTAAGTCATTTGTCTCTTTCAAGAGCTGATCCCAACCATTTTCTCTTATATTCTGAAGTTTCTGCAATGTGACCCCAATCAAACTCACTGCACGAGCAATGTTTCAATCTTTCCTTTGCAAGCATTGTGATAGCTGATTAGTCTTGCCCAATAGTTTAATCATAAGATGCAATATGAAAATAAATTCAAAACTTTCCATCTGAGAAATCAAGCCACCTGCTGCGGTTCTTTGTGTTAAATTTTCTGCATCATCATGAATGTTCTCTAGTACTTGCAAAATAGATGTCCACATCATAATAAATCGACACAAAGTTTTATGCTGTGTGCCCCACCGTGTATCCCCGGGTCTTACAATGTTGGTTGCTTGGTTTTTCCCTCTTCCTAAAAAAATTTCTCCAGACTCCAATTGGCTCACAATAGTGTCATGATGTTGTTGGGCTAGTTCATCAGGTCTCTTACAAGAAGCATTGACGGTGTTGACAATCAAAGTTGTGTGGTTAAAAAAATCTAATACAGAGGAACAACACTTGGTAACAGCAACAACCACTAATTGTAATTGATGGGCAAAGCAATGAATATAGAATGCATAAGGATTTTCATCTAGTATCAACCTTTGCAACCCACAAAATTACCCTCTCATGTTAGAAGCTCAGTCATACCCTTGCCCTGTCAATTTGGACATAGACAAGCCATGTTTAAGAAACATACCATCCAAAGCTGCCTTTAGAGAAGCTGCTCTTGTGTCACCAACATGCTTAATCCCAATAAATCTCTTAATTGTATACCCGTGTTCATTGACATACCTACATGAGACAAAGAAGCACATGTAACTAACAATTAGATATTATTATTAGTAAAGAACAAAAATACAATTAACATAAAGGATACTCAGTTACTAAGCTTAAAACCATAGCCATTTGCTTCTTTATACATGCATCTCTAGACTCATCAACAAGTAAAAAAAATGCCTCCAATATCAGCAATAATGGCTTTGGTGGTCTCTTCAGCACAAGCCTGGCACAATTGCAATTGTATCTCATGTGAAGTCATCAAATGGTTCCCACCCAAACTGTCAAGCAAAGTCCTAGCATTTGGATCCTTCTTCTTGTACCAACTCATCAACTCCAGAAAGTTCCCCCTATTCTTAGAGCTCAAGCTCTCATCATGACCACGAAAAGGTAGAGCTTGTAATAGAAGAAATCTGATAACACCCAAAATAATGATAAGATGAGATTTATATTTTTCTTCACTCTTTTTGGTACCACGATCCATCACATGTGCCACACATTGCCTTTGATTTTTGAAAGCCTCATAATGTTGTCTAGCTTTATTGTGAGCACAATCATGTTTACCAGCATGTGTGTCAAAAACAATAATTGCATCCTTCTAATTTCTAAATCCTACCTTTGTGAATGCCTCAATACCAAACTTTCCCACTCTAGGTTGCTTAAAAAAAAGCAATAGAAACAAAAGGCCGCATATTTATCGACACTATATTCCAACCAACGGGAATGCTTCTTGAACCAACTAGCTTGAAAGCTCCTTTGTTTAGAAGAATTTCCTCTGGTTGATTTTTCATATTTATGACCAGTTGGTTGGCATGGACCCATAACCCGTATTTATATACATCCTTCTAGCAACATCTCCAATGTCCGGATCTAAGCTTTCAATAGGTTTCCTAAGACCAGGATCAGGTTTAATATCACCTTCACTAAGTTGAGCACGAGCAAAAGCAAGAATAGCCAAAATGTTACTTTCTCAAGTTGAGATTGAAGGCGGGTTGCGTGAAGTCGAAGGCGGTGGTCCCATTTCTGCGGTTGTTTTAGTTTGTGGAGTTCAGTGGCGGACCCAGGAATACGGCAAGCCCCATGCCACCTTTGAGCACTGTAGCTACAGTATTGTGTTGTAGCTGCAGTCAGCGAAGGAAATCGTCGCCACGCCCCAGGCAGCTGCCCGGGCTGCCTGGGGCCTAAATCCGCCTCTGGTGGAGTTGATTCAGTCCTCTCAACCCCTTGATTCCCTCGAGCTGAAACCTTGGGTGTAGACCCTTCTGTTGCGGACACCAATGAAAAATATCTCCTCATCTTCTATTTCTACGACATGAAATAAAATGGATATCAAAATGCATTTAGTTTCAAATCACCAATACATATAGATATAAGATTGATGAGTGATGACTGAACATACGCATACACATTAACACATATACACTGATACACAATTTGTCAATTCAAATTCAATTAAAATTTCTTCATAGTTCATACACTGGCTGCAAAGGAGAGAAAATCTTGATTTATCAAAAATTACCCAGCCAGCAGATCGCAGACGAGAGGAGTGGCAGCAGAGGCGGGGCGGGGGCCAGCAGCCAGCTAGACCAGGAGACGGGGACGGGCCGGACCACCTAAGCAGAGCTGGCGCGGCGGCGCCTGGCTAGAGCAGGTGAGCAGCAGCGGCCAGCGGGGACAGCCGGCCGACCGGGCCACCGGGGAGCGGCCGAACGGGACCACGGGAGGATGGCCAAAGGACGGGAGGATGAACGGACGGCCGGGGAGGCGGGGAGCGGGGGGAAGTCGCCGGCGCCCGGCGGCGCTGGCAGGAGCTGGTGCCTTTTTGCCTCTGGCCTTTGTCCTCCCGTGCGTGCGGTGCGTGCATGGTTAGGTCATGGGTGGCTGGGCTGTTTTTTTTTTTTTTTGAGCGAATCGTGGCTTGCTGGGCCTGGGCAGTGTTCTGACCTATGAAAAATTCTTTGGGGCTGTTTGGATTGTGAATATCTTTGCCATATATTGCCATATTATTTTTGCCACACTTGCCTTACTTTGAGTTGCTCAGATTATTAGCCACACTTTGGCTTGCCTAAGTAAATCTTGCCACACTTTTTGTGTATATGACATGTGGGGTTCATTGGTAATAAAAAAAAATCTTGTCTTAGGTGTGGATGTGGCTAGAAGCAAACACCCACCTAACTTGGTCAAACTTGCCTAAGATGAGGTGTGGCAAGGTGTGGCTAGGAACCAAACAGCCCCTTTTAATTTCCAGAGATGGGGGGAGCTGTGACAGCGAGTTGGAGAATGAGGTGGCTCATATGAACTAGCTGCCGAGGGTGGTGTGTGCACCCACTGGGAGGGTGGAGGGGTTTGCGGTGACTGGGTAGTCAATGTGTGTGGATAATAAATTGATACTCCTCTGTATCACAAATATGAGGACACTATTTTGCATGTAGTCAAAATTTTAAAACTTTGACCGCTAATATTTTTATGAGCGTATATGGATTTACCATGTAGGAGTACTTGTCTTGCAAAATACTTTTGTGTCGTACCTTTTCTTTTTACTAATTTTGTAAGAATTAATAAGTAAATCTCGTAGTTAAAGTTGTGCATTGGACATTGTCAAAAGGCAATCGTGTCTTAAATTTTGAGTGCCATTTAAACATGGTTCATCTCAAGAGTTTTTCTCCTGAACCAGCTGGAGAAAGATTTTGTTTCCTTTTGTTTTCTATATGAGATATCTTCTGAGTAGTGTGTGGTTCAATATAGAACTACCAACAAATATCTAAATGCGTGGGTGCTTATATGGTATCCATGTTGTGGAGCGTCTCCAATTTACTACGAAACTAAGTAATTGTTAGTCGATTATGTCTGAAAGTGATGGACATGTAAAACAATCTACAACGTCATGGAATAAATGCTCCAGAATAAATAGCAGCTACTTTTCGCCATATTGCTGATTAAATGATAGTTACTCCCTCCGTTCCTTTATATAAGGTGTATTTGTTTTTTCAAAAGTCAAACGAGTGCAAGTTTGACCGAGTTTTTAGAATAATATATCAATATTCACAATACGAAATTTGTATCATCTGTTACATCGTCTCCTGGTCATGGGAGCGCCAACACACCGTGTCTCGCCAGTATCGTGGCTGAATTGGCATCGGCAACTTCTTCAAGGGCTACATCGCCCCCTTCGACACCGCATGATCGTCTATTGCGACCGTCAAGCATCAGTGTACTAAGCATACCAAGCACGTTGAAATATATCTTCACTTCGTTTGTGTGGACCAGCACCGGCTGGACCGAGTCTTCAATTATGGCCAGCACGTGACCATTTTTATGGACCTCATGTGGACCTGTACCGGCTGAACCAAGTCTTCAATTGTGGCCAGCACGTGGCCATTTTTGTGGTACATGTGCGTGAAATGTTGATTTATTTGCCAATCCAGTTGGCAGGCGCATACAGTGTCATTATCTGTTTTGGAGACCAGAAAAATGAATAGGTGGAAATGAACCTCGTGTGCACCTGTACCGGCTGGAAGCTGACGCCGCACCAGACGGGCACCACACAAGGCTCGTAGGTCGTGCTCCCTTTGTAGCATTCGGCTGAGTAGCTCATCTCTCGTTTTAAGAAACATAAAAAAGTAGTGTTCTGAAAAAAAAGTAGTAATATGTACCTTTTTTGTTGCGGGAGGTAGTAATATATACCTTGAACGTGTAAATATATACACCACTTAATTTTTTTTGAACACAGTACAAACGCAAACGCTCATATATACGCGCATACACTCACCCGTATGAACGCACACACGCACACCCTACCCCTATGAGCACCTCCAGGAGATTGAGCCGGCATATCATCTTCAGATTTTACGAAGTCACCGTAGGCGCCTCGTAGTCGACGGGAACGTCTCCTCCCACTGAACGCGCATTGCCGGAAATGCTGAAATAAATGCAGGATAAATGTGAGCACCAGGACTTGAACCCTGGTGGGCTGGGGATACCACTGTCCTCCTAATCATCTAACCACAAGTTGGTTCGCATATACACCACTCAATCAATGAATAGAGATCATGATGAATTACACAAATCTTCTCAGAGTGCAAAACATTATTTATGTGCCTATCAAGCACCTACCAACCCTGGGAACTGACCTTAGCTTAGATGGTTAGTTTCCGTGTGGTAGAATCTGTCCAACAGGGTTCAAATTCTAGACTTGGCATAGGTGGTCGCATTTTCCTGGATTTATTCCAGGTTTTTCGGCGCTATTCGTTGGCGTACCCGTTAACTACGAGGCGTCTATGGTGACTTTTTCAATTTCAAGATCTGCCGGTTCAGTCTCTCCGATGTGCTCATAGGAATAGGATGTGCGTGTGTGTATTCATAGGGGTGAGTGTGTGTGCATGTATATGAGCATCTGCGTAAAAAAAACACCTAGCAACCCTTGAGGCATCGCAAGATTCAAAAAACGTTTCGGCTCGTGTCGCCCTCGCAATCAATGAATAGAGATCACCAAGAGTTACACAAATCTTCTCATAATGCATACCATTGTTAATCTACCTACCAGCCTTTGAGGCCCCACAAAATTTGATAAACGTTTTGTCCCCCGCGTCGCTCTCGCGAGGGCAACTTGGGAGGCGAGCAAGACTATGGTCATCACCCTCGCCCCCTCCGCCTCTCCCTTCACATCGTCGGGCAAAGCCTGCACGGTAGTAGGCGGGCGCGGGGCATCTTCTAGCGCCCAGCCTCGGTCAACAGGGGCTGCATCGCGCCCAGGTCACTGGCTCGACTTTGGCCGAGTTCCTCAATGGATGCGGAGTAGCGGCAATGGCTCTCTTCTCGAGTAGGTTTCTCAATGGCGGTGTCGTAGCGTCTGGCAATAGTGTTTACCTCCCAGAGCATGGTCAACATGCGAGCGTGGCATCAGGCAGTCTGTGGTGCCCCTGCTCGACCGTGCACTAATCATATAGGCAAATGCACACGATCGAGATCAGAGACTCACGGGAAGATATCACAACACAACTCTAAACACAAATAAAAGTCATACAAGCTTTATATTACAAGCCAGGTGCCTCGAGGGCTCGAATACATAAGCTCGAGTCATACAAGTATCAGTGAAAGAAAAAGCATCTGAGTACAGATACAAAGTTAAACAAGTTTGCCTTAAGAAGGCTAGCATAACAGCGACACTGATCGAAAAGGCGAAGGCCTCCTGCCTAGGGCCTTCGAACCTACTCTTGGTCGTCGGTCTCCACGTAGTAGTTGGCTCCACTGGAAGTGTAGTAGTAGTCGGCGGGATCAGCTGGTTCCGGGGCTACGCCATCTGATCGCAGCAATCGGGTATAGGGGAAAAGAGTAGCAAAGCAACCGTGAGTACTCATCCAAAGTATTCGCAAGACTTACATCAGAACTATACTAAGTATGCATCGGTATCAAAGGAATGGGGCTATATCTTTGGACTAAACTGCAGAAATGCCGGAACAGAGGGGGAAAACCTAGCCTATCGAAGACTAGCATCTTCAGCGTCTTGCAGCATTAGAAAAGTGCAGATTAGCATATTATAAAGTTGCAAGCAAGTAGTAGCAAAGCCTAGGGATCGTTCCTCGACTCCCGGCGAGAAAGCGGTCCCGGAGCTTACAGTTAAAGTAACATGTATTCAGTTCAAGTTGTAGTAGATCGGGATACAACACTGAGTGTCCTGTTACCATGGACACGGCTATTCGAATAGATAACTTTCCTGCAGGGGTGCACTACTGTTACCCAGCACGCTCGATTACATCTGGCCGGACACACTTGCTGGGTAATACCCGGCCTCGGGTAATCGACACGCCGTAGTCCAACCTAGACTCTCCAGAGAGGTCAACACGCCGGTCTAAATCCTAAATGCGAAGGTGTCTTGGGCCATTGCCCTCTGCACTCCTGCACGTTGCGAGACTGGCCGGGGCTCAAGCGTGACTGTGGAAACACCACAGACATATCCAGCTCACCCCAACAATCAGCCTGCATCTCTGAACTGTGACATCTAGATCGCTTTCGGAAGGAACGTACGACGTAGAGGGTCCCATAACCATTATCCCACGTGGTGGTAGTGCGTTTAGGCCAGCGGCCCACTCAGATCAAATAACCAAATCCATTAGTGTGTTGGGAGCTCGCGTTTAGGCCACCTGTCGTCCCGTCTCGAGGAAGTGCAACAAGGGTCAGGCCCATCCCTCTCTAGGGCGGTCTCTGCCTGCCCGGCCGCACCTCGTAATTATCTCGCGGGTACCCTCCAGGTCAACCCGACTCCACATTTCCCACGGGTACCCCTCGGAGTCGACCCGCCTGCAACAAAGGTCTGAGGTAAAAGTCCTGGTAACCGTGTGTCCAAAACATCAAGGGGAACCCGAGGAATCACCCTCGATGGATTCCTACTCGATGTAATCCGTTAAGGAGAACCAGGAGGAATCACCCTCGATGGTCCCCACTTGAGGGGTTGCACGACAGAGTCATCATCGGGAAGGGAAGAGCGAGGAATCACCCTCTGCAATCACCATCGATGTGCTATACTACAGGGATATCATCAGGAGTGCAGTATGAGGTATCACCCTCGGCACTCCATAGTAGCCCCGCAGAGTCGTACAACTAAGGGGGTGTGTGGTGATGTGACGGTCTGTGCACAGCGATCACAATGATCGCGGTACTGGTAACAAAGCGGGGCAATAGGGACAAGAGGGAGGGGTCACTGGTGGATCACTAACCAACCTATTCTAAGAAGTTTAGGATGATAGGTAAAGTAACAACAGCAGGTTAAAAAAACAGGCTATGCATCAGAATAGGAGCAAGCACTTACAGTAGCAAAATCTAATGCAAGCATGAGGGAGATATTGGGGAACGTAGTAGTAAATCAAAAAAATTCTACGCATCACCAAGAACAATCTATGGAGAGACTAGCAACGAGAGAGAGTGGAGTGCATCTTCATACCCTTGAAGATCGCGATGCGGAAGCGTTGCAAGAACGCGGTTGGAGGAGTCATACACGCAGCGATTCAGATCGCGGTCGATTCCGATCTAAGCGCCGAACAATGGCGCCTCCGCGTTCAACACACGTGCAGCCCGGTGACGTCTCCCGCGCCTTGATCCAGCAAGGAGGAGGGAGAAGTTGGGGAAGACAGCTCCAGCAGCATGACGGCGTGGTGGTGGAGCTTGCAGTTCTCCGGCAGGGCTTCGCCAAGCTCAATGGAGGAGGAGGGGGTGTTGGAGAGGGGGAGGGCTGCGCCTTGGATCAAGTGTTGCTGCCCTCCCTCCTCCCCTCTATTTATAGGGCGAAGGGGGAAGGGGGCCGGCCCCTCTAGATGAGATCTAGAGGGGGGGCGGCGGCCAAGGGGAGGGGGCTTGCCCACCAAGCCAAGGGGGGCGCCCCCTTTAGGGTTTCCCCCCAACCCTAGGCGCATGGGCCCTAAGGGGGAATGGCGCCCAGCCCACTTAGGGGCTGGTTCCCTTCCACATACAGCCCATAGGGCCCTCCGGGGCAGGTGGACCCTCCCGGTGGACCCTCGGAACCCCTTCGGTGGTCCCGGTACAATACCGGCAAACCCCCGAATACTTCCGGTGACCGTATGATGACTTCCCATATATAAATCTTCACCTCGGGACCATTCCGGAACTCCTTGTGACGTCCGGGATCTCATCCGGGACTCCGAAAAACATTCGGTAACCACATATTATTTCCCATAACAACTCTAGCGTCACCGAACCTTAAGTGTGTAGACCCTACGGGTTCGGGAACCCTGTAGACATGACCGAGACATCTCTCCGGCCAATAACCAACAGTGGGATCTGGATACCCATGTTGGCTCCCACATGTTCCACGATGATCTCATCGGATGAACCACGATGTCGAGGATTCAATCAATCCCGTACGCAATTCCCTTTGTCCATCGGTATGTTACTTGCCCGAGATTCGATCGTCGGTATCCTTATACCTTGTTCAATCTCGTTACCGGCAAGTCTCTTTAATCGTTCCGTAACGCATGATCCTGTGGCTAACTCCTTAGTCACATTGAGCTCATTACGATGATGCATTACTGAGTGGGCCCAGAGATACCTCTCCGTCATACGGAGTGACAAATCCCAGTTTCGATTCGTGCCAACCCAACAGACACTTTCGGAGATACCTGTAGTGCACCTTTATAGTCACCCAGTTACGTTGTGACATTTGATACACCCAAAGCATTCCTACGGTATCCGGGAGTTGCACAATCTCATGGTCTAAGGAAATGATACTCGACATTAGAAAGCTCTAGCGAACGAACTATACGATCTTGTGCTATGCTTAGGATTGGGTCTTGTCCATCACATCATTCTCCTAATGATGTGATCCCGTTATCAATGACATCCAATGTCCATGGTTAGGAAACCATAACCATCTATTGATCAACGAGCTAGTCAACTAGAGGCTTACTAGGGACATGCTGTGATCTATGTATTCACACATGTATTATGGTATCCGGTTAATACAATTATAGCATGAACAATAGACAATTATCATGAACAAGGAAATATAATAATAACCACTTTATTATTGCCTCTAGGGCATATTTCCAACAGTCTCCCACTTGCACTAGAGTCAGTAATCTAGTTACATTGTGATGAATCGAACACCCATAGAGTTCTGGTGTTGATCATGTTTTGCTCGTGGAAGAGGTTTAGTCAATGGATCTGCGACATTCAGATCCGTATGCACTTTACAAATATCTATGTCTCCATCTTGAACATGTTCACGAATGGAGTTGAAGCGACGCTTGATATGCCTGGTCTTCTTGTGAAATCTGGGTTCCTTGGCAAGGGCAATAGCTCCAGTGTTGTCACAGAAGAGAGTCATTGGGCCCGACGCATTGGGAATAACTCCTAGGTCGGTGATGAACTCCTTCATCCGGACTGCTTCCTGTGCTGCCTCCGAGGCTGCTATGTACTCCGCTTCACATGTAGATCCCGCCACGACGCTTTGCTTGCAACTGCACCAGCTGACTGCCCCACCATTCAAAATATACACGTATCCGGTTTGTGACTTGGTGTCATCCAGATCTGTGTCTAAGCTAGCGTCGACGTAACCCTTTACGACGAGCTCTTCGGCACCTCCATAAACGAGAAACATATCCTTAGTCCTTTTCAGGTACTTCAGGATGTTCTTGACCGCTGTCCAGTGTTCCATGCCAGGATTACTTTGGTACCTCCCTACCAAACTTACGGCGAGGTTCACATCAGGTCTGGTACACAACATGGCATACATAATAGACCCTATGGCTGAGGCATAGGGGATGACACTCATCTTTTCTCTATCTTCTGCCGAGGTCGGGCATTGAGCCATGCTCAATCTCACACCTTGCAATATAGGCAAGAACTCCTTCTTGGACTGATCCATATTGAACTTCTTCAATATCTTGTCAAGGTATGTGCTTTGCGAAAGACCAATGAGGCGTCTCGATCTATCTCTATAGATCTTGATGCCTAATATGTAAGCAGCTTCTCCAAGGTCCTTCATTGAAAAACACTTATTCAAGTAGGCCTTTATGCTTTCCAAGAATTCTATATCATTTCCCATTAATAGTATGTCATCCACATATAATATGAGAAATACTACAGAGCTCCCACTCACTTTCTTGTAAACACAGGCTTCTCCATAAGTCTGTGTAAACCCAAACGGTTTGATCATCTCATCAAAGCGAATGTTCCAACTCCAAGATGCTTGCACCAGCCCATAGATTGAGCGCTGGAGCTTGCATAGCTTGTCAGCATTATTAGGATCGACAAAACCTTCCAGCTGCATCATATACAATTCTTCCTTAAGGAAACCATTAAGAAATGCCATTTTGACGTCCATTTGCCATATCTCATAATCATAGAATGCGGCAATTGCTAACATGATTCGGACGGACTTCAGCTTCGCTACGGGTGAGAAGGTCTCATCGTAGTCAACCCCTTGAACTTGTCGATAACCCTTAGCGACAAGTCGAGCCTTATAGATGGTCACATTACCATCCGCGTCTGTCTTCTTCTTAAAGATCCATTTGTTCTCTATGGCTTGCCGATCATCGGGCAAGTCTGTCAAAGTCCATACTTCGTTTTCATACATGGATCCTATCTCGGATTTCATGGCTTCAAGCCATTTGTTGCAATCCAGGCCCACCATCGCTTCTTCATAGTTCGAAGGTTCACCGTTGTCTAACAACATGACTTCCAGGACAGGGTTGCCGTACCACTCTGGTGCGGAACGTGTCCTTGTGGACCTACAAAGTTCAGTAGCAACTTGATCCGAAGTTTCATGATCATCATCATTAACTTTCTCTCTAGTCGGTGCAGGCACCACAGAAACATCTTCCTGAGCTGCGCTACTCTCCGGTTCAAGAGGGGGTACCTCATCAAGTTCTACTTTCCTCCTACTTACTTCTTTCGAGAGAAACTCTTTCTCCAGAAAGGATCCATTCTTGGCAACAAAGATCTTGCCTTCGGATCTAAGGTAGAAGGTATACCCAATAGTTTCCTTAGGGTATCCTATGAAGACACATTTTTCCGATTTGGGTTCGAGCTTTTCAGGTTGAAGTTTCTTGACATAAGCATCGCTTCCCCAAACTTTCAGAAACGACAGCTTAGGTTTCTTCCCAAACCATAATTCTTACGGTGTCGTCTCAACGGATTTCGACGGAGCCCTATTTAAAGTGAATGCGGCAGTCT
Source organism: Thinopyrum elongatum (assembly GCA_011799875.1). Taxonomy (NCBI): domain Eukaryota; kingdom Viridiplantae; phylum Streptophyta; class Magnoliopsida; order Poales; family Poaceae; genus Thinopyrum; species Thinopyrum elongatum. The sequence goes on from CM022303.1 coordinate 717,102,735, forward strand.
CTAAAGCATAACCCCAAAATGATAGCGGTAGATCGGTAAGAGACATCATAGATCACACCATATCTAATAGAGTGCGATTACGACGTTTGGACACACCATTACGCTGAGGTGTTCCAGGCGGCGTGAGTTGTGAAACAATTCCACATTTCCTTAAGTGCGTGCCAAATTTGTGACTCAAATTTTCCCTCCACGATCTGATCGTAAGAACTTTATTTTCCTGTCACGTTGATTCTCAACCTCACTCTGAAATTCCTTGAACTTTTCAAAGGTCTCAGACTTGTGTTTCATTAAGTAGACATACCCATATCTACTTAAGTCATCAGTGAGGGTGAGAACATAACGATAACCACCGCGAGCCTCAACGCTCATTGGACCGCACACATCAGTATGTATGATTTCCAATAAGTTGGTTGCTCGCTCCATTGTTCCGGAGAACGGAGTCTTGGCCATTTTGCCCATGAGGCATGGTTCGCACATGTCAAATGATTCATAATCAAGAGACTCCAAAAGTCCATCCGCATGGAGTTTCTTCATGCGTTTGACACCAATGTGACCAAGGCGGCAGTGCCACAAGTATGTGGGACTATCATTATCAACCTTACATCTTTTGGCATTCACACTATGAATATGTGTAACATCACGTTCGATATTCAATAAAAATAAACCATTGACCAGTGGGGCATGACCATAAAACATATCTCTCATACAAATAGAACAACCATTATTCTCGGATTTAAAAGAGTAGCCATCTCGCATCAAACGAGATCCTGATACAATGTTCATGCTCAAAGCTGGTACTAAATAACAATTATTGATGTTTAAAACTAATCCCGTAGGCAGATGTAGAGGTAGCGTGCCGACGGCGATCACATCGACCTTGGAACCATTCCCGACGCGCATCGTCACCTCGTCCTTCGCCAGTCTCTGCTTATTCCGCAGCTCCTGTTTTGAGTTACATATATGAGCAACCACACCGGTATGAAATACCCAGGAGCTACTACGAGCGCTGGTAAGGTACACATCAATAACATGTATATCACATATACCTTTGGTATTGCCGGCCTTCTTATCCGCTAAGTACTTGGGGCAGTTCCGCTTCCAGTGACCGTTTCCCTTGCAATAAAAGCATTCAGTCTCAGGCTTGGGTCCATTCTTTGGCTTCTTCCCGGCAGCTTGCTTACCGGGCCCGGCAACTGTAGGGTAACGCAGAAGAAAAAAAAAATTCCGACCTACACACCAGCCCAGGACCACTATGGAGACTGCATACAAGGTTTGATCATTTCGTTACCGACTCGTAGCGCAGCGGAAGCAGAGTCGATGACGATCGGCGGTGCAGATCCCAGCAGCTAGGATTTACAACCTCCCAACCGCGAGGATGTATACCCTCATCCGCCACTTGGACAGCCCTCCGGGAGGCGGTCGGACAGTCCCCCCGACGGTGTCACGGACAGCCCTTCGGGAGGACTCACAGAACTCAGACCGTCACTTGGACAGCCCTTCGGGAGGCACTCTCGAAAAACCCCTCAGGCACTAAGATCGAAACTACGACCTCTCTACAGAGTTGCACACATACGGTGTCATCTATCCGGTAGGGCATCGCCGTCCAGAACTAGTTCCCACCGGAACCCAGACAGCCTTTTGGCTCTACGAAACTCTTTTCGTGGGAGGGAGAGAGAAGCCAGATCATTGCATGGCACTTGTATGTGAGAAGGGATGAGTGTGGAGGGCTGCCCCTCCACCTCTATTTATAGGATAGCCAAGGGGTAAAGATGTCATACAAAAAAAACCCCAAAGTACCCCCACTTTATGCCTTTCCACAAAAGAATAAAGATAAAAGGGGTGCCATGTGGAGCTCCAAGGAGCTCCACCATGCTTGGGCGGCCACACCCTTGGGGGACCCCCCAAGGGGGCTTCCTTAGTGCCTAAGGCATTCTAGAAGCCTTTTGGGAAATTTCCAAAAGGTGCTTTCCATAAAATTCCCAAAAAGCACTTTCACTATTCATGACGACATTTTTCAGCGTCCGTTCGAACAGAAAATATTATGTGGGCTTAGAACATTTCCAGTACCCACTAAAATAATGTTCAATGCGTTCTGGAACAATTCCAGTTTAGTGATTTCATCTGCGAAAAGCATCTGAAGCGGTTCCGGCAGCCCCGGAACATTTCCGGTTTTTCTTCCAGAAAATTCCCAGAAGTTTCCAGAATGATTCTGGTATCCTCCAAGAATTATCAGGCATGTGCCGAAACCATTTTGACTTAATGGTATCCCCTGAAACAACTTTTCAGTTTCATCGGAACTCATCCGGTGACCTCTCTCTGCGGAACTTTTCCGCTGTCCGAAACTTTTCGGTGTCCGAAACTTTTTCGGTGATTTTCTCTCAGACTCCCTGTCTAGTATTCAGCAGATAGATGACCCTTAAGCGTGTGACCCTATAGGTTCGGTGAAGTATAGACATGACACGGAATCCCTTCCGATCAATGATCAACATCGGAGCCGTGGACACCCATATTGACCCCTATACCCACACGAATGAATATTCGAGTGAACCTCCAGTTGCCGTGTGCTATTCCTGTTGCTTCGTGATATGTTACAAATACCCGAGGTGAGACATGTTGGCATTCCCGTGGATCAACACTTGTCCACTATGCTAGTTACCTCGTTACCGGTATTGTTCTCTTTTCTCGTTACCATGTTCCGGCATCCCCGTGATCAAATCACAAAGTGTCTGGCCAGACGATGATGGATACCGTAACACCGAGAGGGCCCAGAGATATCTCTCCATCGTCGGAGGAGCAAATCCCAATCTTGAGCTATCAAGTTACTTAACATACTTTCCCATGAACCCGTAAGCCGCCGTAATAGCCATCCAGTTACGGATGACATTTAACAAACCCCAAAGTTCATGAATCAAGCATGAAGAAACTCGATACTCTCATGGTCTGAGGAATCATGCAAACGTTAACCATCTCTGTGTTATTAACCATTAACTTGTGACGAAAGAATCTCATAGCATAACATCAATCGGGTCGATTCAACACAAATGTTCTTCTAACACTGTGCCCTCAAAATTGCTGGCATAGACATGCCCATGATCAGGAAAACAGGACCATCATGCAACACTTGAGCTAGTCTTAGAGGCTAGACTAGGAATACATTTTATCGTTTATTATTCCACACGTGCATATGAGTCTTCCTCCGAGCCTCGTTTTATTTGCAGACTCGAGAACCATAGCAGTTATAGCATGGAACATAAACCTAATTATGAACAGGGAGATAATCAATAACATTTATTATTGCCTCTAGGGCATATCTCCTACAGACTCCCACTTGCACTAGAGTCAATAATCTAGTTAATGCTAATGCACTTCACACCTGTGGCACACCGGTGTAAATATGCTTCGCTTGTGGTATAGCCTGATGTCTAACGGATCTGACGACTTCAGCTCTGTGTGTATCTTTGCATATCCTCGCGTTTTCACGCTTTCACAAAATTCATATTTTGTGTGGACTTGGCTTTGTATGTATGCGAATCACAGGTCGAACCTGGATTCCTCAGACTGAGTTATGGAGCAACTACTTGCAGTAGTGTCCCATTGACAAAAGCCATCTTGGAACCATACTAAGTTCATGAATGAACTATATGATTCAACATCTTCTTTGTCACTTTAAAGGCGGCAACATACTTCGCCTCTGTTATAGAATTCGCCACAGTAACTTGTTTGGAACATTTTCCAACTAACTGTGCCACCACATTGTGTGTTACACAAAACCCTTAATTTAAATCAAAAATTGCATGGAGCATTGATGAAGACTGTATCGATGTAACCTTTTACAACGAACTCTTCATGATCTCCACTTGCGAGAAAACATGTCATCAGTGCTACTACAGTACTCAATGACCCTTTTTCACTGTTGTCCCATGATCAGTACTTTTGATCACTTTGGTATCTATACTCGCAACAACTTTGGAGTATTGGACATATCTGGTTGGTTTTACATACCATGGAATACATGATTAATCCAAACACAAGAGTGTGTGGAATCTCCATCATGTATTTTGCTCATCAGTGTTTTGGGACACCGAGTCTTCCAAAAACTCTTTCCATGTGACTTCGGCAAGAATCACTCCTTGACGTTTTTAATGCTAAAAGGTTTTAGCATTTTGTCAATATGTATCTTTGCTCAGCCCCATTAGGTAAATCTATCTCCATAGATCATCATGCCTAATATAAAGGCTATTTAGCCCAAGAACTTCATCGAAAAACTATTTTCAAATGAAGTCCTAATTCGTATCAAGAAATTTATTTCCAATTAACAATGTGTCAAGCACACAACGTTTTTAGAAATATTATTATGCTCCCACTTACTTTCTTGAATCACAAGCATCTTCGTTACCCATTGATGATGTCAAACCCCTTTGACCATTTCATCAAAATACGAAGATTCCAACTCCATTTTGCTCTCTTCTGTCCATTGTTGGAACTCTGAAGTTTGCACACTCACTAGCATCCTCTGGATTGACAAAATACCTTGGACTGTAACACATGCAAGTCCTTGGTTTCATTTCCATCATATGGAAATCCTATTGTCATCCATGTTTCATATCTCATGACTGAAATATGTATTAATTGCTAGTTCAACCCGAGCCGACTTTAAGCAACGCTACGGTGAAACAACCTCATCGTAGTCAACTCCTTGAACTTGTTATTTCAACAAGTCGAGCTTTATGGATAAAACATTTTTATCCGTATCAGTTTTAAGTTCCATAAAATTTGTTAGACTTTAAGTCTTCCGAAAGGTGTATCAAGATTTTAATCTTGAAACATTTATATGGAAACTATCTCGGATTGTATTGGCATTTAGCCAATTCCGGAGTCAGGGCCCATCAACGCTTCCTTGTGTATCGTAGGTATACTGTTGTCTGACAACAATATCTCGTCTGTGCACATGAGAGGTTTGCACGAGCCTTGCCTACGTGGTTTAGCTGCAAGTTTGACCGAAGTCCATACATTTTATTGTAGAGACTTCCGTATCAGTCGCAGTAGGAAACACTGGAATTACTTCCAAGGTCTCTTTCCTTTGACCTGATGACGGAGATACTGGTTATCTCGTCAAGTTGCATTATTCTCCCACTCACCTTTTTGAAAGAACCATTTTCTTCAAAAAGCATACCATTCTTTGTGGCAAACCTATTTGCCTCGGTATAGTGAGGGAGGAATACCCAATTGCTTGGGATAACCTACAAAGTAGCACTTGTCTGATTTGGAATAGGTTTGTAACCTTTTACACAAGCCCCATATTCCAAATGTTAAGAAAAGATATAACATGGTTGGGCGTACCATACCATGGCGTCATTTCAACAGACCCGATGGAGCTCTTTTCAATGTAAAAGCCATAGTCTCTAAAGCATCACTCTTTAAAAGGGATAATGGCAAATTGATTTATGTCATCTTTGATCGTACCATGTCATAAATGGTTTGATTACATCTTCACGGACTTTCCACTTGCAGTGGTGTTCCGGGAGGTGCAAGTTATGAAACCCCTTTCACAACTCATCATACATTCGCTAAACTTGTAACTCAAATATTCTTTTCTGCAATCGAATTGTAGAAACATAATTTTCTTGTTACAATAACTTCTACTTCATTTTTGAAAACCTTTCGAATGATTTCAAAAGATCCAGACTTATGTCTCATCAAGTAAATATCCATATATCTACTTGAGTCATTTATGAAGATAGATGAATCCACTACTTGCAACATTTATCGGACTACACACATCAAATGTATGATCACCGATAAGTTTGTTGTTCATTCCTTATGGCTTGTGAATGGTATTTCAGTCACTTCACTTTTCGGAGGAAAGTTATAAGTGTCAGATGATCCAAAATCAAACGACTTCAAAATCCATCATAATGGAATTTTCCATGCGGGTTTCTCCAATGTGACCAAATGCAGTGCCACATATGTGTGGTATTCTCTTAGTCTTGCGACATTTAGCGTCAGTGTTATGGATGTATCATATTACCATCAATATTCATAACATACATCCCATTGATGATGGAAGCATGGCCCTTATGTTATTCATAATTCTGAACAACAATTGTTCTTTTCTGAACAACCCTCTTGCATCAAACATTGTGCAATGGCTAGAGTGTATGAAACTCTAAAATGAATTATGAAAGTAAACACAGAGGTAATATTTTATTATCAACATTCATAACATACATCTCATTCATAATGAAAGTATGGCCCTTATGTTATTCATAACACCGAACATCAGAAGTTCTCTTATGAACAACCTTCTTGCAAGATACCTTATGCAATGGGCTAGAGTGTGTAAAACTCTAAATGAATTATGAAAATAAATACAGACGGTAATACACCGATGGAAGGTATAGTAACATTTACTATGTTCCCTGTGTATACCTAAACCTCATTCCTGGCTAGTCTTTCAGGCCATAGTAGTTCTTACATCGAGTTGCAACAGAATGCAATCGAGTGGGTATCTTTGTGATTAACTCACAATAACCAAGAATCAGCGATTAACAATTTAATCATGATTCCCAAGAACTATATCTTTGACCAGCCTTCTATACATCAAAAAACATGTATGACATTCATACATGAGCTGGATATTCCAGTCTTCTTTCTTTCTGCCTTTATACTTCTAACAGTTTAACTTTCAGTATTTCTCCTACTCTCAGAAAAAGCACCGAACTTAAGAGTGGCTTTAGCCCCGGACTTCCTAGGCGTGAAAGTCTTACTAACACCCTTCGGACACTTCCTTTCTCTTTAAGTTGTTGTTTTATTCACCTTTCATCATATGACAGGTGTACTTCTGGATCCCTCTTTTATCAGTCTAATGCATAGTAAACTCCTTTACTAATAATTTGCAAACAAACATTTCTCTGGATATCTCATATCTTTTAGCCTTTGTCTGTCTCTGAAAATGATTTTCAGATTCCATGAATATCACATAACTATCCAAACTTTCGAAGTTCGGGTCTCATGGAAGCAAATGTATTGCACTTGACTGAAAACGGAATTCTAGCTTTTGGATCGAAGGACGAGAGTCACATGATCCATAGCATAAGCGAGAGAATACCGAAAGTATGCGATAGGACAAAGTCCTTCTCGGCACTCTTGAGGACAATCCTCACATTACGTTACCAACCGTAAAGTTTTAACCAGATATTTAACAGCTATTCAATTTTAACAGCGAAGGTGGAAACGCGCGCCATTATTCTACAACTATTTTGCAAATCACACTTAGACAGAGTTCATAATTAATTGCACTGAGAATTAAACAAGTTAATTCAACAGTGCGCTCCCACCCAAATCAATATCTCTCATAATAGATTGTGAGTGATTCAAGATCCGCATTTCAATTCAACGCCATTGATGGTAGCATCACTGATGACGAAAATCTCAATCGGTAGGCAAACTTGCCAATCACATCTCTATGTGACTCTTGTTCATCTTTCGATGCGTGTGTTCCGAGCTCATGACTTTCATGCCTGAACGTCAAGACAACCAAGTGATCTCGCTGCGAGGTCTCAACTCACCCGCCTCGCACATCCCTAATCGTTCGTACCCATGTTAGCACGTGATACCCCGAAAAGTTAGGTGCCGTGACGGTGCTACACTTGGGGGAACACTAACTACTTGATATTTTTGTGAGAGATCACCCTAATAAAAGCGACTACCGCGCAATCAAGAAGGGTGCAACATAAGGGATAAACATCTCAGGCAATTCATAATAGCATGATATGGTATAGCCCTTTCTGACGGAGAAGTCTTGTATTCCTTCGTCTTCGGCATTCACGTCGGTGATCACCTTCGCGAAGATTGCCACCACCTTGTCGATGCAGCAGATAATATTGCTATCTCTATAGCTAATAAAATAATGCATTACACAAGGTTAACACGCAGGTCATTTAAAGTGCAATCATATGGCTCCAGCCATCATGCCAAATCATGACACGCAGGTCATGTTAATCAATTTACATCATATAGACATCTCATACATAATCAAATTAATTTGAGCACTGCTATACCACATCACATGCACATGCAAACCCTCCTGCAAAACCAAGTTAGATGTCTCTAATCGGTTCATGCAAAAAATTGTTTTACGTGGCTTCTAAGGTTTCGAAACAAACCGAAGCTACCAACGTCCATCATCAAGTATGATAATTCAAGTCGCTAGATTAACTTTCCAGGGTGTATGAAAACCGAGATAATAAAATCTCGAGCCCCATACTAAACTTCGTCATATGCATGACCCCCGTGCAGATCATATCTGCATTGCCCTTTCGTCTGCGAAATTTCATCTTTCTTTTTAACTACGATGGAATTCAATGAACTGTTAGCACTTCGTTGATCAATCAGGATCGCGGATTGCCAGAACATTGAAACTCCACCATGCTGTTATCAAGATCAGAAATATGCAAATTCCAGGGAAACAACAAGAACATCAGGTAACAGATTTCATCTGCTACCCGCACAAACAATTTTCAGTAATAGAACTCATCCACTACCTAATTATATTGTGCAACACCCATACATCTCATGTATTCTAGATCGCAACCTGCATCTACGCATAGCACGGCTCTTGATGCCACTGTAGGGTAACGCAGCAGAAAACAAAAAATTTCCGACCTACGCACCAGCCCAGGACCACTATGGAGACTGCATACAAGGTTTGATCATTTCGTTACCGACTCGTAGCGCAGCGGAAGTAGAGTCGATGACGATCGGCGGTGCAGATCCCCGCAGCTCGGATTTACAACCTCCCAACCGCGAGGATGTATACCCTCATCCGCCACTCGGACAGCCCTCTGGGAGGCGGTCGGACAGTCCCCCGGACGGTGTCACGGACAGCCCTTCGGGAGGACTCACAGAACTCAGACCGTCACTTGGATAGCCCTTCGGGAGGCACTCTCGAAAATCCCCTCAGGCACTAAGATCGAAACTACGACCTCTCTACAGAGTTGCACACATACGGTGTCATCTATCCGGCAGGGCTTCGCCGTCCAGAACTAGTTCCCACCGGAACCCAGACAGCCTTTCGGCTCTACGAAACTCTTTTCGTGGGAGGGAGAGAGAAGCCAGATCATTGCATGGCACTTGTATGTGAGAAGGGATGAGTGTGGAGGGCTGCCCCTCCACCTCTATTTATAGGATAGCCAAGGGGTAAAGATGTCATACAAAAAAAACCCCAAAGTACCCCCACTTTATGCCTTTCCACAAAATAATAAAGATAAAAGGGGTGCCATGTGGAGCTCCAAGGAGCTCCACCATGCTTGGCCGGCCACACCCTTGGGGGACCCCCCAAGGGGGCTTCCTTAGTGCCTAAGGCATTCTAGAAGCCTTTTGGGAAATTCCCAAAAGGTGCTTTCCATAAAATTCCCAAAAAGCACTTTCACTATTCACGACGACATTTTTCAGCGTCCGTTCGAACTGAAAATATTTATCTGGGCTTAGAACATTTCCAGTACCCACTAAAATAATTTTCAATGCATTCTGGAACAATTCCAGTTTAGTGATTTCATCTGCGAAAAGCATCTGAAGCGGTTCCGGCAGCCCCGGAACATTTCCGGTTTTTCTTCCAGAAAATTCCCAAAAGTTTCCAGAATGATTCTGGTATCCTCCAAGAATTATCAGGCATGTGCCGAAACCATTTTGACTTAATGGTATCCCCTGAAACAACTTTTCAGTTTCACCGGAACTCATCCGGTGACCTCTCTCTGCGGAACTTTTCCGCTGTCCGAAACTTTGCGGTGTCCGAAACTTTTTCGGTGATTTTCTCTCAGACTCCCTGTCTAGTATTCAGTAGATAGATGACGCTTAAGCGTGTGACCCTATAGGTTCGGTGAAGTATAGACATGACACGGAACCCCTTCCGATCAATGATCAACATCGGAGCCGTGGACACCCATATTGACCCCTATACCCACACGAATGAATATTTGAGTGAACCTCCAGTTGCCATGTGCTATTCCTGTTGTTCGTGATATGTTACAAATACCCGAGGTGAGACATGTTGGCATTCCCGTGGATCAACACTTGTCCACTATGCTAGTTACCTCGTTACCGGTATTGTTCTCTTTTCTCGTTACCATGTTCCGGCATCCCCGTGATCAAATCACAAAGTGTCTGGCCAGACGATGATGGATACCGTAACACCGAGAGGGCCTAGAGATATCTCTCCATCGTCGGAGGAGCAAATCCCAATCTTGAGCTATCAAGTTACTTAACATACTTTCCCATTAACCCGTAAGCCGCCGTAATAGCCATCCAGTTACGGATGACGTTTAACAAACCCCAAAGTTCATGAATCAAGCATGAAGAAACTCGATACTCTCATGGTCTGAGGAATCATGCAAACGTTAACCATCTCTGTGTTATTAACCATTAACTTGTGACGAAAGAATCTCATAGCATAACATCAATCGGGTCGATTCAACACAAATGTTCTTCTAACACTGTGCCCTAAAAATTGCTGGCATAGACATGCCCATGATCAGGAAAACAGGACCATCATGCAACACTTGAGCTAGTCTTAGAGGCTAGACTAGGAATACATTTTATCGTTTATTATTCCACACGTGCATATGAGTCTTCCTCCGAGCCTCGTTTTATTTGCAGACTCGAGAACCATAGCAGTTATAGCATGGAACATAAACCTAATTATGAACAGGGAGATAATCAATAACATTTATTATTGCCTCTAGGGCATATCTCCTACAGCAACTCCCTTGCCGTCCTTCTTGAAGTTCTTTTTACCCTTGCCTTTCGTGAACTTAGTGGTTTTATTCACCATCAACACTTCATGTTCCTTTTTGATCTCCACCTCCGCTGATTTCAGCATTGAATATACCTCAGGAATGGTTTTTTCCATCCCCTGCATATTGGAGTTCATCACAAAGCTCTTGTAGCTAGGTGGAAGCGACTGAAGGATTTTGTCAATGACCGCGTCATCTGGGAGATTAACTCCCAACTGAGACAAGCGGTTGTGCAACCCAGACATTTTGAGTATATGCTCGCTGACAGAACTATTCTCCTCCATCTTACAACTGTAGAACTTGTCAGAGACTTCATATCTCTCGACTCGGGCATGAGCTTGGAAAACCATTTTCAGCTCTTGGAACATCTCATATGCTCCGTGTTGCTCAAAACGCTTTTGGAGCCCCGGTTCTAAGCTGTAAAGCATGCCGCACTGAACCAGGGAGTAATCATCACTACGCGACTGCCAGGTGTTCATAACGTCTTGAGTTCCTGGGAAAACAGGTGCGTCACCTAGCGGTGCTTCAAGGACATATGCTTTCTTGGCAGCTATGAGGATGATCCTCAAGTTACGGACCCAGTCCGCGTAGTTACTACCATCGTCTTTCAGCTTGGTTTTCTCTTGGAACGCGTTGAAGTTGAGGGCAACATTAGCGTAGGCCATTTGATCTACAAGACATATTGCAAAGGTTTTAGACTAAGTTCATGATAATTAAGTTCATCTAATCAAATTATTCAATGAACTCCCACTCAGATAGACATCCCTCTAGTCATCTAAGTGATACATGATCCGAATCGACTAGGCCGTGTCCGATCATCACGTGAGACGGACTAGTCATCAACGGTGAACATCTCTATGTTGATCGTATCTTCTATACGACTCATGTTCGACCTTTCGGTCTTCCGTGTTCCGAGGCCATGTCTGTACATGCTAGGCTCGTCAAGTCAACCTAAGTGTTTTGCATGTGTAAATCTGGCTTACACCCGTTGTATTCGAACGTTAGAATCTATCACACCCGATCATCACGTGGTGCTTCGAAACAACGAACCTTCGCAACGGTGCACAGTTAGGGGAAACACGTTCTTGAAATTTTAGCGAGGGATCATCTTATTTATGCTACCGTCGTTCTAAGCAAATAAGATGTAAACATGATAAACATCACATGCAAATCATAAAGTGACATGATATGGCCAATATCATCTTGCGCTTTTGATCTCCATCTTCGAGGCGCGGCATGGTCACCATCGTCACCGGCATGACACCATGATCTCCATCATCATGATCTCCATCATCATGTCTTCATGAAGTTGTCTCGCCAACTATTACTTCTACTACTATGGCTAACGGTTAGCAATAAAGTAAAGTAAATACACGGCGTTTTAATTGACACGCAGGTCATACAATAAATTAAGACAACTCCTATGGCTCCTGCCGGTTGTCATACTCATTGACATGCAAGTCGTGATTCCTATTACAAGAACATGATCAATCTCATACATCACATATATCATTCATCACATCCTTTTGGCCATATCACATCACACGGCATATGCTGCAAGAACAAGTTAGACGTCCTCTAATTGTTGTTGCAAATTTTTACGTGGCTGCTATAGGTTTCTAGCAAGAACGTTTCTTACCTACGCCAAAACCACAACATGATATGCCAATTTCTATTTACCCTTCATAAGGACCCCTTTCATCGAATCCGATCCGACTAAAGTGGGAGAGACAGACATCTGCTAGCCACCTTATGCAACTAGTGCATGTCAGTCGGTGGAACCGATCTCACGTAAGCGTACGTGTAAGGTCGGTCCGGGCCGCTTCATCCCACGATGCCGCCGAATCAAGATAAGACTAGTAACGGCAAGTAAATTGACAAAATCGACACCCACAACAACTTGTGTTCTACTCGTGCATAGAAACTACGCATAGACCTATCTCATGATGCCACTGTTGGGGAACGTAGTAGTAAATCAAAAAAATTCTACGCATAACCAAGATCAATCTATGGAGAGACTAGCAACGAGAGAGAGAGTGGAGTGCATCTTCATACCCTTGAAGATTGCGATGCGGAAGCGTTGCAAGAACGTGGTTGGAGGAGTCGTACATGCAGCGATTCAGATCGCGGTCGATTCCGATCTAAGCGCCGAACAACGGCGCCTCCGCGTTCAACACACGTGCAGCCTGGTGACGTCTCCCGCGCCTTGATCCAGCAAGGAGGAGGGAGAAGTTGGGGAAGACAGCTCCAGCAGCACGACGGCGTGGTGGTGGAGCTTGCAGTTCTCCGGCAGGGCTTCGCCAAGCTCAACGGAGGAGGAGGGGGTGTTGGAGAGGGGGAGGGCTGCGCCTTGGATCAGGTGCTGCTGCCCTCCCTCCTCCCCTCTATTTATAGGGCGAAGGGGGAAGGTGGCCGGCCCCTCTAGATGAGATCTAGAGGGGGGGCGGCGGCCAAGGGGAGGGGGCTTGCCCACCAAGCCAAGGGGGGCGCCCCCTTTAGGGTTTCCCCCCAACCCTAGGCGCATGGGCCCTAAGGGGGAATGGCGCCCAGCCCACTTAGGGGCTGGTTCCCTTCCACATACAGCCCATAGGGCCCTCCGGGGCAGGTGGACCCTCCCGGTGGACCCCCGGAACCCCTTCGGTGGTCCCGGTACAATACCGGCAAACCCCCGAATACTTCCGGTGACCGTATGATGACTTCCCATATATAAATCTTCACCTCCAGACCATTCCGGAACTCCTCGTGACATCCGGGATCTCATCCGGGACTCCAAACAACATTCGGTAACCACATACTATTTCCCATAATAACTCTAGCGTCACCGAACCTTAAGTGTGTAGACCCTACGGGTTCGGGAACCATGTAGACATGACCGAGACATTTCTCCGGCCAATAACCAACAGCGGGATCTGGATACCCATGTAGGCTCCCACATGTTCCACGATGATCTCATCGGATGAACCATGATGTCGAGGATTCAATCAATCCCGTACGCAATTCCCTTTGTCCATCGGTATGTTACTTGCCCGAGATTCGATCGTCGATATCCATATACCTTGTTCAATCTCGTTACCGGCAAGTCTCTTTAATCGTTTCGTAACGCATGATCCCGTGGCTAACTCCTTAGTCACATTGAGCTCATTACGATGATGCATTACCGAGTGGGCCCAGAGATACCTCTCCGTCATACGGAGTGACAAATCCCAGTCTCGATTCCTGCCAACCCAACAGACACTTTCGGAGATACCTGTAGTGCACCTTTATAGTCACCCAGTTACGTTGTGACGTTTGATACACCCAAAGCATTCCTACGGTATCCGGGAGTTGCACAATCTCATGGTCTAAGGAAATGATACTTGATATTAGAAAGCTCTAGCGAACGAACTATACGATCTTGTGCTATGCTTAGGATTGGGTCTTGTCCATCACATCATTCTCCTAATGATGTGATCCCGTTATCAATGACATCCAATGTCCATGGTTAGGAAACCATAACCATCTATTGATCAACGAGCTAGTCAACTAGAGGCTTACTAGGGACATGCTGTGATCTATGTATTCACACATGTATTACGGTATCCGGTTAATACAATTATAGCATGAACAATAGACAATTATCATGAACAAGGAAATATAATAATAACCACTTTATTATTGCCTCTAGGGCATATTTCCAATAGTCTCCCACTTGCACTAGAGTCAGTAATCTAGTTACATTGTGATGAATCGAACACCCATAGAGTTCTGGTGTTGATCATGTTTTGCTCGTGGAAGAGGTTTAGTCAACGGATCTGCGACATTCAGATCCGTATGCACTTTACAAATATCTATGTCTCCATCTTGAACATGTTCACGAATGGAGTTGAAGCGACGTTTGATATGCCTGGTCTTCTTGTGAAATCTGGGCTCCTTGGCAAGGGCAATAGCTCCAGTGTTGTCACAGAAGAGAGTCATTGGGCCCGACGCATTGGGAATAACTCCTAGGTCGGTGATGAACTCCTTCATCCAGACTGCTTCCTGTGCTGCCTCCGAGGCTGCTATGTACTCCGCTTCACATGTAGATCCCGCCACGATGCTTTGCTTGCAACTGCACCAGCTGACTGCCCCACCATTCAAAATATACACGTATCCGGTTTGTGACTTGGAGTCATCCAGATCTGTGTCTAAGCTAGCGTCGACGTAACCCTTTACGACGAGCTCTTCGACACCTCCATAAACGAGAAACATATCCTTAGTCCTTTTCAGGTACTTCAGGATGTTCTTGACCGCTATCCAGTGTTCCATGCCGGGATTACTTTGGTACCTCCCTACCAAACTTACGGTGAGGTTCACATCAGGTCTGGTACACAGCATGGCATACATAATAGACCCTATGGCTGAGGCATAGGGGATGACACTCATCTTTTCTCTATCTTCTGCCGAGGTCGGGCATTGAGCCGTGCTCAATCTCACACCTTGCAATACAGGCAAGAACCCCTTCTTGGACTGATCCATATTGAACTTCTTCAATATCTTGTCAAGGTATGTGCTTTGCGAAAGACCAATGAGGCGTCTCGATCTATCTCTATAGATCTTGATGCCTAATATGTAAGCAGCTTCTCCAAGGTCCTTCATTGAAAAACACTTATTCAAGTAGGCCTTTATGCTTTCCAAGAATTCTATATCATTTCCCATTAATAGTATGTCATCCACATATAATATGAGAAATGCTACAGAGCTCCCACTCACTTTCTTGTAAACACAGGCTTCTCCATAAGTCTGTGTAAACCCAAACACTTTGATCATCTCATCAAAGCGAATGTTCCAACTCCAAGATGCTTGCACCAGCCCATAGATTGAGCGCTGGAGCTTGCATACCTTGTCAGCATTATTAGGATCGACAAAACCTTCCAGCTGCATCATATACAATTCTTCCTTAAGGAAACCATTAAGAAATGCCGTTTTGACGTCCATTTGCCATATCTCATAATCATAGAATGCGGCAATTGCTAACATGATTCGGACGGACTTCAGCTTCGCTACGGGTGAGAAGGTCTCATCGTAGTCAACCCCTTGAACTTGTCGATAACCCTTAGCGACATGTCGAGCCTTATAGATGGTCACATTACCATCCGCGTCTGTCTTCTTCTTAAAGATCCATTTGTTCTCTATGGCTTGCCGATCATCGGGCAAGTCTGTCAAAGTCCATACTTCGTTTTCATACATGGATCCTATCTCGGATTTCATGGCATCAAGCCATTTGTTGGAATCCAGGCCCGCCATCGCTTCTTCATAGTTCGAAGGTTCACCGTTGTCTAACAACATGACTTCCAGGACAGGGTTGCCGTACCACTCTGGTGCGGAACGTGTCCTTGTGGACCTACAAAGTTCAGTAGCAACTTGATCCGAAGTTTCATGATCATCATCATTAACTTTCTCTCTAGTCGGTGCAGGCACCACAGAAACATCTTCCTGAGCTGCGCTACTCTCCGGTTCAAGAGGGGGTACCTCATCAAGTTCTACTTTCCTCCTACTTACTTCTTTCGAGAGAAACTCTTTCTCCAGAAAGGATCCATTCTTGGCAACAAAGATCTTGCCTTCGGATCTAAGGTAGAAGGTATACCCAATAGTTTCCTTAGGGTATCCTATGAAGACGCATTTTTCCGATTTGTGTTCGAGCTTTTCAGGTTGAAGTTTCTTGACATAAGCATCGCATCCCCAAACTTTCAGAAACGACAGCTTAGGTTTCTTCCCAAACCATAATTCATACGGTGTCGTCTCAACGGATTTCGACGGAGCCCTATTTAAAGTGAATGCGGCAGTCTCTAAAGCATAACCCCAAAATGATAGCGGTAGATCGGTAAGAGACATCATAGATCGCACCATATCTAATAGAGTGCGATTACGACGTTCGGACACACCATTACGCTGAGGTGTTCCAGGCGGTATGAGTTGTGAAACAATTCCACATTTCCTTAAGTGCGTGCCAAATTCGTGACTCAAATATTCCCCTCCACGATCTGATCGTAAGAACTTTATTTTCCTGTCACGTTGATTCTCAACCTCACTCTGAAATTCCTTGAACTTTTCAAAGGTCTCAGACTTGTGTTTCATTAAGTAGACATACCCATGTCTACTTAAGTCATCAGTGAGGGTGAGAACATAACGATAACCACCGCGAGCCTCAACGCTCATTGGACCGCACACATCAGTATGTATGATTTCCAATAAGTTGGTTGCTCGCTCCATTGTTCCGGAGAACGGAGTCTTGGCCATTTTTCCCATGAGGCATGGTTCGCACGTGTCAAATGATTCATAATCAAGAGACTCCAAAAGTCCATCCGCATGGAGTTTCTTCATGCGTTTGACACCAATGTGACCAAGGCGGCAGTGCCAAAAGTATGTGGGACTATCATTATCAACCTTACATCTTTTGGCATTCACATTATGAATATGTGTAACATCACGTTCGAGATTCAATAAAAATTACCATTGACCAGCGGGGCATGACCATAAAACATATCTCTCATATAAATAGAACAACAATTATTCTCGGATTTAAATGAGTAGCCATCTTGCATCAAACGAGATCCTGATACAATGTTCATGCTCAAAGCTGGTACTAAATAACAATTATTGAGGTTTAAAACTAATCCCGTAGGCAGATGTAGAGGTAGCGTGCCGACGGCGATCACATCGACCTTGGAACCATTCCCGACGCGCATCGTCACCTCGTCCTTCGCCAGTCTCCGCTTATTCCGCAGCTCCTGTTTTGAGTTACAAATATGAGCAACCGCACCGGTATCAAATACCCAGGAGCTACTACGAGCGCTGGTAAGGTACACATGAATAACATGTATATCACATATACCATTGGTATTGCCGGCCTTCTTATCCGCTAAGTACTTGGGGCAGTTCCGCTTCCAGTGACCGTTTCCCTTGCAATAAAAGCATTCAGTCTCAGGCTTGGGTCCATTCTTTGGCTTCTTCCCGGCAGCTTGCTTACCGGGCGCGGCAACTCCCTTGCCGTCCTTCTTGAAGTTCTTTTTACCCTTGCCTTTCTTGAACTTAGTGGTTTTATTCACCATCAACACTTGATGTTCCTTTCTGATCTCCACCTCCGCTGATTTCAGCATTGAATATACCTCAGGAATGGTTTTTTCCATCCCCTGCATATTGAAGTTCATCACAAAGCTCTTGTAGCTAGGTGGAAGCGACTGAAGGATTCTGTCAACGACCGCGTCATCCGGGAGAGTAACTCCCAACTGAGACAAGCTGTTGTGCAACCCAGACATTTTGAGTATATGCTCGCTGACAGAACTATTCTCCTCCATCTTACAACTGTAGAACTTGTCGGAGACTTCATATCTCTCGACTCGGGCATGAGCTTGGAAAACCTTTTTCAGCTCTTGGAACATCTCATATGCTCCGTGTTGCTCAAAACGCTTTTGGAGCCCCGGTTCTAAGATATAAAGCATGCCGCACTGAACCAGGGAGTAATCATCGCTACGCGACTGCCAGGCATTCATAACGTCTTGAGTTGCTGGGAAAATAGGTGCGTCACCTAGCGGTGCTTCAAGGACATATGCTTTCTTGGCAGCTATGAGGATGATCCTCAAGTTACGGACCCAGTCCGTGTAGTTACTACCATCGTCTTTCAGCTTGGTTTTCTCTAGGAACGCATTGAAGTTGAGGGCAACATTAGCGTGGGCCATTTGATCTACAAGACATATTGCAAAGATTTTAGACTAAGTTCATGATAATTAAGTTCATCTAATCAAATTATTCAATGAACTCCCACTCAGATAGACATCCCTCTAGTCATCTAAGTGATACATGATCCGAATCGACTAGGCCGTGTTCGATCATCACGTGAGACGGACTAGTCATCAACGGTGAACATCTCTATGTTGATCGTATCTTCTATACGACTCATGTTCGACCTTTCGGTCTTCCGTGTTCCGAGGCCATGTCTGTACATGCTAGGCTCGTCAAGTCAACCTAAGTGTTTTGCATGTGTAAATCTGGCTTACACCCGTTGTATTCGAACGTTAGAATCTATCACACCCGATCATCACGTGGTGCTTCGAAACAACGAACCTTCGCAACGGTGCACAGTTAGGGGAAACACGTTCTTGAAATTTTAGCAAGGGATCATCTTATTTATGCTACCGTCGTTCTAAGTAAATAAGATGTAAACATGATAAACATCACATGCAAATCATAAAGTGACATGATATGGCCAATATCATCTTGCGCTTTTGATCTCCATCTTCGAGGCGCGGCATGGTCACCATCGTCACCGGCATGACACCATGATCTCCATCATCATGATCTCCATCATCGTGTCTTCATGAAGTTGTCTCGCCAACTATTACTTCTACTACTATGGCTAACGGTTAGCAATAAAGTAAAGTAAATACATGGCGTTTTCATTGACACGCAGGTCATACAATAAATTAAGACAACTCCTATGGCTCCTGCCGGTTGTCATACTCATCGACATGCAAGTCGTGATTCCTATTACATGAACATGATCAATCTCATACATCACATATATCATTCATCACATCCTTTTGGCCATATCACATCACACGGCATATGCTGCAAGAACAAGTTAGACGTCCTCTAATTGTTGTTGCAAATTTTAACGTGGCTGCTATAGGTTTCTAGCAAGAACGTTTCTTACCTACGCCAAAACCACAACGTGATATGCCAATTTCTATTTACCCTTCATAAGGACCCCTTTCATCGAATCCGATCCGACTAAAGTGGGAGAGACAGACACCCGCTAGCCACCTTATGCAACTAGTGCATGTCAGTCGGTGGAACCTGTCTCACGTAAGCGTACGTGTAAGGTCGGTCCGGGCCGCTTCATCCCACGATGCCGCCGAATCAAGATAAGACTAGTAACGGCAAGTAAATTGACAAAATTGACACCCACAACAACTTGTGTTCTACTCGTACATAGAAACTACGCATAGACCTATCTCATGATGCCACTGTTGGGGAACGTAGTAGTAAATCAAAAAATTTCTATGCATCACCAAGATCAATCTATGGAGAGACTAGCAATGAGAGAGAGTGGAGTGCATCTTCATATCCTTGAAGATCGCGATGCAGAAGCGTTGCAAGAACGCGGTTGGAGGAGTCGTACACGCAGCGATTCAGATCGCGGTCGATTCCGATCTAAGCGCCGAACAACGACGCCTCTGCGTTCAACACACGTGCAGCCCGGTGACGCCTCCCGCGCCTTGATCCAGCAAGGAGGAGGGAGAAGTTGGGGAAGACAGCTCCAGCAGCACGATGGCGTGGTGGTGGAGCTTGCAGTTCTCCGGCAGGGCTTCGCCAAGCTCAACGGAGGAGGAGGGGGTGTTGGAGAGGGGGAGGGCTGCGCCTTGGATCAGGTGCTGCTGCCCTCCCTCCTCCCCTCTATTTATAGGGCAAAGGGGGAAGGGGGCCGGCCCCTCTAGATGAGATCTAGAGGGGGGGCGGCGGCCAAGGGGAGGGGGCTTGCCCCCCAAGCCAAGGGGGGCGCCCCCTTTAGTGTTTCCCCCCAACCCTAGGAGCATGGGCCCTAAGGGGGAATGGCGCCCAGCCCACTTTGGGGCTGGTTCTCTTCCACATACAGCCCATAGGGCCCTCCGGGGCAGGTGGACCCTCCCGGTGGACCCCCGGAACCCCTTCGGTGGTCCCGGTACAATACCGGCAAACCCCCGAATACTTCCGGTGACCGTATGATGACTTCCCATATAGAAATCTTCACCTCCAGACCATTCCGGAACTCCTCGTGATGTCCGGGATCTCATCCGGGACTCCAAACAACATTCGGTAACCACATACTATTTCCCATAACAACTCTAGCGTCACCGAACCTTAAGTGTGTAGACCCTACGGGTTCGGGAACCATGTAGACATGACCGAGACATGTCTCCGGCCAATAAACAACAGCGGGATCTGGATACCCATGTTGGCTCCCACATGTTCCACGATGATCTCATCGGATGAACCACGATGTCGAGGATTCAATCAATCCCGTACGCTATTCCCTTTGTCCATCGGTATGTTACTTTCCCGAGATTCGATCGTCGGTATCCTTATACCTTGTTCAATCTCGTTACCGGCAAGTCTCTTTACTCGTTCCGTAACGCATGATCCCGTGGCTAACTCCTTAGTCACATTGAGCTCATTACGATGATGCATTACCGAGTGGGCCCAGAGATACCTCTCCGTCATACGGAGTGACAAATCCTAGTCTCCATTCGTGCCAACCCAACAGACACTTTCGGAGATACCTGTAGTGCACCTTTATAGTCACCCAGTTACGTTGTGACGTTTGATACACCCAAAGCATTCCTACGGTATCCGGGAGTTGCACAATCTCATGGTCTAAGGAAATGATACTTGATATTAGAAAGCTCTAGCGAACGAACTATACGATCTTGTGCTATGCTTAGGATTGGGTCTTGTCCATCACATCATTCTCCTAATGATGTGATCCCGTTATCAATGACATCCAATGTCCATGGTTAGGAAACCATAACCATCTATTGATCAACGAGCTAGTCAACTAGAGGCTTACTAGGGACATGCTGTGATCTATGTATTCACACATGTATTACGGTATCCGGTTAATACAGTTATAGCATGAACAATAGACATTTATCATGAACAAGGAAATATAATAATAACAACTTTATTATTGCCTCTAGGGCATATTTCCAACAGGAGAAGGAATAGGCGATATAGGAATGACCAAGGGGGTTTTGCTTGCCTGGAAGCTCTGCTGAAAAGGTCTGGTCGTCGATGACGTTTTCGTACTCAGTAGTGTCGACGGCAGTCTCGGGGTCTATCAGGGGGTCGGAGAAACAATAAATACACGGCAAACAATGCAACACAAATGCTTGACATGTCAACATGTTGTGCTAGGGGTGTTCTAATGCAGTACTACGCAAGTTAGTCGGAGCGGGAAAACATCTGGAGGTGTTTTACCAGCTCCGGGCAATTATCGATCAGATGAATCGGAGGGGAATGTTCCATGTTCATCATGTTAGAGAGGGCTGATAGGTATGTGGGTGACGTATTCGTATTCGCCATATTTTTTTGATCGTTTTTCATATATAAATTATTTTCATCCGAGTTACGGTTTATTTTATATGAAGTTTCAAAGTTTTATTGAATTTCTGAAATTGGTTTAATTATTAATTTTGAATTATCCAAAACAGTAATATGTGACATCATCATGACATTAGGGTGATGTCATCGGTCAAACACAGCTGGCCAGGGACAAACCTGACCAGTTGGTCCCACTGGTCAGTGACTGATTAAATTTAACAGAGGTTAATTTAGTTAATTAACTGGTGGGACCCCACTGTCAGTGGCTAATTAGTGATTAAATTAATTAATGAATTATTTATTTATAAAGACAATTAATTAAATGTGGGGGCCACATGTCAGTGACTGGGCTGCCGAGTCAGCCGAGTTGACCAAGTCAACTCGGTCAACTGGGACCGTGGGGCCTAGCGGTCAGTGGCACAAGGTAGCCCAGGTGGCAGCCACATTGGCGTCGTCGCCGAAGTCAACCATTTCGCGTGGCGGCGAGCGTCGGGCTTCATCGGAAATCGTGCTCCGGCCATCATTTGGCGCGCGGAAGGGCTCGTTCGAACACGGGCAGAGCCGTGCATCGATCTGTGGCACTGGAAGCAGCAGGGGAGGCCGGAAGTGGCCGGGGCAGCGACGGTGGACGGCGGCGCGTATGGGAGCTCGGCGGAACGGGCGTAGCGGCGAGCAAAACGGCTGGCAAACGACACCTACAGCACCTACATGAGCTAACGAAGCGGGTGGCCGCACACATGCGACAAAAATATCATCGGAGCATCGCCGGAGACGAGCGCGGGCGGCAGAGCATTCGGTCACAGTGGAATCGGGCGGCAGAGCTCGCAAACGAGCGCATGGAGTGAGGGGGAAGAGAGGTAGACTCACTGGGCGCCTGTAGTTGAGCTTAGAGTGCTCGGGGAGGGCTTGACGGCGTCGGATTCGACGACGAACGGTGGCGGCGATTCGAAGAAGAAGAGGAAGATGGCGGTGGTGTTGGTGCTCCACGGCGTCGACCTGGAGGCGTAGGCGAAGTAGGCGACGACGGCGAGTCCGATGGACAGGTCGGCGAGGCGGACGGAGCTTGGTGGCTGCGAGCTTCACGGCGGCGAGGCTATGGCAGTGTCGGGCGAGGTGGCAGAGAGGGAGAGAGGAAGAGAGTGAGGTGAGGGAGGAGCCCAGGGGGGGTGCGGGGGTCTGCCCTTATCCACCAGACGGGTGCGGGGCGCGCGGTGTCAAGCAGGCGAGGGGGGCGTGGTGAGGTGAGCGCGCGCGCGCGACAGCGCGACAGAGGTTGAAGGAGGTGCTGCGCGGGCTAGGCCGTGGGCGCTGTAGCACGAGAGCCCATAGGCACAGTAGGTTCTTCTCCTTTTTCTTTTTCTTTTCTGTTTTTGTTTTTGCTTTTCTGTTTTGCAAAATGTTTGGCCACCATTTCACTTTTGTAAAATATGTGACTTAGCCACACAAATACAGTGCAATATCAAGCACTGCCATAAAAAGGTTTGGAGTCCAGATGTTTTCATTTGAATTTTATTTAAATGAGAATGGATTAAATGGTGCTGTTTTGGTACTGTTTCATGATGTTAGAGTCATCTAGGTAATATAGGTGATGTCGTTTTCCTGAACATAATTAATTATGGAATATTTCCAAAATTATGAACATTTTAGTTTCCAATTTGAATAAATCTTATTTTTCACTTCATATTTCAATTTAAATTTGAGTTGGAATTTGAAATGAGATATGAACCAAAGCTGATCAGGACTAGTTAATCATGATGACTTGGCATTATCAGAGGGTGATCATTGTAGCTTAATACATGGGGATGTTACACAGTCACCAAGATCTGAGCTAGGGTCGGGGCCCTATGGCTGCTCGGGCTTTCCCCGGACGACTCGGCCTCCGCCGAATCTGGTGCGGGAATCTGTCAGGGGCTACGGGACGCCGTATCTGGCGGGGTTTGGGCGTAGCCGTGGTAGGTCGATGATGTGTCTACCGGTAGTTTTGGCATTCGTTTTCCTTTTGGTTGTGTTTGGGATTCAGGTTAGAGGTTGGATGTTGGGGTGGCGACTCCGGGTGGTGGGAGTCGCGGTGCTCAGGCGAGGGCTGCTAGTAGGGTGTCGGTTGATGGTCATGGTCATGAGTATGGTGTCACGACTGGCGAGTGGCGAGCAGGAGAGGTGGTTTGGCTACCATCTCGATGGTTGGATGCACTTGGATATCGTGGTGAGGATCTCTCGAGCAGGGTGAAAGCGCATGTCCGGAGCAGGTGGTGGTGATGCCCTTGCGTGTTGTTTCCTTCATGAAGGCACCGTCGCGGCCATCTCCTCATACTTTCCTATACTCTGAGTGAAAATCATCGATCCTTTCAAGTCAGTCGACTGTGTGTCGTAACCTTTTTGAAGGCATCATCTTTGAGTCCATGACCCGCCAATCTTTCGACAGCTATGTGGTGCCGGTGGCTGTGACACTTGCAGGGGCATTGTTTGCGAAGGGATGGGTTATTCTTTGCAGGGTGCAAGGTCCGTTGGTGTGTTGGCTTAAGCTCTCGGGTGAGTTTTGGACCACCATGACGGTGTCCCGTGTCGTGTGCGTTTAGTGACAAGGCTTCCCTTCGGCGTGGAAGATTTAAGGCGGAGCAGCGTTGTACTTGGAGCAGACTGTGCCCTTCTTCATCGTCGACTATGTCTCCCTGGGTGTTATTTTGTCCATTGTTGTGTGTTACTAGTCAGTACCGGCAAACATCTAGCTTCTCTATGTGTATTTTCTGTTGCGTTTTTCCAGGGATCGAACACACGATCTCGCCGGCACTCACACAAACGCCGGGACCAAAACACATGCAAACGAATGCAGCAACAAGAAATTAGCCAGAGGCACTTATCGTGTTTATCTTTATTGCTTTTCGCAAATTTTCTGTTGTTTACAGTAGATGCCATAACCTGTTTATATAGATGCACCGCCAGATTCAATACCCGAATAATGCTACACATACATAGGTTTATGGGGGTGATACGTCTCCAACGTATCTATAATTTTTGATTGTTCCATGCTGTTATATTATCAATCTTGGATGTTTTTATATGCATTTAAAGCAATTATATATAATTTTTGGAGACTAACCTATTAATTTAGTGCCCAGTGCGAGTTGTCGTTTTCTGCCCTGTTTTTGTTTTACAGAAAATCAATACCGAATGAAGTCCAAATGCCATAAAAATTTTTGGAGATTTTTTATTGGCCAAGATAAACACTAGAAGCTTTGGGAGAGGGACAGAAGACCCAGGAGGTGGCCACGAGCCACCAGGGCGCGCCTGGGGGGGGGGGGTCATGCGCGCCATGGTGCCTCGTGGGGCCCCCTTTGATCCGTTTGACCTAATTCCAGCACTATAAATTCAGTAAAAATCAGAAACCCTCAGGGGAGTCCACGAAATACTTTTTCCACCACCGCAAGTTTCTGTTCTCGAGAGATCCCATCTGGATTCCTTCTTCGGTACTCTGCCGGAGGGGGAATCAATCACGGAGGGGCTCTACATTAACCTTGCTGCCCTTCCGATGATGCATGAGTAGTTTACCACAGACCTTCGGGTCCATAGTTAGTAGCTAGATGGCTTCTTCTCTCTTTTTGATCTTGAATACAATGTACTCCTCGATGTTCTTGGAGTTCTATCCGATGTAATCCCTTTTTGTGGTGTGTTTGTTGGTATCCGATGAATTATGAGTTTATGATCAGATTATCCATGAATATTATTTGAGTCTTTGCTGCACTCTTTTATGCATGATTATTATAGCCTCGTATTTCTTCTCCGATCTATTTATTTGGTTTGGCCAATTGAGTTGATTTATCTTGCCATGGGAAGAGGTGCTTTATAATGGGTTCAATCTTGCGGTGCTCAATCCCAGTGATAGAAAGGGACATGACACGTATGTATCATTGCTATTAAGGGTAAAAAGATGGAGTTTATTCATACGTGAGTTTATCTTGTCTACATCATGTCATCGTTCTTAAAGCGTTACTCTGTTCTTTATGGACTTAATACACTAGATGCATGCTGGATAGCGGTCGATGTGTGGAGTAATAGTAGTAGATGTAGGCAGGAGTCGGTCTACTTGTATTGGACGTGATACCTATATAGATGATCATTTCCTTGGATATCATCATGATAATTTGCTTTTATATCAATTGCCCAATAGTAATTTGTCTACCCACCATATGCTATTTTCTTGAGAGAAGCCTCTAGTGAAAACTATGGCCCCCGGGTCTATCTAAATCATATTACTAAAACCCAAAAAATATTGCTGGCATTTTCTTTTATTTATTTTGTTTTGTATTTTTGTTTCAACCTATCAATCTATCACATACAATTTGATCTTGCAATTTACCGCTGAGGGATTGACAACCCCTTGTTTGCGTTGGGTGCAAGGGTTTGTTGTTTGTGTGCAGGCACTGCTAACGAGGTGTTGTGTGATTCTCCTACTGGTTCGATAAACTTGGTTTCATAACTGAGGGAAATACTTATCTCTACTGTGCTGCATCATCCCTTCCTCTTCGGGGAAATACCAACGCAAGCTACAAGTAGTAGGAAGAATTTCTGGCGCCATTGCTGGGGAGACATCATCAACATCTATCAAGTACCTTTGCATAAACTCTCATCTCCTTGCATTTAATTTATTTAGATTTGCCTCTCGTTTTCATCTCCCCCACTTCTAAAATGTTTTTACACAAATACAAAAATATTTTTCATATTCCTTTTTCTCATTCGCTTGTTTGCTTGATTGCTATCTTGTTTGCGTAGTCACGATGTCTCTAGAAAATACAAAATTGTGTGATTTTTCCAATACTATTAATAATGATTTTATTAGTACTACTATTGCTCCTCTCTCCACTAGTGCGGAGAATTGTGATATTAATGCCGCTTTGCTAAATTTGGTGATGAAAAATCAATTTTTCGGTAGTCCTAATGAATATCCTGCATCCCATCTTAACACATTCATAGAATTATGTGACATGCAAAAGAAAAAAGATGTGGATAATGATATTTTGAAATTAAAATTATTTCCGTTTTCATTGCGGGATCGTGCAAAAATTTGGTTATCATCTTTACCACGAAATAGTATCGATTCTTGTGAAAGGTGTAAAGATGCCTTTATTACTAAGTATTTTCTAGCCGCGAAAATTATTTCACTAAGAAATCAAATCATGAATTTTAAGCAACTTGATCATGAACATGTTTCCAAATCTTGGGAAAGGATGAAATTAATGATAAGAAATTGCCCTACTCATGTCTTAAATTTATGGATGATCATTCAAAAAATTTATGCGGGATTGAATTTTGTTTCTAGAAATCTTTTAGATTCCGCCGTGGGTGGTATGTTTATGAAAATTACTTTGGGATAAGCTACTAAATTGCTTGATAATATTATGGTAAATTATTCACAATGGCATACTGAAAGAGTTCCTACTAGTAAAAAAGTGAATTCTGTTGAGGAAATTAATACTTTGAATGATAAAGTTGATGCACTCATGAAATTGGTAGCTAGTAAAAATGCTCATATTGATCCTAATGATGTGCCTTTGTCCACTTTTATTGAGCAAAATAATAATCCCATAGATGTGAATTTTGTCTCGCGAAGCAATTTTAATAACAATGCTTATAGAGGTAATTTCAACGCTAGACCATTTCTTGGAAATTCCTCTAATAATTATGGAAATCCTTATGGTAATTCTTATAATAATGATAGGATGCCCTCTGATCTTGAAATTAATATTAAATAATTTATTAATGCTCAAAAAATTTCAACACTACGATAGAAGAAAAATTGAGTAAACTTGATGATATGTCTAGGAGCATTGATAGAATTATTCATGATGTGGAAAATCTTAAGGCTAAAATTTTGCCACCCAAAATTCATATTAATGAATCAATTAAAGCTTTATATGTCTCCATGGATGAGAGTAAGAAAAGAACTGCCATGCTAAAAGCTAAACGACAATTTTTAGAAAAAACGATTCCTCCTGATTTTTATCATAGTAATGATGAGGATATTAAAATGATTAGTGTTTCATCTATTGATTCCTTTTTTAACAATATTAAACTTGATGAAAAGGGGACTGAAGAAGATTCAACTTTAGTTAATGAGCATCCCCATAGTTCGGAGGGTGAAAATCTTGATAAGAAAATTGCTAAAAGTGGGTTTGGAGAGGTAAAAACTTTAACTAGTGATGTGCCCACTCTTTTGGATTACAAATATTTTAATTATGATAATTGTTCTTTGATTGAGTGCATTTCTTTGTTACAATCCATGCTAAATTCACCCAACGCTTATGAGCAAAACAAGGCTATTACTAAACACATCGTAGAAGCCATTATGAAAGCGTTAGAAGAAAAGCTTGAAATAGAAATTTCAATTCCTAGAAAATTATATGATGAATGGGAACCCACCATTATAGTTAAAATAAAAAATTATGAGTGTAATGCTTTATGTGATTTGGGTGCTAGCGTTTCCACATTTCCAAAATCTCTATGTGATGTACTAGGTTTTACCAATATAGATGAGTGCTCTCTTAATTTACATCTTACGGATTCTACTATTAAAAAGAATTAATGATGTTTTTATCCTTGCAAATAGGAACTATGTGCCCGTTGATTTTATTGTTCTTGATATTGAATGCAATTCTTCTTGCCCAATAATACTTGGTAGACCGTTCTTACGAACCATAGGTGCCGTTATTGATTTGAAAGAAGGGAATATAAAATTTCAGTTTCCACTAAAGAAGGGTATGGAACTTTTACCTAGGAAGAAAATTAAAGCACCATATGAATACATTATGAGGGCCACTTATGGAATCAACTCCAAAGATGACAATACTTGAAACTATGCATTATGCCTAGCTAGGGGCATAAAACAATAGCGCTTGTTGGGAGGCAACCCAATGAATAAAATAAATTTTTATCTTAAGTTTCTGTTATGGTGTGTTTTTACTGTTATGATTGAGTTTTTGTGTTTTTAATTAGTGTTTGTGCCAAGTAAAGCCTTTGGGATGATTTGGAACATAATATAATTGATGCTGTTTGGAAAACAGAAAGTTTTGCGTCCAGTTCCCGAATTTTGTGTCTGTACTGGGGCGTCAAACAAATCTGAAATTTTTACACAGTATTGGTATATGAATTGCCCACATTGTCCTAATTTTTACACAGTATTGCTATTAAGGGTAAAAAGATGGGGTTTATGCATAGGTGAGTTTATCTTGTCTACATCATGTCATCGTTCTTAAGGCGTTACTCCATTCTTTATGGACTTAATACACTATATGCATGCTGGATAGCGGTCGATGTGTGAAGTAATAGTAGTAGATGCAGGCAGGAGTCGGTCTACTTGTATTGGACGTGATGCCTATATACATGATCATTGCCTTGGATATCATCATGATTATTTGCTTTTCTATCAATTGCCCAACAGTAATTTGTCTACCCACCGTATGCTATTTTCTTGAGAGAAGCCTCTACTGAAAACTATGGCCCCCGGGTCTATCTAAATCATATTACTAAAATCCTAAAAATATTGCTGGCATTTTATTTTATTTATTTTATTTTGTATTTTTGTTTCAATCTATCACATACAATTTAATCTTGCAATTTACCGCCGAGGGATTGACAACCCCTCGTTTGAGTTGGATGCAAGGGTTTGTTGTTTGTGTGCAGGTACTACTAACGAGGTGTTGTGTGACTCTCCTACTGGTTCAATAACCTTGGTTACATAGCTGAGGGAAATACTTATCTCTACTATGCTGCATCATCCCTTCCTCTTCAGGGAAATACCAACGCAAGCTACAAGTAGCAGGGGGTTTTAAAGGCAGGTGGGTTTTGATTGGAGATTAAGGGGAAGGAGGGCCCACCCCCATGAAAATCAGGGGGGAGAGGTTAGTTAGAAAGAAAGAATCCTAGTCAGCGTGTAATTGCATGTAACTCTTTGTACGTTTAGCATTATTGCTCAATACCCTAACCTAGTAGGAGTAGGGCTCACGACACTTGCCATACTTAGACACGGACACACCTATTAGATGGTAAGCGAACCGACCAATGCTAAAAATTTCCTACTCTAGTCACGCGTAGGCTACTAGTACATGACACGGACCAGTGAACTTTCCAAAAACTAATTACTGACAAGCTTGATCATGCTTATACTAATTCTAACCAAACTCAGCTAGTATCTTGTTTGGATTACTCTAACAAGCACCTCCTAATCCAAACACTCGATTCGCATACTTGGAACCAACACATCCTCTGAATTACCAGCCCACACTGATACATCTTAGCGTGCTACATGTAGACCAAACACATAGTCTCATGCAGGAACTCAACTTGATGTGTGCGCATCCATCTTCACGTTGATCTTCGTCTTCTCATCGGTTGCTTGAACACCGGGAGACACATCTCACCACCGACATCTTTGTCACATCACCCCACTGCTTTATGGTGCCAACGATCGGTAGAAAATTGTTGGGAATGGCCCGTAGTAATTTTTCACAACGGTGATGTCCTCCATCTTTGATCTAGGGAAGTTAGCTTCAATGCAAATTCGCCAACCCCTTTCGATTCTTTCATGCTCATCCTCTCGAACTCCCTCCTTAGAGCTTGTATATGCGCCTTCTTAACATGATCATCTCCAGTGTGCATCTCTTTGAGAGCCTCCCAAGCTATCTTTGCCGTATATTTCTCCGATATGGTCATGAAAACGACATCAGGCACAGTTATGGCCATGACGGTGAATGCCCCTTGGTCCTTTTTCTCGTCGACCGCAACATCGCCTTCCACCAATGTCCAGACTCCATGTGCACGCATGAAGATCTTCATCTTCGCGGCCCACACCCCATAATTATCCCCTTCAAGCATGGGGTACTGGACGGTCACACCACCGCCTCTTGCCTTCGAAGTCGACATGATCCTCTTCTTCTATTTTCCATCGCCTATGACGCAACTGGACGACGACGAAGAATCCTTTGACTCCACCATGGCGCAACTTGATGGCAAAGCCTCCAAACCTTGCTCTGATACCAATTGTTGTGTTTTCCCAGGGATCGAACACACGATCTCGCCGACGCTCACACAAACTCTGAGACCAAAACACACACACACACGAACGCAGCAACTCAAAATTAGCCAGAGGCACTTATCATGCCTCGTGTTTATCTTTGTTGCCCTTCGTATTTTTCTGGTGTTTATAGTAGACGGTATGACCTGTTTATATAGATGCATAGCCAGACTCAATACCCTAACCTAATCTGAGGTAAGTTAGTCAGCACTCCTGTGTCGCTCCCCGCAGCAGCCCGGGAGCAACCCTAAACCACCTCCGCCGCAACCCCCCAACCACACCCTACCCCTTCCCGCCGTGGCCCGGGGGCCTTCTCTCTCACGCGTGCGAGGTGCACGAGCAGCGCGAGGCAGCTCGTTTGCGGGGGTGCATGACTTGGCGTGGCGCGACCGAGCTCGTGGTAGCTAGGGGACGACGTGGTCACCGGCGACCGCGCGGTGGTGCCTCGGAGCGGCGCTGGTGCTGGTTGGCGCGGGGCGGTTCAGGAGGCACGACGAGGGCCCGTTGCATGGGTGCGGCGCGGGCGCGTGTCCGTAGATCTGGCGTGGCTCGGTGAGGGCGTGCTACGGGTGGGCGGCGCGGGACCGCAAGGGGCTCGGGCACCGCGGATCTGGCATTGAGCGGTCATGCGGTGGCATGACATAGTGCTGTTGTTTGGGCTGCGGCTCGGTGGCTCGGGATGGCAAGGAAGGGCGATTCTAGCTGCGGGTGCTGCGGATCTGGTCTTCGGCAGGCGCGATGGCACACGTGGGGCCCGTCAGCGTATCTGATGTATGGCTGCGGCCCGGAACCATGGTGGTTCTTGGCTTCAGGCAGCGCTCCTCTGTTCCTTGATGGCATGGTGTTCGGCAGGGCACAGCGGCTCGCGCTGCGTCCGGTGGTCCTTGATGTCTACTACACAACTTGTTCTTGTAGACTCGTGTTGGGCCTCCAAGCGCAGAGGTTTGTAGGATAGTAGCAATTTTCCCTCAAGTGGATGACTGATGACCCACAAGTATAGGGGATCTATCGCAGTCCTTTCGATAAGTAAGAGTATCGAACCCAACGAGGAGCAGAAGGAAATGACAAGTGGTTTTCAGCAACGTATTCTCTGCAAGCACTGAAATTATCGGTAACAGATAGTTTTGTGATAAGATAATTCGTAACGGGTACCAAGTAACGAGTGTAACAAAAGTGCAGCAAGGTGGCCCAATCCTTTTTGTAGAAAAGGACAAGCCTAGACAATTTCTTATATAAAGCAAAGTGCTCTCGAGGACACATGAGAATTTCTGTCAAGTTAGTTTTCATCATGCTCATATGATTCGTGTTCTTTACTTTGATAATTTGATATGTGGGTGGACCGGTGCTTGGGTGTTGTCCTTACTTGGACAAGCCTCCCACTTATGATTAACCTCTCTCGCAAGCATCCGCAACTACGAAAGAAGAATTAAGATAAATCTAACCATAGCATGAAACATATGGATCCAAATCAGCCCCTTACGAAGCCACTCATAAACTAGGGTTTAAGCCTCTGTCACTCTAGCAACCCATCATCTACTTGTTACTTCCCAATGCCTTCCCCTAGGCCCAAACAATGGTGAAGTGTCATGTAGTCGACGTTCACATAACACCACTAGAGGAAAGACAACATACATCTCATCAAAATATCGAACGAATACCAAATTCACATGATTACTTATAACAAGACTTCTCCCATGTCCTCAGGAACAAACGTAACTACTCAGAAAGCATATTCATGTTAATAATCAGAGGAGTAAAAATTCTCATTAAGTATCTGAACATATGATCTTCCACCGGATAAACCAACTACAAGGAGTAATCAACACTACTAGCAACCCATAGGTACCAATCTGAGGTTTTGAGACAGAGATCAGATACAAGAGATGAACTAGGGTTTGGAGAGGAGATGGTGCTGGTGAAGATGTTGACGAAGATTGACCCCCTCTCGATGAGAGGATAGTTGGTGATGATGATGGCTTCGATTTCCCCCTCTGGGAGGGAAGTTTCCCCGGCAGAACAGCTCCGCCGGAGCCCTAGATTGCTTCTGCCCAGGTTCCGCCTCGAGACGGCGGCGCTTCATCCCGAAAGCTCTTTCATGGTTTTTTTCTAGGGCAAAAACCTTCATATAGCAGAAGATGGGGTCCTGAGACCTGCAAGGTGGCCCACAAGCCACCAGGGCGTGCCCAGGGGGGTAGGGCGCGCCCCCCTGGCTTGTGGCTGCCTGGTGGGTCCCCTGTGGTATTTTCTTCGCCCACTATTTTTTATATATTCCAAAACTATTCTCCGTAAATTTTCAGGACTTTTGGAGTTGTGCAGAATAGGTCTCTAATATTTGCTCCTTTTCCAGTCCAGAATTCCAGCTGCCGGCATTCTCCCTCTTCATGTAAACCTTGTAAAATAAGAGAGAAAAGGCATAAGTATTGTACCATAGTGTGTAATAACAGCCCATAATGCAATAAATATCAATATAAAAGCATGATGCAAAATGGATGTATCAATTCCCTCAAGCTTAGACCTCGCCTGTCCTCAAGCGAAAGCCAAAATCGATAAATATGTCCACATGTTTAGAGATAGAGGTGTCGATAAAATAAAATACGGACATGAAGGCATCATGATCATCTTTAGAACAGCAATATTGACATATAATTTCTTATGCTAAAGTGACAATTCATTCACAAGGTAAAGTATGAATCAAGAACTCCATTGAGAACCAACAAACTATGATTTCAGTCATCGAAGCAATTGGAATTTATCATAACATCGGAAAGAGTCAATATATAAGAGCTTATACAGCAAATCCACATACTCAATCATCTTTTAGTCTTTCATGATTGCTAACACTCACGCGGTACTTATGAGGTCAAAGCTTCAATTGGACACAGAGAAAGATAGGGGCTTATAGTTTCGCCTCCCAACTATTTACCTCAAGCGTAATGTCAACAGTAATAACTCATGATCACCTACATCCGAGTGGATATATATGTCTAGATCATTCCCCAACACATGACGCTTGCCAAGAGAAAAAGCGATATATAGGAAATGGTGAAGATCACCATGACTCTTGCATAAAGGTAAGTACTAGAAAGTAAAACTAAAGGATAGGCCCTTCGTAGAGGGAAGCAGAGGTTGTCATGCGCTTTTATGGTTGGATGCATAATCTCTTAATGCAAAAGAACGTCACTTTATATTGCCGCTTGTGATAAAGAACTTTATTATGCAGTCTGTCGCTTTTATGTCTTCCATATCACAAGTTCGTATAAAGTTTATTTTCCTCACACTAATAGATCATACATATTTAGAGAGCAATTTTTATTGCTTGCACCGATGAAAACTTACTTGAAGGATCTTACTCAATCCATAGGTAGGTATGGTGGACTCTCATGGCAAAACTGGGTTAAGGGTGTTTGGATGCACAAGTAGTATCTCTACTTGGTGCGGAAGTTTTGGCTGATATGAGGTGGAAGCAAGCGTCACATGTTAGAGGATCCAAAACAATATAACTTCTATTCGGACATAAGCAAACATAACTCATTATGTTGTCTTCCTTGTCCAACATCTACCTCTTAGCATAAAATATTTTAATGAGTGCTCACAATCATAAAAGATGTCCAAGATAATATATTTATATGTGAACATCTCTTTCTTTATTACTTCCTTTTAATTGCAACAATGACCAATTGCTATGTTTGTCAACTCACAACAAGTTTCAATCGACATACTTTTTATATGTGAAGTCATCACTCCCCATAAGATCATTATATGATCTTTCTACTGCTTTTATTCTATTCTTCTTCGTTTTTCTTTTAGTCTCAAGATCATAGCAAGCAAGCAAAGCCCTCAATTCAAAACTACTCTTTATTATATAATTATCAGACTCGATTACATAGAGGGAACATAAAGCAAAGCTCAATGCTAGATCATACTAAAAAAACATTAATTCTACTAGATCAAGATATAACCAAAAGGATCGAACTAAGAAAAATGATGAAGGTAAAATATGTGATGATGATACGATACCGGGGCACCTCCCCCAATATTGGCACAAGCCAAGGGGAGTGCCCATACCCATGTGATTAGTTGTCTTTCTTCGGAGGTGGTGATGATGGAGTTGTTCGATCTCCGCCCTCCTGAATTCCATCTGCATCAACCAAGCATCGTCGTCCCCATTGTTGGAGGAGGAGGAAGACATGATGCCTGGCCTTGAAACCTCTGGCAGAAAATAGCTCAAAACAAAAACAGGAGATATTGTCGTGATACGAAGGTCAAAACCTTCGGGAGATTATATAATGAATTTTTACCAACCATAAGGAGTATCCTACAAGAAAAGGGAGTCCGGAGGGTACACGGAGCGGCCACAATCCACAGGGGCGCGCCCAGGGGGGTAGGGTGCGCCCTCATGGTTTGTCGCCTCCTCGTGCACTTTTCGGACTACCTCTTGTTTTTCTAATTTATTAAATATTCCAAAACAGATAAAAATTGCAATTGAGAAAGTTTTGGAGTCGGTTTACTTATCGTACCACATACCTATTCCTTTTCGGAGTCTAAAACGTTCTGGTAGGTCTCTCTAATGTACTCCTCCGGAGTTTGGTACTAATAATATTGGTTTCAACATTTATGGGGGTACCTGAGATATAATGTTTTATTCTTTGCCCGTTTACCACCTTCGGGTTTGTGCCTTCGGCGTTGTTGATCTTGATGGCACCGGAACGATATACTTCCTCGACAATGTAAGGCCCTTCCCATTTAGACAGAAGTTTTCCTGCAAAAAATCTTAAACGAGAATTGTATAGCAAGACATAGTCACCTACATTGAATTCACGCTTTTGTATCCTTTTATCATGCCATCTCTTAACTTTTTCTTTAAACAACTTGGCATTCTCATAGGCCTGGATTCTACATTCATCAAGTGAGCTAATGTCAAATAACCTCTTCTCACCAGTAAGTTTGAAATCATAATTGAGCTCTTTAATTGCCCAATAAGCCTTATGTTCTAGTTCTAGAGGTAAGTGATATGCTTTACCATAAACCATTTTATATGGAGACATAGCCATAGGGTTTTTGTAAGCAGTTCTATAAGCCCATAATGCATCATCAAGTATCTTAGACCAATTCTTTCTAGACCTATTAACAGTTTTGCAAGATCAATTTAATTTCTCTATTGCTCAATTCTACTTGACCACTAGACCGAGGATGATACGGAGATGCAATTCTATGGTTGACATCATATTTAGCAAGCAATTTACGGAAAGCACCATGAATAAAGTGTGAACCACCATCAGTCATTAAATATCTAGGGACTCCAAACCTAGGGAAAATAACTTCTTTAAGCATTTTAATAGAAGTGTTATGATCAGCACTACTAGTTGGAATAGCTTCTACCCACTTAGTAACATAATCAACAGCAACTAGAATATGAGTATACCCATTGGACTTTGGAAAAGGTCCCATGTAATCAAAACCCCAAACATCAAATGGTTCAATAACATGTGAATAATTCATAGGCATTTCCTGACATCTACTAATATTACCAATTCTTTGACATTCATCACAAGACAAGACAAACTTACGAGCATCCTTGAAGAGAGTAGGCCAATAAAAACAAGATTGTAGTACCTTGTTTGCAGTTCTATCTCTAGCATGGTATCCTCCATAGGCCTCGGAGTGACACTTGCGTAGGATATGTTCCTGTTCATGCTCAGGTACACAACGTCTAATAACACCATCTACTCCTTATTTATAGAGGTGTGGATCATCCCAAAATTAATGTCTTAAGTCATAGAAGAACTTTTTCTTTTGTTGGTATGTGAAACTAGGTGGTATAAATTTAGCAACAATGTAATTAGCATAATCAGCATACCAAGGAGCATTACAAGAAGCATTTATGATAGCTAATTGTTCATCAGGAAAGCTATCATCAATAGGTAGTGGGTCATCAAGAACATTCTCTAACCTATACAAGTTATCTGCTACGGGGTTCTCAGCACCCTTTCTATCAAAAATATGCAAATCAAATTCTTGTAGCAAGAGACCCCATCTAATAAGTCTAGGTTTAGCATCTTTCTTTTCCATAAGGTATTTAATAGCAGCATGATCAGTGTGAACAGTAACTTTCTAATCGACAATATAAGATCCGAACTTGTCACATGCAAACACAACCGATAATTTTTTTTCAGTAGTAGCATAGTTTCATTGAGCACTGTCTAGAGTTTTACTAGCATAATGGATAACATTTAATTTCTTATCAACACTTTGTCCTAGAACAGCACCAACGGCATAATCACTAGCATCACACATAATTTCAAAGGGTAGGTTCCAATCAGGTGGTTGAACAACAGGTGCAGTGATCAAGGCTTTCTTAAGAATTTCAAATGCTTCTACACAATCATCATCAAAAACGAATGGGACATCTTTTTGCAAGAGATTAGTGAGAGGCCTAGAAATTTTGGAGAAGATTTTAATAAATCCCCTATAGAATCCAGCATGACCAAGGAAACTTCTTAAACCTTTAATATCGGTAGGACACGGCATTTTTTCAATAGCATCAACTTTAGCTTTATCAACTTCAATACCTCTTTCGGAGATCTTATGCCCCAAGACAATGCCTTCATTAACCATAAAGTGGCACTTCTCCCAATTCAAAACAAGATTCGTTTCTTCACATCTCTGCAAAACTCGATCAAGGTTACTTAAGCAATCATCAAAAGAAGTTCCATAAACGGAGAAATCATCCATGAAAACCTCAACAATCTTTTCACAAAAGTCAGAGAATATAGTAGTCATACATCTTTGTAAGGTACCAGGTGCATTGCATAAACCAAAAGGCATACGTCTATAAGCAAAGGTACCAAAAGGACATGTAAAAGTGGTTTTCTCTTGATCAGATTGTGCAACAGGGATTTGAGAAAAACCAGAATATCCATCTAGGAAACAAAAGTGTGTGTGCTTAGATAACCTTTCTAACATTTGATCAATAAAAGGTAGAGGGTAATGATCTTTCCTAGTAGCATTATTTAATTTTCTAAAATCAATTACCATTCTATATCCTGTAACAATTCTTTGTGGGATCAATTCATTCTTATCATTAGGAACAACTGTAATACCTCCCTTCTTAGGGACACAATGAACTGGACTTAC
Organism: Thinopyrum elongatum; assembly: GCA_011799875.1. Lineage (NCBI taxonomy): Eukaryota > Viridiplantae > Streptophyta > Magnoliopsida > Poales > Poaceae > Thinopyrum > Thinopyrum elongatum. The sequence goes on from CM022303.1 coordinate 717,140,817, forward strand.
CCATTGACTATCAGCAATAGGATAGATTATACCTGCCTCTAGATGCTTTAATATTTCATTTCTTACCACTTCTTTCATTTTAGGATTTAACCGCCATTGATGATCAACAACTGGTTTAGCATCAGGCTCCATATTAATTTTATGATGACATAGAGTGGGACTAATGCCCTTAAGATCATCAAGAGTATATCCAATAGCAGCACGGTGCTTCCTCGGTGTTTTCAATAATCTCTTTTCTTCATGTTTTGAAAGGTTAGCACTAATAATAATAGGATATATCTTCTTTTCATCAAGATAGACATATTTCAGAGTATCAGGTAATTGTTTAAGCTCAAACACGGGATCACCCTTGGGTGGAGGGGGATCCCCAAGTATCTCAACATGCAAGTTGTGTTTCTAAATGGGATGCTGATCAAAGAAATCATATCTATTTCATTCCTTTCATTCATCTGCATATCATTTTCATGGTCTAGCAAATATTGTTCTAAAGGATCAGTAGAAGCAAGGCCAATAATTTCATCCTTACTAGGCAATTCTTTATCATGGGGTTGTCTACGAGATTTAGAGAAATTAAACTCATGGGACACATCCCCGAAACTTACTGTAACAGTTTCTTTCTCACAGTCTATTCTTAGCATTGACAGTATTCAAGAAAGGTCTACCAAATATAATGGAACAAAAATCATCTTGTGGGGAACCAAGAACAAGAAAACCAGTAGGGTATTTTACTTTCCCACACAAGACTTCAACATCTCTAACAATCCCAATTGGTGATATAGTATCTCTATTAGCAAGCTTGATAGTGACATCAATATCTTCCATTTCAGCAGGTGCAATATCATTCATAATTTCTTGATACAAGGCAAAAGGAATTGCACTCACACTAGCACCCACATCACATAAGCCATGATAACAATGATCTCCTATTTTAACAGAAACAACAGGCGTGCCAACAACAGGTCTATGTTTATCTTTAGTATCCGGTCTAGCAATTCTAGCAGCTTCATCACAGAAATGAATAACATGCCCATCGATATTATCAACCAAAAGATCTTTAACCATAGCAATTCTAGGTTCAACTTTAATTTGTTCAGGGGGTGTAGGTGTTCTAGTATAACTCTTACGAACCACAGTTGAAGCTTCAGCATGATCCTTTATTCTAACAGGGAAAGGTGGTTTCTCCATATAAGCAGTAGGAACAACAGGATCAACATTATAAGTAATGGTTTCTTCTTCAACAGTAATAGGTTCAACTACTTTCACTTCAATGGGAGGATGATATTTAAACCACTTCTCCTTGGGGAGATCAACATGAGTAGCAAATGATTCACAAAAGGAAGCTACTATCTCAGAGTCAAGTCCATATTTAGTGCTAAATTCACGAAAAGCATCGGTATCCATAAAAGATTTAACACAATCAAACTTAAGGTTTATACCTGACTCCTTACCTTTGTCGAGTTCCCAATCTTCAGAGTTGCGTTTAATTCTTTCCAATAAATCCCATTTGAATTCAATAGTCTTCTTCATAAAAGAACCGGTACAAGAAGTATCGAGCATGCATCGATTAATACGAGAAAGCCGAGCATAAAAATTCTGAATAATAATTTCTCTCGAGAGCTCATGATTGGGGCATGAATATAACATTGACTTAAGCCTCCCCCAAGCTTGAGCGATACTTTCTCCTTCACGAGGCCAAAAATTATAAATATAATTCCGATCACGATGAACCAGATGCATAGGATAAAACTTCTGATGAAATTCCATTTTCAATCGGTTGTAGTTCCATGATCCAATATCATCACATAGCCTATACCATGTCAATGCCTTCTCCTTCAAAGATAAAGGAAAGACCTTCTTCTTGACCTCATCCTCGGGCAAACCTGCAAGCTTAAATAATCCACAAACTTCATCCACATAGATTAGGTGCATATCGGGATGTCATGTACCGTCTCCTGCATAAGGATTAGCTAGCAGTTTCTCTATCATACCCGAAAGAATTTCATAATAAATATTTTCAATAGGTTCAGCAGGTTGAGGAGCAACTCTTTGCTCTTTCGGTCGAGGTGAGGATACCCCGAACAAGCCCCTCAAAGGATTATTTTCCATAGTAACAAATGACAGTAAATTTCAGCACACTATATAAATTTTTCCTTACCAAAGGTGCTTCACTCCTCGGCAACGGTGCCAGAAAAGAGTCTTGATGACCCACAAGTATAGGGGATCTATCATAGTCCTTTCAATAAGTAAGAGTGTCGAACTCAACGAGGAGCAAAAGGAAATGACAAGTGGTTTTCAGCAAGTTATTCTCTGCAAGCACTGAAATTATCGGTAACAGATAGTTTTGTGATAAGATAATTCATAACGGGTACCAAGTAACGAGTGTAACAAAAGTGCAGCAAGGTGGCCCAATCCTTTTTGTAGAAAAGGACAAGCCTGGACAATTTCTTATATAAAGCAAAGCGCTCCCAAGGACACATGGGAATTTCTGTCAAGCTAGTTTTCATCATGCTCATATGATTCGCGTTCGTTACTTTGATAATTTGATATGTGGGTGGACTGGTGCTTGGGTGCTGTCCTTACTTGGACAAGCCTCCCACTTATGATTAACCTCTCTCGCAAGCATCCACAACTACGAAAGAAGAATTAAGATAAATCTAACCATAGTATGAAGCATATGGATCCAAATCAGCCCCTTATGAAGCAACTCATAAACTAGGGTTTATGCTTCTGTCACTCTAGCAACCCGTCATCTACTTGTTACTTCCCAATGCCTTCCCCTAGGCCCAAACAATGGTGAAGTGTCATATAGTCGACGTTCACATAACACCACTAGAGGAAAGACAACATACATCTCATCAAAATATCGAACGAATACCAAATTCACATGATTACTTATAACAAGACTTCTCCCATGTCCTGAGGAACAAACGTAACTACTCAGAAAGCATATTCATGTTCATAATCAGAGGAGTAATAATTATCATTAAGTATCTGAACATATGATCTTCCACCGGATAAACCAACTAGCATCAACTACAAGGAGTAATCAAAACTACTAGCAACCCACAGGTACCAATCTGAGGTTTTGAGACAGAGATCAGATACAATAGATGAACTAGGGTTTGGAGAGGAGATGGTGTTGGTGAAGATGTTGATGGACATTGACCCCCTCTCGATGAGAGGATCATTGGTGATGATGATGGCTTTGATTTCCCCCTCCGGGAGGGAAGTTTCCCCGGCAGAACAGCTCCGCCGGAGCCCTAGAATGCTTCTGCCCAGGTTCCGAAAGCTCTCTCATGATTTTTTCCAGGGCAAAACCCTTCATATAGCAGAAGATGGGGGCCAGAGACCTGCAAGGTGGCCCACAAGCCACCAGGGCGCGCCCCTTGGCTTGTGGCTGCCTGTTGGGTCCCCTCTGGTATTTTCTTCGCCCACAATTTTTTATATATTCCAAAACTATTCTCCATAAATTTTCAGGACTTTTGGAGTTGTGCAAAATAGGTCTCTAATATTTGCTCCTTTTCCAGTCCAGAATTCCAGCTGCCGGCATTCTCCCTCTTCATGTAAACCTTGTAAAATAAGAGAGAAAAGGCATAAGTATTGTACCATAATGTGTAATAACAGCCCATAATGCAATAAATATCAATATAAAAGCATGATGCAAAATGGACTTATCAATGACCTAAGGTTTATCAATCCATGGGAGGCGTAGTATGCAGATGGTGTCGCTCAAACAACCCTGTAACCAAATACAAGAAATCTCTTTTGTCCCCAACACACCCAATATAATGGTAAATTGTATAGGTGCACTAGTTCGGCGAAGAGATGATGATAAAAGTGTAGTATGGATAGTAGAAATATATTTTTATAATCTGAATAAATAAACAGCAAGGTAGCAAATAGTAAAAGTGAGCACAAACGGTATTGCAATGCTTAGAAACAAGGCCTAGGGTTCATACTTTTGCTAGTGCAATCTCTCAACAATGTTGACATAGTTGAATCATATGTAAATCCCTCACGTGCGACAAAGAGTTCACTCCAAAGTCACAAATAGCGGAGAACAAATGAAGAAATTATTGTAGGGTACGAAACCACCTCAAAGTTATCCTTCCCGATCAATCTTATGAGCCATCCCCATTGATTGTCACGAACAGCCCTAGAGTTCGTACTAGAATACCTCCTTAAGATACACATCAACCAAAACCCTAATGTCACCTAGGCACTCCAATGTCACCACGAGTACCCACGGGTTTGATTATACGATATGCATCACATAATCTCAGATTCATCTATTCAAACCAACACAAAGAACATCAAAGAGTGCCCCAAAGTTTCTACCGGAAAGTCAAGACGAAAACGTGTGCCAATCCTTATGTATAAATCCCCAAGGTCATGGAACCCGCAAGTTGATCACCAAAACATACATCAAGTGACTCAAGTGAATATCCCATTGTCACCACAGGTATCCATATGCAAGACATACATCAAGTGTTCTAAAATCCTTAAAGACTCAATCCGATAAGAAAACTTGAAAGGTAAAACTCAATTCATCACAAGAAGATAGAGAGGGGAAAACTCCATATGATTCATCTATATCAACAAAGCTCGCGATAAATTAAGATCGTGCCATCTTAAGAACACGAGAAAGAGAGAGATCAAACACATAGCTACTGATACAAACCCTCAGCCCCGAGGGTGAGCTACTCCCTCCTCGTCATGGAGACCACAGGGATGATGAAGATGGCCTCCGGTGATGATTCCCCCTTCCGGCAAGGTGCCGGAAAAGGGCTGTAGATGGGATCTCTCTGGTACAGAGGCTTGCGGTGGCATAAAAACACATCTAGGTTAACTTTTGGGGGTTTCTCAATATATATGATTTTTTTGCATTAGAATCACGCGAAGAAGGGCACAGGGGGCCCACGAGGCATCAAGGCGCGCCTGGGGGGTGGCGCGCCCTGGTGGCTCGTGGAGCCCCTGTGGGTCTTCTGGCCTCCTCCCAAAGCTTCTAGTGTTTATCTTGGCCAATAAAAAATATCCAAAAAGTTTCGTGGCATTTGGACTTCGTTTGGTATTGATTTTCTGTAAAACAAAAACAGGGCAGAAAACAGCTGCTGGCACTGGGCACTAGGTCAATATGTTAGTCCATGAAAATCATATAAAAGCAATGTAAAAGTGCAACAAAATCATACAAAACTATAATAAACATGGCATGAATACTTCATAAATTATAGATATGTTGGAGACGTATCAGCATCCGCAAGCTTAATTCCTGCTCATCCTCGAGTAGGTAAATGATAAAAGAAATAATTTATGAAGTTTGAATGCTAGCATAGTGCATAAATTTGGTCAATGATAATTTCAATCACTTTTCCTAGCATCATGACAGCAACTTTTTCTCATAAAAGTCAACGTGATAAAGTAGCAATTGAAAACAAAAAATTTCATGTGGAATGCTACCTATCATAATCATCATATATTCTTTTCTTTTATAGCATGGACATTGGACTTGAATGATTCAAAGCAAGATCATTATTATAACATCAATATTTATTATCATAAAACTTCTCATGAGCAAGTAACAATTTATCACAACAATGAAGTATAAGGCATAAACTTTCTTGGAAACTAACAAACTATTCTAGTCAACAATGCAATTGCAATTCATCATATTTTCAAGAAGGGTCTCATGTAGGAGCTTTTTAGCAAGTCCACATACTCAACCATCATTTAGTCTTCTATGATTGCTAACACTCACGACATATATATGGAGCAAAAGTTTCAGCTAGACACATAGAAATATAGGGGCTTGTGATTTCGCCACCCAACTTATTCACCTCAAGGGTGATGTCAACAATAATAACTCATGATCACTCATATCCAACTGGATATATGTGCCTAGATCTTTCTCAACCACATGATGCTTGCAAAAGAGAAAAACAGAAAGGAAGTAGAGGAGAACACTATTGACTCTTGCATAAAAAGTAAATACATAAAAGTAAATGCATAAAAGTAAAAGATAGGCCCTTCGCAGAGGGAGGCAGAGGTTGTCATGCGCTTTTTATTTTTGGATGCACAAGCCCTTAATGCAAAGGAATATCATGTTATATTGCCCTTTGTGATAGCAACCTTTATTATGCAGTCCGTCGCTTTTATTTCTTTACCATCACAAGTTCGTACAATAAAGGTTCAGACATATTTAGATGCAATTTTTATTGCTTTTTGCACCGATGACAACTTACTTGAAGGATCTTATTCAATCCATAGGTAGATATGATGGACACTCATGAGAAGAAACTAGGTTTAAGGGTTTTGGATGCACAAGTGGTTTCTCTACTTAGTGCGGATTTTTGGCTAGCAAAGATATTGGGCAAGCACCAGATGTTGGAGGATCTATAACAATATAACTTCTATGTGAATATGAACAAACATAATTCATTACATTGTATTCCTTGTCCAACATCAACATTTTGACATAAAATACTTAATGGGGGCTCACAATCATAAAAGATGTCCAAGATAGTATATTTGCATGCGAATCTTCTCTTCCCTTATTAACCTTTTCATGAATTGCATCATTGACTAATGCTATGCTTGTTAACCTCCAATAAATTTTACCACTTATACCTTTATTTATGTAATGTAATTACTTTCCATGGGACAAGCATATGAAGCATATAAATTTCAATTTTATGATATTCAATTCATTTCAAAAATTTACTTATAGGATATAAGTGAAGAACAAGAGTAAATGACAAACTACTCCAAAAAGATATAAGTGAAGACCAAATGAGTAGTTAAGTAATTAAGTAGCTATGTGAGGACTCTCTCTCATTAATTATTTTTCAGATCTTAAGTATTTTATTCAAACAGCAAGAAAAAAAATGACATTCCAAGGATAGCAGATATCATGTGAAGAAGCAAAAACTTAGGCTCAACCAAAACTGACCGATAATTGTTGCTGAAGAAAGGTGGGATGCCTACCGAGGCATCCCAAAGCTTAGATGCTCGAGACATCTTGAAATATTAATTTGGGATGCCTTGGGAATCCCCAAGCTTGAGCTTTTGTGTCTCCTTAATTCCTCTCATATCATGGTTTTCCTAAATCTTAAAAACTTCATCCACACAAAACTCAACAAGAACTCGTGAGATAAGTTAGTATAAATCAACTCAAAACCTTAACATTCTCTACTGTAGCAAATCACAAAAATTATAATTAAACATTGAATACTAAATGCCTCTTCATATTTAATACTCCTATCCACAAATATAAACATTAAACATGCAAACATATGCAAACAATGCAACTATAACAGCAATCTGCCAAACAGAACAGTCTGTAAAAGGGGAATAAGAATCCATACTTCCCTTACTCCAAAAATTCTGAAAAATTACCAAGTGACATAAAACTCATGCAAGCTTACTGTGTAAAAATTTCAGATTTTTATCATGTTCTGATTATTCAGGAATATTCTGGACATAACAGAAAACTTTCTGTTTTCAAACAGCAACACATGAACTTGCAAACTGGGCATGGTAAAGGCTATAATTGGAATTTTATTGAACTAAAAGATACAAAACATGATTATCGATAGCATCAAGCAAATATAAACAGAAAAAAATGTTTCTCCAAGCAAAACTCATATTATGTGATGAATAAAAATATAGCTCCGAGTGAGGTTACCGATAGTGTTGAAGACGAAAGAGGGGATGCCTTCCGAGGCATCCCCAAGCTTAGACTCTTGGGTCTTCCTTGAATATTACCTTGGGGTGCCTTGGGAATCCCCAAGCTTAGAGTCTTGCCACTCCTTATTCTCCTCATATCGATATCTCACCCAAAATTTGAAAACTTCAATCACACAAAACTTAACGGAACTTCGTGAGAACGGTTAGTATGATAAAGAATAAACCATCACTTAGGTACTATCCAAGACGAGATTCACAATTGTTACCATTTAATTCCTACTATATTTTATCATTTCCACAATTTATATCTCATAATATAAGCTATGGAAACATTAAACAAGCAAACTATGCATTGAAAACAGAATCTGTCAAAAACAGAATAGTCTGTAATGATCTGAGCAACTACCATACTTCTGAACTCTAAAAATTCTGAAAAATTAGGACAACATCAAAAAATTTCATATCAACACTTTTTAAAAATTTCAGAATTTTATGACGCTCCAGTAAAAACTGGGAAATTAAACACTTGAGGAAAAAGTTTCTGTTTTTGCACAGAATTGAATCAACAAGTATCCACACTATCCCAAAGGTTTTACTTGGCACTTTATTGAAAGAAAACATATAAAAAATGATTACTACAGTATATTAATCATGTGAACACACTAAAACAGAAAGGATACATATTGGGTTGCCTCCCAACAAGCGCTTTTCTTTAAAGCCTTTTAGCTAGGCGTGATAATTTTGAATGATGCTCACATAGAAGTAAAGAATTGAAACGTAAAGGGAGCGTCATGAGAAATATATCAAATACATTTAAGCCTAACCCACTTCCTATGCATAGGGATTTTGTGAGCAAATAGTTTATGTGAGCAAGAATCAACTAGCATTGGAAGGCAAAACAAGCATAACTTCAAAACTTTCAACACATAGAGAGGAAACTTGATATTATTGCAACACCTACAAGCGTATAATCCTCTCTCATAATAATTTTCAGTAGCATCATGAAGAAATTCAACAATATATCCATCACATAAAGCATTCTTGTCATGATACGTAAGCATAGAATTTTTATTACTCTCCACACAAGCAATTTTCCTCTCGTTCATAATAGTGGGAGCAAACTCAACAAAATAACTATCATGAGATACTTGATTGGCATAATCCAATTGAAAATTAAAATCATGATGACAAGTTTCATAGTTATCATTATTCTTTATAGCATGCATATCATCACAATAATCATCATAGATAGCAACTTTGTTGTCATAGTCAATTGAAACTTCTTCCAAAGTAGTGGAATCATCACTAAATAAATTCATGACCTCTTCAAATCCACTTTAATCAATATAATCATCATAAATAGGAGGCATGCAACCATCATAACAAATTTGCACATCAAAACTTGGGGGACTAAAAATATCATCTTCATCAAAGCGTAGCATCCCCAAGCTTATGGCTTTGCATATCATTAGCATCATGGATATTCAAAGAATTCATACTAACAAAATTGTAATCATGCTCATCATTCATGGATTTTATGCCAAACATTTTATTGAATTCTTCTTCTATCAATTGAGCACAATTTTCTGATCCATCATTTTCAAGAAAGACATGATAAGGACGAATAATATGGGGCAACCTCAATTCCATATTTTTTCTGTAGTTTTCTTTTATAAACCAAAATAGTGATAAAACAAGAAACTAAAAGATTCGATTGTAAGATCTAAAGATATACCTTCAAGAACTCAACTCCCCGGCAATGGCGCCAGAAAAGAGCTTGATGTCTACTACACAACTTGTTCTTGTAGACTCGTGTTGGGCGTCCAAGCGCAGAGGTTTGTAGGGCAGTAGCAATTTTCCTCAAGTGGATGACGTAAGGTTTATCAATCCGTGGGAGACGTAGGATGAAGATGGTCTCTCTCAAACAACCCTGGAACACTAGTAGAAAACAGACTTTTTGTCAAAAGCATTAGTCCAGGTCTGGTTTTGAACCGGCACTAATGTGACCATTAGTCCTGGTTCGGGATGGGCATCATTAGTCCCGGTTCGTGCCGGACCTCTAGTCCCGGTTCGTGACACGAATGGGGACTAAAGGGGTGGTGGCAGGCTGGAGTTAGACTCGGGCCCCACGATCACCTTTAGTCTCGGTTCGTGTCACGAACCGGGACTAAAGATTAGACCTTTAGTCCCGGTTGGAGACACCAACCGGGACTAAAGCGTTGAGGCTTTAGTCCGGGTTGGTGTCTCCAACCGGGGCTAAAGGAGTCCGGGTTGGTGTCTCCAACCGGGGCTAAAGGTGTACCTTTAGCCCCGGTTGGAGACACCAACCCGGACTAAAGGTGTTCTGAAAGTTTCTGTTTTTAGTTTCTGTTTTAAATTGCTTATATCTTTTAGGATATTTGATGTTTTTGAGTGATTCTTTTTGCATTAGATTCAAATTTTTGTCTAGTTTCTGTTTTTGCCATTAGTTTTCAAATTTGAATGATTTAAATATGAATTTGTTCAAATTTGCTTCAACCCATAGATTGTTAATAACTTGAGTTTAAAAATAGTTTTAATTTAATTCTTTTTGCTCCTAGTCACATGTTAGATTATTGTCACAATAAGATTTATTTGGTTATTTTTAGAATAATTTAAATTAGGATTTTAATTAAAATAGTACTATTTTGCTTATATAGTTATTTTAGTCATTTGATTGTTGTTTTCTATTATTTTTAGTTATTTCTTTCTGTAGATTTTAACATGTTGTAGTATGGTGCATATTGAATGCACAAAAAGTCTGGAGTTGAAATAAGTGTAAAAAAATGAAATGCCTTTGTAACAGATAAGTTTTCGTCCGAAACCTTGATACTTCGAAGGAGATGGTCTAGTTTGTATACGAAGTGCATCCAGTTTTTGGTGTAACCCTCTCAACTTTTTAGCACATGCTATGTGGGTGAAATGATGATACCATGCCAAGTTTCAACATTTTCACTGTTCATTTGTGGTGCTTTTCAATTTCAGTGTCATTTAGCTCAAAAAAATCATTAAATGCATGAAAAATAGCAAATGAAGTTAGAAAGGGTTGAAATTTGAGAATGTGGCTTTGAATGGTGCATATTGAATGCACAAAAAGTCTAGAGTTGAAATAAGTTTAAAACAATGAAATGTCTTTGTAACAGATGAGTTTTCGTCCGAGACCTTGATACTTCGAAGGAGATGGTCCAGTTTGTACACGAAGTGCATCTAGTTTTTGCCGTAACCCTCTCAACTTTTTAGCACAAGCTATTTGGGTGAAATGATGATACCATGCCAAGTTTCAACCTTTTCAGAGTTCATTTGTAGTGCTTTTCAATTTCAGGGTCATTTAGCTCAAAAAAATCATTAAATGCATGAAAAATAGCAAATGAAGTTAGAAAGGGTTGACTCTGGCTTGGTTAACCTTAGTTGTTACTCTGGCTAGGACGGTGCTAGCAGATGTAGTCGATGGTAGGATTGGATGGACACCAACCCGGACAAAAGGGGTTCTGAAATTTTCAAACTCTACCCCCCCCCTATCGCCATTTCAGTTTAAAAAAAAGAAAATGATAAAAACTTCAAAAATTAAAATCCTTCGAGATGTAGTTATGTTAGTACATCTACTAGTTAGGAAAATTAAAAAACATATATTTCGTCATGTTTTGCAAAAAAATGTTATGAAAAAGTAAAACGGCTATTACTTTTGCATACGATGTCGAAAAAAAAACGTATAATATATCAAAATGTTTAGCACAAGAAGTCGGTTTTGATTTCAACAGCCTTTGGCAGTTTTGCAATTTTTAGAATCCTCAAATTCCGAAAGGAAAAAAAATTATCATCAAATTTTAATTTTTTTAAAAAAAATAGATGGTGTCATATTTGGATTCCTCACATTTTTCTGATAATAATGGATATATTATTTGTCGAATTTCGATTTACAGATTTAAAGATATTAATTATGCCATATTAAATGAATAAATGGCAAAAAATGAATAAAATAATATTATTACTTATTTTGTTTTCATTGAAATTCAATTTTTATTATTACTTATTTTGTTTATTTTAATAATTGTTTGGAATTCAAAAAATTAAATCATGTGACATCAAGACCTAAGGGTTAATAGGATTGATAGATTACTATTGTTAGGAAAACAACAAGTGCAGACTTGAAAACTAGGGGTGATAGAACCTGAAAGTTAAGCATGCTGGGGCTGGAGCAGTGAGAGGATGGGTGACCGGCCGGGAACTTAGACTATTTGGAATGAGTGCTCCACGCTGGAGCATTGAGGAGGGGTGATTAGAGATTAAATTGTCAAATAATTCAAAGATTTGAAAATCGGAAAAAAAAACTTAAAAACATATAAAAAATTCAAAAAAATTCCTTTAGTCCCGGTTGGTGTTACCGGGACTAAAGGTCCTCTAGCCCCAGCGCACGAGCGCAACCACATGGAGGGCCTTTAGTCCCGGTTTGTGACCAACCGGGACTAAAGGGGGGGGGGGGCTTTAGTCCCCACCCTTTAGTGCCGGTTGCAAAACCGGGACTAAAGGCCCTTACGAACCGGGACTAAAGGCCCGTTTTCTACTAGTGCAACCAAATACAAGAAATCTCTTGTGCCCCAACACACCCAATACAACGGTAAATTGTATAGGTGCACTAGTTCGGCAAAGAGATGATGATAAAAGTGTAGTATGGATAGTAGAAATATATTTTTATAATCTGAATAAATGAAAACAGTAAGGTAGCAAATAGTAAAAGTGAGCACAAACGGTATTGCAATGATTAAAAACAAGGCCTAGGGTTCATACTTTCGCTGGTGCAATCTCTCAACAATGTTGACATAGTTGAATCATATGTAAATCCCTCACATGCGACAAAGAGTTCACTCCAAAGTCACAAATAGCGGAGAACAAATGAAGAAATTGTTGTAGGGTACGAAACCACCTCAAAGTTATCCTTCCCAATCAATCTTATGAGCCATCCCCATTAATTGTCACGAACAGCCCTAGAGTTCGTACTAGAATAACACCTTAAGATACACATCAACCAAAAGGTTTGATTATACAATATGCATCACACAATCTCAGATTCATCTATTCAAACCAACATAAAGAACTTCAAAGAGTGCCCCAAAGTTTCATGGAACGTGTGCCAACCCTTATGCATAAATCCCCAAGGTCACGGAACCCGCAAGTTGATCACCAAAACATATGTCAAGTGACTCAAGTGAATATCCCATTGTCACCACAGATATCCATATGCAAGACATACATCAAGTGTTCTCAAATCCTTAAAGACTCAATCCGATAAGAAAACTTCAAAGGGAAAACTCAATTCATCACAAGAAGATAGAGAGGGGAAAACATCATATGATTCATCTATATTAACAAAGCTCGCAATACATCAAGATCGTGCCATCTCAAGAACACGAGAAAGAGAGAGATCAAACACGTAGCTACTAATACATACCCTCAGCGCCGAGGGTGAACTACTCCCTCCTTGTCATGGAGATCGCCGGGATGATGAAGATGGCCTCCGGTGATGATTTCCCCCTCCGGCAGGGTGCCAGAAAAGGGCTGTAGATGGGATCTCTCTGGTACAGAGGCTTGCGGTGGCGTAAAAACTCATCTAGGTTAACTTTCTGTGGTTTCTGAATATATATGATTTTTTGGCGTTGGAATCACGCCAAGAAGGGCCACAAGAGGCTCACGAGGCACCAAGGCGCGCCGGGGGGGGGGGGGGTGGCACGCACTGGTGGCTCGTGGAGCCCCTGTGGGTCTTCTGGTCTCCTCCCAAAGCTTCTAGTGTTTATCTTGGCCAATAAAAAATCTTCAAAAAGTTTCGTGGCATTTGGACTTCGTTTGGTATTGATTTTCGGTAAAACAAAAACAGGGCAGAAAATTGCAACTGGCACTGGGCACTATGTCAATATGTTAGTCCATGAAAATCATATAAAAGCTATGTAAAAGTGCACCAAAATCATACAAAACTATAATAAACATGGCATGAATACTTCATAAATTATAGATACGTTGGAGACGTATCAGTCCTACGTCCGGACGGCCATTGATGGATCTGGTGCCTCATGCTGGAATTTGGTTGCCGGTGGTCTCCGCGAGGTACAGTTGGTTGCGGCGGATCTCAGTGCTTCTTCATCGACGGGCAGATGCGATGGCAGTGGTGGTTGGCGGGCTTGCCGGCGTTAGTGCGGGTTGAATTTTGTCTGAGGTTGTGTTGAGTGCTTGGGTGAAGACCCTGTCTCGGCTTTGTGCCGTGCCCCTTGATCCTGTGCGATCAGATGATGGCGGCGCCTTGGTGTCGTATTCCCCCTTGGGGGCTTCGTCTTTGGAGCTGGGCATCGACAAGCAGGACCAGTGGAACAACGGTGTTGGTGTCGAGACTTCTGTGGCAACGATGATGGGAGGAGCGATGTCAGAGACGCGGCAATGGTTGAGGTAGTCGGCTCTTCTCCGGCGTGTCCGCGGGATTGCCTCGACTTGTTTGTTGTTGTGAAGTCAAAGTTGTGGTGGCGGGGTCCCGGTGGCGTATGATGACGGGCAGCAGGTGGTCTGTTCAGTGATTTTCATCGGCGCTAGCCGTGCCTAGTTCTCCTTCGTAGTTCTCCGTCAAAGTTGGAGCTGCGCGGTCTGGTCGCAGGTGGCTGAGTTCTGGCGCAGTTCTTCATTTAGCTCGACACGTCCTCTACATTGTGGGTTGGGTCGACGATCGCATACGGCGAAGTCGGAGTCGTCTGCTCATGGCTTAGGGATGGCGATGACGCCTTCAAGAGGAGGAGTGATGACGATGACGCCTGTGTGCTGTCTCGATGAGGCCCTCTTTGGAGAGGTGTGCGTGGGGTATCCTGTGTGTGCCGCTCAGCAGTTTGTGATGGTTCTCGCCTGGTTTTTCACTAATTAACTGGGCAATTCTCTTCTGATTAATTAATGGATGAGGCAAATCTTTTGCCTCCATTTCAAAAAGGAAAAAAAAATACCCTAACCTAGTAGGAGTAGGACTCATGATACTTGCCATGCTTTGACATGGACACACCTATTACTAGGTGGTAAGCGAACCGACCAATACTAAAACTTCCCTACTCCCTTTGATCTATATTAATTGTCGAAGCGACAATTGACAGGGAGTACTTTAGTCACACGTAGACTATCAGTCCATGACACGGACAAGTGAAGTTTCCAAAAATAATTACCGGCAAGCTTGATCACGCTTATACTAATTCTATGCAAACTCAACTAGTATCTTGTTTGGATTACTCTAACACTGTAAATTGGATAACACTTTCTCTCTTTCCGCCCATGGGCGTTAAGCGTTATTAAGTTAACGCCGGGCTTCGGTCGTTCGAACTATGCCCACCTATATATACACACAGTCACACACACGAAGCGCGCACGGTACCATTGCAAAACGACCAACCCACGTGTGCTGTCCAGCAAAGTACTACGTAGGAGCAACTAGCATTTAGATACTATGGGGAGCGTCGGTCCGTCCTTAGCTATGGGGAGCGCACCACCTGATCCCTCGACATTCGCCGCGGAGTCGCGCGCGGTGGTCGACTTCCTGGACGGCTACTACCGCGACGTCGGGAGCTACCCTGTCCGGTCGAACGCCGAGCCAGGGCGCCTCCGTGCACTTCTACCTGACGCCACGCCCGAGGACGGTGAGCCGGTGGACGCGATACTGGAGGACGTACGGCGGCACATCGTCCCTGGGCTGACGCACTGGCAGAGCCCCAGCTTCTTCGCCTACTACCCGATGAACGCGAGCACAGCCGGATTCGCCAGCCAGATGCTCTCCACCGGCCTCAACGTCGTGCCGTTCGCATGGGTTGCCTCGCCCGCCGCGACCGAGCTCGAGGGCGTCGTGGTGGACTGGATGGCCAAGCTGGTGGGCCTCCCGGAACGCTTCCTTTTCTCCGGCGGCGGCGGCGGCGTGCTGCACGGGAGCACCTGCGAGGCCGTGGTGTGCACGCTCGCGGCCGCGCGCGATCGCTCGTTGAGCAGGCTCGGCGGCCACGAAGGCATCCTGAGGTTGGTGGTCTACGCCTCGGACCAGAGCCACGCTACCTTCCAGAAGGGCGCCAGGATCGTAGGGATCCCGCCGTCCAACTTCCGCATCATCCGGACATCGGCCGCGTCCGGCTACGGCCTCACCACTGACAGTGTCCGCGAGGCGGTGGAGGCCGATGCGGCTAAAGGGCTCGTGCCACTCTACCTGTGCGCCACCATCGGCACGACTGGGCTCGGCGTGGTCGACCCGGTGGGCGACCTTGGGGTGGTAGCGCGACGGTACGGCATGTGGCTACATGTTGATGCCGCATACGCTGGAAGCGCGTTGATCTGCCCCGAGTTCAAGGATTGCATCCACGGCGTCGAGCTTGCGGATTCCGTGAGCATGAACCCGCACAAGTGGTTCCTCACCAACATGGACTGCTCTTGCTTATGGGTGGTGAGCCCAGCCGCGCTGACCTCAGCTCTTTCTACCAATCCAGAATACCTGAACAATGTTAGCGGAGAAAGTCTAGCTGAGGTGGTCGACGACAAGGACTGGCAGATTGCACTTTCACGTCCCTTCCGCGCCATGAAGCTGTGGGTGGTCTTGCGCCGCTACGGCGCGGCGGGCGGGCATGAGGGCATACATACGGAGGCACGTCGACATGGCCAGGTGGTTCGTGCGGGCGCTGGAGGCCGACGAGAGGTTCGAGGTGGTGGTGCCGAGGAGATTCTCCCTCGTGACCTTCCGCCTCCGCCCAAGGCACGAGAGGGACGACACCGTGGAGGCCTTGAACCGCAAGCTACTGGCGGCTATCAACGCTAGCGGGCGGGCCTTCATGACACACTTTGTTGTGGATAACAAGTTTGTTATCCGCTTGGCCGTAGGCGGGGCCATGACTGAGATGTGTCACGTCAGGGATGCATGGGAGCTTGTCCAAGAGAAGGCCAGTGAAATAGGCATCACTCCGAGCACTAAAACATAAATAAAATTCATGCACAGAAAAATAAATAAAACCCAACCAATAAAAGGCTTTTTTTTATTCTGATATGTATGGTAAGAATATGAAGCACGAATAACCACGTAAAATGTATTGTAAAGTGGGCTTGTATACTCACGCTGTGGACTAATATTGTAAACGTTTATCCACGAGTGTAGATGGATGGAGAGATTACTTTTTTTTGAAAGCAACTTGCTTTATTACGCATCAACATGGGCACTCTCGCCTGATACAATCACAGCTAGTTCAGCTGGTACATCATTATCAAATACAAGAGCACCCTCCATATTGGAGTTTAAGCCTAGCTGTGCTAAACAGTGGGCCGCATAATTCACTTCACGGGAGCAGTGTGTGATCTCACACATAGAGAACCACAAATTTCTCTGGACCTTGATATCTTCAATCAGCTGCGCCTCCCTGGAAAAGTCTGGCTTTCTTCGGTTTAGCGCCTGCGCCACAAGCATTGCATCAGTCTCAATCTGCAGCCTCACCACGCCCAGCTCAGCAGCCACGTCCAGAGCCATCTCAACAGCTCGCAATTCCGCACCAAAGGAATCAAAGACCTGAGAGATCCGTCCTGCCCGAGCTGCAATGATTTCTCCGTGGTTATTCCTTGCGACGACACCCCAGGCTCCCATTGCTTGATCAGATACGAATGCGGCATCCACATTAAATTTTATAATCTCTACTGGTGGCGGCGCCCACCTCAGATTCTCCTTCGTTTTTTGTGGTTGCTGTTTGCCAAAGCAGCCCTGATATTCCGCCGCAGTGCATGCAGCCCTGTGCACAAAGGCGTGGACCTCGAGCGGCTTCTCCCCCTCTCTGATTTTGTTTCTCTGTGTCCACCACATCCACCACATGATGATTATTTCCATCCTATGCAGCTCTGGAAGCTTCCACAACGCATCCATTGTTTCGGTTATGCTACCACAACCTTCGAGCTGCACCCGGATGTGCTCTGCCTTCATTTCCCTCCACACTGACTTGACCTCCCTGCACTCCACAAACAAGTGTTTCCCTGACTCCGGACTGGAGTTGCATAAGAAGCACCAGTGATCCTCAATCTTCACTCCCCTTCTTGCTAGAATATCTTTGGTCGCTAGGGTGTTGTGAGCACATCTCCACATAAAGTGTTTTATTGACCCCGGACAAGGCATTCTCCAGGTCCTCTTCCATCTCACATCCCCCTCATCGTTCAAAATACCTCCCCCGGGAGCATTGGCTGGGCCATCATTTCCTTCATTTTCCATGACTGCCCGGTGCAGTTTATAGGCTTGTTTTACCGAAAACTCTCCCTTTGTGTCAAAGTGCCATGCCTGGAAATCCTGTGAACCCTCCCGTAGTGGCATCTTTAAAATTAGTTCTGCATCCTCCTCCCAGAAAGTGTCTTTTACTAACTCTTCATCCCATTGGCCATTACCCGGTTCAATCAAATCTGAAACTTTTGTCAGGATATTGCCTCCTCTTGGTGTGATGACTCGGCGTGTCCAAGCTCGTGGTATCCACGGGTCCTTCCAGCTATCAACATTTACGCCATTGCCTATCCTCCAGACCACTCCCTTTTTCACGAGGTCTACACCATGCAGAATACTTCTCCAGGC
Organism: Thinopyrum elongatum; assembly: GCA_011799875.1. Classification (NCBI taxonomy): domain Eukaryota; kingdom Viridiplantae; phylum Streptophyta; class Magnoliopsida; order Poales; family Poaceae; genus Thinopyrum; species Thinopyrum elongatum. The sequence goes on from CM022303.1 coordinate 717,159,103, forward strand.
GTAGGACATGTTCCCCTCCGTCCCTGCATCCAGCACGCTTGTCTTGGGATAATACTTAGCTTTTAACAAGCGGGCGCACAAGCTCTCCGGATTTTGGAGTAGCCTCCAAGCTTGCCGAGCCAGCATTGCGACATTAAAGGAATGGATATCACGAAAGCCCAGACCTCCTCTACCCTTTGGTTTGATCAACTTGGGCCACCCGATCCAGTGAATTTTGTTCTCCTTCTCCTGCTGACTCCACAAGTAGCGTGCAATCAAAGTACTCAACTCGTCACAGAAAGTTCTGGTAAGGTAGAAGCAAGACATGGCAACAATCGGTATTGCTTGCGCAACTCCTTTCACAAAAATTTCTTTACCCAGCCGAGACAGGCATGTCTCATTCCATCCTTGCATTCTACTCCAAATTGAGTCCTTTATATACGCAAAGGCCTTTCTCTTGGACCTTCCTATATATACCGGCAATCCCAGATACTTTTCATTGTATGCTTCACTCTGGATATTTAAGGCGCCTTTCACCACTCCTTTGGACTGCACACTGCTATTCTTACTGAACATGATGGCAGATTTCTCATGGTTGATACACTGACCCGGGCATCGTTCGTATACTGCAAGAATGCGCTGTAGCTCTTGGGCTTGAATCTCATTGGCTTTCATCATCAAAACTGAGTCATCCGCGAAGAACAAATGGGTGAGCGACGGCGCCCCCGGGCAAATCTGAACCCCACTGAACATTCTTCTTCTCTGGGACTCCTTGATCAGAGCGGACAAACCTTCAGCACACAAGACAAACAAATAGGGCAATATCGGATCGCCTTGTCTCAGTCCTCGTGATGGCTCGAATTGATATGAGAAAGCCCCATTTACTTTAATTTGGTATCTCACCGTAGTGACACACTTCATCACCAGATCAACCCAGAGATTACTAGGTATGTACCTGAATTTAATTGTGTGCACAAGTTCGAATCTACGGATTAACATTGGGTGTGTAATAAGCGGTTCCTTCAATTGAATGAATGTAGTGTTCTACTGTTCTCTATAGTTCTCTGTGCCATCGGAATTGTGAGAGGGGGGGGGGTGTTGGGGGTGGGAGGGGGGAAGGGATCTGGCTTAATCATCCAACTTATTGGGTGGTTGGCATATCGTTCACGATGTTATGAGGCCCACGGGTCAGAGAATCCCAATCCTAGAATTATAAGAATGGGTTTGGTTCTTGGCTGAACATACAACATGGTTTAGCGTCTAGTGCTACAATATGTGAGGAACTAGAAGGTATACTGTTCAGGAAGTTAAGGCCTCTTTGTTTCACAGAGGGTGGTTGGCATATCGTTCACGATGTTATGAGGCCCACGGGTCAGAGAATCCCAATCCTAGAATTATAAGAATGAGTTTGGTTCTTGGCTGAACATGCAACATGGTTTAGCGTCTAGTGCTACAATATGTGAGGAACTAGAAGGTATACTGTTCAGGAAGTTAAGGCCTCTTTGTTTCACAGAATTTTCAAAACGCAGGTATAGAAATAAGAAAAGAATAGGGAACTGAGCTTAGCTCAGATTGCTAGGTTCCTTGTGGTGGAAACTGCCCATCAGGGTTCAAATCCTAGATTCCAGGCTTTCTGGCGCTATTCTTTCAGCGATATGGCGTGCACGTCAACTACGAGGCGTCTATGTCGACTTCATCAATCTCGAGATCTGCCGGCTCAATCTCTCGGAGGTGCTCATAGAGGTAGGGTGTGCGTGAATGCGTTCGTAGGGGTGAGTGTGTGTGTGTGTGAGCGTCTGCATTTGTACCGTGTTTCTAAAAAAAAGCCACAACAATAGAGTTTCATGACATACTGAATTGTACATGATTATATGATGGTTTGATTGTGCATAGGAAAAAAAATAGTAATCTTGATATGAGCTTGGAGTGGGTGGAAAATTTCCTATAAAATGTAGTACACATGAACCCTAAGAAAACATTCCTATGGATTGCAATTCTACAATAAACAACAAACATCGGAAATATTCCCAACGATTAGAATCCTGAAAAATTTCATTGAAAATCTTTTGAATCAAGGAGACCCTTAGCTACAGGAAAGCTGGATTACTTGGAATGGTCTAGCACACGTATATGTACATTAGATAATTGGTCGTGCTGCGGACGTACAATCTAGAGTGGCTTTTTTTTTTTTTTGACATGAATCTGGAGTGGCTTAAAAAAAGAAGAATCTAGAGTGGCTGTTAGTTTATCGTGAAATTACTGCAAACTATCTTCTACGATCTGCAGACGTACCATCTACTGTTGTTTAAAGATGGCTTCATGTCGCAAAACCTATATCTCGCTTAGTGCGAGTGCTCCTTCCGTCTCGCCTGAAGCTTTGTCCCCAGCTGGGCCAGCCCATTGTCGTCTATTTTCTTTTTCGTTCGTGGTTTTCTTCTGTGTGGGTTTCTTCTCCGGTATTCACAGTTGGGGTCCCTTTTTTTTGGTATTATTTTTTTATTTCTTCACTGGTATTCTTGTGGTCTTTTTCTTTTTCTTTCTTTTTGGTTTTCTTTTGTTCCTTCATCGGTTTTTCTTTTTTGCACTGTTTTCTCTCTGGTTTTCTTTTGTTTCTTTCTTTGGTTTATTCTTTTCTTTTTCTATTTCCTTTATAGCTTCATGTTTTTTTTTGTTTCTTTCTCAGTTTTCTTCGTTTGTCTTCGGTTTTGTTTTGTTTTTCTTTGTTTCCCATAGTATGGCGCGAGACTGTTGGCAACACATCCACGTGACCTGTACTTAATTAACAAGCACAGTTTCCGTTTTTCTTCGTTTCTGAGATGTTTTTTTTTCTTTTTTTGGTTTTCACCGCTTTTCTTCAACACATATCTACATTTTTCACACACATTTTTACATTTTACGTATACATCACTAACATTTTTTTATACATGTTTAATATTTTTCAAATACATGATTAACATGTAAAAAGAATATGTTTGATGACTACTTTTTTCATACACATTGTACATTTTCGGTATATATCAGGAACATTTTTTAATACATGCTAAACATTTTTGAAATATATGATTAACATTTTTTTATAGATGATCAACATTTTAAAAAAATTATGTTTTAAGTTTAAATTTTTTAATACACGTTCTACATTTTTTGATACATTAGGAACATTTTGTAGTATATGTTTACAAATTTTCAAATCGAAGATTAACATTTTTTTTTCAAATATTTGTTTGTGACTACTTTTTTCATACACATTGTACATTTTTGGTATATATCAGGAACATTTTTTTATACATGGTTAACATTTTTGAAATATATGATTAACATTTTTTTGATACACGATCAACATTTTTTAAAATTTATATTTTTAAGTTCAATTTTCTTTAATACACGTTCTACATTATTTGTATACATCAGGAACATTTTTTATTCACATTTAATAATTTTTAAATAGATGATTAACATTTTTTTCAAATGCTTGATTAACATTTTTTAAATACTTGATCAACTTTTTCATACACATTATATTTTTTTTGTATACATTTTTCGTATAAATGAGAAACATTTTTTCTAAACACATTTAACATTTTACAAATGATAGATTATCATTTTTCAAATGTTTTATGTAGAGTGTTTTTTGTAATATATATATTTAGAATATTTTGGAAGTATAAACCAAAAGTAAAACAAGAAAGCAAAAAACAAAAACAAAAAATATGAAAAAAGAAGAAAAAAATGAGGCTATGGCCTCCTGCGAGCTGGGCTGGCCCAGTCTTGCCCTCCCTCAGGCAAGGGTGCCCTACGTCTCGCGTCCATCGAGACATAGGTGCTCCCGCTTCGTGTTGCCATTATCATGTTCCTAGAGCCGATGGGCCTCCAACTCCATCCGCATCTTGCCTGCCCGCTGGGCCTTCTGACGCTTCCTCTTCTGGTCTCTCTCCTGGTCTCCTTAGCACCTTATATGGGCTAGCCATAACACAGCCTATTTACAACCTTTTTTCCCAGAAAATAAGTATTTTGATTAATAGATGAAAAGAAATGTATAAACATGAACATTCGTCTGTATGAAATAATCGCATATTTGAAAAATGTTCGTGTATGCAAGAAAGTATATTCATGCATTGAAAAAAGTTCATGAGCTTTTAAGAAAAAAAACTTATACATTTTCCATAGGTCATTCATACATGGATATATGTCAATGTAATGTGGGAAAATGTTCAAAAGTATAAAAAATCCAAGAACGTTTTTTGGAAAAGAAAACAAAGAAGTTGAAAAAAAATTAAAAAACAAAACCACTGAACAGAAAAAAGTGAGAGGGCAAAAAAAGAAAAAATAGACAACTTGAATATATGAGCGTCAAATAGTATTTGCCCACAAGGTGCACCAGGCGTGTGGCTCCACATGCACCAGCACTGCGAGTCGCGCTAAAAGTATAATTGTGATAAATACTACTAACTCGCAATGTCCATCAAGTGGCATGATAAATAACTGGCAACTGAGTCTTTTGTTTTACGAAAATGGCAACTGAGTCAAGGACATCTCTAAAGACTCTAAACTCCCTAGAAAGGAAGCTCTCTGGTACATCGGGGATATGGGGGGCGCCTGGGACCCACTAGTCAGCATGAGGAAGTGATGGTCCCACCGAGGTCTGACTCTGCGTTACGGGTGTCGTTCGTGTGGAATCTTCATGTTGCTTTATCGTGTCGTTGTACGCCTCCAAAGAGAGAAAAGGAGTGAATTCTTGAACGAATCTGCCTCCTCTCCCCTCTCTCATTGTGTATGTCGCGGCGGAATCCTCAACTCCCCCCCCCCCCTCTCTCTTTAGCGTGTTGAGGCGGTGGAGGATGATGGCTAGGATGGATCATGTGGCCATAGGATTGAGAGGAGTTGTGTAACGGTCGCCGGGGAAGGGGTGTTGGGAAACGTAGTAGAAAACAAAAAAAATTCGCCCTACGTATCAAGTTCCCAGGATCACTATGAAGACACAGATGGGATTAGATTAGATCGTTACCAACTCAGAGTTTGCAGCGGAAGAAGAGTTGGTGAAGATTGTTGCTGCAGATTCCCGCAGATAGGATTTATAACCTCCCAACCGCGAGAATATCTCCCTCGAACGAAGATCGAACGCACGATCTTTCTGACGGTATCCACATGTACCGGAGTAGTGGTTCAGTAGAGCTCCGCCGTGCAGAATGAAGTACCGCTGAGAAAACTAGAGGGAGAAATAGCCTAGCGGCGTCGACGTCTAGATCAACTAGACATGAGGAAACTGGGCGCAGGACAACAACGGAGCAACCTCCAAGGATTTTGGTGTGTTCTAGGAGTTGCCCCTGCCCCTGTATTTATATGTGGAAGACTGGGGTCGGTACTTGGAGAGGGGGCCTCCCCAAAGTCGGTTTAGATCATGAGGAGGAGTCTACCTCGCACTCAAACAAGCAATGACGGAGGCCCCGGCATTTCCAAAAACGCCGGGACTCCTGGCATTTCTTGATTGACCCCCAATATAGCCCTTTCTGCACCGTCCTAAGGCCTTGTGGGCCTTGCCACTTGGCCTAGCCAAGGTGGCCGCGCACCAGGGATCCTCTGGAATTATCCGGAAGGTTCTGAAACCTTCTGGACACATCCAGAAGTTTCTAGGACCCTCCTGGGACCTCCTAGAACATTTTTAGGAACATCCAAAACACTTCCGAAACTCTTTCGGTGCCCATTCTCTCATTCTCCTTTCTTCTAGCATTCTAACAAACCACTAAACGTTAAGTGTGTGACCCCACATGTTCGGTAAAGTGTAGACATGACCAGGAACTCCTTCCGGTCAATGATCAATAGCGGAACCATGGGCATCCATATTGACCCCTACACCCGCACGAATTAATATCGAGTGAACCTGTTGTTCCCAAGTGCTATTCCTTTTGCTTCGCGATACTTTAACAAAACCCGAGGTGTGATTTATCGGCATCCATGCAAACCAACAACTTGATCACTATGCCAGTTTCCTCGTTACCTGTTTTGTTCTCTTTTTTTCATTCCCGTGTTCCGGCATCCCCGTGATCAAGTCACGATGTGTCTGTCCAGATGATGATGGATATCGTCACACCAAGAGGGCCCTAAGAATATCTCTTCATCATTTGAGGAGTAAATCCCAGTCTCGAGCTATCTAGTCCCTTGTCATATGTTTCTGATGAACCCGTGAGTTGCCGTTATGATCACCCTATTACGGTTGACGTTTGACGAACCCCAAAGTGCACCATCCAGCACGAAGGGACTCGATACTATCATGATCTAAGGAATCATGCATACGTTAACATCTCTGCATTATGTACTATAAACTTATGACGAAAGGATCTATTTGTATAACATTCAATTTGTGTTAGTTCAACACAAGTGTTCTTCTAACACTGTGCCCTCAAAGTTGCCGGCATCCTCGTTACACTTAACCTATGCTCATGACCTGGAAAACGGAATCATCATGCAACACTTGAGCTAGTCTTCGAGGCAAGACTATGAATCTATTTACCATTTATTATTCCACACGTGCATATGAGTTTTTCTCTGAGCCTCATGGTTATTGCAGACTCGAGAACCATTGCAGTTATAGCATAGAACATAAACATTAATTACAAACTTGGAAATAAATAATAACATTTTATTATTGCCTCTAGGGCATATTTTCAATAGTCTCCCACTTGCACTAGAGTCAATAATCTAGTTTACATAACTTCGTTTACACCAATGGCAATCCGCTATTGTTCATGCTTTGCTCGTGGTAGAGGCTTCGTCATCGGGTCTGACACGTTCAGATCCGTGTGAATCTTGCATACTTTCACATAACCCTTATCAACATGATCTCGGATAATGTGACACTTACGTTTAATATGTCTGGACTTCTGGTGGGACCTTGGCTCCTTTGCCCGAGCCATGGCCCCCCTATTATCACAATAGAGATCCATTGGGTTCAGCACGTCCGAAACTACACCTAGTTCTTCAAGGAAGTTCTTGATCCAAACCGCCTCCTTCAAAGCTTCTGAAGCTGCGATATATTCCGCCTCTGTTGTAGAATCCGTCTTGGTGTTCAGCTTGGAACTCTTCCAGCACACTGCATCACCGTTGGGTATGAAAATGTAGCCCAATTGAGATTTAAAGTCATCAACATCAGTCATGAAGCTAGCATCAGTGTAACCATTTACACTGAGCTCCTCATCACCTCCATAGACAAGGAGCATATCCTTCGTCCTTCTGAAGTACTTGAGAATATTTTTAACTGCTACCCAGTGAGCTAATCCTGGATCACTCTCGTACCTGCTACTACCACTTAGCGCATTGGAAACATGCGGTCTGGTTTATAGCATGGCATACATGACGGAACCAATTGCCGAGGCATATGGAACATCATTCATTTTCACTCGCTCATCAGCTGTCCGAGGACACTATTTCTTGCTAAGTGTTGTGCCAGGTGACATTGGGAGTAAGCCCTTCTTAGCATTCTCCATTTGAAACCTCTTTAAAACCTTGTCAATGTACGTACTCTGGCTAAGTGCTATTAGGCCTCTTGATCTATCTCTATAGATTTTAATGCCCAATATGTATGCCGCTTCACCTAAGTTTTTCATCGAAAAACTCTTTTTCAATGACTCTTTTATTGTACTAAGAAACTTGACCTTATTGCCAATCAATAATATGTCGTCCACATATAAGATTCGAAATGCTTTCGAACTCTCACTAAACTTCTTGTAGACACAAGATTCTTCGCCATTCCTGATAAAGCCAAAACCTTTGACCACCTTATCAAAGCGAATATTCCAGCTCCTCGATGCTTGCTTCAAACCATAAATGGCCCTTGAAAGCTTGCACAACTTTCTGACATCCTTAGGATTGACAAAACCTTCAGGTTGTATCATGTATACATCCTCTTCAAGATTTCAATTCAGGAAAGCTATTTTGACATCCATCTGCCATATCTCGTAATCAAAATAAGCAGCAATTGCCTTCATAATCCGCACAGACTTAAGCATGGCCACAGGCGAGAAGGTCTCATCGTAGTCAACTCCTTGAATTTGCCTGAACCCCTTCGTGACAAGTCTAGCTTTATGGATAGTAACATTACCATTCGCGTCTGTCCTTCTTTTGAAAATCCATTTACACTCTATAGGTTTCACACCCTCTGGAGGCTTTACTAAGTTCTAAACTTTGTTTTCGTACATGGAATCCATTTCGGATTTCATGGCTTTAAGCCATTCATTTGAGCTAGGCCCTGCCATCGTTTCCTTGTAGTGCGCAGGTTCATCATCTTCAAGGATGCATATTTCGTTATGAAACCATTCAGGTGGCTCTCTAGCCCTACCTGACCTGTGCGGTTCAGCAACAGACTTGACTGAAATTCCCACATCAGATGCGACAACTTCCTGCTTGGTTGTGATGATATCTTGCGGAATTACTTCCGGTTCCTTAGCCCTATCAACTGTTGCCGAAGATTCATCAACCTCATCACACTAGTGCAGGGACCCCTTATAGGATTTTTATACTAGCAGCGTTCGGCACGGGAACAACGCAACAAGTATATAGGCTAGATACTAGCAGCGTTCAAAAAATTATCGAACCCCGCCGCTTACCTCATACTTGTGGCGTACGAGTTAAGCGCGCATTGCTAGATTGCCAGACCCAGGCAGCCCTCCGGCCAGAACAAATTGGGGTGTTTGTACGATACGCACGCTGCTAATGTGAGTACAACCTAGCAGCGTGCACTATGAATGTGGGCGCCACCAACAAGGTGTGCGGGCCTGATAACCCACTAGTATAGGGGATCGTAACAGTTTTCGCGGGTAGTATTTCACCCAGATTTATTGATTTGACACAAGGGGAGACAAAGAATATTTGCAAGTATTAGCAGTTGATTTGTCAATTCAACCACATCTGGAGATAAAATATCTGCAGCAAAGTATTTAGTAGCACAATAATATGATAGTTTTGATCGCAATAGCAATAGTAACAATAGTAACAACAACAGTTACAGTAGCAGTTTTGTAGCAAGTGTAAAGTAGTAGCAACAAAATAACTTAGCAGAAACCAATATGAGAAGGTCGTAGGCATTGGATCGGTGATGATAATTATGTTGGATGATATTCATCATATAACAGTCACAACCTAGGGCGATACACAATAGCTCCAATTCATCAATGTAATGTAGGCATGTATTCCGTATATAGTCATATGTGCTTATAATAAGAACTTGCATGACATATTTTGTCCTACCCTCCCATGGCAGCGGGGTCCTGAAGGAAACTAAGGGATATTAAGGACTCATTTTAATAGAGAACCAGAACAAAGCATTAGCACTTAGATAATACATGAACTCCTCAAACTACGGCAATCACCGGAAAGAATCCCAATTATTGTCACCTTGGGGTATGCGGATCATGTAGGGTAACGCAGCAAAAAACAAAAAATTTCCGACCTACGCACCAGCCCAGGAACACTATGGAGACTGCATACAAGGTTTGATCATTTTCGTTACCGACTCGTAGCGCAGCGGAAGTAGAGTCGATGACGATCGGTGGTGCAGATCCCCGCAGCTAGGATTTACAACCTCCCAACCGCGAGGATGTATACCCTCATCTGCTCCTCGGACAGCCCTCCGGGAGGCGGTCGAACAGTCCCCCGGACGGTGTCGCGGACAGCCGTTCAGGAGGACCTTCAAAACTTGAACGGTCACTCGGATAGCCCTTCGGAAGGACATTCAAAACTCGGACGGTCACACGGACAGCCCTTCGGGAGGCACTCTCAAACTAAGAACGGAACAACGATCTCTCTACAGAGTTGCACACACATGGTGTCATATATCCGGCAGGGCTTCGCCGTCCAGAACTAGTTCCTGCCGGAACCCAGACATCCTTTCGGCTCTACGAAAAACTCTTTTCCTGGGAGGGAGAGAGAGAGCTAGCAAAGCATAGCATGTGTACGAGAACCAAGGATCAACAAGTGGGCAGCCCCCTCTACACCTTATATAGGAAAACCAAGGGGTAGGATGGGCATTCAAGAAATACCAAAATACCCACTAAGGAAACACTTTCCAAGGGCATAAGAGGAAAGCCAAAGGACATGTGGAGCTCCAAGGAGGAGCTCCACATGTGGCCAGCCACCCCCTAGGGGTCCCCCCCCCAAGGGGGCTCTCATCCATCCACATCATCCCAAAATATCTCAAGACCCAAAAAATAACCCAAAAAGCACTTTCACTATTCACGACGACATTTTTCAGCGTCCGTTCGAACTAAAAATATCTATGTGGGCTTAGAACATTTCCAGTACCCACCATAATAATTTTCAACGCGTTCCAGAACAATTCCGGATTAGTGATTTTCATCTGCGAAAAGCATCTGAAGCGGTTCCGGCAGCTCCGGAACATTTCCGGTTTTCATTTCTGAAAATTCCAAAAAGTTTCCCGAATGATTCTGGCACCCTCCAAGAAATATCAAGCACGTGCCGAAACCATTTTGACTTAATGGTATACCCCAAAACAACTTTTTCGGTTTCACCGAAACTCATCCGGTGACCTCTTTCTTCGGAACTTTTCCGCTGTCTCCGAAAACTTTTTTTCGGAAACTTTTTCTCAGACTCCCAGTCTAGTATTCAACAGATAGATGACCCTTAAGCGTGTGACCCTATAGGTTCGGTGAAGTATAGACATAACCCGGAACCCCTTCCGAGCAATGATCAACATCGGAGCCGTGGACACCCATATTGACCCCTATACCCACACGAATGAATATTCGAGTGAACCTCCTGTTGCCGTGTGCTATTCCTGTTGCTTTGCGATATGTTACGAATACCCGAGGTGAGACATGTTGGCATCCCTATGGATCCACTCCTTGTCTACTATGCCAGTTACCTCGTTACCGGTATTGTTCTCTTTTCTCGTTCCATGTTCCGGCATCCCCGTGATCAAATCACCCTGTGTCTGGCCAGACGATGATGGATACCGTAACACCGAGAGGGCCCAGAGATATCTCACCATCGACAGAGGAGCAAGTCCCAATCTTGGGCTATCAAGTCCGTTGACATACTTTTCCATGAACCCGTAAGCCGCCGTAATAGCCATCCAGTTACGGATGACGTTTAACAAACCCCAAAGTTCATGAATCAAGCATGAAGAAACTCGATACTCTCATGGTCTAAGTAATTATACAAACATTAACTTCCTGTGTTATTAACCATTAACTTGTGACGAAAGAATCTCATAGCATAACATCAATTCGAGTCGATTCAACACAAATGTTCCGCTAACATTGTGCCCTCAAAGCTGTTGGCATAGACATGCCCATGATCAGGAAAACAGAAGCATCATGCAACACTTGAGCTAGTCTTAGAGGCCAGACTAGGAATACATTTTACCCTTTATTATCCCACACGTGCATATGAGTCTTCCTCCGAGCCTCGTTTTATTTGCAGACTCGAGAACCATAGCAGTTATAGCATGGAACATAAACCTAATTATGAACAGGGAGATAATCAATAATATTTATTATTGCCTCTAGGGCATATCTCCTATAGACTCCCACTTGCACTAGAGTCAATAATCTAGTTAATGCTAATGCACTTTACACCTGTGGTACACTGGTGTACAAGTGCTTCGCTTGTGGTATAGCCTGATGTCCAACGGATCTGACTACTTCAGCTCCGTGTGTACCTTTGCATATCCTTGTGTTTTCACGCTTTCACAAAATTCATATTTTGTGTGGACTTGCCTTTGTATGTATGTGAATCACAGGTCGAACCTGGATTCCTCAGACTGTGTTATGGAGCAACTACCTGCAGTGGTGTCCCATTGACAAAAGCCATCTTGGAACGATGCTAAGTTCATGAATGAACTATTTGATTCAACATCTTCTTTGTCACTTCTAAAGCGTCAACATACTTAGCCTTTGCTATAGAATTCACCACAGTATCTTGTTTAGAACAATTCTAACTTACCATGCCATCATATTGTGTGTTACACAAAACCCCCAAATTAAATTGAAAATCGCATGGAGCATTGACGAAGACTATATCGATGTAATTACTTACAACGAGCACTTCATAATCTCTGCTTGCGAGAAAACATGTTATCAGTACTACTCTAGTACTCGATGACATCTTTCACTGTTGTCCCGTGATCAGTACTTTGATCACTTTGGTATCCATGCTCACAACTCCTTGGGAGCATCGGACATATCTGGTTGTTTTACATACCATGGAATACATGATTAATCCAAACACAAGAGTGTCTGGAATCTCCATCATGTATTTTGCTCATCAGTGTTTTTGGGACACCGAGTCTTGCAAAAACTCTTTCCATGTGACTTCGGCAAGAATCACTCCTTGGCGTTTTAAATGCTAAAACGTTTTAGCACCTTGTCAATATGTATTCATTGCTTAGCCCCATTAGGCAAATCTATCTCCATAGATCATCATGCCTAATATTGTGGCTATTTCGCCCAAGCACTTCATCGAAAAACTATTTTCAAATGAAGTCCTTATTCGTGTCAAGAATTTTATTTCCAATTAACAATGTTTCTAGTACACAAGGTTTTTATAAATATTATCATGCTCCCACTTACTTTCTTGAAACCACAAGCATCTTCATTACCCATTGATGAAGTCAAACCCCTTTGACCATTTCATCAAAACACGAAGATTCCAACTCCATTTCGCTATCTTCTATCCATCGCTGGAACTCTGAAGTTTGCACCCTTACTAGCATCCTTTGGATAGACAAAATACCTTGGACTGTAACACATGCAAGTCCTTGGTTTCATTTCCATCTCCTTTCGTCATCCATGTATCAATTGCTAGTTTAACCCGATCTAACTTTAAGCATCACTACGGTGAAACAACCTCATCGTAGTCAACTCCTTGAACTTGTTGTTGCAACAAGTCGAGCTTTATGGATAAAACATTTTATCCACATCAGTTTATAGTTCCATAAAAGTTCGTTAGACTCTAAGTCTTCCGAAGGGTTCATCAAGATATGATCTTGAATTATTTATATGGAAACTATCTCGGATTATATTGGCATTCAGCCAATCCCGGAGTCAGGGCCCATCAACGCTTCCTTGTGTATCGTAGGTATACTGTTGTCTAACAACAATATCTCGTTTGCGCACCTGAGAGGTTTGCACAAGCCTTGCCTACGTGGTTCAGCTGCAAGTTTGACCGAAGTCCATACATTTTATTATTGAGACTTCCGTATCAGTCACAGTAGGAAACTCCTGAATCACTTCCAAGGTTTCTTTCCTTTGATCTGATGACGAAGATACTGTTATCTCGTCGAGTTGCACTGTTCTCCCACTCACTTTTTAGAAAGAACAATTCTCTTTAAAAGCATACCGTTTTTGTGGCAAAACCCTTTGCCTTGGTATAGTGGTGGGGTAATACCAAATTACTTTGGATAACCTACAAAGTAGCACTTGTCTGATTTGGAATAGGTTTGTAACCTTTTACACAAGCCCCATATTCCAAATGTTAAGAAAAGATATAACATGGTTGGGCGTACCATACCATGGTGTTATTTCAACGGACCCGATGGAGCTTTTTTCAGTGTAAAAGCCGCAGTCTCTAAAGCATCACTTTAAAAGGGATAATGGCAAATTTATTTATGTCATCTTTGATCTTACCATGTCATAGATGGTTCGATTACATCTCCACGGACTTTCCACTTGCAGTGGTGTTCCGGGAGGTGCAAGTTATGAAACCCCTTTCACAACTCATCAGACATTCGCTAAACTTGTAACTCAAATATTCCTTTCTGCAATCGAATTGTAGAAACATAATTTTCTTGTTACGATAACTTCTATTTCATTTTTTAAAACCTTTCGAATGAATTCAAAAGATCCAGACTTACGTCTCATCACGTAAATATCCATATATCTACTTGAGTCATTTTTTAGGATAGATAAATCCACTACTAACAACATTTATCGGACTACGCACATCAAATGTATGATCACCAATAAGTTTGTTGTTCGTTCTTTATGTCCTGTGAACGGTATTTCAGTCACTTCACTTTTTGGAGGAAATTTGCAAGTGTCAGATGATTCAAAATCAAACGACTTCAAAATCCATCATAATGGAATTTTCCATGCGGGTTTCTCCAATGTGACCAAATGCAGTGCCACACTTGTGTGGTATTCTTTTAGTCTTGCGACATTTAGCGTCAGTGTTATGGATGTATCATATTACTATCAATATTCATAACATACAACCCATCTTGGATGGAAGCATGGCCCTTCATGTTATTCACAATACTGAACAACAATTGTCGTTTATATGAACAACTCTTTTGCAACAAACACTGTGCAATGGGCTAGAGTGTATGAAAACTCTAAAATGAAATATGAAAGTAAACCCAGAGGTAATGTATTATTATCAATATTCATAACATACATCTCATTCATAATGAAAGTATGGCCCTTATGTTATTCATAACACCGAACATTTAAAGTTGTCTTATGAACAACCTTCTTGCAAGATACCTTATGCAATGGGCTAGAGTTTATAAAACTCTAAATGAATTACGAAAATAAATACAGCCGGTAATACACCGATGGAAGGTATAGTAACATTTACTATGTTCCCTGTGTATACCTAAACCTCATTCCTCGCTAGTCTTTCAGGCCATAGTAGTTCTTACATCGAGTTGCAACAGAATGCAATTGAGCGGGCATCTTTTGATTAACTCACAATACCCAAGAATCAGTGATTAACAATTTAATCATAATTCCCAAGAACTATATCTTTGACCAGCCTTCTATACATCAAAACCTTGTATGACATTCATACATGAGCTGGATATTCCAGTTTTCTTTCATTTTGCCTTTATACTTCTAACAGTTTAACTTTCAATATTTCTCCTACTCTCAAAAGAAGCACCCAACTTAAGAGTGGCGTTAGCCCCGGACTTCCTAGGTGTGAAAGTTTCACCAACACCCTTCGGACACTTCCTTTATCTTTAAGTGGTTGTTTTATTCACTATCATCATATGACAGGCGTTCTTCTGGATCCCTTTCCTAACAGTCAAATGCCCAGTGAACACTTCACTAATACTTTGCAAACAAACACTGCTTTGTTTGTATCTGAAAATGATTTTTAGTTCCATGAATACCACATAACTATCCAAACTTTCAAAGTTTGGGTCTCATGGAAGCAAACATATTGCTTTTGACCGTAACAGAATTCTAGCTTTTGGATCGAGGGACGAGAGTCACATCATCCATAGCATTAGTGGGAGAATACCGAAAGCATGCGATAGGACAAAGTATTTCTCGGCACTCTTGAGGACAATCCTCACATTACGTTACCAACCGTAAAGTTTTAACCCGATATTTAATAGCTATTCAATTTTAATAGGGAAGGTGGCAATGTGAGCCATTATTCTACAACTATTATGCAAACCACACTTAGACAGTGTTCAAAATTAATTGCACTGAGAATTAAACAAGTCAATTCTACAGTGCGCTCCCATTCAAATCAATATCTCTCATAATTGATTATGAGTGATTCAAGACACGAATTTCAATTCAACGCCATTGATGGAGAGCATCACTGATGACGAGAACTTCAATCGTTAGGCAAACTCGCCGATCACAGCTCTATGTGACTCTTGTTCATCTTTCGATGTGTGTGTTCCGAGCTCATGACTTTCATGCCTGAACTTCAAGACAACCAAGTGATCTCGCTGCGAGGTCTCAACTCACCTGCCTCACACATCCCTAATCGTTCATACCAATGTCAGCATAGCGCACCACGAAAAGTTAGGTGCCGTGACGGTGCTACACTTGGGAGAACACTAACTACTTGATATTTTTGTGAGAGATCACCCTAATAAAAAGCGACTACCGCGCAATCAAGAAGGGTGCATCATAAGGGATAAACATCTCAGGCAATTCATAATTAGCATGATATGGTATAGCCCTTTCTGACGGAGAAGTCTTTCATTTCTTCGTCTCCGGCATTCGCGTCGGTGTTCACCTTCGTGAAGATTGCCACCACCTTGTCGATGCACCAGATAATATTGCTATCTCTATAGCTAATAAAATAAGTGCATTACACAAGTTTGACACACTGGTCATTTAAAGTGCAATCATATGGCTCCAGCCATCATGCCGAATCATGACACGCAGGTCATGTTAATCAATTTACATCATATAGTCATCTCATACATAATCAAATTATTATGAGCACTGCTATACTACATCATATGCACATGCAAACCCTCCTGCAAAACCAAGTTAGATGTCTCTAATTGGTTCATGCAAGAGCTTGTTTTTCGTGGCTTCTAAGGTTTCGAAACAAACCGAAGCTACCAACGTCCATCATCAAGTATGATAATAAAAGTTGCTAGATTAACTTGCGGGGTGTATGAAACACGAGATAATAAAATCTCGAGCCCCATAGTAAACTTCGTCATACGCATGACCCCCGTGCAGATCATATCTGCATTGCCCTTTCGTCTGTGAAACATCCATCTTTCTTCAACTACGGTGGAACCCAACGAACTATTAGCACTTCGTTGATCTGTCAATCAGCATACTCAGGAGCAGCCTGAAAGGATTGCAGATTCCAGAACTTTGTGAGATTCCACCATGCCGTCAAGATCAGGACTATGCAAATTCAGGGGAAGCAACAGGAACGTCAGGTAAAAGATTTCATCTGCTACCCGCACAAATAATTTTCAGTAATAGAACTCATCTACTACCTAATTATATTGTGAAACACCCATACGTCTTATGTATTCTAGATCGCAACCTGTATCTACGCATAGCACGGCTCATGATGCTACTGTAGGGTAACGCAGCAGAAAACAAAAAAATTCTGACCTACGCACCAGCCCAGGACCACTATGGAGACTGCATACAAGGTTTGATCATTTTCGTTACCGACTCGTAGCGCAGCGGAAGTAGAGTCGATGACGATCGGCGGTGCAGATCCTTGCAGCTAGGATTTACAACCTCCCTACCGCGAGGATGTATACCCTCATCTGCTCCTCGGACAGCCCTCCGGGAGGCAGTCGAACAGCCCCCCGGACGGTGTCGCGGACAGCCCTTCGGGAGGACCTTCGAAACTCGAACGGTCTCTCAGACAGCCCTTCGGGAGGACCTTCGAAACTCGGACGGTCACACGGAGATCCCTTCGGGAGGCACTCTCGAACTAAGACCGAAACAATGATCTCTCTACAGAGTTGCACACATACGGTGTCATCTATCCGGCAGGGCTTCGCCGTCCAGAACTAGTTCCTGCCGGAACCCAGACAGCCCTCTACGAATAACTCTTTTCATGGGAGGGAGAGAGAGAGCTAGCAAAGCATAGCATCTGTATGAGAACAAAGGATCAAGAAGTGGGCAGCCCCCTCTCCTCCTTATATAGGAAAACCAAGGGGTAGGATGGGCATTCAAGAAATACCAAAATACCCACTAAGGAAACACTTTCCAAGGGCATAAGAGGAAAGCCAAAGGACATGTGGAGCTCCAAGGAGGAGCTCCACATGTGGCCGGCCACCCCCTAGGGCCCCCCCCCAAGGGGGCTCTCATCCATCCACATCATCCGAAAATATCTCAAGACCCAAAAAATATAGCAAAAAGCACTTTCACTATTCATGACGGCATTTTTCAGCATCCGTTCGAACTGAAAATATTTATGTGCGCTTAGAACATTTCCAGTACCCACCATAACAATTTTCAATGCGTTCCAGAACAATTCTGGATTAGTGATTTTCATCTGCGAAAAGCATATGAAGCGGTTCCGGCAGCTCCGGAACATTTCCGGTTTTCATTTCTGAAAATTCCAGAAAGTTTCCAGAATGATTCTGGCACCCTCCAAGAATTATCAGGCACGTGCCGAAACCATTTTGACTTAATGGTATACCCCGAAACAACTTTTTTGGTTTCACCGAAACTCATCCGGTGACCTCTTTCTTCGAAACTTTTCCTCTGTCTCCGAAAACTTTTTTTTCAAAAAATTTCTCTCTGACTCCCTGTCTAGTATTCAACAGATGGATGACCCTTAAGCATGTGACCCGATAGGTTCGGTGAAGTATAGACATGACCCGGAACCCCTTCCGAGCAATGATCAACATCGGAGCTGTGGACACCCATATTGACCCCTACCCACACGAATGAATATTCGAGTGAACCTCCAGTTGCTGTGTGCTATTCCTGTTGCTTCGCGATATGTTACGAATACTCGAGGTGAGACATGTTGGCATCCCTGTGGATCAACTCCTTGTCCACTATGCCAGTTACCTTATTACCGGTATTGTTCTCTTTTCTCGTTGCGTGTTCTGGCATCCCCGTGATCAAATCACCCTGTGTCTGGCCAGACGATGATGGATACCGTAACACTGAGAGGGCCCAGAGATATCTCTCCATCGACGGAGGAGCAAATACCAATCTTGGGCTATCAAGTCCCTTGACATACTTTTCCATGAACCCGTAAGCCGTCGTAATAGCCATCCAGTTACGGATGACATTTAACTAACCCCAAAGTTCATGAATCAAGCATGAAGAAACTCGACACTCTCATGGTCTAAGGAATTATGCAAACATTAACTTCCTGTGTTATTAACCATTAACTTGTGACGAAAGAATCTCATAGCGTAACATCAATTTGGGTCGATTCAACACAAATGTTCTGCTAACATTGTGCCCTCAAAGTTGTTGGCATAGACATGCCCATGATCAGGAAAACAGAACCATCATGCAACACTTGAGCTAGTCTTAGAGGCCAGACTAGGAATACATTTTACCGTTTATTATCCCACACGTGCATGTGAGTCTTCCTCCGAGCCTCGTTTTATTTGCAGACTCGAGAACCATAGTAGTTATAGCATGGAACATAAACCTAATTATGAACAGGGAGATAATTAATAATATTTACTATTGCCTCTAGGGCAAATCTCCTACAGATCATAACACGTAATAGGTGCATATAACTTGCAAGATAGGATCAAGAACACAAATATATTCATGAAAACATAAAGGGTTCAAAGCAGAAATCATGGAACTCGGGTCCTAGTGACAAGCATTAAGCATAGCAAAGTCATAGCAACATCAATCTTAGAATGTAGTGGATACTAGGGATCAAAGCCCTAACAAATTGACTCGATTACATGATAAATCTCATCCAACCCATCACCGTCCAGCAAGCCTACGAAGTAATTACTCATGTATCAACTCCCCCAAGCTTAATTCATTGCTTGTCCTGAAGCAATTCAGTTGAAAAACTGAAAGTGATAAAGAAAAACTTTTACGAACTGTTTTGTTCTTGTATCCTTATATAAGCTTAAATAGTAACCAGGTTTTCAGCAAAGATCATGAACTAATCATGCATATAATAACACTTAGGAATTATATTTACTCATATCAATGGCATAATCAACTAGCGAGCAATAATAACATATCTCAAATGCCAACAATTTGTCAAAATAATCATGATATAATATGATAACATGGTATCTCGCTAGCCCTTTCTGAGACCGGAAAACATAAATGCAGAGCACCTCCAAAGTTCATGCAGCGACTAAACATTGTAATTTAGGGTAGAAGAAATCTAGTCTTGATGCACACAACATTAACTATACTCAATGCATAAGGATGACAATAGTGCTCTCAGGATTGGCGCTTAGTGCAAGAAGGTGTGACTCAACAATAAAAGTAAAATAACATGAAGTAAATAACATAAAAGTAAATAGATAGGCCATTCGCAGAGGGAATCAGGGATTTGCAGCGGTGCCAGAGCTCGAAGCTTAAATCAGAGATGAAAAATAATTTTGGGAGGTGTACTTTTCAAGTCAACGTCACGACCGAGAGTTTTCAATATCTTCCATGCTAAACACATTATAGGCGGTTCCCAAGCGGAAAGGTAAAGTTTACTCCCCCTCCACCATACCAACACAAGCAATGGCTAGCCGAATCCTCGGGTGCCCTCCATACCAACAACTTTCCGGGGGAGTTTGTTTGCATTATGTATTTTCGATGTTGAGCATAGGACTGGGCATCCCAAATACCAGCCTCCCTCGTGCAATGAAAAGTGAATAAATACTCATCTCGAGAATAACCTGCTTAGCATGAAAGATACTGACCGCCCCCTGTCGCTCCATGAGCGATACAGGCACACAAAACGGATGTTTATTTGAATGATTAGAGGTGGCACATGCAAATTTACTTGGAGCAGCAGAGTAATACCGCATATAGGTAGATATAGTGGACTCATCTGAAACAACTTTGGTTTAAGGATTATGGATGCACAAGCAGAATTCCCGCTTAGTACAAGTGAAGGCTAGCAAATAGGTTGAGAAATGGCTAACTAGAGAGCGAAAACGGTCATGATCATGCATTGAGAATAATTAACATTGAACACTAGCATGAGTAGGATATAGACACCCTGAACATAAATATCGTGGAGGCTATGTTGGTTCTGAATCAACTACATGCATGAACATGTGCCAAGTCAAGGCACTTGAAACATTCAGAGGAGGATACCGTATTAACATACTACATCATAACCATTTTAATGCGTGTTGACTTCTAAGATAAATCATTATCCACTCCTAGCTACTTAAGCATGGCATGAGCAACTATAATCTCTAATTTTCATCACAAACATGTTTACTCATAATATGCTGAATCATGGATACTGAGTTAAACATATTTACAAAAACAAAAATAAGAAGAGTTCATACCATCTTTTCCTTGCCACAGTCACTTCATCAAATCATCGTCATTATGGCATTTCACTTGCACGACCGAATGATGTGAAAATAATAATAGTGCAAGTGTGTTGTGGACTAAGCTGGCATCTGCAAACATTTTATTCAAGGGAGAAAACAAGTAATATTGGCTCTTCGTTAGATCAACAATAAAGCATATGAGAGCCACTCAACATTTTCATCGTGGTCCTCTCCCTACTATGACTCAACGAAAAGAAAAGAAATTCAGAGAAACACGCTGAAATATTTTTGAAGTTTTTTAGTTTTTCTGAAGGAAGCAAATTAAGGAAGAAAAATGAAAAGCGAGAAAAAATATTTACACGGGAGAACTCCCAACAAGCAAAAGAAGAAACGAGAAGTCTTTTTGGGTTTTCTTTCAATACTACGAACTATCAAAAAGGAAAGAAAAACCGAAAAGAAGCGAGAAATATTTTTGTGTTTTGAAGTTTTTCAAACACATAAGAAGAAAATGAAAATAAAACTAACATGGATATACAATGAAAAAGGATGAACACCGACAACTGAAATGAATGTCTGAACATGAATGTAATGTTGGTGAGAGATACGTACTCCCCCAAGCTTAGGCTTTTGGCCTAGCTTGGTAATCACCACCCGTAGTATCCATCGGGACCGGGTGGATAGTACTGGGGTGGAGGCACCTGAGGGTCCCACTGCTGGACCTTGTTCTCCGCTGCTGCCAGCTCATTCCTGTAAGCTGTGATGTCCGCTGGCATGATGGTGTATCCGTTCCTGGCATGAGAGTTAAACAAAGAGGGTGCAGGTAACGGAATAATATCGCGAGTTCTCTCACTGAAAACCAGGTTGTAACGAATGTATTAAGGAGGTTCAGGTTCATCAATAAAGTGGTGATCGATCATGCACTGTTGGTCTAAATAAGCCTTGGGCAGCAAGTAGTCATTTGGGCGGATAGCAACATTAAAGCGTTTCGCAAGACGCGAAGCATAAATACCGCCATGGATTTTACCCTTAGTTCTGTTGGTGTGTAAGCGGGGCGCAATGATAGCTCCCAAGCTAAAAGTGTTATCGCCGTGAATAGCATGATGCAAGATGGCAAGGTCGGGGGCACTTAGCGTACCACCTTCCTCCCTGGCAGTCAAGCATTTCCCTATGAATAAAGCAAAGTAGTGCACAGCAGGAAAATGCAAGCTAGTAACACGGGCTTTTGAAATGCCCCTATAAATTCCCCCACAGTCAAAGTGTGAAGGAAGTCCTCGAACTCCTCAGGCCGAGGCCCCCTCAAATCCCCATTAGAAGGGATCAAGCATATCTCACAAAACTCATCTAGCGTTAACTCATGATGTTCAGCATATAAATTGAAATGCACCATGGAGATATCGAGCCTAGGCATGAAATAAAAATTTTGAACAAAGGAATTCGTAAGGATATGGTGTTGGTCACACTCATCTGCGAGGAAGTCGGTCAGCCCAGCGTTCGCAACAAATTGTGCGAACTCTTGACGGAACCCGGCATCGTTCATGAAGGTGTTGTGCGGCCACTCGCATGGTCGGACCTCCGTCCTGCGTGGAATGTTGAGGTCATGGTCATGGGCGTCCCCAAGGACACCCTTGGAGCTCCGGCTCAAAGAACCCCTCCGAAGAAAGTTCATTTTCCTGAGAACAAATTTCTGGAAATTTTTTGACCACAAAAAGATGGTAACAAAACTTCACAAGATTGATAGCAACTACTCATACAAGTGCCTAGAGGCTATATCAAGCACTCAAACTACTTAGAACTCAAATAATTTAACATGCAAGCTCATTTTCAGTGGCACCAATAGCAGCAATTTATGCAAAATATAATCCACTAGAGCAAAAACTAATTGGAGCAATGGGAGAGTCACATACCAAGGAGCAATCCCTCAAAACAGTTTCAGAAACGGAGCTCCGAGCAAAGAGATCAAAAATCTCAGGTTTGGGAGCAAGAACACGAGGGAGAGAGCTACAAAGATTTTTTTCTGGAGGTAGGAGATGAAGTGGGCTGAATGGATAAGTGAGTGGGTCCCTGTGGGACCCACAAGGCATCTTGGCTCGCCCTGGGGGTGGCTGTGCCCTGTTGCCTTGTGGGAAGCAGGTGCACCCCCCTGAGTTGTTTTCAATGCCAAAAATTCTAATATATTCCATAAAAAATCATGTCAAAATTTTATTGCATTCTGAGTACTTTTATTTTTGGGCCATTTTTTATTGCACGGATAATTCAGAAAACAGGGTAATCATGGCATTTTATTTTATTAAACTAAGAATAATAGAGAGCAAGATAAGATAACACAAAGTTGTGTTTACTAAATTCATTGACCACATGCCCTTAAAAAAGAATCCATTAATAAGGTTGATCAAGTCTTATTAACAAACTATTTCCAAGTGACATGAAACCGAAGAATTTTCGTATAACACTAAGTTACCTCAACGGGGATATGCATCTCCCCAACAATGAGAATTTCGTATTTCTTTTTGACAGTAGGAAGAGGAAATTTGAAATCCCCAATAGTGATGGTCGAAACCTTCTCAATACAATTGATACCGTTCATTGAAGTTTGTTTCTTCTGGAAATAAACCGTATGCTCATTACCATTGACATGGAAAGTAGCCTTGCTTTTGTTGCAGTCAATAACAGCCCCTGTAGTGTTCAAAAAGGGTCTCCCAAGGATAATCGACATGTTGTCATCCTCGGGCATATCAAGTATAACTAAGTCCGTCAAGATAGTAGCATTTGCAACTACAACGGGAACATCCTCACAAATTCCAATAGGTATAGCAGTGGATTTATCAGCCATTTGCAAAGATATTTCAGTAGGTGTGAGCTTATTCAAATCAAGTCTTCTATATAAAGAGAAACACATAACACTAACACTGGCTCCCAAATCACATAAAGCAGTTTTGACATAACTTCTTTTAATGGAGCATGGTATAGTAGGTATTCCCGGATCTCCTAACCTTTTAGGTACTCCACCCTTAAAAGAATAATTTGCAAGCATGGTGGAAATTTCAGCTTCAGGTATCTTTCTTTTATTAGTGATAATATCTTTCATATATTTAGCATAGGGAGACATTTTCAACATATCAATCAAGCGAGTGCATAAAAAGACAGGTCTAAGCATTTCAACAAAGCGCTCCAAATCTTCATCATCCTTATTTTTAGATGGTTTAGTAGGAAAAGGCATAGGTTTTTTTAACCCATGGTTCTCTTTCCTTTCCATGTTTTCTAGCAACAAAGTCTCTTTTGTCATATCTTTTGTTCTTAGGAGGTGGGTTATCAAGATTAACAACAGGTTCTATTTCTACATCATTATCCGGTTAAGCATCAACATGAACATCATCATTATCATTATCATTATCATTGTCACTGGGTGCACGTTCATTACCAGATTGTGTCTCAGCATCAGAAATAGAAGCATCATTATGATTCTCAGGAGGTTTTGTATCTCAAGTTCACTAGAAGCATGCAAAGTCCTATCATTTTTCATTTTATTTTTCTTCTTAGATAGGCTAGGTGCTTTAATATTATTTATTTGAGAGTCTTGTTCAATACTTTTAGGATGACCTTCGGGATATAGAGGATCCTGAGTCATTCTACCTCCTCTAGTGACTACTCTAACAGCATGACCATTCTTTTTATTATTCATCTCATCGAGTAAATCATTTTGTGACTTAGCTATTTGTTCTAACTGAGTCTGAACCATAGAAGCATGTTTACTCAAGCATTTAACGTCATTAGCAGTTCTAAACATCAAATCACTCAAGCATTCAATCATGATGGCATTCTTTTTTAGTTGATTGCTAACATACATATTAAAGTGTTCCTGTTTAATGATGTAATTATCAAATTCATACAGGCATTGACTAGCAGATTTATTATATGGAATATCACTTTCATCAAATCTAGTGAGAGAATTTACCTCCACTACCTGTGTCAGGATATCGAGCCCATTTACTTCTTCAATAGGTGGTAAATTCTTAACATCTTCAGCTTTAATACCTTTTTCCTTCATAGATTTCTTAGCTTGTTGCATATCTTCTGGAGTGAGGAATAGAATACCACTCTTCTTTGGAGTTGGTTTAGGTGGTGGTTCAGGAAGTGTCTAATCATCGGCATTTCTCAATATATTATTCAATAATACTTTAGCCTGTCCAATAGTTCGTTCCCTGAAAACACAACCAGCACAACTATCTAGGTAGTCCCTAGAAGCATTAGTTAGTCCAGTATAAAAGATATCAAGTATTTCATTTTTCTTAAGAGGATGATCAGGCAAAGCATTAAGTAATTGGAGAAGCCTCCCCCAAGCTTGAGGGAGATTCTCTTCTTCAATTTGCACAAAGTTAAAAATTTCCTATAAGGCAGCTTGTTTCTTATGAGCAGGAAAATATTTTTCACAGAAGTAATATATCATATCATGGGGACTACGCACACAACCAGGAGCAAGAGTATTAAACCATTTCTTAGTATCACCCTTTAATGAGAAAGGAAATAACTTAAGAATATAGTAATAGCGAATTTTTTCCTCATGAGCAAATAGGGTGGCAATATCATTCAACTTAGTAAGATGTGCCACAATAGTTTCAGTTTCATAACCATGAAAAGGATCAGATTCAACCAAAGTAATTAACTCAGGATCGACAGAGAATTCATAATCCTTATCGGTAACAAATATGGGAGAGATATCAAACTTCGGATCATATTTCATTCTCTCCCTCATAGATTTTTCCTTCATTTCAGCAAGCAATTTTATAACCTCACCTCTATCATTACAAGCAAGAATAGCTCTAGCCATCTCCCTATCAAAGACATGTTCATCACGGGATTCAACTCTAGTAGGAGAGCTAGGCATAATAGGTGGATCATAATTCTCAAGAGTTCCAACATTTTCAGTTTCTTTAGCTTTTGCAATTTGTTCATCAAGAAATTCACCAAGTGGCATAGTATTATCAAGCATAGTACTAGCATCATCATAAGTATCATTCATAGCAGAAGTAGTATCATCAATAACTTCCGACATATCAGAATGAATAGCGGGTGGTGGTGTTGCAAGCTTACTTAAATCAGAAGGTTAATCAAGTGCGGAGCTAGATGACAGTTCCTTACCTCCCCTCGTCTTAGAGGGAACAATCTTGGTCTTAGCATCTTTCAGATTCTTCATAGTGCTCAACAGATATAAATCCCAAGTGACTCAGTAAATAGAGCTATGCTCCACGGTAACAGCGCCAGAAAAACATCTTGATAACCCACAAGTATAGGGGATCGCAACAGTTTTTGCAGGTAGTATTTCACCCAAATTTATTGATTCGACAAAAGGGGAGCCAAAGAATATTTGCAAGTATTAGCAGTTGAGTTGTCAATTCAACAACACCTGGAGATAAAATATCTGATGCAAAGTATTTAGTAGCACAGTAATAGGATAGTTTTGAGAGCAATAGTAATAGTAACAGCAACAGTAACAGTAGCAGTTTTGAAGCAAGTGTAAAGCAGTAGCAACAAAGTAACTTAGCAGAAACCAATATGAGAAAGTCGTAGGCATTGGATCAGTGATGATAATTATGTTGGATGATATTCATCATATAACAGTCACAACCTAGGGCGATACACAATAGCTCCAATTCATCAATGTAATGTAGGCATGTATTCTGTATATAGTCATACGTGCTTATAATAAGAACTTGCATGCCATATTTTGTCCTACCCTCCCGTGGTAGCAAGGTCCTTAAGAAAACTAAGGGATATTAAGGCCTCCTTTTAATAGAGAACCGGAACAAAGCATTAGCACTTAGTGAATACATGAACTCCTCAAACTACGGCAGTCACCGAAAAGAATCCCAATTATTGTCACCTTGGGGTATGCGGATCATACACGTAATAGGTGCATATAACTTGCAAGATAGGATCAAGAACACAAATATATTCATGAAAACATAAAGGGTTCATATTTGAAATCATGGCGCTCGGGCCCTAGTGACAAGCATTAAGCATAGCCAAGTCATAGCAACATCAATCTCAGAACAAAGCGGATACTAGGGATCAAAGCCCTAACAAATTGACTCGATTACATGATAAATCTCATCCAACCCATCACCATCTAGCAAGCTGATGTCTACTATGCAACTTTATTCTTGTAGACGTTGTTGGGCCTCCAAGTGCAGAGTTTTGTTGGACAGTAGCAAATTTCCCTCAAGTGGATGAACTAAGGTTTATCAATCCATGGGGAGGCATAGGATGAAGATGGTCTCTCTCAAACAACCCTGCAATCAAATACAAGAAAACTCTTTTGTCCCCAAAACACCCAATACAATGGTAAATTGAATAGGTGCACTAGTTCGGCGAAGAGATGGTGATACAAGAGTAGTATGGATAGTAGATATAGGTTTTTGTAATCTGAAAAATAAAAAACAGCAAGGTAGGAAGTAACAAAAGTGAGCACAAACGGTATTCCAATGCTTGAAAACAAGGCCTAGGGTTCATACTTTCACTAGTGCAATCTCTCAATAGTGCTAACATAATTGGATCATATAACAATCCCTCAACGTGCGATAAAGAATCACTCCAAAGTTCCTATTAGCGGAGAACATAAGAAGAAATTGTTGTAGGGTATGAAACCACCTAAAGTTATCCTTTCGAATCAATCTATTGAGCCATCCCTATAAGTGTCACAAACAGCCCTAGAGTTCGTACTAAAATAACACCATGTGATACGCATCAACCAACTCTAATGTCACCTAGATACTCCAATGTCATCACAAGTATCCATGAGTTGATTATTCGATATGCATCAAACAACTTCGGATTCATAATATTCAATCAGCACAAAGAAC
Organism: Thinopyrum elongatum; assembly: GCA_011799875.1. Taxonomy (NCBI): domain Eukaryota; kingdom Viridiplantae; phylum Streptophyta; class Magnoliopsida; order Poales; family Poaceae; genus Thinopyrum; species Thinopyrum elongatum. The sequence continues at coordinate 717,186,625 of CM022303.1, forward strand.
TTCAAAGAGTGTCAGGCCCATTTCTGAGAGTAAATCACAGAAGAGCCCTCGAGTCATACCAGCCCCAAGAACAACTGGTGGACTCCCTTGATATAGATAACCAGTACAAATATAATATTACACAGGGTTGAGTCAGGGTGACTCAACAATTTATTACAAACTTGTCAATATACTACGGTGGTAGAATATGACAGTGGTGTGGTGATACTAGAATATTGTTACAATAAAATAGAGCCAAGCGTCAGTGTGAGGCTTGACTTATTTGTATAGCAGAAGCTCTGCGGATAATACATGTCGTAGACTCGATATCATAGGTGCACTGACTGGGACTCCTCTAAGCGTCGGGCTCGCTAGTGCAATTCTCCTCCATAAGCTCGTCCTCCTCCAAGTCTGGCCAAGTAAATAGCCAGGGACAAGCTAGTGAGTACATTGGAATGTACTCGCAAACATAATGAACAAAAGATGTCATGAATGCATATGCTCAGGGTAAATTTATATGAAATTTTCATGCTGAACTATATTGTATGCATGCTAATAGAAAATTAAATCTTGTCATGGTAATTTTTAGTATATGTAGAAGTAGAGTGTTAGTGATAAAGAAAACATAAAAGAAATGCCAGTCGAATGTCAAAAGGGTGACACCATGGTAGGTCTTGAAGAAAAATGCCAAATGGGTATCCACAAGAGTAGTGGCGAGATAGAACCGCCTGAGAACTCGAGGGACGCCACGAGAGGTCTTGAAAAGAAATGCTAATCGGGTGTCCACAATAGTAGTGGCGAGATAGAACCGCCTGAGAACTCGAGGGACGCCACGAGAGGTCTTGAAAATAAAACTAAATGTCCGGGGTAGTCTAGCCAGCCCCTGAGACACCCAGAAAATAAAATAAGAGCTGTATCACCGGTAATAATCATGATAATAATATTATTAGTGACAATAATTATCCTACAAGTAATCATGCTTGACTTTTAATTATTTCCTCCAAAGACCGACACCGGGACCGACACTTGACCCACCCAGCTATGTCCTTGACCGTGGACACGGCTATTCGAATAGATGTAACTCTGCAGAGGGTGTGCTCTTTACCCACGTGCATGTGATTCCCTTAGTCAGCACTGTGGCACTGGCTAATTCCCACTACGGTCTTTGGGTTGAAAACACGCCTGACCAGCACACACCAGATTAACCGTCCGGATGCCAGGAATCACCCAAAGCATCTTTCCAGAAAAAATCTAAGTCGGGAAGACCATCATCTCGACTAACATGGGATCACTATTTATATGCGCAGATTACAAGGGAGGACCCTCTCTCGGCAACAACCGGAAACACCCATGCCCCCTGACCCGATGACAGGATTTAGTCCATGTCTGTGGAAACCCTCATTGTGGTCCTCTATGTGGTGTGTACCCGGACAGGGGTTAACAACTTACTAAGCCGTACCTTCCTTGCGGAAGGACCCTTGGCAGCATGGTATATAGCTAGATGTAACGGAACAAGACTCGATCTAGGCTGACTCAGGAGGTATTATTTATTATCACCAGTATGCTTCACATATATCACGTGACACCACCGTGTCAAAATGGCCCATGCCCACTGGCATGTCCAAGACAGGAGTACACTCCTCACCATATCCATACATTAGCAGGATGCCAGGATGCATGCAAGATTTCACAAAGTGACATGACCAATGCATGCTCTCACTATTACTACACATATGATGCAATATCAAACCGATGCAACCATGCATGCACTTCACCCTATCCAAGTTCAATAATGCTTGCCTTGTCCAAAGTAGTCAGGAGAAAACCCCTCCAAATTTACAGCGAAGTTTTCTTCTTCTTCTTCTGAAAATTTCAAATTCAAATACAAATAAGAAACTCATCACAGGACAAAAACTTGTCTCAATTTTTTTTAAATAAATACTAAAAAAACTAGAGAGAAAAATAAGAATTTCAAAAAAAGAATCAACTCATTTGGATCAGTGGTTTAAAAACTACACGCAGTCAAAGTTCCAGTCAACTCTGCCTTAAAATAAAAAACAGAAAAGAAAATGTTTCGGGCAGAAGTACGTTTTCCAGTTCAGAATGCGTAAACGCCTGAATACGTCTACTGTTTTAACTGGAAAAGAATAAAAGGCTGACGGGTGGGGTCCACCCGTCAGGTTTGAATTTGAGCGCGCACGCGCACGAGTACAGAGAGAGGGTGGCGATCGCCGGCAACGATCGTCGAAGTTCGAGTGGCCGGCGATGGTGGGGACGTGTTCAGGGATGAGTACCGCGTCAGTGGGTGGTGGTGGAGGTCGCCGGCGAGTAGCAAAACGGCGGCGAGGCTGGTGGCGGCGGACGGCGTTTCGGTGGAGTCGGGGTCTCGCCGGAGAAGGCTCGGGAGGTGAAATTGGAGTGTGGGATCATCGAGTGGATGCAAGATAGAGCTTCTGGCAGAGTTTTAGCGATGGTTGTGGAATAACGGAGTCGAGCCGATCGGGGATTGTGGCGGCGGGATGGTGATCGAAAAGGAGGAAGAAGACCTCCTTGAGGTCGGGGAACGATACTGGAGGGTGATTGGGATGCGGTGGAGGTGGTGAGTGCCCAGAACGTAGCTCAGGAGTCCCTTTTATAGGGGATCCGAGGTTCGGATCACGCCGGAGTTACGGTGGTTGGCGAGGTAGGTTTGGGCGGTAGCCGTAGTCGGTGAGTGTCAGTGAGAGAAGTGGAAGCAGCCCGAAGCACCAGCACGGACGAGCTCGGGCTCGGGTGCCTTATCCATGGTGTGGCCGCCGTACGGGTGAGGCGGCGATGGCTTACTCCGACGACAGCCAGGAGGGCCCAGACGGCATGGTTGGCATGGTCAGCGTGCGGAGAAATGGAGAGGAGCGACGCGTGGTGGGAGAGGTAGATGGATAGACCAGCATCAGCAGTGAAGGAGGCGAGCGCGATGCTGATCTCCTCAGCTCGCCGCCGCTGAGGACAGAAGCAGGTGCACCGGCCAGCTCCGGCATTGATGGTGGTGTCCAGCTGACCGGTGGGTTGGGAGTGGCTCATTGATGAGTAGAGGAGGCGTGGAGAAGAAGAGAATGGATGGAGTGCAGTGCACGGCTCGATCGTCCCCGCTCTCTGAAGAAATTCAGTCAACTGAATTTTATCAGTGCTGAACAGTATTCATGCTAGGTGTTTGATGAAATGACAGAAGGGTCTAGGCAATTTTGGAATTTATGTGGATTTTTGTGGTGATGTGTTGATGCTGAAAAATGAGTCTGCCAAAGTTCTAGAATTTTTGGAGAAGTTTGGAGTAGGTTTTGGGCAATAAAATGGTTTCTGGTCCAAATTTGAACTATGTGAATTTTGAAAATTTTGAACTTGGGCACCCAATGTTTTTGGTGAAATGGGTTTTGGGTACCATCTAGTTGATAGGGTAATTTTGGTGGAGGTAGAAAGATGGTAGAAAATATAGTTCCTTTGTAACTCAAGGAAACCAAGGATATTGCAAATTCCCATTTTGGAATTTGTTTTAAAAGAGAAAAAATATATTTGTGGGGTGGAAAGAGGTTGGTTTCTGTCCTAGAAGGGTTGAATGACTTGTGGGATAATTGAAGAGTGATAGGAAAATTTTGGATGGATTTTGGAAGTGCTAGACAGAAAAAGAAAAAAGGTCTCCTAGGAATATTTTAGCTAAAACAACGACTTTCTAAAAGGAAGCTATGCTAATCTTCCAAAAATAACTTTCCAAATGAAACCATCAAACAAAACAGAACCCTCCAGGAAAATTTTAAACCAAACAAAATTTTGAAAAGGCATTCAAACAGAACACCAAAATGGCTTCCAAGAATTCCTTTAAAAGAAAAGATTTTGAAAATCCAGGAATAAAATTTTGCGTGTTACAAAGAGTACCCCAAAGTTTCTATCGGAAGAAAGAAGATGAAAACGTGTACCAACCCATATGCCTAGATTACCCCAATGTCACCTCGGGAATCCGCAAGTTGATTACCAAAACATACATCAAGTGACTCAATAGAATACCCCCATTGTCACCACGAGTATCCACATGCTAGACATACATCAAGTGTTGTCAAATCAGAAATATTCAATCCGATAATAATGAAACCTCAAAGGGAAGGACTCAATTCATCACAACAAAATAGAGAGGGAAGAAACACCATATGATCCAACTATATTAACAAATCTCACGATACATCAAGATCATGCCAAATCAAGAACACGAGAGAGAGAGAGAGAGAGATCAAACACATAGCTACTAGTACATACCCACAACCCTGAGTGTGAACTACTCCCTAATTTTCATGGAGACCGCCAGGATGATGAAGATGGCCTCCGGTGATGATTCCCCCCTCCGGCAGGGTGCCGGAACAGGGCTCCAGATGGGTTTTCTTTGATACAAAGGCTCGCGACATCGGCGTCGAAGTTCTAGGTTTATTTCTAGGGGTTTCTCTATTTATAGGATTTTCAGCGTTGGAATCATGCGAAAAGAAGCTACGAGGGACCCACAAGGCAATAGCACACGACCCCACCCCCCAGGGCACGCCGTGTTGCCTTGTGAGCACCTCGTGAGGCTTCTGGTCATTCCAGGAAGCTTCACGGGTCTCTTTTAGTCAAAAAAAATCATCAAAAAGTTTCATCCAATTTCGAGAACTTTTATTTCTGCACAAAAAACAACACCACGATAGTTCTACTGAAAACAGTGCCAGTGCGGGTTAGTTCTAATCAAATCATACCAAAACCATATAAAATTGATGTAAACATGGCATGAATACTTCATCAATTAAAGATACGTTGGAGACGTATCAGCATCCCCAAGCTTAATTCCGGCTCGTCCTTGAGTAGGTAAATGATAAAAGAAATAATTTATGAAGTGTGAATGCTAGCATAATGCATAAGTTTGATCAATGATAATTTCAGTCACTTTTCTAGCATCATTACATATCATAGATAGTAGCTCATCTCATAAAACTTCTCATGATCAAGTAGCAAGCTATTCAAATGTTAAAGTATAGACCATAAACTTTCTTGAAAACTAACAAACTACGTTTTTAGTCATCAAACAATTGCAATTCATCTTATTTTCAGGAAGGGTCTATGTAAGAGCTTTGATTTAGCAAATTCCACATACTCAACTATCATATAGTCTTCCATGATTGCTGACACTCAAAGCATATTTTTAGAACAAATCATTTTAGTCAAACACATAGGAAGATAGGGGATTAATGTTTTGCATCTCAACTTATTTATCTCAGGGATAATGTCAACAATAATAACTCATGATCACCTATATTCAATGGGATATATGTGCCTAAATCTTTCCTCACCACATGATGCTTGCCAAGAGTGAAAAAAAAATGGAATAGAGAAGAACACTATTGACTCTTGCATAAAAGTAAATACATAAATTAAAAGATAGGCCCTTCGCAGAGGGAAGCAGAGGTTTTCATGCGCTTTTTATTTTTGAATGTGCAAACTCTTAATGCAAAGGAACGTCACTTTATATTGCCCCTTGTGATAGCAACCTTTATTATACAGTCCGTCGCTTTTATTCTTCACCATCACAAGTTCGTACAAAGCTTATTTTCCCTTACAATAAAAGATCATACATATTTAAGTGCAATTTTTATTGCTTTTGCACCGATGACAACTTACTTGAAGGATCTTATCCAATCCAGAGGTAGATATAGTGGACACTCATGACATGAAACTGGGTTCAAGGGTTTTGGATGCACAAGTAGTATTTCTACTTAGTGCGGATTTTTTGCTAGCAAAGGATAGGGGGCAAGCAACACATGTTAGAGGATCCATGACAATATAACATCTATGTGAATATAAACAAACATAACCCATTACGTTGTCTTTCTTGTCCAATATCAACTACCTGATCAAGTTTGAAAATAATTAATGGGGGCTCACAATCATAGAATATGTTCCGGATAGTATATTTATATGTGAAATTTCTCTTCCTTCAATATTCTTTCATGAATTGTTCAAGTGACCAATGCTATGTTTGCTAACTTTGAATAAATTTTACCACTTATACTTCTTGTATGTGAAGTCATTACTCCCCATGGGACAAGCATATGAAGCATATATAATTTCAACTTTATGATATTCAATTCATTTCAATAATTCACTCGTAGGATATAAGTGAAGCACAAGAGTGAATGGAAAACTACTCCAAAAGATATAAGTGAAGAACAAAGAGTAGTCCAACAATTAAGTACTACAAGAATAGCACATATCATGTGAACAAGTAAAAACTTAGGCTAACCGATAGGTGTTGATGAAGAAAGGTGGGATGCCCCGGCAAGCTTAGTTGCTTGAGACTTCTTGGAATGTTATCTTGGGGTGCCTTGGGCATCCCCAAGCTTGAGCTCTTGTGTCTCCATAATTCTTCTCATATCATGGCTTCTCCTAAATTTTAAAAACTTCATCCACACAAAACTCAACAAGAACTCGTGAGATAAGTTAGTATAAATCAACTCAAAACTTTAAAATTACGTACTGTATAAAATCATTAAAATTATAATTAAACATTTCATACTAAATTCCTCTACATATTTAATACTTCTATCCATAAATAGAAACATTAAACAAGCAAACATATGCAAACAATGCAACTATAACAGCAATCTGCCAAAACAGAACAGTCTGTAAAAGGGGAATAATAATTCATTCTTCCCTAAATCCAAAATTTATAAACAATTACCACGTGACAGAGAACTAATGCGTGCTTTCTATGTAAAAATTTCAGATTTTTATCATGTCCTTAATATTCAAGAATATTCTGGACATAACCGAAAACTTTCTGTTTTCAAACAGCAACACATAAACTTGCAAACTGAGCATGGTAAAGGCTATAATTGGCATTTTACTGAACTAAAAGATACAAAACATGATTATTGATAATAGGAAGCATATCTCAACAAAATAAAATGATGCTCCAAGAAAAACTCATACTATGTGACGAATAAAATATAGCTCCAAGTTAGGTTACCGATAGTGTTGAAGACGAAAGAGGGGATGCCTTCCGGAAGGCATCCCCAAGCTAAGATTCTTGAGTCTTCCTTGAATATTACCTTGAGGTTCCTTGGGAATCCCCAAGCTTAGGGACTTTCCACTCCTTATTATCCTCATATCGATATCTCACCCAAAACTTGAAAAATTGAATCACACAAAACTTAACGAAACTTGTGAGATAGGTTAGTATGATAAAAATAAATCATCCACTTAGGTACTGTCAAGAAAAGATTAATCATTGTTATCACATAATTACTACTGTATTCCATCATTTCCACAATTTATATTACTCAATATAAGCTATGGAAACACTAAAACAAGCAAACTATGCATTGAAAACAGAATCTGTCAAAAAAAGAACAGCATGTAGTGAGCGAATTAGAAACCATACTTATATACCTCCAAAAATTCTAAAAAATTAGAAAAACGTGAAAAATTTGTAAACCAATACTGTGTAAAAATTTCAGAATTTTCTCACTCTCCAGTACTAAAAATAAGTTCTAGAACTGGACACAAAAGTTTCTGTTTTTGCACAGAATCAAATCAACAAGTATCCACACTATGCCAAAGGCTTTACTTGGCACATTATTGAAAGAAAACATATAAAACATGATTAATACATTATATTAATATTGTGAACACAAAAAAACAGTAGGGGTATTTGGTGGGTTGTCTCCCAACATGCGCTTTTCTTTATAGCCTTTTTAGCTAGGCGTGATGATTTTAATGATGCTCACATAAAAGATAAGAATTGAAACACAAAGAGAGCATCATGAATCACATGGCAAGCTCATTTAAGTCTAACGCACTTCCATTGCATAGGGATTTTGTGAGCAAACAATTTATGGGCACAAAAATCAACTAGCATAGAAAGGCAAAACAAGTATAACTTTGAAACTTTCATGACATAGAGAGGAAACTTGATATTGTTGAAATATATATAAGCATATCTTTCCCTCTCATAAATTTTTTCAGTAGCATCATGAATGAATTCAACAATATAACTTTCACATAAAGCATTCTTTTCATGATCCACAAGCATAGAAATTTTATTACTCTCCACGTAAACAATTTTGTTCTCATCAATAGTAGTGGGAGCAAACTCAACAAAATAACTGTCATGAGACACTTGATTGACATAACCAATTTGAACATTAAAATCATGATGGGAAGTTTCATAGTTATCATTATTCTTTATAGCATACATATCATCACAATAATCATCATAAATAGCAACTTTGTTGTCATAATCAATTGAAACCTCTTTCGAAATAGTGGAGTCATCATTAAATAAAGCCATGACCTCTCCAAATCCACTTTTATAATTATTGCCATAAGATTCAACACCCTCCAAAATAGTGGGATCATTAGTACCAACAGTTGACAATCTTCCAAACCCGCTTTCATCAATATAATCATCATAAATAGGAGGCATGCTATCATCATAATAAATTTGCTCATCAAAAGTAAGGGAGCTAAAAATAGCATCTTCATCAAACATAGCATCCCGAAGCTTATGGCTTTGCATATCATTAGCATCATGGATATTCATCGAAAGCATACTAACAACATTGCAATCATGCTCATCATTAAAGGAACTCACATTAAACATCTTATTGAATTCTTCCTTTAACAATTTCACACAATTTTTGAAATCCTTATTTTCAAGATAGACATCGTATAGACGAAGCATGTGAGGAAACCTCGATTCCATTTTTTTTGTAGTTTTCTTTTATAAAACCAAACTAGCGATAAAACAAGAAAATAAAATATTTGATTGCAAGATCTAAAGATATACCTTCAAGAACTCACCTCCCCGGCAATGGCGCCAGAAAAGAGCTTGATGACTACTACGCAACTTTATTCTTGTAGACGTTGTTGGGCCTCCAAGTGCACAGTTTTGTAGGACAGTAGCAAATTTCCCTCAAGTCGATGACCTAAGGTTTATCAATCCGTGGGAGGTGTAGGATGAAGATGGTGTCTCTCAAACAACCCTGCAATCAAATACAAGAAATCTCTTGTGTCCCCAAGACAGCCAATACAATGGTAAATTGTATAGGTGCACTAGTTCGGGGAAGAGATGGTGATACAAGTGTAGTATGGATAGTAGATATAGGTTTTTGTAATCTGAAAAATAAAAAACAGCAAGGTAGGAAGTAACAAAAGTGAGCACAAACGGTATTGCAATGCTTGAAAAACAAGGCCTAGGGTTCATACTTTCACTAGTGCAATCTCTCAGCAGTGCTAACACAATTGGATCATATAACAATCCCTCAATGTGTGATAAAGAATCACTCCAAAGTTCCTATTAGCGGAGTACATAAGAAGAAATTGTTGTAGGGTACGAAACAACCGCAAAGTTATCCTTTCCAATCAATCTATTGAGCCATCCCTATATGTGTCACAAACCGACCTAGAGTTCGTACTAAAATAACACCATATGATATGCATCAACCAACTATAATGTCACCTAGATACTCCAATGTCACCACAAGTATCCGTGAGTTGATTATTCGATATGCATCAAATAACTTCAGATTCATAATATTCAAACAACACAAAGAACTTCAAAGAGTACCACAAAGTTTCTATCAGAAGAAAGAAAATGAAAACATGTACCAACCCATATGCCTAGATTACCCTAATGTCACCTCGGGAATCCGCAAGTTGATTACCCAAACATACATCAAGTGATTCAATAGAATACCCCATTGTCACCACGGGTATTCACATGCAAGACATACATCAAGTGTTCTCAAATCTGAAATATTCAATCCGACAATAACGAAACCTCAAAGGGAAAGACTCAATTCATCACAAGAAAATAGAGAGGGAAGAAACACCATATGATCCAACTATATTAAGAAAGTTCGTGATACATCAAGATCATGCCAAATCAAGAACACAAGAGAGAGATCAAACACATAGCTACTAGTACATACCCTCAGCCCCAAGGGTGAACTACTCCCTCCTCGTCATGGAGACTGCCGGGATGATGAAGATGGCCTCCGGTGATGATTCCCCCCTCCGGCAGGGTGCCGAAACAGGGCTCCACATGGGTTTTCTTTGGTACAGATGCTTGCGACGGCGGAGTCAAAGTTCTAGGTTTATTTCTATGGGTTTCTCTATTTATAGGATTTCCAGCATTGCAATCACGCGAAAAGGAGCTACGAGGGCCCCATAAGGCAACAACACATGACCCCCCCAGGGCGCGCCGTGTTACCTTGTGAGCACCTCGTGGGCTTCTGGTCCTTCCACGAAGATTCAGGGGTTTCTTTTGGTCCAAAAAAATCATCAAAAAGTTTTCTCCAATTCCGAGAACTTTTATTTCGCACAAAAAACAACACCACGGTAGTTCTCCTGAAAACAGCGTCAGTCCGGGTTAGTTCTAATCAAATCATACCAAAACCATATAAAATTGTTGTAAACATGGCATGAATACGTCATAAATTAAAGATATGTTGGATACGTATCAGCATCCCCAAGCTTAATTTCTGCTCGTCCTCGAGTAGGTAAATGATAAAAGAAATAATTTATGAAGATGCTAGCATAATGCATTACTTTGATCAATGATAATTTCACTCACTTTTCTAGCATCATTACATATCATAGACAGTAGCTCATCTCATAAAACTTCTCATGATCAAGTAGCAAGCTATTCACATGTTAAAGTATAGACCATAAACTTTATTGAAAACTAACAAAATATGTTTTCAGTCATCAAACAATTGCAATTCATCTTATTTTCAGGAAGGGTCTATGTAAGAGCTTTGATTTAGCAAATTCCACATACTCAACTATCATATAGTCTTCCATGATTGCTGACACTCAAAGCATATTTTTAGAACAAATCATTTTAGTCAAACACATAGGAAGATAGGGGATTAATGTTTTGCCTCCCAACTTATTTATCTCAGGGACAATGTCAACAATAATAACTCATGATCACCTATATTCAACGGGATATATGTGCCTGGATCTTTCCCCACCACATGATGCTTGCTAAGAGAGAAAAATAAAAACGGAATAGAGAAGAACACTATGGCCTCTTGCATAGTAAATACATAAATTAAAAGATATGCCCTTCGCAGAGGGAAGCATAGGTTGTCATGTGCTTTTTATATTTGGATGTGCAAACTCTTAATGCAAAGGAACATCACTTTATATTGCCCTTGTGATGGCAACCTTTATTATGCAGTATGTCGCTTTTATTCTTCACCATCACAAGTTCGTACAAAGCTTATTTTCCCTTACAATAAAAGATCATACATATTTAAGAGCAATTTTTATTGCTTTTGCACCGATGACAACTTACTTGAAGGATCTTATTCAATCCATAGGTAGATATAGTGGACACTCATGACATGAAAATGGGTTCAAGGGTTTTGGATGCACAAGTAGTATTTCTACTTAGTGCGGATTTTTGGCTAGCAAAGGATAGGGGGCAAGCACCACATGTTAGAGGATCCATGACAATATAACATCTATGTGAATATAAACAAACATAACTCATTACGTTGTCTTTCTTGTCCAACATCAACTACTTGATCAAGTTTGAAAATAATTAATGGGGGCTCACAATCATAGAAGATGTCCAGGAAAGTATATTTATATGTGAAATTTCTCTTCCTTCAATATTCTTTCATGAATTGTTCAAGTGACCAATGCTATGTTTGCTAACTTTCAATAAATTTTACCACTTATACTTCTTGTATGTAAAGTCATTACTCCCCACGGGACAAGCATATGAAGCATATATAATTTCAACTTTATGATATTAAATTCATTTCAATAATTCACTCGTAGGATATAAGTGAAGCTCAAGAGTGAATGGAAAACTACTCCAAAAGATATAAGTGAAGAACAAAGAGTAGTCAAACAATTAAGTAGCTATGTGAAGACTCTCTCAAAATAAAGATTTTAGATCTTGAAAATTTTAATCAAACAGCAAACAAAATGAAAATAAAAGGATACTCCAAGAATAGCACATATCATGTGAACAAGTAAATACTTAGGCTAACCGATAGGTGTTGATGAAGAAAGGTGGGATGCCCAACGGGGCATCCCCAAGCTTAGTTGCTTGAGACTTATTGGAATGTTATCTTGGGGTGCCTTGGGCATCCCCAAGCTTGAGCTCTTGTGTCTCCTTAATTACTCTCATATCATGGCGTCTCCTAAATCTTAAAAACTTCATCCACACAAAACTCAACAAGAACTTGTGAGATAAGTTAGTATAAATCAACTCAAAACATTAACATTATATACTGTAGAAAATCATTAAAATTATAATTAAACATTGCATACTAAATTCCTCTGCATATTTAATACTCCTATCCGCAAATAGAAACATTAAACAAGCAAACATATGCAAACAATGCAACTATGACAGCAATCTGCCAAAACAGGACAGTCTGTAAAAGGGGAATAAGAATTCATAATTCCCTAACTATAAAAATTCTAAAAAATTACCACATGACAGAGAACTAATGAATTCTTACTGTGTAAAAATTTCAGATTTTTATCATGTCCTTAAAATTCTGGAATATTCTGGACATTACAGAAAACTTTCTGTTTTCAAACAGCAACACATAAATTTGCAAACTGATCAATGTAAAGGCTATAATTGGCATTTTATGGAACTAAAAGATACAAAACATGATTTTTCATAAAAGAAAGCAGATCTCAACAAAATAAAATGATGCTCCAAGCAAAACTCATATTATGTGATGAATAAAAATATAGCTCCTAGTGAGGTTACCGATAGTGTTGAAGATGAAAGAGGGGATGCCTTCCGGAAGGCATCTCCAAGCTTAGATGCTTGAGTATTCCTTGAATATTACCTTGAGGTGCCTCGGGAATCCCCAAGCTTTGGGTCTTTCCACTCCTTATTCTCCTCATATTGATATCTCACCCAAAACTTGAAAAGTTCAAGCACATAAAACTTAACGGAACTTGTGAGATAGGTTAGTATGATAAAAATAAATCATCCAATTAGGCACTGTCAAGAAAAGATTAAAAATTGTTCTCACATAATTATTACTGTATTATATCATTTCCACAATTTATATTACTCAATATAAGCTATGGAAACACTAAAACAAGCAAACTATGCATTGAAAATAGAATCTGTCAAAAACAGAACAGCATGTAGTGAGCGAATTAGAAACCATACTTATATTCCTCCAAAAATTCTGAAAAATTAGAACAACGTAAAACATTTGTAACCCAATACTGTGTAAATTTTTTAGAATTTTGTCACGCTCCAGTACAGAAAAGAAATTCCAGAACTGAACACAAAAGTTTCTGTTTTTGCATAGAATCAAATCAACAAGTATCCACACTATCCCAAAGGCTTTACTCGGCACATTATTGAATGAAAACATATAAAACATGATTAATACAGTAGCTTAATCAAGTGAACACAAAAAAACAGTAGGGGTATATGTTGGGTTGTCTCCCAACATGCGCTTTTCTTTATAGCCTTTTTAGCTAGGCTTGATGATTTTAATGATGCTCACATAAAAGATAAGAATTGCAACACAAAGAGAGCATCACGAATCACATGGCAAGCTCATTTAAGTCTAACCCACTTCCTATGCATAGGGATTTTGTGAGCAAACAATTTATGGGAGCAAGAATCAACTAGCATAGAAAGGCAAAACAAGTATAACTTTGAAACTTTCAAGACATAGAGAGGAAACTTGATATTGTTGAAATATATATAAGCATATCTACCCCTCTCATAAATTTTTTTAGTGGCATCATGAATGAATTCAATAATATAACTATCACATAAAGCATTCTTTTCATGATACACAGCATAGAAATTTTATTACTCTCCACATAAACAATTTTGTTCTCATCAATAGTAGTGGGAGAAAACTCAACAAAATAACTATCATGTGATACTTGATTGACATAACCAATTTGAAAATTAAAATCATGATGGCAAGTTTCATAGTTATCATTATTCTTTATAGCATACATGTCATCACAATAATCATCATAGATAGCAAATTTGTTGTCATAATCAAATGAAACCTCTTCTGAAATAGTGGAATCATCATTAAATAAAGTCATGACCTCTCCAAATCAACTTTCATAATTATTGCCATAAGATTCAACACCCTCCAAAATTGTGGGATCATTAGTACCTAGAGTTGACACTCTTCCAAACCCACCTTCATCAATATAATCATCATAAGTAGGAGGCATGCTATCATCATAATAAATTTGCTCATCAAAACTAGGGGGGCTTAAAATAGCATCTTCATCAAACATAGCATCCCCAAGCTTAAGGCTTTGCATATCATTGGCATCATGGATATTCATAGAAAGCATACTAACAACATTGCAATCATGCTCATCATTCAAGGAACTCACATTAAACATTTTATTAAATTCTTCCTCTAACAATTTCGCACAATTTTTGAAATCCTTATTTTCAAGAAAGACATCATATAGATGAAGCATGTGAGGCAACGTTAATTCAATTTTTTGTAGTTTTCTTTTATAAAACCAAACTTGTGATAAAACAAGAAACTAAAAGATTCGAATTGCAAGATCTAAAGATATACCTTCAAGCACTCACCTCCTCGGTAACGGCGCCAGAAAAGAGCTTGATGTCTACTAGGAAACTTTATTCTTGTAGACATTGTTGGGTCTCCAAGTGCAGAGTTTTGTAGAACAGTAGCAAATTTCCCTCAAGTGGATGACCTAAGGTTTATCAATCCATGGGAGGCGTAAGATGAAGATGGTCTCCCTTAAACAACCCTGCAATCAAATACAAGAAATCTCTTGTGTCCCCAACACAGCCAATACAATGGTAAATTATATAGGAGCACTAGTTCAGCGAAGAGATGGTGATACAAGTGTAGTATGGATAGTAGATATAGGTTTTTGTAACCTGAAAAAAAAAACAGCAAATTAGGAAGTAACAAAAGTGAGAACAAACGGTATTGCAATGCTTGAAAACAAGGCCTAGGGTTCATACTTTCACTAGTGCAATCTCTCAACAGTGCTAACATAATTGGATCATATAACAACCCCTCAAGATGCGATAATGAATCACTCCAAAGTTCCTATTAGCGGAGAACATAAGAAGAATTGTTGTGGGGTATGAAACCACCTCAAAGTTATCCTTTCCGATCAATATATTGAGCCATCCCTATAAGTGTCACAAAGAGCCGTAGAGTTCATACTAAAATAACACCATATGATACGCATCAACCAACTCTAATGTCACCTAGATACTCCAATGTCACCACAAGTATCTATGAGTTGATTATTCGATATGTATCAAACCACTTCAGATTCATAATATTCAATCAACACAAAGAACTTCAAAGATGTCCCAAAGTTTCTATCGGAGAAAAGAAGATGAAAATGTGTACCAACCCATATGCCTAGAATACCCCAATATCACCTCGGGAATTCGCAAGCTGATTACCAAAACATACATCAAGTGACTCAATAGAATACCCTATTGTCACCATGGGTATCCACATGCAAGACATACATCAAGTGTTCTCAAATCTGAAATATTCAATCCGACAATAATGAAACCTGAAAGGGAAAGACTCAATTCATCACAAGAAGATAGTGAGGGAAGAAAAACCATATGATCCAACTATATTAAGAAAGCTCGCGATACATCAAGATTGTGCCAAATCAAGAGCACGAGAGAGAGATCAAACACATAGCTACTAGTACATACCCTCAGCCCCGAGGGTGAACTACTCCCTCCTCGTCATGGAGACTGCCGGGATGATGAAGATGGCATCCGGTGATGATTGCCCCCTCCGGCAGGGTGCCAGAACAGGGCTCCGGATGGGTTTTCTTCGGTATAGAGTCTTGCGGTGGTGGCGTCGAAGTTCTAGGTTTATTTTTTGGGGGTTTCTCTATTTATAGGATTTCCAGCGTTGGAATCACGCGAAAAGGAGCTCCGAGGGCCCCACAAGGCAACAACACATGACCCCCCAGGGTGCGCTGTGTTGCCTTGGGAGCACCTCGTGAGGCTTCTGGTCCTTCCATGAAGCTTCGGGGGTCTCTTTTGGTCCAAAAAAAATGATCAAAAAGTTTCGTCCAACTCCAAGAACTTTTATTTCTTCACAAAAAATAACACAACAGTAGTTCTGCTGAAAACAGCGTCAGTCCGGGTTAGTTCTAATAAAATCATACTAAAACCATATAAAATTGTTGTAAACATGGCATGAATACTTCATAAATTATAGATATGTTGGAGACGTATCACAAGCCTACAAAGGAATTACTCACGCCCGGTGGTGAGCATCATGAAATTGGTGATGGAGGATGGTTGATGATGATGACGGCGTCGAGTCCCCCTCTCCGGATCCCCAAACGAAGTCCAGATCAGCCCTCCTGATGAAGAACAGGAGGTGGTGGCGGCTCCGTATCGTAAAACGGGATGAAACTTCTTCTTTATTTTTTCTCAGGGAAAGAGAATTCATAGCGTTGGAATTAGGTCAGACGGCCGCCTGTGGACCCCACAAGGCATCAGGGCGTGCCCTGGGGAGTCGCGCCCTATTGCCTTTTGGGCAATAGGTGGCCCATCTTCTGTTGATTCTTGCGCAAATAATTTTTATATATTCCATAAAAATTCTCCAAAAAGTTTCGTCCAAATCCGAGAACTTTGATTTCTGCACAAAAGCAACACCATAGTAGTTCTGCTAAAAATAGCGTCAGTCTTGGTTAGTTTCATTCAAATCATGCAAATTAGAGTCCAAAACAAGAGCAAAAGTATTTGGAAAAGTAGATACAACAGAAACATATCATGGCCCCGTGCCCTGAATCAAGGGTGGGCCCAATGATTTTGCAGCGTGTGCTATTTGTCGAATGCCGGTAGTCTTAATCTCACCGGCAGCGTGCCTCACATGTGGCGGAGGCTACTAGTTTTTTGGCACGTGGGGACCACATAGCTGCGGCGCTCAATTTATCTGAATGCTGCCAAGTTCATGTACGTTAGCCATGTTTAACTTTAGGTGCACACTGCTAGTTTGCTCGCGTATGCGCAGCTCATGTGCACATCTATTCCTCACTTTCCCCTCTCACACTCACTTCTTCTTCCGCCCTCTCACTCACTTCTTATTCTTCCCTCTCCCTACCATGTGAGCCTCATTGTCTTGTCTCCCATATTCCTCTAGGTAATTAACCTCTCTCTTTCATTGATGCACTAGTAGAAAAAGGCCCATTTGTCCCTGTTCCAGAGGCCCATTTGTCCCGGTTCTGGAACCGGGACTAAAGCCCAATACCTTTAGTCCCAGTTTGCCTACGAACCGGGATAGATGGGGCTCCACGTGGCCGCTGCGGCTTGCCCAGGCAGGAGGGCCTTTTGTCCCGGTTGGTAGCACCAACCGGGACCAAAAAGCATCCACGCGTCAGCAGTTCAGGGGCTGGGGTTTTTGTTTTTTTTTTAAAGGGGGGGGGGGGGTTTGGGGGTTTTGTAGGGTTAATTTAGGGGTTTCATATATTGTGTTAGCTAGCTAATAGAGAGAAGTGTCCTCTCTTATCTCCGAGCTTGGTCGACGCTACGTACTATACGTATAGAGTGGACACGACACGCTAGCTAGTAAGAAAATGAAGGAAACCATTAAGTACACAAGATCGTCATGAACATATACAGAGAGAAGTGATCGACCTCCTCCTTCTCCGAGAGATTGGTTGAACAACAAGTTTTCGTATATCTATCCGACGCTACTAGCTACATATATACAATATCAGATCTCTTACAATCCCTAACATCTGATGTCAAGTTCCACATGGTATTCGCCAGCTGGATTGATGACGTGGTCAAGAAAGAATCCCGCCAATTCCTCTTGAATTGCTTTTATGCGATCATGTGGTAGGAGTTCATCCCGTAGCTGCCACATCTAATTTGAAGAAGGGGGTCAATACATATATATGAATGAAACTCAACACAAATGATGGTAATAAAATAAAATTGTGAATATTATTGCTTACACACTTCATATTGTTTTTCAGAGTAGCCCCGCTTTGAGGTCGTCGCGTTGTAGATGTACTCGCAAACATAGTATCCACAAAAATTATTCCCGCCTTCCTGCCACAACCACTTTACGAGAAATAGAGGTCAATCAAACTGATAATAAAACATTATAAATGGTATTGATGAAACTAGTAGTACTTACTTTCGGGTGTGTAAATTGGAGCTTCCCCGGCAGTCCCGGAGCTTTAGCGGTGAACTCTTTCCAAACCCTGCCAGACAAAGAAAACAATTACTTGATATGTGGAAATGAACGAAGTTGTTGATATGGTGCGATAACAATCGATTGAACTTACTTCTCGAGCATTTTAGTCATGGACGCATACTCCTTGGGATCTTTTCGTCTCGAGTCTAAGATGGTTACTAGTCCCTGCTCAAGCTTAATCTCTAGGAGAATAAAGTGGAAGCTGCGCACGCATGCATAACTCATCAATTACATTACTATAACCTCGAGTAATAAGGGAAACCGAATATGCACAAGACAGTAACACTCACTTGAAGTTGTAAGGAAAGAGTATTTTATCTTTGTTTTGATTTCGAAGCAACGATTGTAGCAAGTTGGCCTCGGTTTCTTTGGCATTATATTTAACCATCCATTCATCTATGAGATTTGTGTTAATGAACCCAATATCATAGATTTGTGCATTTCTGCATTCGACGATCTTCAATCTGCATAATATACTGAGGATAATTATATATACATGCAATGAAAGAGCTGAGCTATATATAGAGACTTAATTACAGAAGTAGTACGTACAGACAGTAGCAAGTGACGATTATTTTATCGAGGGCCTTTTGATTGAAAAACTGGAAGAACTCCTCAAATGGAACAGACAACAGATCAATTCCAACGAGGTTGTGCTCCTCTTTAACTCTCAGCGTCAAAGTATCCTTCCCAGACTCGCTGCAGGTGTCCATGTACCACTCATGGAATCTTTGCATCATCGTTGTTAGAGGAGGATGACCAGGTTTGACGAGAGGCTTCCTGTGCCGGTATTTGTGTTCGTCCACCTCCATTATATCAAAATGTGCATCGTCGGGCAGGTAATCACCAGGATTGGTACCGGGCAGCATCCCCGGCAGATTTGCGACGATATCGCTAGACACCTTGAGCGGGGGGCACGATTGGTTCGGCTATTCGCCGAGCTGGGGAATTTTTTTCCCACTTCTTCATTCTTGTAACCTTTTGTCACTTGAAGTAGTTCCCGACCGGCGCGCTCCTTGCACTGCTTTTTTAAGAGCGCGGACATGGTTGTCATCCGGCGGAGGCGGTGGTGGTCGCTTCAGGGCATCCAAAGTGCGCTTCAATTTCACCGGTTCTATCTTCTACTCCGGAGGTGTATTTTTCTTTGCAAAAAAGTCCTTCACTTGGGCTTGACAGATATACGCGTTTTCCTCCTCGGTCATCTCATATGGTAACTTCTCTAGAGGCTTGAGAGATGGACCGAATTTGTATTGCCTCCCGCCTCTGGCTATACTGCTAGACGCCGGAGCAGCCGGAGCGGCTGCGGCTGTCTTCCTTCGTTGCTTACAAGGCGGAGAAGGAGGGGGAGTGCTACGACGCGCCGGAGCAGCCGGAGCGGCGGCGGCTGTCTTCCGCTGTTGCTGACGAGGTGGAGGAGGAGGCGGGCTGCTCGGACGCGCCAGCGCGGGCGGATAAGGAGGCGGAGTGCCGCCACGCGCCAGAGCAGCCGGAGAAGGAGGCGGAGTGCCCTGATCACTCACCGGAGGAGGAGGCGGAGGAGGAGCCAGAGTGCCCTGACTCGCCGGAGGAGGAGGAGGAGGCGGAGGCGTCCAGTTCGGAAGGTTGATGAGCTCCTTCCGCCATAGACATGGAGTCTTCAGAGCAAGACCCAGCTGAGTCTCCCCCCGCCACACGCCGGAGCAGCCGGAGAAGGAGGCGGAGTGCCCTGATCACTCGCCGGAGGAGGAGGCAGAGGAGGAGGCGGAGTGCCCTGACTCGCCGGAGGAGGAGGAGGAGGAGGCGGAGGCGTCCAGTTCAGAAGGTTGATGAGCTCCTTCCGCCACAGACATGGAGTCTTCAGAGCAAGACCCATCTGAGTCTCCCCTTCACCAGTAGGGTGGTCAAGCTCGAGCTACTCAAATCCCTCCATTATTTCATCGACCATCACAACAGCATAGCCTTCTGGAATCGGAAGGCAGTGAAAAGTTGCGCCGGGTTCAGGAGGTGCAACAGAGCCGACAGCCGCCTTAACTTTGAGGTGCTGCCATTGCGCCATAAGGTGGCAATCTTGAGCCTCCGTGATAGCATCCACGGGGTAGCTGGGAGCCGTGAAGTCAGGCTGCGGAAGGAGCTCGGTGGAAGCCACGCTGCTTCTCCGCTGAGATGGCAGGGTAGCTTCTGGGGTAGCTCCGGCAGGTCGCTGCCTCTGAACTAGTAGTGCTTGTTCCTCTAGCGCTCGTACCCTTGCATTCAGCTTCTGCAGTTCGGTCTGCTACACTTTCCTCCTCCTCTCCCGGGTTTTGTAACCGCCTGCACTGGGAAACCCAACCTTCCATGCAACGGAGCCTGCCGTGCCTCGTGTTCGTCCTGGGTGCTCAGGATTCCTGAGGGCCTGTGTGAGCTCGTCGTTCTCTCTGTCGGGAACGAACGTCCCTTGTTGCGCTGCGGCGATATACTTCTGAAGCTTCTTGACGGGTATTTCAAGTTGCTCCTCCGTCCAACGGCACTTCCCTGTTTCAGGGTCCAAGGTTCCCCCAACCCCGAAGAACCAAGTCCTTAAACGGTCTGGCCAGTTCAATGTCTCTGGTTCGACCCATTTATCAAGCAGGTCCTTCTCAGCCTTGTCCCATAATGGCCGGGCTTTGAGGTAGCCACCTGACCCCGTGCGATGGTGATGCTCCTTCTTTGCAACATTTTTCTTGTTTATCGCTGACATCTTCTTACTCTTCTCCGATGTCTTGTGGGCCACAAATGCGGGCCAGTGATCTCTTATCTTCTCAAATCGGCCGGTGAATTCTGGAGTCTTCCCTTTGTCGACAAACGTTGATTTCAGCTCATTCTTCCACCTCCTGAATAGATCTGCCATCTTCTTAAGAGCATGAGCCTTGACCAATGGCTCTATAACTGGCTTATCCGGATCCTCCTCTGGCGGTAGGGTGAAATTTGCCTTCAGCGCGGTCCAAAGATCATCTTTCTGTCTATCGTTGACAAAAGACACTTGAGGGTCTTCGCTCTTAGGCTTATTCCATTGGTGGATGCTGATCGGGATCATGTCCCTAACAAGAACCCCGCACTGAGCTGAAAATGCTTCCTTGGTCCGGCTGGGTTCAATCGGTTGGCCATCGCCCTTGATTGCTGTGATCGTGAACCTTTCATCCTGGCGCAACCTTTTCTTCGGACTCATCTCGTTACCAAAGTTTGGCTTGATCCAGAGGGCTAGAAAAGAAGAAAGAAGAGAGTTAATTTGTGTACATACCAAAACAATTAATGCATCAATTAGCTAGTCGGCACAGGCTTAATTAATATATATACCTCACCGGACTTTGCAACAGCTCCTTCCTTCGTTCGCTCACCGGAGCAGTCATCACGGTCTCCTTCTTCCACCGGCATTCCATCACCGGAGCCATCATAATCATGTCCTTCCACCTCCATTGTTCGATCACCGGAGCCTGCTTCACCCTCTCCTTCCAGACCATCGGTGTCGTTGAGATACGACAAGACATCACCTCTGCCGAGGATTATGTCCCCCAACAACTGTTCTGCTTCGATGTCTCGGTGCTCCATAGTTTCTGCAAATATTACAACATGGAAATTAAAATACAAACATGACAGATGGATATATTAGTGCAAACGTAGACCAAGCTAGCTCGACGCTTCTACGGTTTGGGGTGGCCTCGACAACGCTTCTAGGGTTTGGGGTGGCCTAGGCAACGCTTCTAGGGTTTGGTGTGGCCTCGACAACGCTTCTAGGGTTTGGGCCAGACCGCCTCTCTCATGAATGTCCGACGTCCGGACCGACAAGGGATTTAACAAAATGACGCCATTCTGGATGTGCAGAAAATGGTCCATATTTTTCCTGATCTCATCTACCCTTCTATATGTCACGTTGTCTAGTGTCAAAGAATTCAAGAAAACCATGACTTCATCATTAGCCGAAAATGACAGGCGCATAATGGTACGAAGCTCTTCAAAGTTGTTTTGGAACGGAGTTCCTGATAGAATAATTCGCTTTTTGGTACAAAGTTCAGCAAGAGCCTTCCGAATATCGCTATTTGGAAGGCCTTTGCTGAAATTTGTACCAAAAGGCGAATTATTCTATCAGGAACTCCGTTCCAAAACAACTTTGAAGAGCTTCGTAGCATCATACGCCTGTTACATCTGGCAAATGATGAAGCCATGGATTTTTTCAATACTTTGACAGACAACGTGACATATAGAAGAATATATATATATATAGATGAGATCATAAAAAAATTGGATCAACTTGTGCACATCCATAATGGGGGCATTCTTGATAAATCTGGACCCTCGACCCCTGGACGACCCTCGACCCTCGACCCTCTACCCTAGTTCACGACCCTCGACCGCTCGGCGATCCACGACCCTCTACCCTAGTTCCCGACCCTCGACCCCTCGGCGTTCCTCGACCCTCTACCCTATTCCCTTCCGACCCTCGACCCCTCGGTGTTCCTCGACCCTCGACCCCTCGGCGTTCCTCGACCCTCGACCCCTCGGTGTTCCTCGACCCTCTACCCTAGTTGACGACACTCGAACCCTCGGTGTTCCTCGACCCTCGACCCCTCGATGACCCTCGACCCTCGAACCTTCGGCGACCCTCGACCCCTCGGTGACCCCTCGACCCCTGGACGACCCTCGACCCTCGACCTCGGCGACCCTCGACCCTCTACCCTATTCACGACCCTCGACCGCTCGGCGATCCATGACCCTCACCCTAGTTCCCGACCCTTGACCCCTCGGTGTTCCTCGACCCTCGACCTCGGTGTTCCTCGACCCTCTACACTAGTTCCCGACCCTCGACCCCTCGGCGTTCCTCGACCCTCGACCCTAGTTCCCGACCCTCGACCACTCGGCGATCTCCGACACCCTCATTCCGATAAAATTAAGAAAGGAAGAAGAAGAAAACAAAGAGGAGAAAAGAAAAAAAAGAGAAGAAGAAGGAATAGAGGAGAGAAGAAAAAATAATTATTAATCTATTTTTCTTCTTCTCCTCTATTCCTTCTTCTTCTCCTCTTTTTTTCTTCTTCTTCCTCTTCTTATTTTTTTTCTCCTCTTCTTCTCTCCTCTTCTTCTTTTCTCCTTCTTTCTCTTCTTATTTTTTTTTCTCCCTCTTCTCTTTTTTCTCCCCTTTTTCCTCTCCTTCTTTTTCTTCTTTCTTCCTTCTTCCATCTTCCTCTTTTCCATACATATAAAAAGTTTAAAAAATACATACATACATACAAAAAATACATACATATAAAAAGAAAGAATATATATATAATAGAAAAACATATATAAAAAAAATAGCAACGCGGTGGCGGCGGCAGTGCTCACAGAGGAGGCGTCAGGGCGGGCAGGGGTGGGCCGGGCAGTGTCGGGGCGGCGTCGGCGTCGGGCCGGGGCGGCGTGTCGGCGTCGGGGCGGGCAGGGCGGGCGGGGCGGCATCGGCGTCGGGGCGGGCGGCGTCGGCGGCAAGGCGGGCCTGATGGTGTCGGCGACGATGGCAAGGTGGAGCAGCCTGACGGCGATTGGGGCAGGGCGGCGACCATGAGGAGAAGAAGTGATTTTTGGAGAAACTGCTAAGTTTTTCTTATATACACGAAACATTGGTCCCGGTTCGTGGCACAAACCGGGACCAATTTCCCCCTTTGGTCCCGGTTCGTTCCACCAACCGGGACCAAAGGTCTCTTTTCAGCAGCCAAAGGGCGGGAAACAGACACCTTTGGTCCCGGTTGGTGGCACGAACCGGGACCAAAGGGCGGCATTGGTCCCGGTTGGTGGCCACCAACCGGGACCAATGCCCCCCTTTGGTCCCGGTACGTGCCACCAACCGGGCCCAACGGCCTTGCGCTGGCGCGGTGCGGTGGGATGTTTAGTCCCAACTTGCTAGTTGAGAGAGCTCGAGAGTGGTTTATAAGCGTTGTTGCGCCCACCCTCTCGAGCTCCTCTCAACTGCAGGCTTTCGGGCCTACTCTATTAATCCTTGCCCCTGGTCCTACTGGGCCTACTGCGGGCCTGAATCCTGGCCCATGGTTGGGTTTCTAGTCGTATTCAGGCCGTGGTGGCCCAGTAGGTGGCATTTTTTTTCTAGTTTTTTTGTTTTCTTTTTTGCTTTATTTATTTTATTTTGTTTCTACTTACAACAAAATACTTACTGTTTTTCAGTGATTCTTTTTGCTTTTAGGTAATAAAAATTATAAACTTGCTGTTAGTGCCATTAGTTTTCCAATTTGAATAGTTTAA
Organism: Thinopyrum elongatum; assembly: GCA_011799875.1. NCBI lineage: Eukaryota > Viridiplantae > Streptophyta > Magnoliopsida > Poales > Poaceae > Thinopyrum > Thinopyrum elongatum. The sequence goes on from CM022303.1 coordinate 717,211,086, forward strand.
ATTTGAATTCTTTGAAATTTCTGTGAATCACTAGTTTGTGATTAACTTTACTATAAAAATAGATTTTGGAGTGATTCTTTTTCCTGCTATTTAATATTACTGTGTATTATCATTATATTCAAAAATAGTTTTTGTTATTTTAGTTTCTAACAAAAAAAATCTTTATGATAATTCTTTTTGCTATTAACGTTTCTAACAAAAAAAGTTCTTTATGAAAATTCTTTTTGCTTTTAATGTTTTGAACAGAAAGTACTTGATAATTTTAGTTTGCCTAATTTATATAATTTGAGTTTCCAATAATACTAGAGGTCTATAAAAGCTTTTTAGTTGATTCCTTTTGCTATTAGAGTTTCATTAAAGTTTTCAAGTTCATTCTTTTTTCTATTAGAGTTTCATTAAAGTTTTCTAGTTCATTCTTTTAGTTTATTATTTTTTCTATTAGAGTTTCATAAAAGTTTTCCAGTTCATTCTTTTTTATATTAGTTCATTTTTTGAGCTAAATGACCCTGAAATTGAAAAGCACTTCAGATGAACTCTGAAGAGGTTGAAAATTGGCATGGTATCATCATTTCACCCACATAGCATGTGCTAAAAAGTTGAGAGGGTTACGGCAAAAACTGGATGCACTTCGTGTACAAAATGGACAATCTCTTTCGAAGTATCACGGTTTCGGACGAAAACTCATCTGTTACAAAGGGATTTCATTTTTTTCAACTTATTTGAACTCCAGACTTTTTGTGTGTTCAAAATGAACCATTCAAAGCCACATCATCAATTTTCAACCCTTTCTAACTTCATCTGTTATTTTTCATGCATTTACTGATTTTTTTGAGCTAAATGACCCTGAAATTGAAAAGCACTTCAAATGAACTCTGAAGAGGTTGAAAATTGGCATGATATCATCATTTCACCCACATAGCATGTGCTAAAAAGTTGAGAGGGTTCGGCAAAAACTGGATGCACTTCGTGTACAAAATGGACAATCTCTTTCGAAGTATTAGGGTTTCGGACGAAAACTCATCTCTTACAAAGGGATTTCATTTTTTTGAACTTATTTGAACTCCAGACTTTTTGTGTGTTCAAAATGAACCATTCAAAGCCACATCATCAATTTTCAACCCTTTCTGACTTCATCTGTTATTTTTCATGCATTTACTATTTTTTTTGAGTTAAATGACCCTGAAATTGAAAAGCACTTCAGATGAACTCTAAAGAGGTTGCAAATTCGCATGGTATCATAATTTCACCCACATAGCATGTGCTAAAAAGTTGAGAGGGTTACGGCAAAAACTGGATGCACTTCATGTATAAAATGGATAATCTCTTTCGAAGTATCAGGGTTTCGGACGAAAACTCATCTGTTACAAAGGGATTTCATTTTTCACTTTTTCTGTTACAAATGGACAATCTTTTTCAAAGCCACATCATCAATTTTCAACCCTTTCTGACTTCATCTGTCTTCACTTTTTCTTCGCTTGTGTCCTTTGCTTATTGCGCCGTAACCATGGATATTCTTCATCGCTTAACAGGGTGCTTGGGTCAGCCTTGACTTTGAAGGGAGGAATTTCATGAAACTTTTCGTAATCTTCAGACATGTCTGTCTTACCCTCCACTCCCACGATGTCTCTTTTCCCTGAAAGAACTATGTGGCACTTTGGCTCATCGTATGATGTATTCGCTTCCTTATCTTTTCTTTTTCTCGGTTTGGTAGACATGTCCTTCACATAGAAAACCTGCGCCACATCATTGGCTAGGACAAATGGTTCGTCTGTGTACCCAAGATTATTCAGATCCACTGTTGTCATTCCGTAATGTGGCTCTACCTGTGAAAAAGGGGTAATTTTTTCTGGGCCTGTATTCTTTTTCTAGGTTCACTAGGATTCTTATCGGTTGGGACTTCCAGTTATCTTGGTAAGAATATTATATCTATACTTCCATGACCCATTTGCACTTAAACAAAGGGACCTTAAAATCATATCCGTAGTCAAGTTCCCATATGTCCACTATGTAACAATAATATGTGTCATTTCCCCTCTTGGTTGCTACATCAAAGCGGACGCCGCTGTTTTGGTTGGTGCTCTTTTGATCTTGGGCGATCTTGTAAAATGTATTCCCATTAATCTCGTATCCTTTGTAAGTCAATACAGTCGAAGATGGTCCCCTGGACAACGAGTACAGCTCATCAGAAATAGTGTTTTCACCTCTGAGACGTGTTTCCAACCAACTGCCGAAAGTCCTGATGTGTTCACATGTAATCCAGTCGTCACACTGCTCCGGGTGTTTGGAGCGCAGAATGTTCTTGTGTTCATCGACATACGGGGTCACCAAGGTAGAGTTCTGTAGGACTGTGTAGTGTGCTTGAGACCAAGAATGCCCGTCCCTGCATATTATTGAGTCCCCTCCTAGCGTGCCTTTTCCAGTCAGTCTCCCCTCATACCGCGATTGAGGGAGACCAATCTTCTTAAGGTCAGGAATGAAGTCAACACAAAACCCAAGGACATCCTCTGTTTGATGGCCCATGGAGATGCTTCCTTCTGGCCTAGCGTGGTTACAGACATATTTCTTTAGGACTCCCATGAACCTCTCAAAGGGGAACATATTGTGTAGAAATACGGGGCCCAGAACGACAATCTCGACGACTAGATAAACTAGGACGTGCGTCATGATATTGAAGAAGGATGGTGGGAACACCAGCTCGAAACTGACAAGACATTGCGCCACATCACTCCTTAGCCTTGGTATGATTTCTGGATCGATCACCTTTTGAGAGATTGCATTGAGGAATGCACATAGCTTCACAATGGCTAATCGAACGTTTTCCGATAGAAGCCCCCTCAATGCAACCGGAAGCAGTTGCGTCATAATCACGTGGCAGTCATGAGACTTTAGGTTCTGAAACTTTTTATCTGCCATATTTATTATTCCCTTTATATTCGACGAGAAGCCAGACAGTACCTTCATACTGAGCAGGCATTCAAAGAAGATTTCCTTCTCTTCTTTGGTAAGAGCGTAGCTGGCAGGACCTTCATACTGCTTTGGAGGCATGCCGTCTTTTTCGTGCCAACGTTGCAGGTCCTCCCGTCCCTCCGGTGTATCTTTTGTCTTTCCATACAAGCCCAAGAAGCCTAGCAGGTTCACGCAAAGGTTCTTCGTCATGTGCATCACGTCGATTGAAGAGCGGACCTCTAGGTCTTTCCAGTATGGTAGGTCCCAAAATATAGATTTCTTCTTCCACATGGGTGCGCGTCCCTCAGCGTCATTCGGAACAGATAGTCCGCTAGGACCATTTCCAAAGATTACCTATAAATCATTGACCGTAGCAAGTACGTGATCACCGGTACGCATGGTGGGCTTCTTCCGGTGATCTGCCTCGCCTTTGAAATGCTTGCCTTTCTTTCGACATTGATGGTTGGTTGGAAGAAATCGACGATGCCCTAGGTACACATTCTTCCTGCATTTGTCCAGGTATATACTTTGGGTGTCATCTAAATTGTGCATGCATGTGTGGTATCCCTTGTTTGTCTGTCCTGAAAGGTTACTGAGAGCAGGCCAATCATTGATGGTTACAAACAGCAATGCATGCAGGTCAAATTCCTCCTGTCTGTGCTCATCCCACACACGTACACCTTTTCCATTCCACAGCTGTAAAAGTTCTTCAACTAATGGCCTTAGGTACACATCAATGTCGTTGCCGGGTTGGTTAGGGCCTTGGATGATAACTGGCATCATAATGAACTTCCGCTTCATGCACATCCAAGGAGGAAGGTTATACATACATAGAGTCACAGGCCAGGTGCTGTGATTGCTGCTCTGCTCCCCGAAACGATTAATGCCATCCGCTCTTAAACCAAACCATACGTTCCTTGGGTCACCTGCAAACTCAGCCCGGTACTTTCTCTCGATTTTTCTCCACTGCGACCCGTCAGTGGGTACTCTCAACTTCCCGTCTTTCTTACGGTCCTCTCTGTGCCATCGCATCAACTTGGCATGATCTTTGTTTCTGAACAGACGTTTCAACCGTGGTATTATAGGAGCATACCACATCACCTTGGCAGGAACCCTCTTCCTGGGGGGCTCACCGTCAACATCACCAGGGTCATCTCGTCTGATCTTATACCGCAATGCACCGCATACCGGGCATGCGTTCAAATCCTCGTACGCACCACGGTACAGGATGCAGTCATTAGGGCATGCATGTATCTTCTGCACCTCCAATCCTAGAGGGCATACGACCTTCTTTGTTGCGTACGTACTGTCGGGCAATTCGTTATCGTTTGGAAGCTTCTTCTTCAATATTTTCAGTAGCTTCTCAAATCCTTTGTCAGGCACAGCATTCTCTGCCTTCCACTGCAGCAATTCCAGTACGGTACCGAGCTTTGTGTTGCCATCTTCGCAATTGGGGTACAACCATTTTTTGTGATCCTCTAACATGTGATCGAACTTCAGCGTCTCCTTTTCACTTTCGCACTGTCTCCTTGCATCAACAATGACCCGGCCGAGATCATCATCGGGCACATCGTCTGGTTCCTCTTGATCTTCAGCTTCCCCCGTTGCAGCATCACTGTATTCAGGGGGCACATAGTTGTCATCGTCCTCTTCTTCTTCGCTGTCTTCCATCATAACCCCTATTTCTCCGTGCTTGGTCCAAACATTATAGTGTGGCATGAAACCCTTATAAAGCAGGTGGGTGTGAAGGATTTTCCGGTCAGAGTAAGACTTCGTATTCCCACATATAGGGCATGGACAACACATAAAACCATTATGCTTGTTTGCCTCAGCCAATTCGAGAAAATTATGCACGCCCTTAATGTACTCGGAGGTGTGTCTGTCACCGTACATCCATTGCCGGTTCATCTGCATGCATTATATATAATTAAGTGTGTCAAAAACCATTACATAACATCATGAATAGATAAGTGACCAAATTAATAGAAGTTCATCATCACATTAAAACCAAAGTACATACATAGTTCTCATTGAACAACATATAGCTCTCCAGAGCATCTAATTAAACCATACATTGAAACTATGTAAAACATTTCAATGCAACAACAAATGCGATCATAATCGCAACCAAGGTAACAATTGATCCAACGGCATAATGACACCAAGCCTCGGTATGAATGGCATATTTTCTATACTTTCTAATCTTGAAGCGCATTGCATCCATCTTGATCTTGTGATCATCGACGACATCCGCAACATGCAACTCCAATATCATCTTCTCCTCCTCAATTTTTTATATTTTTTCCTTCAAGTAATTGTTTTCTTCTTCAACTAAATTTAACCTCTCGACAATAGGGTCGGTTGGAATTTCAGGTTCACATACCTCCTAGATAAATAAAATCTATGTCGCGTTGGTCGGCATAATTGTCATAAACAATAAATGAACCAAATACTTATAAAATATAATATATACCACATCCGAATCATAGACAAGACGAGGGCCGACGGGGGCGAATACCAAAACCATCGCACTTTATAATAACAAACAATAATAAAAGTTAGAAAATTATACAAGTATCTATCTAAATCATACAAGTAAGAATTATTCTCTTTTAGAAAGAAGATAAGAACAAGAGGCTCACCACGGTGGTGCCGGCGACGAGATCGGTGCGGGCGATCGACGGCGGTGAAGATGGGGACGGGACGTGACAGACCGCTAAACCTAGACAAATCTTGAGGAAAATGGAGCTTGGAGGTCGAGCTTGGAGAGAAGAAAGCTTAAGTAGTGTGGCTCAGGCATTTCATCGAACACCTCATGTGCATAGGAGGTGAGCTAGAGCACCACAAAGCCCTCCCCTAGCCGGCCAGAAAAAACAGAGCAGTGGAGTGCTCTGCTTGCGGGCGAGGGGGTATATATAGGCACAACATTGGTCCCGGTTCGTGGTTGGAACCGGGACTAAAGGCCACCCTTTGGTCCCGGTTCCAGCCATGAACCGGGACCAATGGATGTGGGCCAAGAGCGAGGCCCATTGGTCCCGGTTCGTGTCTGGAACCGGGAAAAAAGGGTCCAGACGAACCGGGACCAATGCCCCACGAGGCCCGGCCGGCCCCCTGGGCGCACGAACCGGGACGTATGCCCCCATGGGTCCCGGTTCATGACTGAACCGGGACTAATGGGCTGGGCAGGCCTGAACCAAAGCCCTGTTTTCTACTAGTGCGCATGATCTACTAATTAATTGCTCTCTCATCCACACACCCCTTCCCATGGAATAAATTAAGTCTCTCTCTCTTCCATTCCTTTTGAGGTCTTCTCCCTCTTTATTAATATCTCTCTTCGAACATAGGTAGGGGGCCTCACTCTCGATCGGGATTGACATTGATCTATTAAATATCTCGGCCGCGGGTCTCTTAATTAATTATTGGTGAGCTCCCTTGAATATATGAAATTGAATGTGTATGGTAATTAATTGTTGTGGAAATGCATATATATATATATATGTGTGTGTGTGATGCATTAATACATACCAGTCATCGAGTTTGTGGATGCATGTTTAATTTTCAAGGATATATATAGAGTGGCCAATGTTTTGAAAAAATGTTGACTTGTTGACATTTTATCAAATTTCTGGCAAACTCAATTTGTGTCAAATATTAGCAGAGGTCATGCCAAAATTTTGTTTGACCAGTTAATGTTGCTTCTAACTTTCTTCCTTGTATCACGCATGTTTGGTAGGTCGACATAATGGATCGAAGTATAAAAGGGTTCTTAGCGTTTGCCTTAGAACACATGAAGCAAAGGGGTTGCAAGGCGTTATGTTGTCCGTGTCGTAAATACAAAAACATGCATCTGTATACGGATGGTTCTGGTGAAGTGGAGGCTCATTTGCTCATGCATGGTTTCATGAACAATTACACACGGTGGACACGTCACAGAGAGGAGGATCTTGAGTAAGTTCGCGACGTACTTGAAGAAGCGGGAAATGAAGAGACAGAAGATCAAGGAGAGATGGGGCACCAATAGGTGCCCGAACATGATGACGAGGACGGACATGATGAAGAGGATGGACATGATGAAGAGGCGGCCGGACATGATGAAGAGGCCGACGCGGCGGCCAACCGGGAAACGTTGGCCTCAATGTTGCACGACCCGCATGTTCTAGAGCTGCCTCGAAATAAGATGACTAACGCTAAAAAGTTGGCCAAATTGGAGGATGCCTCTAGAACTCCACTTTATACCGGGTGCAAAGAGGACCACAAAAAATTGAGTGTCACGCTCAAACTTCTTCAAATCAGGGTGAAACACAAAAATTTAGATGCAAGCCTGGATGACCTATTGGAGTTTCTACATGAACTTTTCCCCGAGGGGAACACGTTGCCTACTACCATCGTTGAGGCCAAGAAGTTCTTGTGCCCTCTTGATTTGCCGCATGAAAGATACCACGCGTGCGTCAATGATTGCATCATTTATAGGAAAGAGTACGCAGACAACACAAAGTGTCCAGAGTGTCACGAACCCAGATACAAGCGGGGAAAGAAAGCTCCTCAAAAGGTTGTTCGGTACTTTCTGATCATTCCCCATGTGCAGCGTCTATATGCAAACAAGAAGGACGCAAAGCTCATGTCTTGGCACACGTGGAGGGAGAAGGCGAGTAAAGATGAAGGGGTGATTAGATACCCTGCAAATGCTACACATTGGAAGGCACTTGACAGGGGTGACCTAGATTTCAGATCAGAACCAAAGAACATCAGGATTGGTGTGAGTGCAGACGGAATGAATCCCTTTGGCAACCAGAGCAACATACATAGCACCTGGCCCGTGTTTGTATGGTTCTACAACCTTCCACCTTGGGTCTACATGAAGTGGAAGTATATGCACATGGTAATGCTGATTCAAGGGCCAAAACAACCGGGGAATGACATTCAGTTGTATCTCCAGCTATTGAAGGAGGAATTGGACACATTATGCACTCCTGAAGGGGTCCAGACATGGGACGTTGACAAAGGAACTTATTTCCGTATGAGAGGTGCATTGATAATGACGGTCCACGACTATCTCGGTTACGGATATACCTCCGGCTAGGTGTGCGACGGACACTGCGGATGTGTTAGGTGTATGGGTGCTACATCTTTTCTCCAACTGAACAGAGTAACAGCCTCAAATAAAACCATATTCATGGGGCATCGAAGGCGGCTTCACAAGAATGACGATTGGAGAAGTCGTGGTGCTTTGTTCGATGGTATGACAGAGGACCGACTGAGACCACGGAAGAGGAGGGGATCTGAAATCTTGCAACTGTTGAATGACTTGGATGAATGCCGTCAGCCGAGAAAGAAGCAGGAGGTCCCTGAGCTGCTGTTAGAAGTATGGAAAATGAGGTGCATTTTTTTGGACTTGCCGTTTTGGAAACACCACTCCATGCCTCATTCTCTCGATGTCATGCATATAACAAAGAATATCTGTAAGAGTCTGCTTGGAACCCTGTTTGCCATGGCAGAAAAGACAAAAGATGGACCAAACGCAAGGCATGACTTGATAGACCTGGGAATAAGGTCCAAGTTGCGTGGTCAATGGGAGGAGGTACATAAAGGCAAGATGGTTTCCGAAGTAAATGAAACAACAAAGGCTGCTTGCTTCACTCTACATCCAAATGAGCTGGATCAAATTTTCAATTGCTTGGTGGGTATCAAAGTTAGTTCTGGGTACTCGACGATCATATAAAGATATCAAGACGTAAAGAAACAACGGTTCAGCGGGATGAAGTCCCATGACTGTCACGTAATGATGACACAGATACTTTAGGTTGCACTTAGAGGGATAATGGACAACCACGTCCGAGAAACACTTATTGACCCGTGTAATTTTCTCGACGCTATCTCCCAAAAGTCGATCAGTTTGAAGCAACTTGACAGGTTGCAAGAAGAGATCATCGTCATACTGTGTGAGCTTGAGATATACTTCCCGCCCGCATTCTTTGACATCATGGTACATCTGCTGATCCATGTTGTCGATGATATAAAAGACCTAGGTCCGGCATTTTTGCATAACATGTTCCCCATGGAAAGATTGAATGGGCACATCAAGTAATACGTTTGTAACAAGGCCTGTCCAGATGGAAGCATCGTCGCTGGCTATAGGACGGAGGAGTGCATCGCATTTTGCATGGGTTACATTGACATGAAAAAACCTATTGGTGTTCCCATTAAGAAGCATGTTCACAGGCTTGAAGGAGTAGGCCACATGACGGGAAAGAAAGATTTGAATGTGTACAGTGGTGAATGGAACCGACAAGAAGACTTCAAATGGGCCCACACAGTAGCTTTACGGCACCTAAAAGTGCTCAATCCTTGGTTGGAAAGGCACAAACAGGCAATAAGACAGCATTACGAGGACGCTTGGTAAATGAGGACCGGTGACCAAATCATCAAAGAGCACAACTCGAAATTCGCGGCTTGGTTCAAAGATGACATTTTGAATAATCCATTACCAGAGATTGATGACAGAAAAACGATCCTCTTCGCGTTGGCGCATAGCCCCAATATCGATGTCAGGACTTATGAAGCATATGACATCAATGGATGCGCATTCTATATCAAGGATAGAGACAACAAGGATACTAATTAACAGAACTCAGGGGTGATGATGCAGGCCTTGACTGGTGATACAAACGAGAGATACTATGGCAGGCTCAAAGAAATCTGGGAACTTGACTACTCGGGGGAGTACCAGGAAGCAATGTTTCATGTTAGATGGGCAAAGAATGTTATGAAAGAAGAGCATGGTTTCATAACCATGCGAATACCCACAAAGACTAACAATAATGTGAAAGGAATCAAAGTCCAAAATGAGCCGTGGGTATTAGCCGATAAAGTGTCCCAATGCTTCCACATAAGCGACCCGGCTAGGCCGAGCCGGGTGGTCATGAGGAGAGGCAAAAGGAGCATAATCGGAATGGATGGAGTCATTGATGAGGAAGACTTTGACAAATACGATGACCCGGCAGAAGAAAACGATGGTAAAAAATACATCCCGAGAAGGAACAAGACTACATTGCCCAAGTCAGGTTGTCCCTACAAAAGGATGAGCCACGATATCGGTGTAAAGTTTACCAGGAAGACCCAGAGGAGGAGGACGACGATTGAGAAGATCGTCAAACAACATTGATGACATGCCCTCGAATCCATTTTGTATCTCTTTTATATGTGCACTACTTAACTAAGGATTGATGAGCAGATGAGATGGTCCAAAGGAGGTCTCACGTTGTACCTTTTTTGTATATGCGGTACTTTATTAACCATGCATTAATTGAGGTAATATCAAACTATCACCTCTCTCGATTTGTCAACGTATACAAATGTCTGGATTTTCAAATAGTTTCATCAAAGACACGTAAATTAACACTCAAAACTTGTATACAAAAAAATGAAACACAAAAACAAAACAATTGTGCTTAATAAAATGGAACACAAAATAAATTTAGCAGCGGGCGTCTAAGGTCAAGCGCTGCTAGAGCGTAGCACTAGCAGCGCACGCAGGGTCGAACGCTGCTAGTGCAGAAGGCTGGCAGTGCTTGACACAACACGCACGCCGCTAACATATTTTTCATATTAAGTTCCCTTTAAATAGGTAAGCAATCCCAAAGAAATGACAAAATCGGAGATGTAACTCTAAATTGTCTATATTTCATGTATACAAACTTTTGAAGTCAAATAAATAACACACTGCCATCTCTCTCTCAAACCGGCCACTTCCCCCCTTCGAAATTTCGAATGTCCCCTTGATATCCACTCGGTTTGTGAAGCAACGTATATAAATGTTTGGAATTTCAAATAGTTTCATCAAAGGCACCTAAATGCACACTAAAAAACATGTATAGAAAAAAAATTGAACAGAAAAACAAAGCAATTGTGCTTTAAAGAATGGAACACAAAAATAAAATTAGCAGCGTGTGCCGTACACCAAACGCTGCTAGAGTGTAGCACTAGCAGCGCGCGCCGGTCCACACACTGCTAGTTGATAAGGCTGGCAGCGCTTGCCCCAGCATGCACGCCGCTAACATATTTTTCATATTTAGTTCCCTTTAAATAGGTAAGCAACCCCAAAGAAAGGCCAAAATTGGAGATGTAACTTTAAATTGTCTATATTTCATGTATACAAACTTTTGAAGTCAAAGAAACAACACATTGCCATCTCTCTCTCAAACCGGCCACTTCCCGGCTTCGAAACATCAAATGTCCCCTTGATATCCACTCGGTTTGTGAAGCAACGTATACAAATGTTTGGAATTTCAAATAGTTTCCTCAAAGACACCTAAATGCACACTAAAAAACTTGTATAGAAAAAAATGGAACAGAAAAACAGAACAATTTGCTTTAAAAAATGGAACGCAAAAATGGAATTAGCAGCGTGTGCTGCGCATCAAACGCTGCCAGAGCGTAGCACTAGCAATGCCCGCCGGCCAGCACGCTGCTAGTTATTGAGGCTGGCAGCGCTTGCCCCAGCTCGCACGCCGCTAACGTATTTTTCATATTAAGTTCCTTTTAAATGGGTAAGCAACCCCAAAGAAATGACAAAATTGGAGATGTAACTCTAAATTATCTATATTTCATGTATACAAACTTTTGAAGTCAAATAAATAACACACTGCCATCTCTCTCTCTCAAACCGGCCACTTCCCACCTTCGAAACTTCGAATGTCCCCTTGATATCCACTCGGTTTGTGAAGCAACGTATACAAATGTTTGGATTTTCAAATAGTTTCCTCAAAGACACCTAAATGCACACTAAAACCTGTATAGAAAAAAATGGAACACAAAAACAAAACAAATTGTGCTTAAAAATCAGAAATTGGTAAAAATAATTTAGCAACGTGTAACTTAGCGTGGACGCGGCTAGTATGGTCTCGTTTGCAGCGGGCAATCCTAGCGCGGACGCTGCTAGTTGTTTACTATATATCACCCAGCAGGCGTGCTCCTAGTGAAATTTCCCCATTCCCGCCCTCACCAAGTCCCTCCCGTGCCAATATGCTGCGCCACCCCTCTCCTCGCCGGCCCTCTCACACTCGTATGCCGCCCCTCTCCTTGCTGGCCGTCGCCCTTCCTCCCGGACGCCGGACCTAATCCCCGGCACCTCGTCCTCCCCGCCCCTGCCTCGTCCTCGTCATCCCCGCCCCGCCCCCTGCCGCCGGACATTGACGCCCTGCCCCTGGCCGGCCGTTGTCCTGTGCGCCGCCGCTACCCCGAGCTCCTCCTCGACGGCCGTCGCCCCACCACCTCTGCACCAGCAGGTGAGCCACGCCTCCTCCCTCTTCTCTCCTCCCTGTTTTCTCTATTTCTTCTAAACTAGCTACCTAGGGTTAGTTGTTTCTTAGTTAGTTGGCTGATGTTGATTTATTGTCTCCTGTTGTTCTTACTTAATTTAGATAATGTGCTGTTGTGTTGTTATTTTTTGGTTGCAAATTAAGCATAATTAGTGCTGTTGATGTACATGTATAAGTATGAACAACATTTGTGCTTGGCTGCATGCTCTTGCATATGTGGTTGGCTATGATGTGACACCGGCAACATATCCATGAGTGCCAATGTTTTGGCAAAATGTTGATTGTCAATGTTTCGTCAAATTTCTGGCAGTCAATTTGTTCCAAACTTAGCAAAGGTCATGCCAGAAAAATTATTGAATTTTATAAAAAAAAATTAAATATTTTACTGATATTTATAGTATTTGTAATGAATTTCTAGATTTTGTACTCTTTCTAGAAAATAGCCTCTACTTCGCGGACCAGGCATTCGGGCGACCTAACATCTCAATGCCAGTCCCAGTCCTGACATTTGGCTCCCGACACCAACAATGAGTACACGGATGCGCAGGAGCAGTACTATGAGCACCCGAGTCAACATTAAGACTCTGAGCACCCGGGTCACCATCAGTATCAGTTATCTGAGCAACCTGGTGAGCATAATGAGTACGAGTCTGGCCATGACACAAATCCCAAAGACGCGACCAATCATGACAAAGGGGCCGGCCATGGGGGCAAGATGACAGGAGGAGAGCTGACAAAGCTATGCAAGCCTAGGCGCCGAAAGCGGTTTGGCACCAACAAGACTGTTATCACTCGAGTGCACCCGGTGAATGGTTTACCTCTTGGTCCCAAGAGGATGAACAAGGGTACAGTAATAACCTAGGTTGCATCCTGCGTGAGACGGTGAGCATCAATGAAACCAATTTGAGGTCAAAAGAAAATGAGGAGAAGCAAAAACTCCTCATAACGAAGCTGCACAATAGATACCAGTTCCCGGATGAGTCCCAAGATGAGAAAAGTATCATCAATTTCACAGCCATCTCGAAGTCGTCCACTCTTTTGAGTGGTTGGAAGTGCAAGGTGAAAGCGCAACACCTGAAGGAAAAATTAGAGTTTGAAGAGATAAATAAGAAGTGGCCTATGATTGACAAGGACGAATGGGACGAGGTCAAGCGTACCATTAACGAGCCAAAGGCCAAGGGGATGGCAAAATGGGACGTGATATGAGGTCAAAAAACATTGGTGTCCACAACCTCGGAATCCGTGGTTACCTGGAGAAGAGGAAGAGGTGGGACAAGGAAGACGCCGGGTTAGCTGCGGCGGGCAAACCAAATCCGTACAAGCAATTAGTGAATCAGCGCCATAACGATTTTTTCCAATCCCAGTACACTTGGGATCCCGCGATAATGGATTATGTCTTGGATAATGAGAAAGTAATACGAGTGAAGGAACTTATGGTAATTCATTAAGTCGTATGTTTTCTGTTACCTGAATGAAGTAAATTTCTTTACGAACAATCACGTTTCTAAACGGCCACTTGTGTGCATGTTGCAGACACAATATTATGCGGAATAACTTGAAGCCTGAGTGGAGTCGTCTGTAAGGTGGAACGACCCTCTGAACAAGGCTTGCAATGTGGTCTTAGGCAAGGACCCGTTGGCGAAGCTGGCGACTGATCGGGTGACTAGCGCCGACTATCATGAAAGATGGGGCACACATTATCTGGAAGATCCTGAGCTTATAAAGCAGAGACGGATAGCAAACAGGGAGTCTGTAGATGCCAAAATAGCTAGGATGAGAGAAGATATGGAAAAGGGTTTTGATGCCAGAGCAGCAGCCTCGGCGCAAGCCGAAATGAAGAAAATGTGACCCAGTCTAATTGAGCTCATGAGACAACAATTAGCATCGGGGATGCCTGTTGAACCACCAACCCAGATCTTCTCGGTGCCGGCCAACGCGAACTTGGATAAGGAGCCGCTGCCCAATCCAGCACTTCATAGAAGCCCATCCTTCTGTTTTACGGGCGGGAGGACGTCACCGGCTGATATCGACGCTCTTACGGTAATTATCGCTGCCTCAACACATGCATGTTCCTTCTTCCATTGGTATGGTTCCGTCATTCGAATCTCTAACATCGACGAGAAATACATGTTCCGTAGGCGGATGCCCCATGCACTCTCCAATCCTGGTGAACGGCGAACTAAAGGAAGTTGCAACAGGTACCGTCGTTGCACTAAAAAGCAAAATGATGCACAACGTAGTGATTCCGACCAACTTGGCTAGGGTGTCAGTGTGTAGTGTGATTGAAGGTTTCGATGATTTGGAGCCTCCTAAATAAACTCTCGGTGCAGATGAGGGTATACACTATACACTCATACAATGCCCGGGTTGGCACCTTTGGTGGCCTAAGACGCAGATCCTGTTGGAGACACAGTCCCCAATAATGGTAACACCCTCGCCACCGGTGCCTCGTATGAACAGCCCTATAGTAGGACCATCTCCTTTGGGTCAAGGCACACTTGAAGGTCGCGACGTACCTGCCCATAGATCAGAAGCAGCCGAGAGAGAGAGGCAACCGAGAAAGAGACATCCAAGAGAGAGGCAGCCAAGAGAGATGAGGCCGCCGACAACGCTGAGAATGATGGCGATGACATCGATATGTATTTGAACAATTTGGACTATGATGGTAGCATGCATCCTGTGGCAGCTAACCCTAGTAACATTGCCAAGAGTCTTTTTAACAAGCCGCTGGCTGACGACACTCAAAATGACCAATCTCAAAATCCCTCCAAAGTGAAGGTGACTCCAAAGACACTTGATGGGGTAGTCTGAGATAGTTTGGCAGGTGTCCCAGCCAGTGCTGTACCAAAGAAGAGGAAGCAACGGACTACAAAGAAGGATCACCAAGCCATAGCCGGTTGTAGCCAAAAACAGGCTAATAACCAGACTTCGCCTCATCGTCCATCATTCCGAGGTGTCTATTTCCCTGGTGAACCCATGGTACCGGTTTTCATGAATGAGACCATGGTGCCTGACATGAAGCTTCTTCATGACGACATCCTAAAGAGAGAGCTGGTGGCCAAGGTCAATTTTCATAGTCTGCATGAAAATCTTTTGGTATACACGGTGAAGGTGACTAAGGGTCTTGGCTTCATTGATGATTTCCCCATGGACAAGTTCTATTTACATTTCAACCAGATCTTCAACATGATCCACCTCAACCAGCTTGTTGGATGCTCCTTAGTCAGGCTCTGGGCGTTTGATCTAGCCAACAAGCTCAAGTTTGACAACATGAGGACGGTCGCCGTGGCGGACCCTTATCACATGCACCACGTAAACCTTCAGAGTTGAGAAGGTACGAAAGTGATGAAGACGTACCTTGGCGAATTCACGGTTCAACATAGATACGCAGACTACCATCTTGTGCCCCACCGTATGTGGTAAGTGTTCGCTAGCTAGCACCAATGCACATGTGCTCAGATCTGCAGTATATATCCTTGCATTGTACAAAGGTTGACGATAGTTACTGCTCTATTTGACTGTTTGCACAGTGAAGAGCACTGAATTCTCTTTGTTCTAGCCCCAAAGACTTGTAATTCTTATGTCTTGGATTCGCATCGAAAGATCAAGAAAGACTACAGCAAACTGAAGTCAGTTTTGGATGAAGCTCTCTTAGAGTTTGAGAACAGGGTAGAAGGAGGGATAAACCCAGAATTCAGAAAGAAAAACAGTGCGGGTTGGGTATGCTTAGCCCACAACACAACCTTCTGTTGCATGCAACAGCAAACTGAGAGAAGTTATACATCCGCCTACTACATCATGAACCACATGGTTGATTACATGCAGAAGCATACAACCTTCACAAGAAAGGATGATGTCACCAATTGGGGGGGGGGGGGCAATCCTTGCCATTCTCACACGGGATGATAGTCGAGTTGAGTTCAGACGGATCCAGAGCATCCTTGCAACCGTCATCAATAATGATGTCGTTAGCAAGGAGGGGATGTACTATGACAACTCAGACGAACCCCTTGAGGAGCAGTGGGATCGGCAGAAGCGACAACATAGCGACTTCCACGGCTCAACGCCATCCATGAAATGAAGGAAACTGATAGTTGACTCATGATCTTTTGTAGAACAACAGTGGTCGCATTGAAAACATTGTTCTAAACTAGACTGGGTAGCCTTACCGTACCTTTTGTGTCAGTCAGAACTTAAGCCCTTAAGTCTGTAACGTTAGTACTTATTGCACATATCGAGACATGATGACTCTAGCACGACAGCAAAATGGGCCCTTTGGCTAATAGATACTGCCATGGCTGAAAAATTCGCCCTTTTGTTCATAAATGCTGCCATCATTTGCTATGTAATCTTCCTATAGGTTGCCATGCATGTGCTATGTTAATTTGGTATCTATGCATGCTCACATTTTTCTTTTCAGATTCGTCGACCACAACTTCAACAGTTTGGAGCCATTGCCCCACGACCAAGCCGCCGCTGTGAAATGCACAATTATTTTACAAATTTGGCATGTGAAATGCGTATGCTTGTAATTCAACAATATCTATGTGTTATGTGAATTGAACGTGTGTATATGCATATGTTGCAACTTGGATTCATGTAAAATGTGTTACATAATAACATTCATTTTTTAATTGCATAATACTTCTTATATTTCTATATGGATGAAATGTGCAAATGCTGCCAGCAAAAAACGCTGCCGTGCCAATAATTTTTTTGCCCTGCAAAATGAACTAGCAGCGAGTGCTTTATGGCGGACGCTGCCAACGATATAAAAGCCGCGTGCAGTTCGCACGCTGCTAGTTGTAACACACTAGCCGTGTGCGCGGCACACACTGCGAAAAGTACATTACCAGTAGCATCGTACTGGTGGCGTGCTACCCGAACGCGGCTGGAACGATGTATCACAGGCGGCTAGTAAGGGGTTCCTACACTAGTGTAAAGTTGCACTGTCCTCCCACTCACTTCTTTAGCGAGAAACTCTTTTTCGAGAAAGACTTCGTTCCTAGCGTCAAACACTTTGTTATCGAAGGGGTGGTAGAAAGAATACACAATTGTTTCCTTGGGATAATCTATAATGTAACATTTGCCTGCTTTGGGATTGAGTTTGTCTGGTTGTAAACGTTTTACATATGTCTCACAACCCCAAATTTTGATATGCGACAAACTGGGTTTCTTCACATGCCATATCTCAGATGGTGTCGTCTCAACAGATTTAGACGGTGCTCTGTTTGGTATATAAGTTGCGGTTTCTAGCGCGTGACCCAAAAAAGATAAAGGCAGATCGGTAAGAGAGATCATAGACCTCACCATGTCCAACAAGGTTCTATTTCGTTTCTCGAACTCTCCATTCCTCTGTGGAGTTCCGGGAGGTGTAAGATGTGAAACAATTCCACGGTCACTAAGATGTTGACTAAACTCACGACTAAGATATTTGCCTCCACGATCTGATTGCAGAAACTTAATATTTTTGTCATGAGGATTTTCAAACTTGTTCTGAAACTCCTTGAACTTTTCAAAGGTCTCAGACTTATGCTTCATCAAGTAGATATAACCATACCGACTTAAGTCATCAGTAAAAGTCACAAAGTAGAAGTATCCACCACCCGCCGGTGTGCTCATCGGACCACATACATCACTATGTATTATTTCCAATAATTCACCCGCCCGTTCAGGATGACCCGTGAACGGCGTCTTGGTCATCTTCCCCATCAGACAGCCTTCACATGTGTCAAATGATTCAAAATCAAAAGACAGTAAAATTCCATGTTTATGAAGTCTTTGCATACGTTTCTTTCCGATGTGGCCAAGTCGGCAGTGCCACATGAAAGTGGTATTCATATCCGTCTTCTTAAGACGTTTAGCGTCTATGTTAAAGACATCATTCTCACATTCAAGATTCAAAATGAATAGGCCACCAACAATGGGTGCAAACCCATAAAACATATCCTTAAAATAAATTGAACAATCATTGTTCTCCGACTTATAAGAATATCCATCGCATATCAAACATGATCCAGAGATAATGTTTCTACACAATGCCAAAATGAAATAACATTTATTCAATACTAAGATAAATCTTGGAGAGAGACGTAAAGACATGACGCTGAAGGCTTGAGCGGAGATTCCTACACTATTCCCAATGCGCATCACGACTTCATTCCTTTCCAGTGTGACACCCTGATTTTTTTTCAAACTTTTTCGCAAAAACCCCTCTGGTTTTATTTGCATGTTGTTGGTTTTGGAATCAAATCATTTGACTTTGGACTTGAGGATTCCTTAGATTTCTTCTTAAGTGATCCAACACCCTCGACATCTTGCTAAAATATTGTCTCATACCCTCTGATCAAAACCCTAATTTCCATTCTCCCAAAATAATTCAATTATCCCTTTGGATATGCTCATTACCAATATGGGTTGTGAAGCAACCTACTGATCTGTTGATTAGAAAAATTCCAAATTAATCCCACTTATTCTTGAGATCATCTACACCCACAATCTTCAAAAATATTCTATTGGCCAGTACAAAATTTTGTCCAAAATATTCCTTTTATCTTCTGGACAGAATTGACCCTTTGTGAAGCAACATATATTTCTAGGCCTCAGAAAATTCTCAAAAAATTCCCTGAGGTACTAGGGGTTATATCTTGCCACAATATCTAGGAACATCTCCTAGTCCAGTACAAATTTCCAGCAAAAATATTCTGCCCAGCTTCTGCTCATTTTAGTCCTTTGTGAAGGAAGTGCTATATAGAGATGTCCATTTGCTCTGAAATTTTTATAGCATCTTCTACCCACCAAATAACCTCCCAAATTTCAGCTTCAGGAGCCAACCCATGTGAGTGCAACAACCTCATCAAGTTTCTGGACCAGCAAAGTGGTTTACACATGAACCATGTTCAAAACTTGATGAAAGTTTCTCACATCTTGCCAAAGTGTAGTCCTTCCAACATAGATCACACTAAACAATTCCATTGGCAACATTCACAACTCATCTTCTCTCCAGATCTCTCCCAAGTTACTGTCAGGAAACTGTTGTCGATGCTACCACTCAACTCAGTTTGTATCTAGTCGATTCAGTGGCACAGGGAGGCTGTGTGAGATAAGGTCGACGCGTTGGACAAAGTGTGACAGCCTTGCGTGGCCTCCAGGTGCCAGCAGCCGTGGTGAGCATGACGATGGCATGCCTGTGCACGCGCTCTGGGCGCCGTCAGCCATGGGTCTCATTGAAGTGAGACACCCGTGTAGCCGTACCTTGTCCTTGCTCGCCGATGACCTCTCCGCCATCCACCTGGCCGCTCTGGAGTCTTCTCCTTGCCGGACAAGCCCTCGCCAGCCGCCACTGCGCGCTGCCACTATGGCGCCTGTGCTGCCACTATGGCCTCGCTGGCCGTCTTGTTCCCCGCGTGCCGCCAATGCGCGCATTTACTCTCCCTGCTCTCCTCCATCAAGTCGCCCGCGTCGCGCCAGCTAGCTCGCCGTCCTTGCCACGGCGACATGGCCACAACGCCGCCTGGTTTTGGAACCTTCCCCTCCGCCTAAAAATAGCCCGCCCAGCCGCTACCAGCTCCTCATCTCCCTCCCTCCGCCTCCAATCACCCACTAGTGTGCCGAGCCAGGGCTGAGAGGCCCTCTGGCCTCGTAGCTCGCCGAAGCTTTGTCGCCAAGCGAGCTCCGCCACTCACTGTGCTCCATCCCACCCCAGCCTCGACCGACTCCACCCCCGAGCTCAGCAAGTTCCCCTGACCCTGCCCGGCCTCTCCCCTGGCTGGAATGCCGCCGGAATCACCAACTCCGATGACACCCGAGAGCAGCTGCCGCCGGAGAAGAAGAGGACGACGTCGTTAGGCCATCTCCGAAGACGCTGCTGGTACAGGGAGGACTGCCATCAAGCTCTCGTCCCATCCCCACAGTCACCTGACCTCGCCGCCGTCGGTATCGCCGGTGATCACCATCGGCGAACCGCCTCGCTACTGTTCCCTCTCTCTCCCTCCGTTTAATCCCAACGCGGCCCCACCTATGAGCCTCCCACCTCGCGCACCGAAGCGGTTTGAGTGGAAGCGTAGTCCAGGAGTATGTCTTCGACGTGGGCGCTGGAGATTTTTCTGTTTTTTAGTTTAATTCATTTTAATCCAAACTTTGACCAAAAACTTTGACCGTCTCTAACTTTTTATCCACAAGTCCAAATCAATTGATTCTTTTTGCTATGGTTTTGTCTTGAGACCCTCTAATTTCTGACCAAAGTTGGTATTTTTCTCACATGTACAGAATTTCTGGATAACAGAAATGTATTATGTGACATTTTCTTTGGTTATTTAAAAATATTTTTAGAGGGAAATCACTTTGGATTTGAAGACCAGGAGTTTGCTGGTACTCCACTTGAGCAAGGCAAGCCACATCATCCATTGGATAAGGCATAGCAATAGTACTGGCTTTTTATTGAATTTATATTGATTTAATTTAATCTAAATATGCTAAGTTTCATATGGTGTGTATTTTGCACAAATTCAACATAGTTACATATGACCAGCAACTTTATATGTTAAAATTCACTTTGATGGTTGATCAAGTGCCACCGACCCGGACTTATCCGTGCAGCCACATCTGCTGGTATTGGACGGCATTGACTTGGTCTGACCATGTGCTCTTTCATCGGTACCACCAAAGAGGGAGGTTATGTGTGCATGCTGCCCTAATTAGGTAGGCGACGATAACCTTGTGAGCCCAAGTTGAGTTATTTGCCGGCGTCCCCGTTAGGAACAATTTAGTTGGCCACGACGGTGGCAGGTGTCAGGAGTGACAAAGGGGCCACCCTGGGCATTACTTGGACGGGGAATGATTGTTGGGGCCGGATTTCGGGGACACAAAATCCCAGAAATTAACCCCTCGTGTCGTCACCAGCCCCAGGATTGTTGTTACTGGTGGACACGTCCTTGTTACAGATTACCAAGCAATTACAAGAATTGGATACAAGACCATAAAGGTCTAATGATACAATAATGATTTCTGGTGACGGGTGACGGAAGCGACTCGTGGCTCTCCAACGCCGATGGGGCTCCATTTCCACAGGAACAGCTGACCCAGATAACACTGTGGGCTACTATCCCAGACTCCGCATGGACGTCGTGGTAATACTCCTTGTTGAAATCCTGACCTGGCCAAGTAAATAGCCAGGGACAAGCCAGTGAGTATGTTTGAATGTACTCGCAAACATAATGAACAAAAGATATACCGAATGCATATGATCATGATGAGTTAAATGATATGCTCACGCTGGACTAAATGATATGCATATGTGACTAAAATTAAACTAAGGCTTGATAAACATTAGTATGTGCAGAAGTATTAGTAACTAAAATTTTAGTGACAAACAGAGAAAGTTAAAGGATAATCGGGCGTGACGGGACCGCCCGAGAATCCAAAAGAAATGCCAATCGGGTGTCTACAAGAGAGTCAGGTGAGACGAGACCGCACGAGAACTCGAGAGACGCCACGAAGAGGACTTGAAAAGAAATGCCAGTCGGGTGTCAAAAAGTGACTCCACGGTAAGTCTTCAAAAGAAATGCCAATCGGGTGTCTACAAGAGAATCGGACGAGACAGGACCATCCGAGACTCGAGAGACGCCACGGAGAGGTCTACAAAATAAATGAGTGCCCGGGTAGTCTAACTAGCCCATGAGACACTCAGTAAATAAAATAAGTGAAAAGGGTTAGTCCACAAAAATATTCATCACATTATCAGTAGTGCAATAATTATCCTGCAAAATAATCCATGACTAATTTAATTATTTCCTCCGGAGACCGACACTAAGACCGACACTTGACCAACCCAGACTGTTGTCCTTAACCGCAGACACGGCTATTCGAATAGGTTTTAAAACTTTGCAGAGGTTGTACTCTTTACCCACAAGTGAAGGATTTCCTTAGTCAACACCGAGACGCTGACTAATTCCCATTACGATCTTTGGGTTGAAAACACACCTGACTGGCACACACCAGTTCAACTTTCCGGATGCCAGGAATCACCCAAAGCATCATTCAAGAAAAACTCTAAGAGGGGGAGACTTCAATCTCGAATAGCATGGGATCGCAATCTCATATATAACGTGCGCAAAGATCAGGGGCGCTAACCCTCTCGGATCCAACCGAATACACCCATGCCCCCTGACCTAGTGACATGCCTACCAGTGATCAATGGTATCTTTCACTATGGCCCCTCTGTACGGTGTGTGCGGGAAAGGGGTTAACAACTTACTGAACCATACCCTACCTATGGCAGGTACATGTGGTAGCATGGATCAAGTTTGGGGGTTACCGGAACAAGACTCGATTTACGGTCGACTCAGGAGGTTTACGTTTTCCTGCAATGGTTAGTACAACACATAATTCCTTGGTAGTACCCAACAGGGTTATCATCTGGCATGTCCCAACATGCCCTCACTGATTATTCTCATCACAACGAGAATTCAATCTCACGGTCACTTTTCTCATGACTGATTCTCTCCTGCAGATTAGTTCAGGATCAACATAGGCATATAACCATACTCACTCATACTTCATGTTTAAAAGAGGACAGCAATATAACCATGGACCATACATGCAAAACTTGTAATATGCAAATTCCATTTAAAATTATCATAGCCATGATTAAAATATTCTAACTAGCAACTATCAAACATTGACCATATCAAGTGTTCAAGATGCTTGCCTTAGGAATGCAGAAGGATTGGGTGCACTCCAAAACTTTGAAAAAATTTATCTTCCCTCCATTTTCCTATTTTAAAAATAATGCAATTACCACCCAAATAATAAGCAGGAAAATAAAAGTGCTCTTAAAATAAGAATTTCACTTTTCTAGGACCTCTCTAGTTATAAGAAAAATAATCAACGTGATTCTACTGGATCTTGAGCACTACGAATTTTTGAACATTTCAAAATAGGTGGAATTAAAGAAATATGGATCTGCTAGAATTTTAAAGAATTTTTTTTATAATAATGAGTTGGGGCACCTATTAAACGAGGCATGATTTTAGAAGCATTTATAAATTGGTTTTTACTGAATTTGGAGTTGAGATGAATATTCTAGGGATTATCTAAGTTGCTTATACAAGAAAATAACCTATTAAATAGGTTAGACAAAAATTATCCTTAGGAAAAATGTTCACTATAGCTAGTTAAATAAAGAACAATTTTATAAGTCCATATAAATTTGAAATATCGCATTTGAATCTCAAATGAATCCTGTGGAAATTTTTAGGCAACTGGATAAAAGAAAAAGACAGAAATCTTCCTGGTGAACAGACAGAGGCGCGCACTGGGCGAGGCCCAGCTAAATGGTGCTACTGGGCCGAGCCCAGAGGTGTTGCCAAGCGATGGAGAGAGGCGATGGCTCACCGACAGGTGGGGCCCACCTGTCGGGTTTGTCCTCAACCTCCCGCGCGCGTGGACAGAGGCAGTGGCGAGGCTCCGGCGGTGATCCCCAGTGAACGACGGCGCCCCTAGGGGATTTGAGACCATGAGCATGCTCAGAACGCCCTGGCGATCAGGTCAAGGTAGGGCATGACCGAAGGGAGGCACGAGGTCGCCGGCGGCGAGGTCCTCCCGAGAAGCTCCGGCGGAGCTCGAAGGGGGCTTTCGCCTACGGGCCACCTCCGGCGAAATTGGCGGCAGGGATGGATCTGTTGGGTCGAGTGGAGGCTGTTGGAGAAGAAATGGAGGAGGGGTAAGTCCTGCTGGCGTCGGAATTGACCGAAAAACGGCGGCGGCCGTGGCTACTGGTGGCGGAGAAGATGACCGTTCCCGATCGTTTTGCTGCTCGGGGGAGCTCACAGAGAAGGAGGGAAGCGGGGTGGTTAGCTGGATGAGCTTGCGGTGGCTTTGGTTGCACCGGGATTGACCGAGAGGTGGCAGCGGTGGGTTTCACCGAAGACGGAGAAGGTGACTACATATGGCTGCCTTGGCCGTTCCAGGCGGTCTCTGGAGGATGGTGGTGTGGATATGAGGTTCGAGGAGAGCTTGACATGCCTATATATAGAACGGTGGAGTCAGTTCCGTGGTTTCCCGAACGCGCACGGTGGCGGCGGCCATTTATGGTGCTGTTGAGGTGGTTACAAGGGCGGAGCGACGTGGGCATGCTGCTGGAGGAAGCCACCGTCCATAGGCGGGCTAATTGGCTCGTGAGGTGGCCAGGTGGCTCGGGGCGGTGGTGATAGCGACATGCTAGAGTCAGTGGTGGTGCAGGCCCATGGAGGGCGGTGCCAGAGGGGTGGGTTCCGGCTCGGGGTGGCTGATCCTGGTGCAAGTGGCTAGCAGAGGAGCGGGGCAGGCCAGGGGAGGGTAGTAGGGCAGCGGCAGTGACTCGGGCGTCGGTGGGGTGCGGTGCGGGCATTCTGGGCACACACTGGGCACGCCGACTAGCTGCTCGATCAAATGCCAGAGCGGCTTATAGTGATCCATTCAAGTTGATCTTTGGCAGGTTGATGCTCCTGGAAATGGCAAGGTTGGTGGACATGTTGTTTTGGCCAAAAGGGCAAGTCTGTAATGCAGTTAAGATAGAGGCCAAATTTTTGCCATGCCCACAGAGTGCTTGATGAAATGCCAAGGCTAGCTAGGAAACTTTGTTGGATGTGAAAATTGGCAGTTTGGTGTCTCCCTAGATGATAGTGAGGATGGTGGAGTTGTTGTGGCAGGGAGATAAACTTGTCAGTGCAAGTTTTGAAGAATTTGAGTCCTGGACAGGAATTTGAAGGATTTATCTGGAGGTCTTCCATGTGGTAAATGAAGTTGATCTTCTGGACTTAAGAGTTTCTTAGGAAGTACTATAAGGTGGAATAATTACAGAATTTTTGGAGCCAGAAAAATTGAGGTTGCAGTTAAAACCTAGGAAATGGACAGAATTGAAAGGAGGAAGTTTCACTCAAAATTTTCAAAAGACCAAGTTGGGTTTTTGCATAATAGTGATCTATAGGCATCACATGACTCCTAATAATTTTTGTGGAGTTTTAAAAGAATTATTTAAAATCGTTCTAGTGCAACAGAGGCAATTTCAGAATTGAAAATGCTATAAAAAAGATTATCTTGGGCAAAAAATATTTATGAAAATATTTCCTATTGTTATTAAATTGTAATTAAAATGATTAAAGAAAACTACCAAAGCCCACAATATTTTACCAAAAATTTCTATATGGAGGGAAGAATTTTGAAACCAGAAAAGAAAAGAATCTGAAATTAATAAAAGGCCTGGTATAATTCAAAAAAAATATTTCTGGCCAAATTTTACTTAATAAAATATATGGTTAAATTTTTGGGGTGTTACAAACTCTACCCCCCTTAAGAAAATCTCATCCTCGAGATTTGTTAAGGGCGGAGGAACTAAATGCATATCACGACAAACAATATTATGCAGAATGCAACATAGCAATGCACTTATGACATACGCCCTAAAATACCATACAACGGTTGTGTTATGTAATCTAGCATTAGGCATAGCAACAACCACACTCATGACCATCAATAGTTCTGGAGGAGGCGTTCCGGCTCTGATCCTGGCTGTGTATTCTTCAAACACTCGACGAGAGTAGCCAGAAAAGAGGGATGGGTCATTTCGCTGGTTGTCCCCTGGAATTCTTGAATTACTTCCCGGGACTGTTGACAGAATAACTGATGGTTCTGCACTCCCCCTTACTATTGGGTGTTGAGCAATGGCTCTTCTCGTACTGGAGAGTTCCCTGGCAACTTGGGTGAGCAGTGACTCTTGTGCGGCCACAAAATGCACCAAGTTTTTCAGGGCAAGGTTTTGCTCGTGCTCGGAGTTGGCAATATGCATTCCTCTGTCGTAGCTGGATCTAGAAGGATAGTAGAAGAATGATCGATTGCGAGTTCTTAAATCTTGGTGGCGAAGTTGGGCAATAGCTTCTCTAGCTGCATACTGGATGGCTTGATATTCACCAGCCATTACTCTTCCCGTGAATCGGTAAGAGTGTTCTTGTGCCAAAGCCCTTCCATTAATGGATACTATGGCCCAATACTGGGTGAGGCCATTGCGATCCCTTGCTTGGTACGCCACATATCATGGTGATTCTTCCAAATCAAGGAAACGTCGGGTGACGTTAGAGAGTATGCGGACGAAGCCGTCAAGCTCCAGCGCGGTTGTCTCGTGGCGGATGATGGAACGAGACATGTTGGTGGTTTGGATTAAAGTGAGAATGAAGGCTGTGTTGTGCTGAGTTGAGGCAAGGATTCCTTTATAAGCCAGCAGAGTCTTCCATCACACGCTTGTGGATGGGACAATCCAGGTGTCAGCCACAGGCACATGACCTATGGGCAGATGGGATAGGTTGGGCACCGACTATCAAAAGATGTCGGCTGTTCACTGTGTAGGCTTATGGGATGAGATGGGCTTTGCTATGGACAAGGAAATATTTGGACAGTGTGGACACATAGGGATAGCGACTAGGCTAAGATAGGATTAGCCAGTGGTCAGCCTGGCTCTGATACCAAGGCTGTCGGGGCCGGATTTCGGGGACACAAAATCCCAGAAATTAACCCCTCGTGTCGTCACCAGCCCCAGGATTGCTGTTACTGGTGCACACATCCTTGTTACAGATTACCAAGCAATTACAAGAATTGGATACAAGACCATAAATGTCTAATGATACAATAATGATTTCTGGTGATGGGTGACGGAAGCGACTCGTGGCACTCCAACGCCGATGGGGCTCCATTTCCATAGGAACAGCTGACCCGGATAACTCCTATCCCGCATGGCTACTATCCTAGACTCCGCATGGACGTCGTGGTAATACTCCTTGTTAAAATCCTGACCTGGCCAAGTAAATAGCCAGGGACAAGCCAGTGAGTACATTTGAATGTAATCGCAAACATAATGAACAAAAGATATACCGAATGCATATTTGCCTCCACGATCTGATTGCAGAAACTTAATATTTTTGTCATGAGGATTTTCAAACTTGTTCTGAAACTCCTTGAACTTTTCAAACGTCTTAGACTTATGCTTCATCAAGTAGATATAACCATACCGACTTAAGTCATCAGTAAAAGTCACAAAGTAGAAGTATCCACCACCCGCCGGTGTGCTCATCGGACCACATACATCACTATGTATTATTTCCAATAATTCACCCGCCCGTTCAGGATGACCCGTGAACGGCGTCTTGGTCATCTTCCCCATCAGACAGCCTTCACATGTGTCAAATGATTCAAAATCAAAAGACAGTAAAATTCCATGTTTATGAAGTCTTTGCATACGTTTCTTTCCGATGTGGCCAAGTCGGCAGTGCCACATGAAAGTGGTATTCATATCCGTCTTCTTAAGACGTTTAGCGTCTATGTTAAAGACATCATTCTCACATTCAAGATTCAAAATGAATAGGCCACCAACAATGGGTGCAAACCCATAAAACATATCCTTAAAATAAATTGAACAATCATTGTTCTCAGACTTATAAGAATATCCATCGCATATCAAACATGATCCAGAGATAATGTTTCTACACAATGCCAAAATGAAATAACATTTATTCAATACTAAGATAAATCTTGGAGAGAGACGTAAAGACATGACGCCGAAGGCTTGAGCGGATATTCCTACACTATTCCCAATGCGCATCACGACTTCATTCCTTTCCAGTGTGACACCCTGATTTTTTTTCAAACTTTTTCGCAAAAACCCCTCTGGTTTTATTTGCAAGTTGTTGGTTTTGGAATCAAATCATTTGACTTTGGACTTGAGGATTCCTTAGATTTCTTCTTAAGTGATCCAACACCCTCGACATCTTGCTAACATCTTGTCTCATACCCTCTGATCAAAACCCTAATTTCCATTCTCTCAAAATAATTCAATTATCCCTTTGGATATGCTCATTACCAATATGGGTTGTGAAGCAACATACTGATCTGTTGATCAGAAAAAATCCAAAATAATCCCACTTATTCTTGAGATCATCTACACCCACAATCTTCAAAAATATTCCATTGGCCAGTACAAAATTTTGTCCAGAATATTCCTTTTATCTTCTGGACAGAATTGACCCTTTGTGAAGCAACATATATTTCTAGGCCTCAGAAAATTCTCAAATAATTCCCTGAGGTACTAGGGGTTATATCTTGCCACAATATCCAGGAACATCTCCTAGTCCATTACAAATTTCCAGCAAAAATATTTTGCCCAGCTTCTGCTCATTTCAGTCCTTTGTGAAGGAAGTGCTATCTAGAGATGTCCATTTGCTCTGAAATTTTTATAGAATCTTCTACCCACCAAATAACCTCCTACAACCAAATTTCAGCTTCAGGAGCCAACCCATGTGAGTGCAACAACCTCATCAAGTTTCTGGACCAGCAAAGTGGTTTACACATGAACCATGTTCAAAACTTGATGAAAGTTTCTCAAATCTTGCGAGAGTGTAGTCCTTCCAACATAGATCACACCAGACAATTCCATTGGCTCCATTCACAACTCATCTTCTCTCCAGATCTCTCCCAAGTTACTGACAGGAAACTGTTGTCGATGCTACCGCTTAGCTTAGTTTGTATCTAGTCGATTCAGTGGCACAGGGAGGCTGTGTGAGATAATGTCGACGCGTTGGACAAAGTGTGACAGGCTTGCGTGGCCTCCAGGTGCCAGCAGCCATGGTGAGCACGATGATGTCATGCCTGTGCACGCGCTCTGGGCGCCGTCAGCCATGGGTCTCGTCGGAGCGAGACACCCGTGTAGCCATACCTTGTCCTCGCTCGCTGACGACCTCTCCGCCATCCACCTGGCTGCTCTGGAGTCTTCTCCTCGCCGGCCGCCACCGCACGCGGCCACTGTGGCGCCCGTGCTGCCACTATGGCCTCGCTGGCCATCTTCTTCCCTGCGTGCCGTCACTCCGCGCATTTACTCTCCCTGCCCTCCTCCATCACATCGCCCGCACCGTGCCAACTAGCTCGAAGTCCTTGCCGCGGCGACGTGGCCACAGCGCCGCCCGGTTCGGGAACCTCCCCTTCCGCCTATAATTACCCGCCAAGCCGCTCCCAGCTCCTCATCGCCCTCCCTCCACCTCCAATCGCCCTCTAGTGCGCCGAGCCAAGGCCGAGAGGCCCTCTGGCCTCGCAGCTCGCCGGAGCTCTGCCGCCAAGCGAGTTCCGCCACTCACCTGTAGGGTAACGCAGCAGAAAACAAAAATTTTCCGACCTACGCACCAGCCTAGGACCACTATGGAGACTGCATACAAGGTTTGATCATTTTCGTTACCGACTCGTAGCGCAGCGAAAGTAGAGTCGATGACGATCGGTGGTGCAGATCCCCGCAGCTAGGATTTACAACCTCCCAACCGCGAGGATGTATACCCTCGTCTTCCCTTCGGACAGCCCTCCGGGAGGCGGTCGAACAGTCCCCCGGACGGTGTCGCGGACAGCCCTTCGGGAGGACCTTCGAAACTCGAACGGTCACTCGGACAGCCCTTCGGGAGGACTCACAGAACTCGGACCGTCACTTGGACAGCCCTTCGGGAGGCACTCACGAACAGCCCCTCGGGCACTAAGATCGAAACTACGACCTCTCTACAGAGTTGCACACATACGGTGTCAACTATCCGGCAGGGCTTCGCCGTCCAGAACTAGTTCCCACCGGAACCCAGACAGCCTTTCGGCTCTACGAAACTCTTTTCGTGGGAGGGAGAGAGAAGCCAGATCATTGCATGGCACTTGTATGTGAGAAGGAGTGAGTCTTTAGGCAGCCCCCTCCACCCCTATTTATAGGCCAAGCCCAAGGGTGGCTTCTCCAAGAAGCCAAGGGGAAAAATACCAAAGGACCCTCAAGGTGGCTTCTCCAAGAAGCCACCCAAAAAGCACTTTCACTATTCACGACGACATTTTTCAGCGTCCGTTCAAACTGAAAATATTTATGTGGGCTTAGAACATTTCCAGTACCCACTAAAATAATTTTCAACGCGTTCTGGAACAATTCCAGTTTAGTGAATTCATCTGCGAAAAGCATCTGAAGCGGTTCCGGCAGCCCCGGAACATTTCCGGTTTTTCTTCCAGAAAATTCCCAGAAGTTTCCAGAATGATTCTGGCATCCTCCAAGAATTATCAGGCATGTGCCGAAACCATTTTGACTTAATGGTATCCCCTGAAACAACTTTTCAGTTTCACCGGAACTCATCCGGTGACCTCTCTCTGCGGAACTTTTCCGCTGTCCGAAACTTTTCGGTGTCCGAAACTTTTTCGGTGATTTTCTCTCAGACTCCCTGTCTAGTATTCAGCAGATAGATGACCCTTAAGCGTGTGACCCTATAGGTTCGGTGAAGTATAGACATGACATGGAACCCCTTCCGATCAATGATCAACATCGGAGCCGTGGACACCCATATTGACCCCTATACCCACACGAATGAATATTCGAGTGAACCTCCAGTTGCCGTGTGCTAGTCCTGTTGCTTCGCGATATGTTACAAATACCCGAGGTGAGACATGTAGGCATTCCCGTGGATCAACAACTTGTCCACTATGCTAGTTACCTCGTTACCGGTATTGTTCTCTTTTCTCGTTACTGTGTTCCGGCATCCCTGTGATCAAATCACCCTGTGTCTGGCCAGACGATGATGGATACCGTAACACCGAGAGGGCCCAGAGATATCTCTCCATCGTCGGAGGAGCAAATCCCAATCTTGAGCTATCAAGTTACTTGACATACTTTCCCATGAACCCGTAAGCCGCCGTAATAGCCATCCAGTTACGGATGACGTTTAACAAACCCCAAAGTTCATGAATCAAGCATGAAGAAACTTGATACTCTCATGGTCTGAGGAATTATGCAAACGTTAAC
The DNA here is from genome assembly GCA_011799875.1 of Thinopyrum elongatum. Lineage (NCBI taxonomy): Eukaryota > Viridiplantae > Streptophyta > Magnoliopsida > Poales > Poaceae > Thinopyrum > Thinopyrum elongatum. The sequence goes on from CM022303.1 coordinate 717,242,175, forward strand.
CATCTCTGTGTTATTAACCATTAACTTGTGACGAAAGAATCTCATAGCATAACATCAATTTGGGTCGATTCAACACAAATGTTCTGCTAACAATTGTGCCCTCAAAGTTGCTGGCATAGACATGCCTATGATTGGGAAAACATAATCATCATGCAACACCTGAGCTAGTCTTAGAGGCATGACTAGGAATACATTTTACCGTTTATTATTCCACACGTGCACATGGGTTTTCCCCAGAGCCTTTATGGATATACGGGCTCGGGAACCACAACAGTTATAGCATTGAACATAAACCTAATTATGAACACGGAGATAAATAATAACATTTATTATTGCCTCTAGGGCATATCTCCTACAGACTCCCACTTGCACTAGAGTCAATAATCTAGTTAATGCTAATGCACTTTACACCTGTGGCACACCGGTGTAAATATGCTTCGCTTGTGGTATAGCCTGATGTCCAACGGATCTGACGACTTCAGCTCCGTGTGTATCTTTGCATATCCTCACATTTTCACGCTTTCACAAAATTCATATTTTGTGTGGACTTGGCTTTGTATGTATGTGAATCACAGGTCGAACCTGGATTCCTCAGACTGAGTTACGGAGCAACTACCTGCAATAGTGTCCCATTGACAAAAGCCATCTTGGAACCATACTAAGTTCATGAATGAACTATATGATTCAACATCTTCTTTGTCGCTTTAAAAGCGGCAACATACTTCGCCCCTGTTATAGAATTCGCCACAGTAACTTGTTTGGAACAATTTCCAACTATCGTGCCACCATATTGTGTATTGCACAAAACCCTTAACTTAAATCGAAAATCGCTTGGAGCATGGATGAAGACTGTATCGATGTAACCTTTTACAACGAACTCTTCATGATCTCTGCTTGCGAGAAAACATGTCATCAGTGCTACTATAGTACTCAATGACCCTTTTTCACTGTTGTCCCATGATCAGTACTTTTGATCACTTTGGTATCTATACTCGCAACAACTTTGGGAGTATTGGACATATCTGGTTGTTTTTACATACCATGGAATACATGATTAATCCAAACACAAGAGTGTGTGGAATCTCCATCATGTATTTTGCTCATCAGTGTTTTGGGACACCGAGTCTTGCAAAAACTCTTTCCATGTGACTTCGGCAAGAATCACTCCTTGACGTTTTTAATGCTAAAAGGTTTTAGCATCTTGTCAATATGTATCTTTTCTCAGCCCTATTAGGCAAATCTATCTCCATAGATCATCATGCCTAATATAAAGGCTATTTAGCCCAAGCACTTCATTGAAAAACTATTTTCAAATGAAGTCCTAATTCGTGTCAAGAATTTTAAGTCCAATTAACAATGTGTCAAGCACACAAGGTTTTTAGAAATTTTATTATGCTCCCACTTACTTTCTTGAATCACAAGCATCTTCGTTACCCATTGATGAAGTCAAACCCTTTTGACCATTTCATCAAAACACGAAGATTCCAACTCCTCTTTGCTCTCTTCTGTCCATCGCTGGAACTCTGAAGTTTGCACCCTTACTAGCATCCTCTGGATTGACAAAATACCTTGGACTGTAACACATGCAAGTCCTTGGTTTCATTTCCATCAGATGGAAATCCTTTTGTCATCCATTGTTTTATATCTCATGATATGAAATATGTATTAATTGCTAGTTCAACCCGAACCGACTTTAAGCATCGCTACGGTGAAGCAACCTCATCGTAGTCAACTCCTTGAACTTGTATATTGCAACAAGTCGAGCTTTATGGATAAAACATTTTTATTCGTATCAGTTATAGTTCCATAAATATTCGTCAGACTCTAAGTCTTCCGAAAGGTGTATCAAGGTTTTAATCTTGAATCACTTATATGGAAACTATCTCGGATTGTATTGGCATTTAGCCAATTCCGGAGTCAGGGCCCATCAACGCTTCCTTGTGTATCATAGGTATACTGTTGTCTAACAACAATATCTCATTTGCGCACCTGAGAGGTTTGCACGAGCCTTGCCTACGTGGTTCAGCTACAAGTTCGACCGAAGTCCATACATTTTATTGTAGAGACTTCCGTATCAGTCGCAGTAGGAAACTCTGGAATTGCTTCCAAGGTCTCTTTCCTTTGACCTGATGACGAAGATACTGTTTATCTTGTCGAGTTGCACTATTCTCCCACTCACCTTTTGAAAGAACCATTTTCTTCAAAAAGCATACCGTTCTTTGTGGCAAACCTATTTGCCTTGGTATAGTGAGGGAGGAATACCCAATTACTTGGGATAACCTGCAAAGTAGCACTTGCCTGATTTGAAATAGGTTTGTAACCTTTTACACAAGCCCCATATTCCAAATGTTAAGAAAAGATATGACATGGTTGGGCATACCATACCATGGTGTCATTTCAACAGACCCGATGGAGCTCTTTTCAGTGTAAAAGCCGCAGTCTCTAAAGCATCACCTTAAAAGGGATAATGGCAAATTTATTCATGTCATCTTTGATCTTACCATGTCATAAATGGTTCGATTACATCTTCACGGACTTTCCACTCACAGTGGTGTTCCGGGAGGTGTAAGTTATGAAACTCTTTTCACAACTCATCAGACATTCGCTAAACTTGTAACTCAAATATTTCTTTCTGCAATCGAATTGTAGAAACATAATTTTCTTGTTACAATAACTTCTACTTCATTTTGAAAACCTTTCAAATGATTTCAAAAGATCCAGACTTACGTCTCATCAAGTAAATATCCATATATCTACTTGAGTCATTTCTGAAGATAGATAAATCCACTACTTGCAACAACATTTATCGTACTACACACATCAAATGTATGATCACCAATAAGTTTGTTGTCCGTTCCTTATGGCCCGTGAACGGTATTTCAGTCACTTCTCTTTTCGGAGGAAAGTTGCAAGTGTCAGATGATTCAAAATCAAACGACTTCAAAATCCATCATAATGGAATTTATCCATGCGGGTTTCTCCAATGTGACCAAATGCAGTGCCACACTTGTGTGGTATTCTTTTAGTCTTGCGACATTTAGCGTTAGTGTTATGGATGTATCATATTACCATCAATATTCATAACATACATCCCATCTAGGATGGAAGCATGGCCCTTCATGTTATTCATAATACTGAACAACAATTGTTGTTTTTATGAACAACTCTTTTGCAACAAACATTGTGCAATGGGCTAGAGTGTATGAAACTCTAAAATGAATTATGAAAGTAAACCCAGAGGTAATGTATTATTATCAATATTCATAACATACATCTCATTCATAATGAAAGTATGGCCCTTATGTTATTCATAACATCAAACATCAAAAGTTCTCTTATAAACAACCTTCTTGCAAGATACCTTATGCAATGGGCTAGAGTTTGTGAAACTCTAAATGAATTATGAAAATACATACATACGGTAATACACCGATGGAAGGTATAGTAACATTTACTATGTTCCCTGTGTATACCAAAACCTCATTCCTGGCTAGTCTTTCAGGCCATTGTAGTTCTTACATCGAGTTGCAACAGAATGCAATCGAGCGGGTATATTTGTGATTGTCTCACAATACCCAAGAATTAGTGATTAACATGTTTAACCATAATTCCCAAGAACTATATCTTTTACCAGCCTTCTATACATCAAAACTTGTATGACATTCATACATGAGCTGGATATTCCAGTCTTCTTTCTTTTTGCCTTTATACTTCTAACAGTTTAACTTTCAGTATTTCTCCTACTCTCAGAAGAAGCACACAACTTAATAGTGGCATTAGCCCCGGACTTCCTTGGTGTGTAAGTCACACTAACACCCTTCGGACACTTCCTTTCTCTTTAAGTTGTTGTTTTATTCACCTTTCATCATATGACAGGCGTTCTACTGGATCCCTCTCTTATCAGTCTAATGCATAGTAAACTCTTTTACTAATAGTTTGCAAACAAACATTGCTTTGGATATCTCATATCTTTTAGCCTTTGTCTGTCTCTGAAAATGATTTTCAGATTCCATGAATATCACATAACTATCCAAACTTTCGAAGTTCGGGTCTCATGGAAGCAAATGTATTGCACTTGACTGAAACGGAATTCTAGCTTTTGGATCGAAGGACGAGAGTCACATGATCCATAGCATAAGCGAAAGAATACCGAAAGTATGCGATAGGACAAAGTCCTTCTCGGCACTCTTGAGGACAATCCTCACATTACGTTACCAACCGTAAAGTTTTAACCAGATATTTAACAGCTATTCAATTTTAACAGGGAAGGTGGAAATGCGAGCCATTATTCTACAACTATTAGCAAACCACACTTAGACAGTGTTCAAAATTAATTGCACTGAGAATTAAACAAGTTAATTCAACAGTGCGCTCCCACTCAAATCAATATCTCTCATAATTGATTGTGAGTGATTCAAGATCCATATTACAATTCAATGCCAAGGATGTGTCCATCTCAAGTGACGAGAATTGCAATCGATAGGCCAACTTGCCAATCACATCTCTATGTGACTCTTGTTCATCTTTCGATGGGCGTGTTCCGAGCTCAGGACGCTCCTCCAGAACGTCAAGACAACCAAGTGATCTTGCTGCGAGGTCTCAACTCACCCGCCTCACACTTCCCTAATCGTTCGCACCCATGTGTCCATGTGATGCCCCGAAAAGTTAGGTGCCGTGACGGTGCTACACTTGGGAGAACACTAACTACTTGATATTTTGTGAGAGAGCACCCTAATAAAAGTGACTACCGCGCAATCAAGAAGGGTGCAACATAAGGGATAAACATCTCAGGCAATTCATAATAGCATGATATGGTATAGCCCTTTCTGACGGAGAAGTCTTGTATTTCTTCGTCTTCGGCATTCGCGTCGGTGTTCACCTTTGCGAAGATTGCCACCACCTTGTCGATGCACCAGATAATATTGCTATCTCTATAGCTAATAAAATAATGCATTACAACAAGGTTGACACGCAGGTCATTTAAAGTGCAATCATATGGATCCAGCCATCATGCCGAATCATGACACACAGGTCATGTTAATTATTTTACATCATATAGTCATCTCATACATAATCAAATTATTATGAGCACTGCTATACCACATCAAATGCACATGCAAACCCTCCTGCAAAACCAAGTTAGACGCCTCTAATCGGTTCATGCAAAAACTTGTTTTTACGTGGCTTCTAAGGTTTCGAAACAAACCGAAACTACCAACGTCCATCATCAAGTATGATAATTCAAGTCGCTAGATTAACTTTCCAGGGTGTATGAAAACCGAGATAATAAAATCTCGAGCCCCATACTAAACTTCGTCATACGCATGACCCCCGTGCAGATCATATCTGCATTGCCCTTTTGTCTGCGAAATTTCATCTTTCCTTTTAACTACGGTGGAATTCAATGAACTGTTAGCACTTCGTTGATCAATCAGGATCGCGGATTGCCAGAACTTTGAAACTCCACCATACTGTTATCAAGATCAGAAATATGCAAATTCTAGGGAAGCAACAAGAACATCGGGTAACAGATTTCATCTGCTACCCGCACAAATAATTTTCAGTAATAGAACTCATCTACTACCTAATTATATTGTGCAAGACCCATACATCTCTATGTATTCTAGATCGCAACCTGCATCTACGCATAGCACGGCTCATGATGCCACTGTAGGGTAACGCAGCAGAAAACAAAAATTTTCCGACCTACGCACCAGCCTAGGACCACTATGGAGACTGCATACAAGGTTTGATCATTTTCGTTACCGACTCGTAGCGCAGCGAAAGTAGAGTCGATGACGATCGGTGGTGCAGATCCCCGCAGCTAGGATTTACAACCTCCCAACCGCGAGGATGTATACCCTCGTCTTCCCTTCGGACAGCCCTCCGGGAGGCGGTCGAACAGTCCCCCGGACGGTGTCGCGGACAGCCCTTCGGGAGGACCTTCGAAACTCGAACGGTCACTCGGACAGCCCTTCGGGAGGACTCACAGAACTCGGACCGTCACTTGGACAGCCCTTCGGGAGGCACTCACGAACAGCCCCTCGGGCACTAAGATCGAAACTACGACCTCTCTACAGAGTTGCACACATACGGTGTCAACTATCCGGCAGGGCTTCGCCGTCCAGAACTAGTTCCCACCGGAACCCAGACAGCCTTTCGGCTCTACGAAACTCTTTTCGTGGGAGGGAGAGAGAAGCCAGATCATTGCATGGCACTTGTATGTGAGAAGGAGTGAGTCTTTAGGCAGCCCCCTCCACCCCTATTTATAGGCCAAGCCCAAGGGTGGCTTCTCCAAGAAGCCAAGGTGAAAAATACCAAAGGACCCTCAAGGTGGCTTCTCCAAGAAGCCACCCAAAAAGCACTTTCACTATTCACGACGACATTTTTCAGCGTCCGTTCAAACTGAAAATATTTATGTGGGCTTAGAACATTTCCAGTACCCACTAAAATAATTTTCAACGCGTTCTGGAACAATTCCAGTTTAGTGATTTCATCTGCGAAAAGCATCTGAAGCGGTTCCGGCAGCCCCGGAACATTTCCGGTTTTTCTTCCAGAAAATTCCCAGAAGTTTCCAGAATGATTCTGGCATCCTCCAAGAATTATCAGGCATGTGCCGAAACCATTTTGACTTAATGGTATCCCCTGAAACAACTTTTCAGTTTCACCGGAACTCATCCGGTGACCTCTCTCTGCGAAACTTTTCCGCTGTCCGAAACTTTTTCGGTGATTTTCTCTCAGACTCCCTGTCTAGTATTCAGCAGATAGATGACCCTTAAGCATGTGACCCTATAGGTTCGGTGAAGTATAGACATGACACGGAACCCCTTCCGATCAATGATCAACATCGGAGCCGTGGACACCCATATTGACCCCTATACCCACACGAATGAATATTCGAGTGAACCTCCAGTTGCCGTGTGCTATTCCTGTTGCTTCGCGATATGTTACAAATACCCGAGGTGAGACATGTAGGCATTCCCGTGGATCAATAACTTGTCCACTATGCTAGTTACCTCGTTACCGGTATTGTTCTCTTTTCTCGTTACTGTATTCCGGCATCCCTGTGATCAAATCACCCTGTGTCTGGCCAGACGATGATGGATACCGTAACACCGAGAGGGCCCAGAGATATCTCTCCATCGTCGGAGGAGCAAATCCCAATCTTGAGCTATCAAGTTACTTGACATACTTTCCCATGAACCCGTAAGCCGCCGTAATAGCCATCCAGTTACGGATGACGTTTAACAAACCCCAAAGTTCATGAATCAAGCATGAAGAAACTTGATACTCTCATGGTCTGAGGAATTATGCAAACGTTAACCATCTCTGTGTTATTAACCATTAACTTGTGACGAAAGAATCTCATAGCATAACATCAATTTGGGTCGATTCAACACAAATGTTCTGCTAACAATTGTGCCCTCAAAGTTGCTGGCATAGACATGCCTATGATTGGGAAAACATAATCATCATGCAACACCTGAGCTAGTCTTAGAGGCATGACTAGGAATACATTTTACCGTTTATTATTCCACACGTGCACATGGGTTTTCCCCAGAGCCTTTATGGATATACGGGCTCGGGAACCACAGCAGTTATAGCATGGAACATAAACCTAATTATGAACACGGAGATAAATAATAACATTTATTATTGCCTCTAGGGCATATCTCCTACATCACCATGCTCCACCCCACCCCAGCCTCGACCGACTCCACCATCGAGCTTAGCAAGTTCCTGTGACCCTGCCCGACCTCTCCCCTGGCCGGAAAGCCGCCGGAATCGCCAACTGCGATGACACCCGAGAGTAGCCGCCGCCGGAGAAGAAGAGGGCGACGGTGTTAGGCCGTCTCCGGGGACGCTGCTGGTACAGGGAGGACCGCCGTCGAGCGCTCATCCCATCCCCGCAGTCGCGTGACCTCGCCGCCATCGCTATCGCCGGTGATCAGCGTCGGTGAGCCGCCTCGCTACTGTTCCCTCTCTCTCTCTGTTTAAACCCAGTCCGGCCCCACCTGTCAGCCTCCCACCTCATGCGCCGAAGCGGTATGAGTGGAAGTGTACTCCAGGAGTACGTCTTCAACGTGGCCACTGGAGAATTTTCTGTTTTTTAGTTTAATTCATTTTAATCCAAACTTTGACCAGAAACTTTGACCATCTCTAACTTTTTATCCACAAGTCCAAATCAATTGATTCTTTTTTCTATGGTTTTGTTTTGAGACCCTCTATTTTCTGAACAAAGTTGGTATTTTTCTCACATGTACAGAATTTCTGGTTAACAGAAATGTATTATGTGACATTTTCTTTTGTTATTTAAAATTATTGTCAGAGGGAAATCACTTTGGATTTGAAGACCAGGAGTTTGCTGGTACTCCACTTTAGCAAGGCAAGCCACATCATCCATTGCATAAGGCATAGCAATTGTACTGGATTTTTATTGAATTTATATTGCATTTAATTTAATCTAAATATGCTAAGTTTCATATGGTTGGTATTTTGCACAAATTCAACATACTTAAATATTACCAGCAACTTTATATGTTAAAATTCACTTTGATGGTTAATCAAGTGCCACTGACCCGGACTTATCCGTGCAGCCACATCTGCCGGTATGGGATGGCCTTGACTTGGTCTGACCACGTGCTCTTTTACTGGTACCACCAAAGAGGAGAGGTTATGAGTGTGTGCTGCCCTGATCAGGTAGGCGACGATAACCTTGTGAGGCCAAGTTGAGTTATTTGCCGGCGTCCCCATTTGGGACAGTTTAGTTGGCCACGACGGTGGCAGGTGTCAGGAGTGACACAGGGGCCACCCAGGGCATGACTCGGATGGGGAAAGGTTGTCGGTGGTACGATAGAAGGGTCACGGGTTAGGCAAGTCTCGTTGGACGAATGTCCATGGTGTGGGTAACGTGCGCAACCTCTGCAGAGTGTAAGAATATATTCGAATAGCCGCGTCCACGGTATTGGACACAGTCCGCACTAGGTCACACTGGGTGGTCAACCGTAATAATAATAATGATGGAAGAACTCAACTCATGCTCAGAAGTGAACGATGGGTCACGAGTGCTCTGGGTGTCAGGAGTGAACCCGGAAGAGAGTAAGTTGATAGCCAGCAATAGCAAGTGAGCATCTTAAGCATTAACATAATCATTGCCATGCTGTTGTTTGCTGCACTATTTTGGTTGCTATGAGATTGCGAGTACATTCCAAGTACTCACCTGGCGTGTCATGCCAGATGCAGGAGAAGCCGGTGATGGAGATCCCGACGGTTCGTGCTACGCTAACTAGGTCGTGTCCCAGCAGTGTCCCTATGGGATGGAGTTTCCCACGCAATGTTCCGCTACACTATAGTCTTTCCAGTAGTACTGAGGCCCTTGAGATATTTTATAAATAATGTAGATAGACGAGTAGTGCTCCTGGCCTCATCTACCCATGTAATATCCAAGTTTGTACTTGTACAATATCAATAAACATCAGTTCTGTTCTATTCCAAGTTGTTGTGTGTTTCCAGAGACATGATCTCTGGATTGGGAACACAGGGTAAACCGGTCCTCTGAGCCGGGGTGCCACAACGCTTGGTATCAGAGCCAGGTTGACAGTAAGACACCCTAGTTAACCCCACGCTAGAATCCCGATTAGTGTAGAGTCTTGGTGTGTCTTGCTTGTTGCATTGGCCTGTTGCATAGCATGCATCTCGATTCATTTGTTTTACTAACCGCTGGTCTGATGAGTGTAGATGGCACCAGTTCCGTACAACTACAACCATGAGCCGGCACCGTTTACCTTTCCAGTACTACTTTGCAGTGTCTGGCTTCGACTGTATCCCAACGGCGAAGACCCAGTGTACCAGGTGTTCTGAGAGCAGCTTGCGGATTCGGTGTTCGAGTATCACGCTGAGGCTTTCCTGACTGCGAGTTTGGAGATCGGCAGCTACTCCTGGTCCTCCAAGGGCGGAACTGCTTCTACTCCCGATCTGGCGATCCATTTACTGCGATGGAGGCTCTCACTGACTTGCGCTTCCACGAGGTCGAGATGCAAACACACCCAGGTTTCTTTCACTACCCCACTCTGTCGCCTACGACAGGGCGAGTCCTTTTTGCACCTGTTGATCCGGCGAGTGATCATGCGACTGGTGTTTTATCTCGTTATTTGAATGCCAGTTATTGTATGATCATTTCCTTGGCCGAGGAGCTGTCTCGTGTCCAAGAGGCACTTGCAGCTGCTACTGTGGCATAGTCTCCTCCTCCTCCTGCGTTCTCACCTATGTATACACCGCCTGTTCCACCTCCACGTATGCCTGAGACTCCTTTTAGCTTGTTCAGACAGCCAGGCACTTCGTCTGGTACCCGACGTGAGACCCCAGCTGAGTGGGCCTCGTTGCTAGCCACTCTAGCAGCTCTGATGCTCAGGCGTCGAACCTATTCTTCCTCCGAGGGAGAATCTTCCCAGCAGCATCGTCGTGTTTCCTTTGATCCGGAGGACATGATCCACGTCATCAGTTCCAATTCTGAGACAGGTTCAAACGACAAGGAGTCTTTAGTCTACCAGTGTCCGTGCCACCCGCGCTACTAGAGTCGAGGTTGAGTTTTAGCGAGCATGCATCATAGCATCCTTGCATATGTCAACTGCCATATGAGTAGTACCAGTCATGATAACCCCCTACTAGTGTGTCATGTATGATGTTGGAATGCCTTGTATAATTATATTGCTTTTCTTGTTTTTTTCCTTGATGTTGTTTTCTCGCTGTTATTCTGCCATATTTCCCCTATGGATGTTGCTCATCAATTCGGTGTTTTGCAATGGGAACGGATATAGGATGAAGAGGTGTAGCAATCAAGGCGACGATGGAACTCCGATCCGTCAATCTGCCAGACAGGTAGGACAACCACCAGAAGATTTGCCACCTCCTCCATCACAACCATCGACCACGAATCAGATTATGGGGATGTTTGAGGAGAAAAGAAACCAGGATCTAATGGAATTTTTGAAAAGTATGCAGACTATGGTAGGGCAGAATCAGAACAATGGGACGCACTCTAAGCTGTCAGATTTTCAGCGTACTAAGCCACCCAATTTTGGCCAAGCTGTTGATCCAATTGAAGCTGATGATTGGCTAAGGACCATGGAAAAGAAATTGGAGATAGCTCGCTGTGATGAGTCAGACAAGGTTCCTTTTGCTACTCACTACCTGGATGGACCGGCAGCCATCTGGTGGGATAATGCAAAAATGATGTGGCCTCCTGGGGAAGATATTTCCTGGGAAAACTTTAAGGAAGTGTTCCGGAGATATCATATCCCCACCGGTATCATGAAGGTGAAGCAGAGGGAATTTCTTAACCTTACTCAAGGAAGTATGTCAGTCAGTGAGTATCTAAACAAATTCAATAATCCGGCATGATACTCCACTCATGATGTGTCCACAGAGGAAAGGAAGATAGATCGATTCCGAGGAGGACTCAACCATGCCCTCCATTTGTCAACTCTGCATGCTGGATTTTCTGGACTTCTAGACCCTGGTGAACAAAGCTTTCATAGCTGAACGAGAGCATAAGTTTGGATACGAGGACCATAAGTGTAAGTTTGAGCCCAAGAAGGATGCCCATACACAGTTTGCGCAGAAACCGCGCACCTGGCAACCAGTTCAGTCTGAGTACAAGCCTATCTAGAATAGCGGAAACAATCACAACAAGCCAGGCAACCAGGACAAGATAGTTGGCAAGCAGCCAGTGCTGGAGGACTGCCGCCGCAACAACACTTGTTTCACTTGTGGTCAAGGCGGGCATTATTCTAAGCAATGCCCCACAAGAGCTGGAAAGCCACCATCCGACTTCAAGCCACAAGTCAACACTATTGGACGCCGCCCCAATCAACACTTCTGCCGTGGCCAAGTCCAGCACATCTTCGCCGAGGAAGCCCACGAAGCACCAGATGTGGTCCTTGGTATGTTTTCTGTTAACGACATACCTGCAATAATTTTATTTGATTCCGGAGCTTCCCATTCGTTTATTTCGTGGAGTTTTGCCACCATACACAAATTTTCCCCTTCTCTTTTGGATAAAATCATGGTGGTACAATCCCCTGGCTCCATGCTCAGAACAAATGTGATATATAAGGACTTGGAAATTTTGATACATGGAGTTAAGTTTCCAGCCACTCTTGTTGCCATTGAATCCCCTGGATTGGACATAATACTGGGGATGGACTGGTTGACACCACATCAAGTATGCATCAATTATGCCACTAGAACCGTGACATGGTTAACCCGGCAGGACAAACAGTTCAGTTTATCGCCAGCAGAATGATGTCAAAGAAGGGAATGGTATTCAAGACCACCGTTACGAATATGAACTTGATTCGGTAGTCAGTGAATTCCCGAATGTATTCCCTGAGGAACTACCGGGGATGCCACCCGACAGAGAATTGGAATTTGCTATTGATGTTGTTCCCGGAACTGCTCCAATCTACAAGAAGTACTACCACATGCCGTCTCTAGAGCTAGTGGAATTAAAGAAACAGTTGGATGAATTACTACAAAAAGGGTACATTCGCCTAAGCATCTCGCCATCGGGATCACCCGTGCTATTTGTTAAGAAGAAGGATGGCAGTCTACGGATGTGTGTGGACTATCGCTAATTGAATGAGGTCACCATCAAGAATAAGTACCCGCTCCCTCGCATTGATGACTTGTTTGACCAATTGAGTGGAGCCCGGGTATTTTCTAAGATTGACATTCGAATGGGGTATCACCAGTTGAAAATCAAGAAAGAGGATATCCCCAAGACAGCCTTCACCACTCGATATGATCTGTATGAGTTTACAGTCATGTCGTTTGGGCTGACAAATGCTCCAGCTTACATCATGAGCATGATGAACAAGGTCTTTATGGACTTTCTAGACAACTTTGTAGTGGTGTTCATCGATGATATCCTTATATACTCCAAGGATGAAGAAGAGTACAAGCAACATCTCCGCGCTATCCTGTAAAGATTAAGGACCCATCGCTTGTTTGCCAAGTTCAGCAAATGCGAATTTTGGCTAAAAGAGGTGGGATTTTTGGGACACATTCTGTCAGAACAAGGTGTGGCCGTCGACCCCAGCAAGGTAACTGCTGTATTAAATTGGAAGACACTGATGTCTACTACACAACTTGTTCTTGTAGACTCGTGTTGGGCCTCCAAGCATAGAGGTTTGTAGGACAGTAGCGATTTTCCCTCAAGTGGATGACCTAAGGTTTATCAATCCATGGGAGGCTTAGGATGAAGATGGTCTCTCTCAAACAACCCTGCAACCAAATAACAAAGAGTCTCTTGTGTCCCCAACACACCCAATACAATGGTAAATTTTATAGGTGCACTAGTTCGGCGAAGAGATGGTGATACAAGTGTAGTATGGATAGTAGATATAGGTTTTTGTAATCTGAAATAATAAAAACAGCAAGGTAACTAGTAATAAAAGTGAGCACAAATGTTATTGCAATGCTTGAAAATAAGGCCTAGGGTTCATACTTTCACTAGTGCGATCTCCCAACATTGTTGACATAGTTGAATCATATGTAAATCCCTCACGTGCGACAAAGAGTTTACTCCAAAGTCTCAAATAGTGGAGAAAAAACGAAGAAATTGTTGTAGGGTATGAAACCACCTCAAAGTTATCCTTCCCAATCAATCTTATGAGCCATCACCATTAATTGTCACGAACAGCCCTAGAGTTCGTACTAGAATAACACCTTAAGATACACATCAACCAAAACCCTAATGTCACCTAGGCACTCCAATGTCACCATGAGTACCCACGGGTTTGATTATATGATATGCATCACACTATCTTAGTTTCATCTATTCAAACCAACACAAAGAACTTCAAAGAGTGCCCCAAAGTTTCTACCAGAAAGTCAAGACGAAAACGTGTGCCGACCCTTATGCATAAATCCCCAAGGTCACGGAACCCGCAAGTTTCTCACCAAAACATATATCAAGTGACACAAGTGAATATCCCATTGTCACCTCAGATATCCATATGCAAGACATACATCAAGTGTTCTCAAATCCTTAAAGACTCAATCCGATAAGAAAACTTCAAGGGAAAACTCAATTCATCACAAGAAGATAGAGAGGGGAAAACTCCATATGATTAATCTATATCAACAAAGCTCGCAATACATCAAGATCGTGCCATCTCAAGAACACGAGAGAGAAAGATCAAACAGATAGCTACTGGTACAAACCCTCAGCCTCGAGGATGAACTACTCCCTCCTCGTCATGGAGACCGACGGGATGATGAAGATGGCCTCCGGCGATGCATCCCCCCCTCCAGCAGGGTGCCGAAAAAGGGCTGTAGATGAGATCGTGGAGGTACAGAGGCTTGCGGCGGCGTAAAAACACATCTAGGTTAACTTTCGAGGGTTTCTGAATATATAAGATTTTTTGCGTTGGAATCACGCGAGACGGAGCCATGTGGGCCCCACGAGGTACCAAGGCACGCTTGGGGGGGTGGCGTGCCCTGGTGCCTCATGGGCACTGGGTGGACCCCCTCTAATGGATCTTGGTTCTAGTATTTTTTATTTGTTCCATAAAAAATCTCCAAAAAGTTTCACTACATTTGGAGAACTTTGATTTCTGCACAAAAAACACCACCACAGTAGTTCTACTGAAAACAGCGTCTGTCCGGGTTAGTTCTAATCAAATCATACCAAAACCATATAGAATTGTTATAAATATGGATTGAATACTTCATAAATTATAGATACGTTGGAGACGTATCAGACACCAGCCACGGTAATGGAAGTCCGCAGTTTCCTGGGATTGGCAGGCTACTACCGCCATTCCATTGAAGGCTTCTCGAAGATAGCCAAGCCAGTGACAGAATTGTTGAAGAAGAACCACAAGTTTGTCTGGACGGAAGAATGTGATAGCAGCTTTATGGAGATAAAGACGAGGCTAACTACGGTCCCTGTCTTAGTTCTTCCAGATATCCACAAGAGTCTCAAGTATATTTTCACACAACCCGATCTCAACCTCAGACAAAGAAGATGGCTTGAACTGGTCAAGGACTATGACCTTGGGATTAATTACCATCCGGGAAAAGCCAATGTGGTTGCAGATGCCCTCAACAGGAAACCAGGCATTGTAAATGCAATAATGGAAGGTATCCATCCAAGGTTACAAGAAGAGTTTGCCAAGCTCAACTTGGTACTTTGTGGCCCAACTAGCCCAGATACATTGGAAATTACTCCAACACTTATGGATGAAATTAAGGAAGCTCAGAAAACTGACAAGGGCATACAGGAAATCAAGGAGAATGTGCAGCAAGGGAAGGCCAAATCCTTCCGTGTTGACGAGCAAGGGACATTATGGTTTGACGGCCGAATATGTGTGCCTGACCAGGAAAATGTGAGATAGCAAATATTGCGAGAGGCACATGAGTCTGCATATTCTATTCACCCGGGAGGAACAAAAAAGTATCAGGACCTAAGAGAAACCTTTTGGTGGCCAGGAATGCGACGGGATATTGCATACTATGCCGCGTGTTGCGATGTATGCAATAAGGTTAAGGCAGAACACCAGAAACCCGCTGGACTGTTACAACCCTTACAAGTTCCCCATTGGAAATGGGATGATATATGCATGGACTTCATTGTTAGACTACCTAAGTCAACCAGAGGCCAAGATGCCATATGGGTTATCATGGACATACTTACCAAAGTGGCCCATTTCATTCCAGTAAAGACGACTTTCCAGGCTGATCAACTCGCACAGCTCTATATGTCCCTGATAGTTAGCCTTCATGGAGTACCCAAGTCTATCACCTCAGATAGAGGATCCTTGTTCACTTCAACATTCTGGCTGCGTTTGCATCAGGATTTGGGAAACGCATTGAAGCATAGCACTACATATCACCCACAGACGGACGGGCAGACCGAACGAGTGAACTAGGTCTTAGAGGATATGCTTCGGTCTTGTGCCCTCACCTATGGACCCAAATGGGAAGATAGTCTACCCTATGCAGAATTTTCATACAACAACAGTTATCAGTCAAGTCTCAAGATGTCACCATTTGAGGCACTGTATGGGCGAAAATGCCGCACTCCTTTAAATTGGTCACAGACAGGAGACAGCCGTATATTTGCCACAGATTTGATGCTCGAGGCTGAGAAGCATGTTAAGGAAATTCAGGAGCGTCTTCAAGCAGCTAAGTCCCGTCAGAAGAGTTACTATGATCCCAAGCACCGGGAAGTAACCTTTGAACCCAGAGAGTATGCTTACCTCCGAGTAACTCCCTTGAAAGGGGGTAAAGAGGTTTCATACACAAGGAAAACTTGTGCCCAGATATATTGGTCCCTTTCCAGTGATTGCTAGAAGAGGTAGTGTGGCATATCAGTTGGAACTACCACCGGAACTGTCCGAAGTGCATGATGTCTTCCACATATCACAGCTGAGAAAGTGCATTGCACCTCCAATCAAACATGCAGATATGAGTGAATTAGAGCTAACCAAGGATTTAACCTATGAGGAGAAACCTGTCAGAATTCTGGATGAGATGGAAAGAACTACTAGGAGCAAGGTGATCAGATTTTACAAGGTACTGTGGGATCACCATACTGATGAAGAAGCTACATGGGAAAGAGAGGATTTCCTGAGATTAGCATATCCGTATTTGTTCCCTGAGCAACCGAATCTCAAGGACGAGATTCATCCTAAGGGGGGGTAGGTTTGTGACACCCTGATTTTTTTTCAAACTTTTTCCCAAAAACCCCTCTACTTTTATTTGCAAGTTGTTGGTTTTGGAATCAAATCATTTGACTTTGGACTTGAGGATTCCTTGGATTTCTTATTAAGTGATCCAACACCCTCAACATCTTGCTAAAATATTGTCTCATACCCTCTGATCAAAACCCTAATTTCCATTCTCTCAAAATAATTCAATTATCCCTTTGGATATGCTCATTACCAATATGGGTTGTGAAGCAACCTACTGATCTGTTGATTAGAAAAATTCCAAATTAATCCCACTTATTCTTGAGATCATCTACACCCACAATCTTCAAAAATATTCTATTGGCCAGTACAAAATTTTGTCCAAAATATTCCTTTTATCTTCTGGACAGAATTGACCCTTTGTGAAGAAACATATATTTCAAGGCCTCAGAAAATTCTCAAAAAATTACCTGAGGTACTAGGGGTTATATCTTGCCACAATATCTAGGAACATCTCCTAGTCTAGTACAAATTTCCAGCAAAAATATTCTGCCCAGCTTCTACTCATTTTAGTCCTTTGTGAAGGAAGTGCTATATAGAGATGTCCATTTGCTCTGAAATTTTTATAGCATCTTCTACCCACCAAATAACCTCCCAAATTTCAGCTTCATGAGCCAACCCATGTGAGTGCAACAACCTCATCAAGTTTCTGGACCAGCAAAGTGGTTTACACATGAACCATGTTCAAAACTTGATGAAAGTTTCTCACATCTTGCCAAAGTGTAGTCCTTCCAACATAGATCACACTAGACAATTCCATTGGCTCCATTCACAACTCATCTTCTCTCCAGATCTCTCCCAAGTTACTGACAGGAAACTGTTGTCGATGCTACCACTCAACCTAGTTTGTATCTAGTCGATTCAGTGGCACAGGGAGGCTGTGTGAGATAAGGTCGACGCGTTGGACAAAGTGTGACAGCCTTGCGTGGCCTCCAGGTGCCAGCAGCCGTGGTGAGCATGATGATGGCATGCCTGTGCACGCGCTCTGGGCGCCGTCAGCCATGGGTCTCATTGAAGTGAGACACCCGTGTAGCCGTACCTTGTCCTTGCTCGCCGACGACCTCTCCGCCGTCCACCTGGCCGCTCTGGAGTCTTCTCCTTGCCGGACAAGCCCTCGCCGGCCGCCACTGCACGCTGCCACTATGGCGCCTGTGCTGCCACTATGGCCTCGCTGGCCGTCTTGTTCCCCGCGTGCCGCCAATGCGCGCATTTACTCTCCCTGCTCTCCTCCATCAAGTCGCCCGCGTCGCGCCAGCCAGCTCGCCGTCCTTGCCACGGCGACGTGGCCACAACGCCGCCCGGTTCGGGAACCTCCCCCTCCGCCTAAAAATAGCCTGCCCAGCCGCTACCAGCTCCTCATCACCCTCCCTCCGCCTCCAATCACCCACTAGTGTGCCGAGCCAGGGCTGAGAGGCCCTCTGGCCTCGTAGCTCGCCGAAGCTTTGCCGCCAAGCGAGCTCCACCACTCACTATGCTCCATCCCACCCCAGCCTCGACCGACTCCACCCCCGAGCTCAGCAAGTTCCCCTGACCATGCCCGGCCTCTCCCCTGGCTGGAATGCCGCCGGAATCACCAACTCCGATGACACCCGAGAGCAGCTGCCGCCGGAGAAGAAGAGGATGACGTCGTTAGGCCGTCTCCGGAGACGCTGCTAGTACAGGGAGGACTGCCATCAAGCTCTCGTCCCATCCCCACAGTCGCCTGACCTCGCCGCCGTCGCTATCGCCGGTGATCACCATCGGCGAACCGCCTCGCTACTGTTCCCTCTCTCTCTCTCTCTGTTTAATCCCAACGCGGCCCCACCTATGAGCCTCCCACCTCGCGCACCGAAGCGGTTTGAGTGGAAGCGTAGTCCTGGAGTACGTCTTCCACGTGGGCGCTGGAGATTTTTCTATTTTTTAGTTTAATTCATTTTAATCCAAACTTTGACCAAAAACTTTGACCGTCTCTAACTTTTTATCCACAAGTCCAAATCAATTGATTCTTTTTGCTATGGTTTTGTCTTGAGACCCTCTAATTTCTGACCAAAGTTGGTATTTTTCTCACATGTATAGAATTTCTGGATAACAGAAATGTATTATGTGACATTTTCTTTGGTTATTTAAAAATATTTTTAGAGGGAAATCACTTTGGATTTGAAGACCAGGAGTTTGCTGGTACTCCACTTGAGCAAGGCAAGCCACATCATCCATTGGATAAGGCATAGCAATAGTACTGGCTTTTTATTGAATTTAATTTAATCTAAATATGCTAAGTTTCATATGGTGTGTATTTTGCACAAATTCAACATAGTTACATATGACCAGCAACTTTATATGTTAAAATTCACTTTGATGGTTGATCAAGTGCCACCGACCCGGACTTATCCGTGCAGCCACATCTGCAGGTATGGGACGGCATTGACTTGGTCTGACCATGTGCTCTTTCATCGGTACCACCAATGAGGGAGGTTATGCGTGCGTGCTGCCCTAATTAGGTAGGCGACGATAACCTTGTGAGCCCAAGTTGAGTTATTTGCCGGCGTCCCCGTTAGGGACAATTTAGTTGGCCACGACGGTGGCAGGTGTCAGGAGTGACAAAGGGGCCACCCTGGGCATGACTTGGACGGGGAATGATTGTTGGGGCCGGATTTCGGGGACACAAAATCCCAGAAATTAACCCCTCGTGTCGTCACCAGCCCCAGGATTGTTGTTACTGGTGGACACGTCCTTGTTACAGATTACCAAGCAATTACAAGAATTGGATACAACACCATAAAGGTCTAATGATACAATAATGATTTCTGGTGACAGGTGACGGAAGCGACTCGTGGCTCTCCAACGCCGATGGGGCTCCATTTCCACAGGAACAGCTGACCCGGATAACCCTGCGGGCTACTATCCTAGACTCCGCATGGACGTCGTGGTATTACTCCTTGTTGAAATCCTGACCAGGCCAAGTAAATAGCCAGGGACAAGCCAGTGAGTATGTTTGAATGTACACACAAACATGATGAACAAAAGATATACCGAATGCATATGATCATGATGAGTTAAATGATATGCTCACGCTGGACTAAATGATATGCATATGTGACTGAAATTAAACTAAGGCTTGATAAACTTTAGTATGTGCAGAAGTATTAGTAACTAAAATTTTAGTGACAAACAGAGAAAGTTAAAGGATAATCGGGCGTGACGGGACTGCCCGAGAATCCAAAAGAAATGCCAATCGGGTGTCTACAAGAGAGTCAGGTGAGACGAGACCGCACGAGAACTCGAGAGACGCCACGAAGAGGACTTGAAAAGAAATGCCAGTCGGGTGTCAAAAAGTGACTCCACGGTAAGTCTTGAAAAGAAATGCCAATCGGGTGTCTACAAGAGAATCGGACGAAACAGGACCATCTGAGACTCGAGAGACGCCACGGAGAGGTCTACAAAATAAATGAGTGCCCGGGTAGTCTAACCAGCCCATGAGACACTCAGTAAATAAAATAAGTGAAAAGGGTTAGTCCACAAAAATATTCATCACATTATCAGTAGTGTAATAATTATCCTGCAAAATAATCCATGACTAATTTAATTATTTCCTCCGGAGACCGACACTAAGACCGACACTTGACCAACCCAGACTGTTGTCCTTAACCGCAGACACGGCTATTCGAATAGGTTTTAAAACTTTGCAGAGGTTGTACTCTTTACCCACAAGTGAAGGATTTCCTTAGTCAACACCGAGACGCTGACTAATTCCCATTACGATCTTTGGGTTGAAAACACACCTGACTGGCACACACCAGTTCAACTTTCCGGATGCCAGGAATCACCCAAAGCATCATTCAAGAAAAACTCTAAGAGGGGGAGACTTCAATCTCGAATAGCATGGGATCGCAATCTCATATATAACGTGCGCAAAGATCAGTGGCGCTAACCCTCTCGGATCCAACCGAATACACCCATGCCCCCTGACCTAGTGACATGCCTACCAGTGATCAATGGTATCTTTCACTATGGCCCCTCTGTACGGTGTGTGCGGGAAAGGGGTTAACAACTTACTGAACCATACCCTACCTACGGCAGGGACATGTGGTAGCATGGATCAAGTTTGGGGGTTACCGGAACAAGACTCGATTTACGGTCGACTCAGGAGGTTTGAGTTTTCCTGCAATGGTTAGTACAACACATAATTCATTGGTAGTACCCAACAGGGTTATCATCTGGCATGTCCCAACATGCCCTCACTGATTATTCTCGTCACAACGAGAATTCAATCTCACGGTCACTTTTCTCATGACTGATTCTCTCCTGCAGATTAGTTCAGGATCAACATAGGCATATAACCATACTCACTCATACTTCGTGTTTAAAAGAGGACAGCAATATAACCATGGACCATACATGCAAAACTTGTAATATGCAAATTCCATTTAAAATTATCATAGCCATGATTAAAATATTCTAACTAGCAACTATCAAACATTGACCATATCAAGTGTTCAAGATGCTTGCCTTAGGAATGCAGAAGGATTGGGTGCACTCCAAAACTTTGAAAAAATTTATCTTCCCTCCATTTTCCTATTTTCAAAATAATGCAATTACCACCCAAATAATAAGCAGGAAAATAAAAGTGCTCTTAAAATAAGAATTTCACTTGTCTAGGACCTCTCTAGTTATAAGAAAAATAATCAAGGTGATTCTACTGCATCTTGAGCACTACGAATTTTTGAACATTTCAAAATAGGTGGAATTAAGGAAATATGGATCTGCTAGAATTTTAAAGAATTTTTTTTATAATAATGAGTTGGGGCACCTATTAAACGAGGCATGATTTTAGAAGCATTTATAAATTGGTTTTTACTGAATTTGGAGTTGAGATGAATATTCTAGGGATTATCTAAGTTGCTTATACAAGAAAATAACCTATTAAATCGGTTAGACAGAAATTATCCTTAGGAAAAATGTTCACTATAGCTAGTTAAATAAAGAACAATTTTATAAGTCCATATAAATTTGAATTATCGCATTTGAATCTCAAATGAATCCTGTGGAAATTTTTAGGCAACTGGATAAAAGAAAAAGACAGAAATCTTCCTGGTGAACAGACAGAGGCGCTCACTGGGCGAGGCCCAGCTAAATGGTGCTACTGGGCCGAGCCCAGAGGTGTTGCCAAGCGATGGAGAGAGGCGATGGCTCACCGACAGGTGGGGCCCACCTGTCGGGTTTGTCCTCAACCTCCCGCGCGCGTGGACAGAGGCAGTGGCGAGGCTCCGGCGGCGATCCCCAGTGAACGACGGCGCCCCTGGGGGATTTGAGACCATGAGCATGCTCAGAACGCCCTGGCGATCAGGTCAAGGTAGGGCACGACCGAAGGGAGGCACGAGGTCGCCGGCGGCGAGGTCCTCCCGAGAAGCTCCGGCGGAGCTCGAAGAGGGCTTTCGCCTACGGGCCACCTCCGGCGAAATTGGCGGCAGGGATGGATCTGTTGGGTCGAGTGGAGGCTGTTGGAGAAGAAATGGAGGAGGGGTAAGTCCTGCTGGCGTCGGAATTGACCGAAAAACGGCGGCGGCCGTGGCTACTGGTGGCGGAGAAGATGACCGTTCCCGATCGTTTTGCTGCTCGGGGGAGCTCACAGAGAAGGAGGGAAGCGGGGTGGTTAGCTGGATGAGCTTGCGGTGGCTTTGGTTGCACCGGGATTGACCGAGAGGTGGCAGCGGTGGGTTTCACCGAAGACGGAGAAGGTGACTACATATGGCTGCCTTGGCCGTTCCAGGCGTTCTCTGGAGGATGGTGGTGTGGATATGAGGTTCGAGGAGAGCTTGACATGCCTATATATAGAACTGTGGAGTCAGTTCCGTGGTTTCCCGAACGCGCACGGCGGCGGCGGCCATTTATGGTGCTATTGAGGTGGTTACAAGGGCAGAGCGACGTGGGCATGCTGCTGGAGGAAGCCACCGTCCATAGGCGGGCTAATTGGCTCGTGAGGTGGCCAGGTGGCTCGGGGCGGTGGTGATAGCGACGTGCTAGAGTCAGTGGCGGTGCAGGCCCATGGAGGGTGGTGCCAGAGGGGTGGGTTCCGGCTCGGGGTGGCTGATCCTGGTGCAAGTGGCTAGCAGAGGAGCGGGGCAGGCCAGGGGAGGGTAGTAGGGCAGCGGCAGTGACTCGGGCGTCGGCGCGGTGCGGTGCGGGCATTCTGGGCACACACTGGGCACGCCGACCAGCTGCTCGATCAAATGCCAGAGCGGCTTATAGTGATCCATTCAAGTTGATCTTTGGCAGGTTGATGCTCCTGGAAATGGCAAGGTTGGTGGACATGTTGTTTTGGCCAAAAGGGCAAGTCTGTAATGCAGTTAAGATAGAGGCCAAATTTTTGCCATTCCCACAGAGTGCTTGATGAAATGCCAAGGCTAGCTAGGAAACTTTGTTGGATGTGAAAATTGGCAGTTTGGTGTCTCCCTAGATGATAGTGAGGATGGTGGAGATGTTGTGGCAGGGAGATAAACTTGTCAGTGCAAGTTTTGAAGAATTTGCGTCCTGGACAGGAATTTGAAGGATTTATCTGGAGGTCTTCCATGTGGTAAATGAAGTTGATCTTCTGGACTTAAGAGTTTCTTAGGAAGTACTATAAGGTGGAATAATTACTGAATTTTTGGAGCCAGAAAAATTGAGGTTGAAGTTAAAACCTAGGAAATGGGCAGAATTGAAAGGAGGAAGTTTCACTCAAAATTTTCAAAAGACCAAGTTGGGTTTTTGCATAATAGTGAGCTATAGGCATCACATGACTCCTAATAATTTTTGTGGAGTTTTAAAAGAATTATTTAAAATCGTTCTAGTGCAACAGAGGCAATTTCAGAATTGAAAATGCTATAAAAAAGATTATCTTGTGCAAAAAAAATTTATGAAAATATTTCCTATTGTTATTAAAATGTAATTAAAATGATTAAAGAAAACTACCAAAGCCCACAGTATTTTACCAAAAATTTCTATATGGAGGGAAGAATTTTGAAACCAGAAAAGAAAAGAATCTGAAATTAATAAAAGTCCTGGTATAATTCAAAAAAAAAATTTTCTGGCCAAATTTTACTAAATAAAATATATGGTTAAATTTTTGGGGTGTTACAAACTCTACCCCCCTTAAGAAAATCTCATCCTCGAGATTTGTTAAGGGCGGAGGAACTAAATGCATATCACGACAAACAATATTATGCAGAATGCAACATAGCAATGCACTTATGACATACGCCCTAAAATACCATACAACGGTTGTGTTATGTAATCTAGCATTAGGCACAGCAACAACCACACTCATGACCATCAATAGTTCTGGAGGAGGCGTTCCAGCTCTGATCCTGGCTGTGTATTCTTCAAACACTCGACGAGAGTAGCCAGAAAAGTGGGATGGGTCATTTCGCTGGTTGTCCCCTGGAATTCTTGAATTACTTCCCGGGACTGTTGACAGAATAACTGATGGTTCTGCACTCCCCCTTACTATTGGGTGTTGAGCAATGGCTCTTCTTGTACTGGAGAGTTCCCTGGCAACTTGGGTGAGCAGTGACTCTTGTGCGGCCACAAAATGCACCAAGTTTTTCAGGGCAAGGTTTTGCTCGTGCTCGGAGTTGGCAATATGCATTCCTCTGTCGTAGCTGGATCTAGAAGGATAGTAGAAGAATGATCGATTGCGAGTTCTTAAATCTTGGTGGCGAAGTTGGGCAATAGCTTCTCTAGCTGCATACTGGATGGCTTGATATTCACCAGCCATTACTCTTCCCGTGAATCGGTAAGAGTGTTCTTGTGCCAAAGCCCTTCCATTAATGGATACTATGGCCTAATACTGGGTGAGGCCATTGCGATCCCTTGCTTGGTACACCACATATCATGGTGATTCTTCCAAATCAAGGGCACGTCGGGTGACGTTAGAGAGTATGCGGACGAAGCCATCAAGCTCCAGCGCGGTTGTCTCATGGCGGATGATGGAACGAGACATGTTGGTGGTTTGGATTAAAGTGAGAATGAAGGCTGTGTTGTGCTGAGTTGAGGCAAGGATTCCTTTATAAGCCAGCAGAGTCTTCCATCACACGCTTGTGGATGGGACAATCCAGGTGTCAGCCACAGGCACATGACCTATGGGCAGATGGGATAGGTTGGGCACCGACTATCAAAAGATGTTGGCTGTTCACTGTGTAGGCTTATGGGATGAGATGGGCTTTGCTATGGACAAGGAAATATTTGGACAGTGTGGACACATAGGGATAACGACTAGGCTAAGAGAGGTTTAGCCAGTGGTCAGCCTGGCTCTGATACCAAGGCTGTCGGGGCCGGATTTCGGGGACACAAAATCCCAGAAATTAACCCCTCGTGTCGTCACCAGCCCCAGGATTGCTGTTACTGGTGCACATATCCTTGTTACAGATTACCAAGCAATTACAAGAATTGGATACAAGACCATAAATGTCTAATGATACAATAATGATTTCTGGTGACGGGTGACGGAAGCGACTTGTGGCTCTCCAACGCCGATGGGGCTCCATTTCCATAGGAACAGCTGACCCGGATAACTCCTATCCCGCATGGCTACTATCCTAGACTCCGCATGGACGTCGTGGTAATACTCCTTGTTAAAATCCTGACCTGGCCAAGTAAATAGCCAGGGACAAGCCAGTGAGTACATTTGAATGTAATCGCAAACATAATGAACAAAAGATATACCGAATGCATATGATCATGATGAGTTAAATGATATGCTCAGGCTGGACTAAATGATATGTGACTGAAATTAAACTAAGGATTGATAAACATTAGCATGTGCAAAAGTATTAGTAAATAAAATTTTAGTGATAAACAGAGAAAGTTAAAGGACAATCGGGCGTGACAGGACCGCCCGAGAATCCAAAAGAAATGCCAATCGGGTGTCTACAAGAGAGTCAGGCGTGACGGGACCGCTCGAGAACTCTAGAGACGCCACGAACAGGTCTCGAAAAGAAATGCCAGTCGGGTGTCAAAAAGTGACGCCACAGTAGGTCTTGAAAAGAAATGCCAATAGGGTGTCTACAAGAGAATCGGATGAGACAGGACCATCCGAGACTCGAGAGACGCCAGAGAGAGGTCTTGAAAATAAATGAGTGCCCGGGTAGTCTAGCCAGCCCATGAGACACTCAGTAAATAAAATAAGAGAAAAGGGTTAGTCCACAATAATATTCATGACAATATCAGTAGTGCAATAATTATCCTGCAAAATAATCCATGCCCAATTTAATTATTTCCTCCGGAGACTGACACTAAGACCGACACTTAACCAACCCAGACTGTAGTCCTTAACCGCGGACACAGCTATTTGAATAGGATTTAAAACTCTGCAGAGGTTGTACTCTTTACCCACAATTAAAGGATTTCCTTAGTCAACACTGAGATGATGACTAATTCCCATTACGGCCTTTGGGTTGAAAACACACTTGACAAGCACACACTAGTTCAACTTTCCGGATGCCAGGAATCACCCAAAGCATTGTTCAAGAAAATCTGTAAGATGGGGAGACTACAATCTCGAATAGCATGGGATCGCAATCTCATATATAACGTGCGCAAACAGCAGGGGCGCTACCCCTCTCGGCTCCAACCGAATACACCCATGCCCCCTGACCAAGTGACACGCCTACCAGTGATCAATGGTATCTTTCACTATGGCCCCTCTGTACGGTGTGTGCGGGAAAGGGGTTAACAACTTACTGAACCATACCCTACCTGCGACAGGGGCATGTGGTAGCACGGATCAAGTTTGGGGGTTACCGAAACAAGACTCGATCTACGGTCGACTCAGGAGGTTTAAGTTTTCCTGCAATGGTTAGTTCAACACATAATTACTTGGTAGTACCCAACAGGGTTACCATCTGGCATGTCCCAACATGCCCTCACTGATTATTCTCGTCACAACGAGAATTCAATCTCACGGTCACTTTCTCGTGACTGATTTTCTCCTGCAGATTAGTTCAGGATCAACATAGGCATATAACCATACTCACTCATACTTCATGCTTAAAAGAGGACAGCAATACAACCATGGACCATACATGCAGAACTTGCAATATGCAAATTCCATTTAAAATTATCATAGCCATGATTCAAATATTCTAACTAGCAACTATCAAACATTCAACATATCAAGTGTTCAAGATGCTTGCCTTAGGAATGCAGAAGGATTGGGTGCACTCCAAAACTTTAAAAAAAATTATCTTCCCTCCATTTTCCTATTTTCAGAATAATGCAATTACCAGCCAAATATTAAGCAGGAAAATAAAAGTGCTCTAAAAATAAGAATTTCACTTTTCTAGGACCTCTCTAGTTATAAGAAAAATAATCAAGGTGATTCTACTGGGTCTTGAGCACTAAGAATTTTTGAACATTTCAAAATAGGTGGAATTTTACAGAAAACATTTTTATAAAAATGAGTTGGGGCACCTATTAAATGAGGCATCAATTTAGAAGCATTTATAAATTGGTTTTTACTGAATTTGGAGTTGAGATGAATATGCTAGGGATTATCAAAGTTGGCTTTTACAAGAAAATAACATATTAAATAGGTTAGACTGAAATTATCCTTACAAAAAATGTTCACTATAGCTAGTTAAATAAAGAACAATTTTATAAGTCCATATAAATTTGAATTATCGCATTTGAATCTCAAATGAATCCTGTGGAAATTTTTAGGCCACTGGATAAAAGAAAAAGACAGAAATCTTCCTAGTGAACAGACATAGGCGTGCACTGGGCGAGGCCCAGCTAAATGGTGCTACTGGGCCGAGCCCAGAGGTGTTGCCAAGCGGTGGAGAGAGGCGATGGCTCACCGACAGGTGGGGCCCACCTGTCGGGTTTGTCCTCAACCTCCAGCGCGCGTGGACAGAGGCAGGGGCGAGGCTCCGGCGGCGATCCCCGGCGAACGACGGCGCCCCTCGGGGATTTGAGCCCATGAGCATGCTCAGTACGCCCTAGCGATCAGGTCGAGGTCGGGCATGACCGAAGGGAGGCATGAGGTCGTCGGCGGCGAGGTCCCCCCGAGAAGCTCCGGCAGAGCTCGAAGAGGGCTTTCGCCTATGGGCCACCTCCGGTGAAATTGGCGGCGGGGATGGATCTGTGGGGTCGAGTGGAGGCTGTTAGAGAAGAAATGGAGGAGGGGGAAGTACTGCTGGCATCGGAATCAACCGAAAAACGGCGGCGGTCGTGGCTACTGGTGGCGGAGAAGATGACCGTTCCCGGTTGTTTTGCTGCTCGAGGGAGCTCACAGAGAAGGAGGGAAGCGGGGTGGTCAGCTGGATGAGCTTGGGGTGGCTTGGGTTGCGTCGGGATTGACCGAGAGGTGGCGGCGGTGGGTTTCACTTGAGACGGAGAAGGTGACTACCTACGGCTGCCTTGGTCGTTCCAGGCGGTCTCTGGAGGTTGGTGGTGTGGATATGAGGTTCGAGGAGAGCTTGAGATGCCTATATATAGCACGGTGGAGTCGGTTCCATGGTTTCCCGAAACGCGCACGGCGGCGGCGGCCATTTATGGTGCTGTTGAGGTGGTTACAAGGGCGGCGCGACGTTGGCATGCTGCTGGAGGAAGCCACCGTCCATAGGCGTGCTGATTGGCTCGTGAGGTGGCCAGGTGGCTCGGGGCGGTGGTGACAGCGACATGCTGGAGTCGGTGGCAGCGCAGGCCGGTGGAGGGCGGTGCCAGAGGGGTGTGTTCTGGCTCAGGGTGGCTGATCCTGGTGTAGGCGGCCAGCAGAGTAGCGGGGCAGGCCAGGGGAGGGTAGTAGGTCAGCGGCAGTGACTCGGGCGTCTGCGGGGTGCGGTGCAGGCGTTCTGGGCACGCACTGGACACGCCGACCAGCTGCTCGATCAAATGCCAGAGCGGCTTATAGTGATCCATTCAAGTTGATCTTTGGCAAGTTGATGCTCCTGGAAATGGCAAGGCTGGTGGACATGTTGTTTGTGCCAAAAGAGCAAGTCTGTAATGCAGTTAAGATAGAGGCCAAATTTTTGCCATGCCCACAGAGTGCTCGATGAAATTCCAAGGCTAGCTAGGAAACTTTGTTGGATGTGAAAATTGGCAGTTTGGTGTCTCCCTAGATGATAGTGAGGATGGTGGAGTTGTTGTGGTAGGGAGATAAACTTGTCAGTGCAAGTTTTGAAGAATTTGAGTTCTGGACATGAATTTGAAGGATTTATCTTGAGGTCTTCCAAGTTGTAAATGAAGTTGATCTTCTGGACTTAAGAGTTTCTTAGGAAGGACTATAAGGTGGAATAATAACAGAATTGTTGGAGCCAGAAAAATTGAGGTTGCAGTTAAAACCTAGGAAATGGACAGAATTGAAAAGAGGAAGTTTCACTCAAAATTTTCAAAAGACCAAGTTGGGTTTTTGCATAATAGTGATCTATAGGCATCACATGACTCCTAATAATTTTTGTCGAGTTTTAAAAGAATTATTTAAAATCGTTGTAGTGCAAAAGAGGCAATTTCAGAATTGAAAATGCTATAAAAAAGATTATCTTGGGTAAAAAAAAATTATGAAAATATTTCCTGCTGTTATTAAAATATAATTAAAATGATTAAAGAAAACTACCAAAGCCCATAATATTTTACCAAAAATTTCTATACGGAGGGAAGTATTTTGAAACCAGAAAAGAAAAGAATCTGAAATTAATAAAAGGCCTAGTATAATTCAAAAAATTATTTCTGTCCAAATTTTACTTAATAAAAAATATGGTTAAATTTTTGGGGTGTTACAAACTCCACCCCCCTTAAGAAAATCTCATCCTCGAGATTTGTTAAGGGCGGAGGAACTAAATGCATATCACGACAAACAATATTATGCAGAATGCAACATAGCAATGCACTTATGACATACGCCCTAAAATACCATACAACGGTTGTGTTATGTAATCTAGCGTTAGGCACAGGAACATCCACACTCATGACCATCTACAGTTCTGGAGGAGGCGTTCCGGCTCTTATCCTGGCTGTGTATTCTACAAACACTCGACGAGAGTAGCCAGAAAAGAGGGATGGGTCATTTCGCTGGTTGTCCCCTGGAATTCTTGAATTACTTCCCGGGACTGTTGACAGAATAACTGATGGTTCTGCACTCCCCCTTACTAGTGGGTTGAGCAATGGCTCTCCTCGTACTAGAGAGTTCCCTGGCAACTTGGGTGAGCAGTGACTCTTGTGCGGCCACAAAATACACCATGTTTTTCAGGGCTCGAAGTTGGCAATATGCATTCCTCTATCGTAGCTGGATCTATATGGATAGTAGAAGAATGATCGATTGCGAGTTCTTAAATCTTGGTGGCGAAGTTGGGCAATAGCTTCTCTTTCTGCATACTGGATGGCTTGATATTCACCAGCCATTACTCTTCCCGTGAATCGGTAAGAGTGTTCTTGTGCCAAAGCCCTTCCATTAATGGATACTGTGGCCCAATACTGGGTGAGGCCATTGTGATCCCTTGCTTGGTACGCCACATATCATGGTGATTCTTCCAAATGAAGGGCATGTCGGGTGACGTTAGAGAGTATGCGGACGAAGCCATGAGCTCCTACGCGGTTGTCTCGTGGCGGATGATGGAACGAGACATCTTGGTGGTTTGGATTAAAGTAAGAATGAAAGCTGTGTTGTGCTGAGTTGAGGCAAGACTTCCTTTATAAGCCAGCAGAGTCTTCCATCGCACGCTTGTGGATGGGACAATCCAGGTGTCAGCCACAGGCACATGACCTATGGGCAGGTGGGATAGGATGGGCACCGACTATCAAAAGATGTCGGTTGTTCACTGTGTAGGCTTACGGGATGAGATGGGCTTGGCTATGGACAAGGAAATATTTGGACAGTGTGGAAACATAGGGATAGCGACTAGGCTAAGATAGGATTAGCCAGTGGTCAGCCTGGCTCTGATACCAAGGCTGTCGGGGCTGGATTTCGGGAACACAAAATCGAGAAATTAACCCCTCGTGTCATCACCAGCCCCAGGATTGCTGTTACTGGTGGACAAGTCCTTGTTACAGATTACCAAGCAATTACAAGAATTGGATACAAGACCATAAATGTCTAATGATACAATAATGATTTCTGGTGACGGGTGACGGAAGCGACTCGTGGCTCTCCAACGCCGATGGGGCTCCATTTCCACAGGAACAGCTGTCCCGGATAACTCCTATCCCGCATGGCTACTATCCTAGACTCCGCATGGACGCGGTGGTAATACTCCTTGTTGAAATAATGACCTGGCCAAGTAAATAGCCAGGGACAAGCCAGTGAGTACGTTTGAATGTACTCGCAAACATAATGAACAAAAGATATACCGAATGCATATGATCATGATGAGTTAAATGGTATGCTCAGGCTGGACTAAATGATATGCATATGTAACTGAAATTAAACTAAGGCTTGATAAACATTAGCATGTGCAAAAGTGTTAGTAAATAAAATTTTAGTGATAAACAGAGAAAGTTAAAGGACAATCGGGCGTGACAGGACCGCCCGAGAATCCAAAAGAAATGCCAATCGGGTGTCTACAAGAGAGTCAGGCGAGACGGGACCGCTCGAGAACTCGAGAGACGACACGAAGAGGTCTTGAAAAGAAATGCCAGTCCGGTGTCAAAAAGTGATGCCACAGTAGGTCTTGAAAAGAAATGCCAATAGGGTGTTTTACAAGAGAATCGGACGAGACAGGACCATCCGAGACTCGAGAGACGCCATGGAGAGGTCTTGAAAATAAATGAGTGCCTGGGTAGTCTAGCCAGCCCATGAGACACTCAGTAAATAAAATAAGAGAAAAGGGTTAGTCCACAATAATATTCAAGACAATATCAGTAGTGCAATATTATCCTGCAAAATAATCCATGCCCAATTTAATTATTTCCTCCGGAGACTGACACTAAGACCGACACTTGACCAACCCAGACTGTAGTCCTTAACCGCGGACATGGCTATTTGAATAGGTTTTAAAACTCTGCAGAGGTTGTACTCTTTACCCACAAGTAAAGGATTTCCTTAGTCAACACTGAGACGCTGACTAATTCCCATTACGGCCTTTGGGTTGAAAAGACACCTGACCAGCACACACTAGTTTAACTTTCTGGATGCCAGGAATCACCCAAAGCATCGTTCAAGAAAACCTGTAAGATGGGAAGACTACAATCTCGAATAGCATGGGATCGTAATCTCATATATAACGTGCACAAAGAACAGGGGCGCTACCCCTCTCAGCTCCAACCGAATACACCCATGCCCCCTGACCAAGTGACACGCCTACCAGTGATCAATGGTATCTTTCACTATGGCCCCTCCGTACGGTGTGTGCGGGAAAGGGGTTAACAACTTACTGAACCATACCCTACCTGCGGCAGGGACATGTGGTAGCACAGATCAAGTTTGGGGGTTACCGGAACAAGACTCGATCTACGGTCGACTCAGGAGGTTTAAGTTTTCCTGCAATGGTTAGTACAGCACATAATTCCTTGGTAGTACCCAACAGGGTTACCATCTGGCATGTCCCAACATGCCCTCACTGATTATTCTCGTCACAACGAGAATTCAATCTCACGGTCACTTTCTCAAGACTGATTTTCTCCTGCAGATTAGTTCAGGATCAACATAGGCATATAACCATACTCACTCATACTTCGTGTTTAAAAGAGGACAGCAATATAACCATGGACCATACATGCAAAACTTAGAATATGCAAATTCCATTTAAAATTATCATAGCCATGATTCAAATATTCTAACTAGCAACTATCAAACATTCACCATATCAAGTGTTCAAGATGCTTGCCTTAGGAATGCAGAAGGATTGGGTGCACTCCGAAACTTTTAAAAAAATATCTTCCCTCCATTTTCCAATTTTCAGAATAATGCAATTACCACCCAAATATTAAGCAGGAAAATAAAAGTGCGCTAAAAATAAGAATTTCACTTTTCTATGACCTCTCTAGTTATAAGAAAAATAATCAAGGTGATTCTACTGGATCTTGAGCAATAAGAATTTTTGAACATTTCAAAATAGGTGGAATTAAGGAAATATGGATCTGCTTGAATTTTTTACGGAAAACATTTTTATAAAAATGAGTTGGGGCACCTATTAAATGAGGCATCATTTTAGAAGCACTTATAAATTGGTTTTTACTGAATTTGGAGTTGAGATGAATATTCTAGGGATTATCAAAGTTGACTTATACAAGAAAATAAACTATTAAATAGGTTAGACAGAAATTATCCCTAGGAAAAATGTTCACTATAGATAGTTAAATAAAGTACAATTTTATAAGTCCATATAAATTTGAATTATAGCATTTGAATCTCAAATGAATCCTGTGGAAATTTTTAGGCCACTGGATAAAAGAAAAAGACAGAAATCTTCCTGGTGAACAGACAGAGGCGCACACTGGGCGAGGCCCAGCTAAATGGTGCTAGTGGGCCGAGCCCAGAGGTGTTGCCAAGCGGTGGAG
Source organism: Thinopyrum elongatum (assembly GCA_011799875.1). NCBI lineage: Eukaryota > Viridiplantae > Streptophyta > Magnoliopsida > Poales > Poaceae > Thinopyrum > Thinopyrum elongatum. The sequence goes on from CM022303.1 coordinate 717,275,378, forward strand.
AGAGGCGATGGCTCACCGACAGGTGGGGCCCACCTGTCGGGTTTGTCCTCAACCTCCCGCGCGTGTGGACAGAGGCAGGGGCGAGGCTCCGACGGCGATCCCCGGCGAACGACGGCGCCCCTCGGGAATTTGATCCCATCAGCATGCTCAATACGCCCTGGCGATCAGGTTGAGGTAGGGCACGACCGAAGGGAGGCACGAGGTCGCCGGCGGCGAGGTCCTCCCGAGAAGCTCCGGCAGAGCTCGAAGAGGGTTTTCGCCTACGAGCCACCTCTGGCGAAATTGGCGGCGGGGATGGATCTATGGGGTCGAGTGGAGGCTGTTGGAGAGGAAATGGAGGAGGGGGAAGTCCTGCTGGCATTGGAATCAACCAAAAAACGGCGGCGGCCGTGGCTACTGGTGGCAGAGAAGATGACCGTTCCCGGTCATTTTGTTGCTCGGGGGAGCTCACAGAGAAGGAAGGAAGCGGGGTGGTCAGCTGGATGAGCTTGGGGTGGCTTGGGTTTCGCCGGTATTGACCGAGAGGTGGCGGCGGTGGGTTTCACTGGAGACGGAGAAGGTGACTACCTACGGCTGGCTTGGTCGTTCCAGGCGGTCTCTGGAGGACGGTGGTGTGGATATGAGGTTCGAGGAGATCTTGAGATGCCTATATATAGCACGGTGGAGTCGGTTCCATGGTTTCCCGAAACGCGCACGGCGGCGGCGGCCATTTATGGTGCTATTGAGGTGGTTACAAGGGCGGCGCAACATGGGCATGCTGCTGGAGGAAGCCACCGTCCATATTCGGGCTGATTGGCTCGTGAGGTGGCCAGGTGGCTCGGGGCGGTGGTGACAGTGACATGCTGGAGTCGGTGGCGGCGCAGGCCGGTGGAGGGCGGTGCCAGAGGGGTGGGTTCTGGCTCGGGGTGGCTGATCCTGGTGTAGGCGGCTAGCAGAGGAGAGGGGCAGGCCAGGGGAGGGTAGTAGGATAGCGGCAGTGACTCGGGCATCGTCGGGGTGCGGTGCGGGCGTTCTGTGCACGCACTGGGCACGCCGACCAGTTGCTCGATCAAATGCCAGAGCGGCTTATATTGATCCATTCAAGTTGATCTTTGGCAGGTTGATGCTCCTGGAAATGGCAAGGCTGGTGGACATGTTGTTTTGGCCAAAAGAGCAAGTCTTTAATGCAGTTAAGATAGAGGCCAAATTTTTGCCATGCCCACAGAGTGCTTGATGTAATGCCAAGGCTAGCTAAGAAACTTTGTTGGATGTGAAAATTGGCAGTTTGGTGTCTCCCTAGATGATAGTGAGGATGGTGGAGTTGTTGTGGCAGGGAGATAAACTTGTCAGTGCAAGTTTTGAAGAATTTGAGTCCTGGACAGGAATTTGAAGGATTTATCTGGAGGTCTTCCATGTGGTAAATGAAGTTGATCTTCTGGACTTAAGAGTTTCTTAGGAAGGACTATCAGGTGGAATAATTACAGAATTTTTGGAGCAAGAAAAATTGAGGTTGCAGTTAAAACCTAGGAAATGGACAGAATTGAAAAGAGGAAGTTTCACTCAAAATTTTCAAAATACCAAGTTGGGTTTTTCCATAATAGTGATCTATAGGCATCACATGACTCCTAATAATTTTTGTGGAGTTTTAAAAGAATTATTTAAAATGGTTGTAGTGCAACAAAGGCAATTACAAAATTGAAAATGCTATAAAAAAGATTATCTTGGGCAAAAATTTATTATGAAAATATTTCCTACTGTTATTAAAATATAATTAAAATGATTAAAGAAAACTACCAAAGCCCATAATATTTTACCAAAAATTTCTATATGGAGGGAAGAATTTTGAAACTAGAAAAGAAAAGAATCTGAAATTAATAAAAGGCCTAGTTTAATTCAAAAAAATTATTTCTGGCCAAATTTTACTGAATAAAAATTATGGTTTAATTTTTGGGGTGTTACAATGATTGTCGGTGGTACAATAGAAGGGTCCTGGGTTAGGCAAGTCTCACTGGACGAATGTCCATGGTGTGGGTAACGTGCGCAACCTCTGCAGAGTGTAAAAATCTATTCGAATAGCCGCGTCCATGGTATTGGACACAGTCCGCACTAGGTCACACTGAGTTGTCAACCATAATAATAATATCGATGGAAGAACTCGTCTCATTCTCAGAAGTGACCGATGGGTCATCAGTGCTCCGGGTGTCAGGAGTGAACTCGAAAGAGAGTAAGTTGATAGCCAGCAATAGCAAGTGAGCATCTTAAGCATTAACATAATCATTGCCATGTTGTTGTTTGCTGCACTATTTTGGTTGCTATGAGCTTGCGATTACATTCCAAGTACTCACCTTGCATGTCATGCCAGATGCAGGAGAAGCCGGAGATGGAGATCCCAACGGTTCATGCTACGCTAACTAGGTCATGTCCCAGCAGTGTCCCTATGGGATGGAGTTTCCCGCGCAATGTTCCACTACGCTGTAGTCTTTCCAGTAGTACTGAGGCCCTTGAGATGTTTTATAAATAATGTAGATACTGTCTTAGCATGAGTAGTGCTCCTGGCCTCATCTACCCATGTAATATCCAAGTTTGTACTTGTACAATGTAAATAAAGATCAGTTCTGTTCTATTCCAAGTTGTTGTGTGTTTCCAGAAGACATGATCTCTGGGTTGGGAACACAGGGTAAACCGGTCCTCTAAGCCGGGGTGCCACATACAGCTTGCGAACCTTCTGTAGCCCCTGGATCGTGTTGCAAATGTGAGCAACCGATGACAGTTACATTTGTTGCCAGCATGTAAAACACCAGTAACATTAACTTGTATAACAGTTATACCTTTTCCGAAAGATCCGGACTTTTTCTTATCCGCCAAGTACTTCTTGCAATTCCTCTTCCAGTGTCCCTTGCCCTTGTAGCAGAAACACTCAGTCTCCTTGGTGGCTCTGCCCTTAGATTTTTTTGAGAGTTGGTCATACTGCTGCATTTGCCTTTCTTGGCTTGCCTTTCTTCTTGAAACAGGTGGTCTTGTTCACCAGCATCACATGCTTGGGTTTTTTCTGCATTCTAACCTCCGCAGTTTTCATCAAAGTGAACAACTTGGTGGGACTCTTGTCCATCCCATTCATGTTGTAATTCATGACAAAACCGTCATAAGACGGGGGGAGTGAAGCAAGAACAATATCAGTCCTGAGTGTTGCTTGGATTGTAAAATCCAAGGCATTAAGCCTATCAGCCTAGCCAGCTATCTTGACCAAGTGTTCCCTAACTGAAGAACCTTCAGCCATCTTGCATTCAATCAAGGCCTTCGTTATTTCAAAATGTTAAGTCCTTGCTGGCTTCTTGTACAGAACATCCAGTGACCCGACTATGTCGAATGCACTGAACCGTTCAAAACATTTCTGCAACACAAGTTCCAAGCAACTCAGCCTAAGTCACTGCACCAGATTGTTGTCATCTTTCTTAATGGCCTAGACATTTCTTTCATCTTCCTGGGCGTCTGCCGCCGGTTGAGCTAGAAGAGCCTCCGCTTATACATACTCCTTCTTAGCTCCCCTAAGGACAAGCCTCAGGGAATGGACCCAGTCCGTGTAGTTTCCACCATTAGCAACTAACTTCTCTCTCTCTTGCATATGGGCTAAGTAAAAAGTGGTGTTGCGGGCCATTGATCTACAACAATAAACACAAGATTCATTTAGACATAGTTTATAATTAGTTACACTAGTATTTAAACAAATTTAATTTAAAGTACTCTCCCACTCAAACCAATATCTCTCATAATTGATATTGAGTGATTCAAGACCCATATTTCAATTTTGAGCCATTGATGTTTACATCACTGATGACGAGAATTTCAATCGATAGGCCAACTTGCCGATCACATCTCTATTTGACTCTTGGTCATCTTTCGATGGGTGTGTTCCGTGTAACACCCCGATTTTCGGCCCTTTCTTTTTCTTTTGGATTTATTTGAATTTTTATTTGGAATTTCTTTTTCTGTGGCTATGTGGTCTTGAAACCTGGGAAGATCTTCTCTCCTGCCACTTCCTAGTGGCTTGTCATTCTCAAAACTATCCCAAGGCCATGTCATTTCCATCTAAGCCCAACCCCAATATTTATTTCTTGGGAATATTCCTTTTTCTATTAAAGGAATAGCCTTGTTTTCTTGAGGTTGTGAAGCAACCTATATTTATGCCTTCCACAAAATTCTAATAAATTCTTTGGATCATATCTTCCACAACTATGTCAAAACCCATCCTTGCCTAGGCCAAAAATAATTCAGGAATATTCATTTCCTATTCTGTCCAGCAAGGCACTTTGTGAAGGAAGTACTAGCTAGGTTTATCCAAATGAGTTGAAATTTTGGGAGATCATATATATGATCAAATAATTACTCTCCACCAAATTTCATCTGCATCCAACAATCTATGTGAGCACACCTTCAAATCATGGTTTCTGGTCACAATTTCCGTTTATGAAGCAGCTATATTTTATATTGCTTCAAAAATTCTGAAATTAATCCAGGACCTAAACATCCCTATATAGTTTGAGCATGCAAAGATTCACATCATATGGCCAAGCCATTTTCTCCACAAAATTCCCCCAAGTTTCTGTCCAGTGAGGAGCATTGTGAAGGAAGTACCATTTTTACTTATCCAAATGGGATTAAATTTTTATGGTATCCTCATATGCTCAAATAATCATACTCCACCAAATTTAAGCTCAACCCAAGTAACCATGTGAGTGCTACTTCGTGATCTAGTTTCTGGACCAAATTTGGTGGTTGTACAGGAACTATGACGAATATTGGTCCAAATCTTGTCAAAATCCACAGGCTCATAGTCCTTCCTACCCTAAGCACCTGTGACATCTTGATTAGCTCTTAACTCATACCATTTGATCAATACTTCATGCCTAAGTTTGCAACAGCAAATTTCAGTCGACCTGTCCCATCAGCCCACAGTGGATTTCTTCGAGACATCACCTCAGGTAGGACCCATCTAGGAAGGACAACGCAGTAGACACCAACTACCCAGCATGTGAGATCTCCTCTTGCCTTTGCACGTGGTGACCAGGCCCAGAGCGCGTGCTCTGCGGCCAAAAGCGCGCTCTGGCGCCCGGACCCACTCGGCCACCGCCCAAACATCGTCCTCGCAACACCTAGCCTCACCGTAGAACCTCCCCCGCTCCCCTCTCCTCCCTGGACACCCCTCCCCCGCTAATAGCTCACCGGACTGAGCCAAATCGATGGGCATGCCGCAATGTGCAACCCTCGGTCGTCGTCATTTTGCCGTTGTCTCCTCTCCTCGAGCCATCGCTTTGCTCTGAGCCTCGTCCGGTCGGCAACGCCACGCCACCCTGCTAGCAGCCACCCCTCTGCCCGCGCGTGCACCGCCCATCATCAGAGCATGGCGCGCTCGTCCGTGCAACACCCGGGGACGGCATGACCTCCGCCCCGGCTATATATAGCGTGCCCGAGCCTCGTCCGAGCTCATCACCAGCCTCCTCATCCTCCCTTAGCCCTCCCCAGCCGTTTCCCTGAGCTTGAAGACCTATCTGTGTCTGCCATGGCCGTTGCCCTCCTCTGCCTAAATTGGTGCAGAGCCGAGCCCCTCCCTCGTTCTTCTATCTTCCAAAGGAACGCCAAGACCCCTCCGGAGCTCCTCCGCCCTTCCTCTCCTTCCCTGGGGTCCCGTGGCACCGAGCCTAAAGCCGCCGTGGCTGCCGTCCGCCTCGGCCAAGGCCCCGCTGGCCCTGTTACTCTCCGGCGAGGGCAATGCCCTCAAGCGGATGGGCCTCGATGCGCTGAGCACACCGGTTGTCGGAGCTCGGCCAGAGGTGGCCTAAGCCACCCAGGCGCTCGCCGGCGCCGACCCCCGCCGCGGCCAGGCGCGCCAGGATGCATGGAAGATGATGACCGGCTTGACTTTCTAGTGGGCCTCGCAAGTTAGTGGCCCAGCCGGCCCGCTGACGTGGCTAAGTGAAAACGTATTTCTTCAAAATACACTTTCCGCTTTCGAAAACATACTCGGGTGCTTCTTCGAGTTAAAATATGTTTTCTTTGTTTGAAAGCATAATCACAGGAATACGCCTTCTATTTCCAGCCGCCCGTCGAAACCGTTATTTAGCGGACGTTCGTCCGTTAAGGCCAGAAATGAATATTTTTATTTAATTTTCTGCCTAACAAATGAACGGCCATAACTCCGCGACCGTGACTCCGATTCAGGTGATTCCAAAGCCCATGATCTCAATTCATCGAGCCCGTTCCGATGGTATCATTTTCATGAGGTTGTCACACTGTGAAAATGATCATTTTTCCCTCGCCCTTAAAACAGCTCTGCCGAGAGGGAAACTTTTCCGGTGATTCTTTCCGCGAGTTCATCGCACCTCTCCCCGGTGTATCCTTCATCCACAGGCAAGCCACGACAGCCACTTGCATGATGGCCTTGTAGTAGCCATGGTTTTCACTTGAATATTTAAATAATTGTCTGCTCATTTAATTATTTTGTGAATATTTTATGCTCGTGAATCCATGCCCATGCTTATGCTATGTTCTTGTGCATATATGATTCTTCTCCATTATCAGTGCTATGGTTATTCTCATGCTTCATTCTTGTAGTCATTTCCGATGCTAGTGATAATGATATGCTCATATGAATCATTATGGTTTGATATGAAACTACCTGTGATATTCATGATCATCATTATGCCATGCTCATTTGCATCTCGTAGAATAAAAGATTTATCGTCGTTGATTTAATGATGTTAAATGGTTATGTTCCCCATCCATGTTTATGTTGATATCATGCTCATATGCATTGTCATTTTACTGTGACTCAGCTCATCACAATTAAAGTTGAACTAGACATTAATCGAACTTGAACAAATCTGTTGGCTGAGTCATGGTGCCACCGAATCGAGCTAACCAGTGCAACCACACTTGCCTTATGGGAGGCCCTAATATGGTCTATTGTCATGCCTCTCGCCGGTGCCTCATACTAGGGAAGGTTATGTGCGCGCACTACGCTGATCAGGTAGGCGGCCATAAGCCTTGTGTACTCGGTTTTGGTATTGAGCTCAGGTCCCCGTTTGGGACAGTTTTGGTTTGGCCACGACGGTGGCAGCCACAGAGGTGGCGGATGTCACGAGTTGGCATCAGGGTCGCCCAGGACATAGCCCAAAGGGGAGTTTGTCAGAGTGGCCGGGAGAGTGTCATGCAATAGATTGGTTTTGACGGAACATCGTTGGTCCACCCGAATGGGAGCACTAGGCCATGAGTTCCGTGGTGTGGGTATAGTGTACTAACCTCTGCAGAGTGTATAATCTATCGATAGCCGCGTCCTCGGTCATGGACACAGTTCGTAGTAGGTCACACTATTGGTCAACAGTAATAATAATCTGAATAATAACAACCCTGGTTCGATGAGAAAAGAAGTTGGTTGATCTTTATGTGGTCATGAGATGATCATGATGGTATTCTTGATGATGGTTGATCATGAGGTGATCGTGTGATGATCACGATGGTAAAAAAGATTGGTACCTATGGGGGTTACGAGATAACCTCTGAGCAGAGTAAGTTGGTCCACAAGACCTTAAATGTCGACCCCCTTGCATGCTAGTGCTAGTATCATCCTGTTCATATCACGAATTATATGTACATGCCATGTTCATGTTGTTGCCATGCTCATGTTGTTCTAGCAGTATCGTGTTCATCTTTGATGATTAACCTATAAATGCCATGTTGTTGTATGTCTTGATTGCTTTGGTTGCTATGAGCTTGCGAGTACATTCAAAGTACTCACCTGGCGTGTCATGCCAGATTGCAGGTGATGCCGTGATTGCTTGTTTGTCGAGGACCCCGAGGTTGCGCTCTAGGATACGTCCTAGCCAGAGTCCTTATGGAGTGGAGTTCATCACTGTCGTCGTTGTTCCGCTGCTAGAAGTTATTCCGCTTCGAGATGTCTCACTGCTAGCATAGAGCTATCTGAGCAGGCGAAGTGTCACCGTGCCCCTGTAACCTTCGCGCCTTTCGAACCTTTGTACCCGTTATATTTGTAATAAAGAGCTGATTTGTTCTATGCCAAGTATTGCCGTATTCCAGAAGACTTGATCTCTGGGCTGGAATACGGGGTGTTCCGGTTCCTCTAAGCCGGGGTGCCACATTCCGAGCTTAGGACGTTCCTACCATGAACGTCAAGACAACCAAGTGATCTCGCCACATGGTCTGATTATACCCGCCTCATACTACTCAAGTCATTCGTACCCATGTGTACATGGCACACCCCAAAGTGATACGTATTTTAGACGGCGCTACACTTGGGAGAATACTAACTACTTGATATTTTAAAGTGAAAGATCACCCTAATAAATAACAAATACCACGCATTCAAAAGGGTGCAAATAAAAGGGATAAATATCTCAAGCAATTCATAATAGCATGATATGGTATAGCCCCTTCCGTCGGAGAAGTTCTCTCCGTCTTCATGAAATTTCAGCCAGAAACGCTACCGTGGCATCCAAAAAATGCTGCCGTGGCAGAACTTTTCTGCCATAGCCCGTTCTTTCAGTTTTTTCTCCTCCGTCTTCGTGTACGGCTTTTGTGTCAGGGTCCAACTTCGCGAAACTTGTCACCACCATAAGTATGCACTAATTATCACTGCTATCCCTATAGCTAACTTATAAAAATGCAATACATAAAAATTGGCACGCCTGTCATAAAAGTGACAATCATATGGCTCCAGCCATCATGCCGTACCATGACACGCAAGTCATATTAATAATTACAATGTATAAACATCTCATACATAATCTCATCAATATGGCAAAGGCTATACCACATCACATGCAGATCCTGCAAAACCAAGTTAGGTGCCTCTAATCGGTTTATGCAAAATTTTATTTTACGTGGCTTCTAGGGTTTTGAAACAAACCGTAGCTACCTATGTTCATCATCAAGTATGATTATTTAAGTTGCTAGATTAACTTTGCGAGGTGTATGAAAGAAGAAAATTAATTAGAAATCTCTAGCCCCCATACTAAACTTTGTCATACGCGTGACCCCCATGATGATCACATCTACATGCTCTCCAATTTGGGAAAATTCATCTTTCTAAACTAAGGTGAAACCCAAAGAACTGAAATAGCACATCATTGATCTGTCAACTATCATACTATGAGCAGCATAGAAGGATCGCGGATAGCCAGAACTTTTGGCAAAATTCCACCATGTTGTCAAGATAAAAAAACACAAATTCAAGGGAAGCAACAAGAACATCAAGTAATAGATTGCATCTACTAACAATAGATCTTATCTACTACTCGCACAAATTTTATTAAGCAATAGATCTCATCTACTACAAAATTTTTAAGCAATAGATCTAATCTACTACAAAAAACTTTTGTGCAATACCCACACAACTCATGTGTTCTAGATCATACCCTGCATCTACTCATAGATCGCTCTGATACCACTGTTGGAATACGTAGTAGAAACAAAAAACCAGCCATACGTATCAAGTTCCCAGGATCACTATGAAGACACATATGGGATTAGATTGGATCGTTATCAACTCGGAGTTTGCAGCGGAAGAAGAGTTGGTGAAGATCATTGGTGCAGATTTCTGCAGCTAGGATTTACAACCTCCCAACCATGAGAATATCTCCCTCAAATGAAGATTGAACGCACGATCTCTCTGCCGGTATCCACAAGTACCAAAGTAGTGGTTCAGCCAGGCTAACCTTGGTAAACTCTGTGGTCACTTCTATGATCATCTTTGCCATGTGCACTTTGAAGCTGCACCCCCAGATCATTGAACACCATGATAAGCTGAGGCAATACTATCTTTGGGCCAATAGGACAGAGGGTGGATTTAAGAGTAATTCTCTAGCAGTGTGGGATCTTGTCTGCTGCCCAAAAAAGAAAGGGGGCTCGGTGTCATGAATATACGGATCCAAAACACTGCCTTGCTGCTCAAATTCTTGTTTGAATTCTACAAGCGACATGATATGCCGTGGGTACATCTGGTCTGGGAGAAATACTATGTCAACAAAATACCTCATGCATCAGATGTGGTGGGTTCTTTTTGGTGGCGTGATGTTTTCAGCATGTCTGGCACTTTCAGAGGGATTACTACTACTACAGTGGGCGATGGCTCCACCATCTTACTCTGGAAAGATTAATGGGCATCATCGGTGCTGTCTGAATACCACCCTAGAGCTTACTCTTTCGTAACCCAGGAAGACGCATCGGTCCACTCTATTCTCACGGCATCAGACCCAACCATGATTTTCAACTTGCCACTGTCTGTCCAGTCCAGAGAGGAGGTTAGAGATATTCAGTCCATGATGGCCCTAGTCTTGCCTGATAGTTCGCTTCATGACACATGGCCATACACTTGGGGGGCGGGGCAGATTCACTTCCAGAAGCTTTTATGCCCTCTGTTTCAACAACGTCCTTGTAGATGAGGACTTTGAATGGATCTGGAAAGCTAAAAGTCCAATCAAATAGAAAGTATTCTGTTGGCTGCTCCTTGTTGATCAGCTAAATACTAGGAACATGCACCTGCAGAGGCACTTCCATATTCTGACAATAATTTTGCTTGCCTGCTGTGTTCCAGCCCCCCCCCCCCTCGAAGGAAACCGTTGAGCACTTGTTCTTCCTATGCCACTTCAGCAAATGGTGTTGGGATGCCATTGGGATCACCCGACCAAACGTGGGAAACAGAATAAACCTCATACATCATGCTAGGGCTGTCTGGGTGCATCCCATGTTCATGGATATATTTGTCATGGAGAGGAACAATAGGCATTTCAGAGGGGTGCCGCCTACATTTGCATCATGGAAGAATAGATTCAAGGTAGATCTTGCCCTTTTTGCAACACACTGCCAAGCCAGACCTAGTACCCTTTATCAACTCCCTTGTAGGGTCACTTTGAGAGTGTTGTACTAGTGTTGTACAAGCCTAACAAACCATCTCCTTTTTATTTTCATTGCTGCGGCTCTGACCTGTTTCCTTTAATTTGGGTGGGAGTCTCCTCAACTCCCAACCCCACTCATGTAACTACGTTGTAAATCTGCTGCACATGAGTTAATAGAAAAGGCAGTGGGAGGCTCTCCTGCTGTCATTCAAGGTTCAAACAAAAGTAGTGGTTCAGCAGAGCTCCGCCGTCCAGAATGAAGAACTGCTGAGAAAACTAGAGGGAGAAGCAGCCTAGCGGTGTCGACGTCTAGATCAACTAGACGCGAGAAAGAAACTAGGCGCAGGACAGCAATGGGGCAACCACCAAGGATTTTGGTGTATTCTAGCAGTTGCCCCTGCCCCTGTATTTATATGCGAAAGCCTGGGGTCGCAACTTGGGGAGGGGGCCTCCCAAAAGTCAGTTTAGATCATGAGGAGGAGTCCTCCTCGGACTCAAACAAGCAATGACGGAGGCCCTGGCATTTCCAGAAACGCCGGGACTCCTGGTGTTTCTTGCTTGGCCCCCAAGGAAGCCCTTTGTGCACCATCCTAAGGCCTTGTGGGCCTTGACACTTGGCCTAGCCAAGGTGGCCGCACACCAGGGACCCTCTGGAATTATCCGGAAGGTCCCGGAACCTTCTGGACACCTCCAGAAGTTTCCAGGACCCTCCCGGGGCCTCCCGGAACATTTCCAGGAACATCCAAAACTATCTGAAACTCTTTCGGTGCCCATTCCCTCATTCTCCTTTCTTCTAGTATTCTAACAAACCACTAAATGTTAAGTGTGTGACCCCACAGGTTCGGTAAAGTGTAGACATGACCAGGAACTCCTTCCAATCAATGATCAATAGCGGAACCGTGGACATCCATATTGACCCCTACACCCACACAAATTAATATCGAGTGAACCTATTGTCCCCGAGTGCTATTCCTTTTGCTTCATGATACTTTAACAAAACCTGAGGTGAGATTTATTGGCATCCCCGTAACCAACAACTTGATCACTGTGCCAGTTTTCTCGTTACCTGTTTTGTTCTCTTTTCTCGTTCCTGTATTCCGGCATCCCCGTGATCAGGTCCCGCTGTGTCTGACCAGATGATGATGGATACCGTCACACCAAGAGGGCCCTAAGAATATCTCTCCATCGCCGGAGGAGCAAATCCCAATCTCGAGTTATCTTGTCCCTTGTCATACATTTCTGATGAAGCTGTGAGTTGCCATTATGGTCACCCTATTACGGTAGACGTTTGACGAATCCCAAAGTGCATCGTCCATTATGAAGGGAGTCGATACTCTAATGGTCTATGGAATCATGCATATGTTAACATCTCTGTGTTATGTACTATAAACTTATGACAAATGGATCTCTTAGTATAACATTCAATTTGGGTCAGTTCCACACAAGCGTTCTTCTAACACTATGCCCTCAAAGTTGTCAGCATCCTCGTTACACTTAACCTATGCACATGACCTAGAAAATGGAACCATCATGCAACATTTGAGAGTCTTAGAGGCAAGACTAGGAATCTATTTACCATTTATTATTCCACACGTGCATATGAGTTTTTCTCTGAGTCTCGTGGTTATTGCAGACTCGAGAATGATTGCAGTTGTAGCATAGAACATAAACATTAATTACAAAGTTGGAAATAAACAATAACATTTTATTATTGCCTCTAGGGCATATTTCCAACCGGGGGGGGGGGGTTATGGCAACCATGCATGGCATAGCATCCGATGTCCATAGCAGCACATGTGTCTCCGCCTCTTGGTTGTTGAGGCACCTCACATCGCGTCACCTCAGGCAAGAAGCTAAGGTTCCTGTCCTCGCTGCCACCCTCCCTCTTGAACGCCGCCACCGTAGACCACCAACCATCATCGCCTCCTCTCACCACTGCTCTCGCCCATCCCCATCATCTCCAAACCACCACCTTTCCCAATGCTATAGGCGTGGACGCCCACGAGCAAGACGATGCCACCGCTCGCCCGCCGACCTTCCTCCTCGATGTGCATGTCACCTCGCTCCTTTTTGACTCGCAGGTGGCCGCCACCAATTACTCCCTCACTTATGATGATGGCAAATCAGTTGCATGGGTGCAAGGAGCATGCGAACCCCAACCCAAGATGGGTGATATCTGAATTTGTGTTTTTTCATCCCTATTACTGTTCAAGTAGCAAGTTTTAGCCAGCTTCTACAATAAATTTAGCCATCTATTTTATTTACACATAGTTATATCAAGTTGGAGAATGCATTACATGTTCACAAAGTTCTTGGACTTAACTTCAATTAGCACTGGACTATTTGCAAGCTGGCAAAGGATGATGATGATGTTTTATTTTGGAATTTGTTTCCTTTTCTTTGTTGACCTACGGTTACCTGGAGCCTGGAGAAATAGTTTAATCCAGTTTGTCCATCTCTATCTGGTCAAGTTATTTCTTATATTATAGTCCTAACGTTGAGGTTCCATTCTTTGTGGTTTATCTGACAGTCTAGCGTACAATTTACTGATAATGAAAATACAAGTTTTAAGTGTGCTAGTCAGATGACTGAATTCGATGTTGGGAGGACTGAGGTCTTCCTCTGCTAACAAAATCCAAGAACTTTAACATGGCTTACGGAAATTTTATTCAGCTAGGAATAATGACTTCTGACCTGCAATAACTGAAGGACAAATTACATTATATTGTTAAGAAGATCTCTGTATGAGGTTGTCCTCCATTTCTCAGAACACCATCGTCCAGGTGTGCTTGTGAAGTAGTGAACTTGTGATGTATGTATGCAAGCATTTATTTTTGTGATGGATCATGGATGTATGGATTTTTGTGTGTGGATGGAAGCAATTTGTTAGAACTAGCATCCCAATTTTATTGATGATGTAAAGAACTCCTCTTGTTGTCTACTCGCAGGCCATGCCTTTCATTGTTGAGACATGTTGTGTGATTTTCTTTTTCAGTACTTCATGGATAGAATTGAGCTACTCTATCTGAATTTCCTATGCATGGTGTATGTGAATTTGATATGCTTGATGGAGCTCTGATTGTTTGAGATTTTGATGTCGAAAGGAGCAAGTTTAGCTTGATTTTTTCATCCAGCCGCTTGAGAGTCCACTTAGGCGAATATCATATGAGGCTGGTAACAAAAATTTTATTACCACCACCTGCGTCCATCGCTGCCTCAGGTTCGTGTGTCCCTCTTTTGTTAGTTTTTAATTTTTCTTGGTAGAGCCAAATCATCAGGTTTGTTTGTTTAACCTCATTTGAGAGTTCAATATGCAATTTTTTATGTGAATGATTACCTTAAATTTTTTAGGACCTTGCATGAAGTGTCTATATGACCCTATTTTTGCTGATCATGTCTAAATCATATTGATTTTTTTACATATATGAGAGGACTCAGAGGAGGATCTAGGAAATGATGCCAATGAGCCAATGGCGATGGCGTGGTGAGTGGCACAATCGGGGAGCCAATCTTTCCTAGCCATTGGCGTTGTTCAAAAGAGTATGCCCCCTTTTGAATATGGGCATTGATGCCTACTTCTAAAATTTATTCAGTTGGATCCATTGATTGGGCTTCGAGTTGTGTGATGTGGTTGTTGTGGTTGCAGGATTAAAGAAAATGCTCCCGCTGGTTAAAAGGGAAGGGTGGTTCTCAATGTTTAAGAGGTGAGTTATGGATCTGCTTAAAGTTGTTGTGTAACACCCCAAAAATTTAATCATGTTTTTACTAAATAAAAATTTGGCCAGAAATAAAATTTTGAATTATACCAATTCCTTTATTATTTTTAGGGTATTTTCTGTTTCTGTTTTCCAAAATTCTTCCCTCCATATAGAAATTTTTGAAAATAATATTGTGGCTTTGGGAGTTTTCTTAAACCATTTCATTACTAATTTAATAACAGTAGGAATTATTTTCATAATAAAATTTGCCCCAAAACTATTCTTTTAATAGCATTTTCAAATTTTGAAATGCCTCTGTTGCACTACAACTATTTTAAATAAATCTTTTAAAATTCCACAAAAAATTATGGGAGGTCATGTGATGCCTATAAATCACTTTTATGCAAAAATCAAACTTGGTCTTTTGAAAATTTTGAGTGAAACAAGCTCTTTTCATTTCTGGTCCAGAACCAGCTTTGTACTACATCCTCAATTTTAATTGCTCCATTAATTCTAAAATTTTTCTCACTTATAGTCCTTCCAACCAAACACTTAACTCCAGAAGAGCAGCTCCAATTTCCTCTTTTAGTACACCAAATGACTCCCTATATTTTCTGTCCAGAACTGGAATTCTTCCAAACTTGCACTATCAAGTTCTTCATTTTGCCAAACCAGCTCTACCATACCATCTAACTTCCAATGAAGCATCATCCTGTTAATTTTCATTACTAACAAAAATCCCTAGGTCTCAGTTTCATTTCATCAAACACCTTATGTGCATGACCAAATTCTTGTAGCTCTCTGAACTTCCACTGTCAGCTTTTCCCTTTGGCAAAACTATTATGTCTAACATCATTTGCACCCACGAATGTGTCACCCTGCCAAGTATTGGCTCATTTAGATCTACCTAGCTTGTCCTGGCAATTGATCGAGCACCTTGTGTGCATGCTCTGGGCATAGCCAGAGCATGCGTATAACCGCGCCGGCGCCCGAACCCTGCCGAGCATCTCCCTTGGCCGCTAGCGCCGACCAGCCGCCGTTCTCCACCGACCAGAACCGCCACCGTGGACTCCCACTCGGGCACGACACCGCCGGGACGCGTGGACCTCCTAGGAGCCGCCAGCACGCCCCCGCCTTAACTCCCAACCACCTGAGCCCCCGCCGTCCATCACCGACCTCACCCACCGCCATCAATTAGTAGCCACCGCCGCGTCCATTTCCTGAAGCATCGGAACCGACCCCGCTCTTGCTATAAAGCTCCACCCCGAGCTCGTTTCAGTGGACTACAACACTCCTCCCTCCTCTATCAGCCCCCTCCCCGCAGTGGAGCAACCGTAAGAGGTTGTCTTCCTTAACTCCGGTGATGACCACCACCACTGCCTCTCGGTCAATCCCGGCACGACCAAGCTTCCCCGCCTAGCCTTACTTCGTCAGTAGCTTTCTATGATCACCGCAAACCTATCCCACTCCTCAATTTCTCTCCAAATCGACCATGGGCAGAAGCCCTTTTTCCACAGACTCCGCCGTCCGCTGGGATCACGGCCATCAAAGCTACGAGGCACGCCGGCAACCGTGTCTTAGCTCCAAAAGACCGCCATGACCTATTCAGCATTCCGGTGTTCTCAGATCCCCGAGGGATGCCTCCGTTCGCCGGGGATCGCCACCAGTGTCCGCTGCCCTGTTCGGCCGATGGAAGAAGATGCGGGTGGACCGGGTCAAATCTGACCCGTGGGACAGGAGTGGGACCCGCCCGTAGGCCTCACAAGCCGCGGGTCCCGCCGTTAAGTGGACACGGGTTTTCTCCAAATTCGTGCTCGCACGACGAAGGCGTATTCTACCAAAACACCATCGACGTCGAATGACCTCTTCGCACGGCCGAACAGCTGGGTCGGCCCAGTGGCGCCAATCAACTATACCGCGCTCAGGGCGCATTCAAACTCTTTTCCCTTTTTCTTTCCCAGTAGCTTTCAAATAATTCTGCAGAATTCATTTCGAAAGAAAACTTGGTGACTCAAATTTCTACAGGCTCCTAAAATCATGCTCTATTAATCTAGCTAGGGTGAACATTTTTTCTAAGCTTAGTTTTTGTTGGATCTATTAAATACTCCATTTAGTCACTGGTTCCAGCTTAAAAATTCCATAAGTAAAACATATGAACTCCAAATAAATTGATTCTTTTTCTGTTATTTTTCATTTTTTATCTAATTTATTTTAGTATTTATTTTAAAATTTTCCAGATAACTTTTTGGCACTGTTTTTGTTTTATGTGATAATTTAAATATTTTTGAAAATAGGAAACGGAGCGGAGTTAATATTTCAAACTTTGGAGTGCACCCAATACTTCTGCATGCTCAAGGCAAGCATCTTGAACACTTGATATGGTGATTGCATGGTTAAATGTTGCGAGAATAATTGCATCATGCTTTTGTTGAATTCAAATAAAACTTGCATGCATGTAGGATTTGCATGTTTCTCCGTACCGTGCATCGGGTGCTTGTCGTGACTAACTTGCAGGAGCAGGCATAAGAGAATTACTGTTACCGGCAGAAGGGTGATCATGTTGGAGCGTGATCATGCCTTGTTTGTTATGCATGTTGAATCATGCAAGGGTTGTGGCCCTGTTTTGGTGTTACTGTTAAAAGGATGCTTTGTTGAGCTAACCACTTCAGGAAAACTTGAGCCTCCTGAGTCGACCATAGATCGAGTCTTGCTCCGGTAACCCCCATACTTGATTCGTGCTACCACTTGTCCTGGCCACAGGTAGGGTATGGTTCAGTAAGTTGATAACCCCTTTCCATGCACACACCGTACAAAGGGCCACGATGAGGGTTTCCAAGGCCTTGGACTAAATCCTGTCATCGGGTCGGGAGGCATGGGTGTATCCGGCTAGATGTAGCCGAGAGGGGGGCACCCCTTGTAATCCGCGCGTATGAATAGTGATCCCATGCAGGACGTTGGTCTCTCCGTCTTAGAGTTTTTCTTGAGCGATGCTTTGGGTGATTCCTGGCATCCGGAAAGTTAATCTGGTGTGTGCTGGTCAAGCGTGTTTTCAACCCAAAGACAGTAATGGGAATTAGTCAGTGTCATGGTACTGACAAAAGAAATCCTGTACTTGTGGGTAAAGAGTACACCCTCTGCAGAGTTTAAACCTATTCGAATAGCCGTGTCCGCGTTTAAGGATTACTGTCTGGGTTGGTCAAGTGTCGGTCTTAGTGTCGGTCTTCAGAGGAAAATAATTAAATTGAGCCTGAATCATTTTGCAAGATAATTATTGTCACCCTGATGCTACCATGAATATTTTTGCTATGCATATTAATATTATTGTGGTTATGCATATTATTGTGGACTAAACGTTTCTCTTATTTTATATTTTCTTGAGTGTCTCAGGGGCTGGCTAGATTACCCCGGGCACTCAATTTTATTTTCAAGACCTCTTCGTGGCATCCCTCGAGTTCACAGGCGGTTTATCACGCCACTACTCTTGTGGATACCCGATTGGCATTTCTCTTCAAGTCCGACCGTGGCGTCACTTGACACCCGACTGGCATTTATTTTCAAGACCTCTTCGTGGCGTCCCTCGAGTTTATAGGCGATCCTGCCACTACTCTTGTGGACACCCGATTGGCATTTCTGTTCAAGACCTACCGTGGTGTCACTTGACATCCGACCGGCATTTCTTTTATTTTATTTTCCTTTAACTTTCCTTGTTTATCACTAACATTTTTATATATTCATTTATTTGCACATGCCAATATGTTATCATGCCATGATTTAATTCCTGTCAGCATGCATTTAATATAGTCCAGCATGAGCATACGCATATAATTTGGTTCATCATGATCATATAATTTGTCTGTTGCATTCGGTATATCTTGTGTTCATAATGTTTGCGAGTACATTCACACGTACTCACAGGCTTGTCCCTGGTTATTTACTTGGCCAGGTCAGGAGTTCTACGAGGAATACCACAGCGATGTCCGTGAGGAGCCTAGGATAGCAGCCACGCGGATAGGAATTATCTGGGTCAGCTGTTCCTATGGGAATGGAGCCCCATCGACGTTGGAGAACCATGATTCATTTCCATCATCCACCACCGGAATCACTGTTGTAACATTAGACCTTTATGGTCTTGTATCCAATTCTTGTAATAGCTTGGTAATCTGTAATAAGGACGTGTCCACCAGTAACAGTAATCCTGGGCTGGTGATGACACGAGGGGTTAATTTTCTAGGATATGTTGTGTCCCCGAAATCCGGCCCCGACATGTTGGTATCATTAGCCTAAGTTGATATTTTCAACTTGATTGTGTACTACTATATGGGTAAACTAAGTTTACCAGTTTGGTCTAGGTTTGATTGGTTTGCCTTTTTCCCTCTATTGTGTGTGGTTCCTATTTTGTATAATTAGCTATTATGTTTTTCAGATGTGGTTATTAGTTCTAGAACGTTCCTCTATCTATGGCAGTTCTGAAGTTTGGGCTTTTTGGCTCAGGGTTGTTCCATGGAGGGTTCCATTCATAAAGTGATTTTGGAGAAGTTTGGAGGGAAAATTGTTGAAGGAAATGCTTACTACTTGGTCGCATATTGTTGCTTCGGTGATAGGTTGCACATATAAGAAACAAGATTGTATGCTCAAGCTTCCCTAGGTTTTTTTCTTATATATTTTTGTGTTGGTGGCATATCCTTTAGTTTGATCAATATTGCCTTGATATTTTTATCGTAGCGGGTCTGAGCCTATCGGCAAGCTATGGTTCTCAAGTTTGTATGAATATATATATCCTAGCGATTATTGTGTTGCGTGACAGGTATCTTTCATCCCTGGATACCATGTGGATAGGTACATGTTTTTGGTGTTGAGCCTGTGATGCCAAATGCCATGGTTTTTAGGTTGCAGAGTTTTGCGTGTGCTTATAGGTGAGAAGGGGCGGTGTTTCGAATCGAATGATGTTGAGATGACCATTGTAGTAGAGTTGGTGTCTATGAATCCACATCTTGGCATGATGAGTAGTTGTTTAACTTATGATTCACTGATGACATCATGCACATGTTGACAGTGATTCCTTTAGGGTAAAAGGTTCAGGTGCAACAATAAAATCGATGGTTTGCAGCCAAACCAAACTGGTGGTTTATATAACCTGAGGAGTGTTTACAAGTGTTCCCAGAAAGGTTGTCGAGGCAAAAGCACAATCTCAAGGTCGATTCCTTCTTTGTTGTGCCACTAGTATAAAAGCGGGCATTGGAAGCATGCCCCGGAAGCGATTTTGTCCCTGCGAAGCAAAGCCGCCCGTAATATTTCAACGGAGGTGGTTATTATTGTTATCCAAAGTACCGGAGCGGTTAGATATCTGAGAGCATCTGTAGTAACAGGTTCAGGCGGTTGCTTTTCTGAAACCGCTTCAAGTTTGTCCACATTGCAAATGGTTTCAGTAACGAAACCGCCTCTGGTTTTTGAATAACTCAGCATGCATGCATTCCCTTGTATTTCTCTCCATATTCTCCGTCACCCCTCTTAATTTTCCTTCTTCCCCTTCCCTTCCCAAACCTTAGCACCGCCACCGCCACATTCACCTCCCCGAGCGCACCGGATCTTGAGCGTGACTTCACCAAGAACTGCCATCCACCGATGCCTTCGACAAGCAAAGGAGGTGCCATCGCAGGCGGCACCGTGGCAGATCCAGTGGGCTATGCCTTGGACCGAGGTGGCTCGCCGGGAGGGCATGGTTGCGGCTACAGGGAGGAGAATGCCACCACCGACCTCCACTGATGGAGTACACCACCGATTTATAGGTAAAGTTGCGAATGATTTCATTGAACTACATTAATTTATGAACTTCAAACGATTTCATTCAAACATCGGTGCGGAAAATGAGTCGCACTGTGACTTAGTACATATAGAAATTAGAAACCTAAACTAGGTCTGGTGGCGGCGGTGGTGGGTCGCACCGGCGCAGGACGTGCCGATGCGAAATGCGTCATTGGAGGCCTCGATCTTGTGGAAACAGGCCAGGGTAGCCCCGTCCCATGTCGGCCATGTGCGGGAGGTGGCATTGGCGGCCTCAATCTCATGGAAACAGGCCAGGGTGGCCTCGCCCCACGCCGGTCATGCGCCATCGTTTGGGACGGGGGCGGCGCCCGGTCCCACATCCAGCATATCCCCTCGACGTCCATCTTCGACCAGCCTCCATGGCGTGCTCCAAATCGGCCCACCTCTTTTCCTCCTGATGTAGCTCCTCCTCCTCGTGCTTCATGGGTGGATGGGGTTGCTTGATCCCGGCGGCCATGGGGTTGCGATGCGCCATTGATAAAGTGGAGAAGTGGAGGGGGACTTGCTGGAGAGCGGAGTGGAGAAGTGGAGGGGGAGGCACTTGCCATTTATAGACGTGCCCGGCCGCTGCTTCCTACTATTCGTATAGGAATTGTTGTGCCCTGAAGTGCAAGGTTTTGTACTAAGCAGTAAGTTTTCCCTCAGTTGAGAACCAAGGTTATCAATTCGTCGAATCCTTATCAATGAGCCAATGATCAGTACCTACACACAATTAGAGAACTTCTTCTTGCACTAGTAGAAAACAGGGCATTTGTCCCGGTTCCAGAGGGACTTTAGTCCCGGTTCTGGAACCGGGACAAATCAATCGGGACTAAAGCCTCTAACCTTTAGTCCCGGTTGGCTTACGAACCGGGACTAAAGGGGTTACACGTGGCCGCCGGTTGGAGCTAGGCTGGAGGACCTTTAGTCCCCCAACCGGAACTAAAGGAATTTTTTTGAAAAAAAAAATTGAAATTTTTTTTGATTTTTTTTAATTTTCTTTTCTGATTTTCGTATCTTTGAATTATTTGACAATTTAATCTCTAATCACCCCTCCTCACTGCTCCAACGTGGAGCACTGATTCCAACTCGTCTAACTTCCCGGCCGGTCACCCATCCTCTCACTGCTCCAGCCCCAGCACGCTTAACTTCCTGATTCTATCGCCCCTAGTTTCCAAGTCTGCACTTGTTGTTTTTCTGACAATAGTAAGCTATCAATCCTATTCACCCTTAGGACTTGATGTCACATGATTTAATTTTTTGAATTCCAAACAATTATTCAAAAAAAATCAGAAACCTCAAAAAATCTCAAAAAATTCAAAAAAATTCAAAAATTTCAAAAAAAATCCTAAATCTCAAAAAATTCAAAAAAATTGAAAATTCAATTATTATGAAGTTATAATGTCAAAATCTTGTAAAATATCATTTAAAACAAATAAAAAAACTAAAAACTCTAAACCCCGGACTTAAAACATCCAAAATTCTATTCTAAACAGTAAACACTAAGGGTTCAAACCATAAAACCTAAACCTAAACTTCTAAATATAAACCCTAGCCCTAAACTCCCTAAAACGTCTAAAACGTCCAAAAACTCTATTTTCCCTTTGGAATTTTGTGATTTTAAAAAATTGTCCTAAACCCTAAACCCGTGACTTAAAACGTCTGAAACTCGATTCTAAACAGTAAACACTAAGGGTTCAAACCATAAAACCTAAACCTAAACTTCGAAATCTAAACCCTAGCCCTAAACACCCTAAAATTTCTAAAATGTCCAAAAACTCTATTTTCCCTTTGGAATTTTATGATTTTAAAAAATTGTCAAAACGGAAAACTTATTGTTTGTTCGGATCAATCTTTTTGTTCTGCAAATTTTGATATATTATTTGTATTTTTCTGAATTAGGATGATTTAGTTATGATTTTTTTAAAGTTTAATGTGGTAAAAGGCTTTAGTCCCGGTTGGTGTCTCCAACCGGGACTAAAGATAGACCTTTAGTCCCGGTTGAAGACAACAACCGGGACTAAATGGCTGGGAGAAAAAATTGAAATTTGAAAAAAAAATTGAAAAAAAAATTGAATTTTTTTTCAGTCCCGGTTGGTACCTCCAACCGGGACTAAAGATAGACCTTTAGTCCCGGTTGGTGATACCAACCGGGACTAAAGGGGCTGGCATCGTTCAAAGCCGGTCGCAAACCCTTTAGTCCCGGTTGGTGTCTCCAACCAGGACTAAAGGTCCCGTTCGAACCGGGACTGATGCCTGCGCCGCTCGAACCGGGACTAATGCTCACATTAGTCCCGGTTCGTAACGCAACCGGGACTATTGCTCCAATCCAGTTGGGACGAAAGCCCTGTTTTCTACTAGTGTTGGTCCCCAACTTAACTAGTGAGATTGTCAGTCTCACTAGCCTTGCTAGTTACAAGGATTACTATATCGAGTATTTGGAATTGATGATTGTCAGCAAGTAAATGAAACAGTTCAGACTGTAACGAACAGAAAAAGAGTTTGATCGAGGTTGTGATTGTGAGGAATAAAGGGCTGGAATCCATAGTTTCACTATTGGCATCTCTCAAGAAAACATAGGATAGGTGTGGTGAACAAATTATAGTTGTGTATCGATTAAATTGCAGTGTTTATGATTGACTATACATGTCATGATTGCTTGTAGGCATTACGTTCTTGTATCCATAGCTCGTTATCCAACTGCATCTACAGCTAATACTCCACCCTAAGACCGCTATCCAGCATTCATCTCAAAGTATTAAGAAAACAAAGTATTGCATTAAGCAAAGTGACATAATGTAGAAAGTTCCTTTACTTCCAGCTCAACAATGAGACAACTAGTCAACTATCTTGTTACCCTTAGTGGCAATAACATAATACAAGCCTTTTTCCCTTTCTGTCACTGGATAGATTACTTGCAAGAATAAACCCAACTAACATACACAACTCTCTCTTGGAGATCCCTCATCTAATCATGGCCAGTGAAAGATTAATAGATCGGAGCGCATATATGTCCATAAATCATGCAACAAAGAACTCACAAGAATCCAAAAGACATCATATATAGATCCGATCATAAAGTGACAAGTCATCACACCGCAACAAACACACTCAGAATTACATCAGATGGATAACAATCATGTAGGGCAACTCATGTGATCTTTGTATTGAGAAGCAAGAGAGAGATAGATGTCATCTCGCTACAGCTACGGATCCATAGTCCAAGGAGGACTACTCACACATGGTGATGGTGGTAACGAGGTTGATGAATATATCTCCGGCAATGATTTCCCCCTCCGGCAGAGTACCAAAAAAGTCCTCTGGATTGGACCATCACGGAACGCATGGTGGTGGTGGCGGAAAAATTCCATGATAATGCTTTAGGAGTGTTTTGGGAGAATATAAAGGCGGCGGAAGAAATATGTGGTGGAGAGGAGCCCTGTGGGGCCCACCTGAACTTTTGGCATGGCTAGGCCCCTGGCCATGTGGCTGGGCCGTCTGGGGCCCACAGGGGTCCCCTCTTGTGGCTTCTGGCTCCCCTAGCTTCACCTGTTCCAAAACTTCGCAGTTTGATTTTTATTTCTTGTTTTTGCCCCCAAATTTTTATTTTTCTGCAAAGTCCAAAAACAAGCAGAAAACATCAACTGGAACTGGGCATTGAATTAATAGATTAGTCCAATAAATCGATAAAAAAATGTTCCAAAGTGATACAATTATGGTATAGAAGTAGCATGAATATAGCAAAAATTATAAATACATTTGGGACATATCAGCCGGCGGCGGCAGGAACGAGCATTAAGGGAGGGGTAGTTGGGCAGCTGGTGGGGTGGCCATTAGGGGGCCCGTTTCCGTACCACTAGTTTGCAATGTGAACTAGCAGACTCCCTTCCTTTCAGTTTAATCTTTGCATGCAGTGATTTAATGCACCTCGGAGTTTAAATATGTGATGGAGATAAATGAATTTGGGACTAACAAGATGGGGAAAAAATAGATTGGCCTTTTAAACCGAAAGGAAGTTAGCAATAACCATCCATATTATTAAGTATTCATGAATCGCAAATGAACATGTTGTTCATTTTGTGTAAAGAGGGGTGGTTTGTACCCACATCGTTGCTATTGCGACCTTTTAGTGTACTGCACAAATCACTTGTTTATTGTAAAAGTGTTTTGTGTAGTGCATGTAAAATGTCAAATTGGTGACGTGGCTTTGTTTTGGTTGCACTGCACAAAAGGATTCGAACGAGGCCCACGACGAGGACTGTTCATCTTTATCATCTATAAGTTGTCAATTTGTAAAGTTGCTAATCCATATTGCATCTTTATACAAACATATGTGTATTACATGTATGATATAAAGTCACCACCTTCCCCTTCAAATCCAAGAAGCTGACGGTCGGAGAATGCGATGGTCATTTTCGAAAGAGTTGACGGACTCAAGACTATTCTCCCTGTTGCCGGTCATATTTTGAAATTTTGTTGCTTTAGCACTTTATTGCATATGTTGCCCCTAGACATTTGAACATATGTGAATCTATTCATGAAATGCAATGCAATTATGAGATGAATGTGGATGTGCATTATGAAAATGTTGTGAATGTGTATTTTGAATGCTACTGAAATGAAATAAAACAAAATGAAAAATATATCTACCGAAAAGAAAGAAAGTGAGATACAGGCGGTTCTGTTAAGGAAACTGCCTATAATGTTGGTGCATTGGAAGCAATTTGTCTACCAAAACCGCTTACGGTGGGATATCATTGCAGGCGGTTTTGAAACCGCCTCCAATGTTAGCGACACATGCTTTGAGGTGGAATGGAGAATCACCGCAGGCCAATGTACCAAAACTGCCTCCAATGGCCGACTCTATACTAGTGGCGCCATGGTTTCTTACCTTACCATACTATCAGTTATGTGCCTTATATGTTTTTCCTTTCGCTGATGAGATGCATGTTACCGATCCTGGCTACGGGAGAAGCTCTGCTGTTGGAATGGTTTTCTTAGGTGATGTGCTGTCGGTTTCGTAGGAAAAGTTGTTGATGTTTTACTAGCTGAGACCTATGCATTATTCTTTGTTGTGCTTATACGATTTGGTTTGAAGGAACCAGTACTGGAACGCACTATGTTCTAGATGTCGCTACCTCGCGTTACTCCTTTTGTCAAGAAGATATTTCATCTCAGGTCCTCAAATTTTACCATAAAGGTATTAGTGTTTTTGTTGGTTTTCAGCCAACTGAACCTAATGCTGTCGGTCCAAGTACTGGCCAGCTTCCACCGCTTGCTAAGGTGCTTAATTTGTTGTGGTCATTATGGGTGTAATGATTGAATTTGCTTCTCTTGCAGGTGGTAGGTAGCTTCGTCTGTTGCGTTCGGTTTACACTAGTGCAGAAACCCTTAAAGGTTAAGATTGTTAGTGGCGTGCCATAAAAAATACACGCCGCTGGTAAAGTGCCAAAATACCTGTGGCGTGCGGCTGAAAGGGCGCGCCACTGATATCCAGACAGTACTAGCGTCTTCCCAAGTCGGCACTCCACTGGTATTCTCCAAATTATCAGTGGCCTAGGCCCGTAGTCAAACGCCACTAGTGTTTCCAGTACCAGTGGTGTGCATTATGCGTCAGATGCCATTGGTATTTTGGCACTTTACCAGCGGCGTTGGAATTTGTACGCACGCTACTGTTGAACCGGAGACCAAATTTGGCCAAATTTCACATATAAGCATACAAATATATCATTGCACATTCCATAATCAACACATGCAGACGTAACAAACAAAGATTACCTATATTATATATATGCTACTTTCTTCATTACATCCTCTATCGATATTCGATCGATCGCGGCCCCCACCAAAATTAAACTATGCACGCGCCGAAGTTTGAGCTACGACATTTTCTCTATCGTACATCAACGCTCCAAAATACCCAGTACACACTACCTAGATAGCTATAAACCTACTTGACGTGAGCCTTCGGCCACCTTGATCGTCTTCGACGCTGGTGAGGAGGCCGATCGGCCGGCCCAACGGGGCCCCGAGGGCTAAGGCCATGGGAACTCGCTATTGTAGCTGGTCTCCATCGCAGCCTCGGCGTCGAGCACGGCCAAAGTTTCAAACTCGAGGGGTGAGGAGGGGCACTCGAGCGGCGGCGCGGCGGGGCCTGGTAAGAGCTCGTGGCCCTCCCAACAATCACGGCGCCGGGGAGCATGGGGGCCGGCGCGAGGTTGGGTGGCGTCGAGGTGCCGTGCACGGTGGGGCCGGGGCTCAGGGCGCGGAGGCGCCGGACACGGCGCGATATTGGATGTGGCACCATGCTGGCGCGCTCAGCATTGCGCAGCAGCCGCACAAGCATGCCATGATCGAGCAGGTCATCCGGTAGCCCGTTGAGCCGTTGTTGAGCACCATGAATTACTAATGGCGTGGTTGTCTAGGGGCATGCCACTGATAAGTACAAAAAACCTACAAAAATATGGTCTTAATTAAAATGGCAAAACCTATGATCCACATCCAAGTTAATTAGTGTCTGAGTTTTTCTAACATTTTCCATAAGACCTGCAATATGCTTTTCATCTCTTTTTTGGCAATTTTTTATGTCCTTGTAGTTCATATTGTAATTAATTATATCTATTAAACATACCTACAAAATCAATTTAATACCCTGAATATTGAAAATGGACCCCAAAAGGTGCGAAAATTTTACATGGCCTTTGTAATAGTTTATCTACAACGCAAAAATAGTTTCAAGTCCAAATGATGCAAAGCATATGAGTTCGCCTTCAAACACTAGACTTCCATTTGGAAACTTTGATTCCTGAGAGATGCTTCAATTTGTAAGTAACGTACGTCACAACTTATGTGTAACACTCTCAAATTTTAACCATGTTCTTTAAAGGTCAAACCAACACGCCATAAAAAGTTTCAAAATTTTCAGACTTCATTAACATTTTTTAAAATTTCAAAAACCGAGACCATCAAGGTTATTATTATTGTTAAAAAAATTCCACATAGATTCCCCCAAAAGTATACATGGCCCTTGTAATGGTGTATCTACAATGTACAAGAAAATCTCAAGGCTAAAAGTTTTAACCAGAACACTAAAACTCTAAACACCTAAATATTCAATGCAGAAAAAATAATATAGCAGTGATGTCACCATGGACCGAACGCCACGCGTAACATATTATAGTGGCGGGCCCTAGTTCTAACACGCCACTGATATGGCCCAGCCCAAAGAAAGAGGAGCGACACCCCTCTCCAGCCCTCTTATTATCCTCTCTTATCCACAGTGGATCCATTCTTATCCACTCATCTTATCCCCCAAACCCTAGCGGCGTTGCCTTCTCCCATTCGATCTCTCTCTAGCGCGGCGCCGCTGTCCGTACTCGACCTACCAAGGCATGGGTCACCGGCTTCAAACCATCTCAGCCATGCTGCCGTGCAATGAGCTGGCCGCTGGTGCGGCCCGAGCCACAGAGATGCGTCGCGCTGGTGTCCGCATGGACGCCTCACCAGCTCTGTCCCCAACTCCTTCGCCGGCTCCCCACCAACTTCCCCGACGCCATCGCCGGCTCCATCCCCGCCGTGGGACCTCGACATGGTGGGTGAGGCGATGATGCAGGAGCATCTCATCGCGGGGGCATAGATCGACGTGCGGCTCACCGACGCGGATGTCATGGATCTGTACCACACCGATCCGGAGTTTGAGGAGGAGCAGATGGCCATAGACGCCTCCTTCGAGTCCGCCCGCTAGGACGAGGAGGCGAGGGCCGAGTACACGGTGAAGAAGCGCCGGATGGAGGAGATGGAGCGGGAGCTCGACGCCCTCTTTGCATTGGCTACTTTGGATGACGATGAGGAGATGCCGCGCTAGCCGGCGAACTAGCGTCGTACCTCCCACAACACGGAGGCCTCCAGCTCCGGCTCCGGCAAGGACGTCATCGTCATCTCCGACGATGACGACGAGTAGGTAGTCGACGCTCTCGTCCAGCTACGGCAAGGAACTATGCAGGCGCGCCGGCGAGATTAGCGTAGGGTATATTTTGTGATTTGAATAGTAGTGTTCAAATCATGGATGTGTAATGGAAGTTTAATTAAGGTTTGTAATTATTGTTTAGTTAAATTAATATTCCAACTAATGTTGTTATCTAACACGTTAGGGGTTATCTGCCATGAGAGGTTAACTGACATGGGGGGCCCACGCGTTAATGGGAGGGGCGGAAAGAGGGGATATCTAAGGCATTAGTGGCGTGTGCGCATTGGCGCGCGCTACTAGTATTTGTTAGTAGTGGTGTGCACGTCGTGGCGTGCCGTCTACGCGCCACTAGTAACAAGGTACCAGTGGCGTGCCGTCTACACGCCACTGATAACGATTTTGGCATGCCGCTAGTAGACTTTCCAGCGCTAGTGCTCGGATGTGGCTGTGATGATGCGTTAAGGGAATTGCTTCATGTGTTTTGCCTGTATAAAGTAAAAGGCATGGATGTGTATAGCCAAGACTGGTGCCTAAGCTGTACTGTTGTGTAAACACTGTGTCATGTGTATGTATGGTTGCTAAGATTACTAGATGACCCGTTGCATCAAATGGCGCAAGGTCCCAATTTTGACCCAGACTTGTTTGAAACACTTTGCATTTCTCATATACCTATAGGCGGAGGGCTCCGGTGGGCAAGGTGTGGCGGCCGGCTGCAAATTATTTTATATACCGCAGCATATACTACTCTCGACTGCTGCACGCACGCTCTCGTCGAAAATCGCTTACAGAGAAAAGAGAAAAAGGCCCGTTCGCTAACAGAGAAAATGGGCCACTGAGAGTCTGAGAGGCAGTTGGGCCACGAACCCATTGAGCGAGCGCCCAACAACACAGGACGACGCCACGACGCACACGCACAGGACGCCAGGAGCCAGACCGAGCGAGACGCACACCCCACTCCCAATTTCCCAATCTAGCGCGGCGGCGGCCGGCCAAGACGACACAGACCGGCGGACGACGGCGGCTGGGGCGCTGGGCGCTGCCGTGTAGGGCGCACTGCGCAAAGATTATTTTTCTATTGAAATATGTCTACATTTTTATTGTATTTGGTTATTAGTTTGAGGATTATATAAAAATAGTAGTGTGCATTGTTAGTGTGTATTGACTATTTCAGTTTTGCATCAAAAAAAATCTTTGCTTAAGACTTAGCCCCATCTTAATTTTTTTTTGTCCTCCGCACATTTCATGCTGTATGTTTTAGGCCATAAGTCTTATATACGATATAACTGCACATAAGGATTTTTCATGTTTTATAGAAAAGATACATTGTCTTTTGATTAGTACTGCCGAGAAATAACTTTGTAGGAAATTCTCGCTACTGTTAAGCTACAACTTGACAGCATGAATAAAAATATACATGAACAAGTCATAATTCGATAATCTAAAAGCAAGCGGCACAGGTTCTATTGCGGCCGTATTACGCAATTCAATAGGTGAAGCCCTTAGCTCTACTCCTGGGACTGCGACTGATTGACAGGTTGGGGTGCTCAAAAATCACTGTCGAATCTGATTGCCTGGACCTGGTTAATGCCCGCAATGGAACCATCGAACTGTGGACCCTTGTGCCGCAATTCTTGATGAATGCTTCATGATCACACATGGCATCGCATACATTTCTTTTCAGCACTGCCCAAGGGATGCTAATCGTTTGGCGCACTTTATGGCTAGGCATAGTTATGATTCTAAGTCTAGTCTTTCATGGGATGGTGATCCCCCTAGCCTGTTATTACCGCATGTAATAAATGATGTAACGATTATCCACAATAAATAAAGCGCCATGAGCCTTTCCTGTCAAAAAAAATCTGGTAGTGCAGCCCCACTACGCAGCATATCCAGATCAAGAAACAACGAGGTTTTCAGGGCAAAACAACGCAACCCAGGGGCGGAGCTAGTATAATTCAAGGGTATACCCAATATTTTGTGCGAAATACTTTCAGTATATATGCTCACACACACACATATATATACTAGCTGAATGCCCGTGCGTTGCCACTGAAAAACAAACTTTCAATCAAACAATCATTGTAATTCACGAGGATAAGCACCTCCTGTTATTCTCCGGTGACGGCGGCCCCACCCCGTACCCGAACCAGTCAACCCTTGTACTCCCCTCCCCCTGGGACTCCATTGCCGCGTCTTCCCCGGCTTCGTGTCGCTCCCGTCCGAGGCCTCGCCAAGCCAAGCCATAGAGGAGGCGACATGTGGCGTCTGTATGCCAACGGCGCAACCGTCGGCATATATGTCGTCGGCATACAGGCACAGGGATTAATCCGTAAGAGGAACTAATTAAGATACTTCTACATCTAAAAAATTTATGAAAAATTACTACACATCTTATATCACATGTGTCTGCACTGTGTAAAAAAAATAGGATTTTACCGCATTATGACTGTTCCAAACTATTCATACGGCATAACTGCCAAAGTTACTTCGGTGCTATCGCCGTCCTTGTAGGGGGTCACACTCCGGAGCTACGTGCTAGGTGTTTGAACACACCGCCACACTTTAAGACATGTATGAGGACCCAGTGCGATGTTTTGGTGGCATTGCTACCCACCGAAGACCCCGGAGCGGCCTAACCCTAGCCTGTTCGACCGAGAAAGCTACCCCCTTTGACTTTCACCTGACGGCTTTTGACCAATGGACTTTTATAGCTGGTTGTGTGCTAGGTCTGCCCATGGGAACATTTCAGAACAAAGTCTGGGCCCAACCCACCACAAGATTCCCTCCGGTTTGACCCGACGTGGCAGTTTCTCCCTCTAAGTGCTGGCGACAGTGCCATCCGGGAAGGGGGTCACACTCCGGAGCTGCGTGTTGGATGTTTGAACCTACCGCCACACTTTTAGACATGTATGAGGACCCAACGCAAGATATGGCGGGATTGCTAACCCCCGAAGACCCCCCACTGCACTTTTAGACATGCAAAGAACAATCCGTAAAGAGGAATTAATTAAGATACTTCTACATCTCAAAAAATTATGAAAAATTACCACACATCTTATATCACATGTGTCTGCACTGTGTAAAAATTTCAGGATGTTACCGCATTCTGACTGTTCCGAAATATTCATACGGCAAAACCGCCGAACGTTACTTTGGTGTTATCACCGTCCGTGTAGGGGGTCACACTCCGGAGTTGCGTGCAGGGTGTTTGAAACTACCGCACACTTTAAGACATGTATGAGGAACCAGTGCGATGTTTTGGTGGCATTGCTACCCCCCGAAGGCCCCCGTCCGGCCTAACCCTAGCCCCGTTGACCTGGAGATCTAGCCCTTTGACTTTCACTGAACGGCCTTTGACCAATGGACTTTTCGACCTGGTTGATAGGTCAGCTCATAGGAACATTTCAGAACAAAGTTTGGGCCCAACCCACCACAAGATTCCCTCCGGTTTGACCCGACGTGGTTGTTTCCCCCTCTAAGTGCTGGCGGCAGTGCCGTCCGTGAAAGGGGTCACACTCCGGAGCTGCGTGCTGGATGTTCGAACCTACCGCCACACTTTCAGACATGTATGAGGACCCAACACAAGATTTGGTTGGATTGCTAACCTCCGAAGACCCCCCACCACACTTTTAGACATGCAAAGAACAATCCGAAAGTGGAATTAATTAAGATACTTCTACATCTCAAAAAAATTATGAAAAATTATCACACATCTTATATCACATGTGTCTGCACTGTGTAAAAATTTCAGGATTTTATCGCATTCTGACTGTTCCAAAATATTCATACGGTAAACCGCCGAACGTTACTTCGGTGTTATCGCCGTCCATGTAGGGTCACACTCCGGAGCTGCGTGCTGGGTGTTTGAACCTACCGCCACACTTTAAGACATGTATGAGGACCCAGTGCGATGTTTTGTTGGCGTTGCTACCCCCCGAAGGCCCCCGACTGGCCTAACCCTAGCCCCGTTGACCCGGAGATCTAGCCCTTTGAGTTTCACTGGACGGCCTTTGAACAATGGACTTTTGCACCTGATTGTGATAGGTCAGCCCATAGGAACATTTCAAAACAAATTTTGGGCCCAACCCACCACTAGATTCCCTCTGGTTGACCCGACATGGCCGTTTCCCCCTCTACGTGCTGGTGGTAGTGCCGTCTGTGAAGGGTGTCACACTCCGGAGCTGCATGCTGGGTGTTTGAAACTACCGCCAGACTTTTAGACATGTATGAGGAGCCAACGCAAGATTTGGTTGGATTGCTAACCTCCAAAGACCCCCCCCCCCCCCCCCACCACCACACTTTTAGACATGCAAAGAACAATCCATAAAGAGGAATTAATTAAGATACTTCTGCATCTCCAAAAATTATGAAAAATTACCACACATCTTATATCACATGTGTCTGCGCTGTGTAAAATTTTTAGGATTTTACCGCATTCTGACTATTCCGAAATATTCATACGGCAAAACCGCCAAACGTTACTTTGATGTTATCGTCGTCCGTGTAGGGGGTCACACTCCAGAGCTGCATGCTGGGTGTTTGAACCTACTTCCACACTTTAAGACATGTATGAGGACTCAGTGCGATGTTTTGGTGGCATTGCTACCCCCCGAAAGCCCCCGACCGGCCTAACCCTAGCCCCATTGACCCGGAGATCTCGCCCTTTGACTTTCACCGAACGGCCTTTGACCAATGTACTTTTCCACCTGGTTGTGACAGGTCAGCCCATAGGAACATTTCAGAACAAAGTCTAGGCCCAACCCACCACAACATTCGTCTCGTTTGGCAAATGAATGAAAAATATACAAAAAAGTCAAAATAAAAGGGTGTTTTCTATAAATCTGAAGCAAACATGATTTTAGTTTGTTAAAATTTGAAAACATAGTATCGCAAAAGAATCCTTTCAAGATCCTGATAAAAAACCATATAAAATTTGTCAAAATCGATGCAAGTAGCAATTACTTGTGATTTTAACAAACTATAAGGACCTATATGAAAAAGTACATGAGGTCACATTTTTAACATACTAAAAAAACTGGATATTCATAATCTATTTAAAATTCTACCCCAAAATGATATATAATTAGTATATGTTTAAGTTTAGATAAGTCAGATTTAAATTAATCAAATGTTAACTTTAAAAAAAGGAAAATGATTTAAAATAAAGAAATACAAATAAAATCTATGCCGACGGCCGCCGTCAGGACCGTCAGCATAGCTTTCACGGCGTCAGCCGGCCGTCAGAGGCCGGGTCGCCAGGGCCATCTCTATGTCGACGACCGGTATATGCCGACAGCTGCCATCGGCATAGATAGAGCTATACCGATGGGCTATCTATGCTGACGGCTACCGTCGGCATAGATGGATATGTGCTGACGGCATTTTTATGCCGACAGTTTTTCCCTGGCCGTCGGCATATCTCCATCTATGCCGACGGCCCCGATAAAAAGTCGTCGGCACAGAAAATTCCGTCGGGATACAGGGTTATTCCGGGATAGAGCCTGCCACTTACTAGGTTCCTGCTGGCGCGGCCTCGTAAGTGATATAGGGGCAGCTGCTCCTTTGTCCAGCACAACCATTTTCCCTTTCACCCAGTCACCCGCTGGGTATTGCTGGATTCCTAGCAAGGACGTGGCGTAGCTCTGCAAGAATCTCCTCGATACCTCGATAGGGGAGCGGCTTGTCATGTGTGATCTCATTACGCACATGCCAGCACCTCCACACTCCACAACAGCATCAACAGCCGAAGTCGGTCTCCATCATCTAGCTCCACGATCAGGTCCAGGAGCCACTCCGGTCCGGTATTGCGCACAGAATGGATGTCAGGGACACGCCATACTTGCGATATTGCTTCCCACAAGTCCACCGCAATGCCCATCACATCTTCTTGTGCCTGAAGATACCGTGGGAGACCATTACATGGTTACACATGATTTTAGATGTTCGGAGCAAATGATGGAATCAACGGATATTGATTCTGTTTACAGCTAGGAGCAACTCAACCGGAGAGGAGATAGGCAAAGATGAGCATTCAATTTTTCCTTTTTTTGTTGTTGCAAAATGAACATGCACCAGCTTGGATTGAGCAACCTTTATGTTAGTACCTTCTCATCCTTCCATTGTTAATATTGATTGTTTATTCACTTGTCCTTGCACGAGAGTATGGTTGGTAATAGGGATGTCCAGTCCTAGAATGAAATCAAAATTAATAACAACAAAATTCCTTGGAAAGTGATGGTATGGAGGGCACCCGTGGATACGGCTAGCCATGGATTGTGAAAGAAATGGTGGAAAGAAAATAAACTTTACTTTCTGTTTGGGAACCGCCTATGATGTGTCCAGCATGGAAAATATTGGAAATTCTCGGTCATTTTTGTTGACAGGAAAAGCATGCCTCTCAAAATATTTTTCTCTTTAATTGCAGCTTTGAGCTCTGGCACATGTGACAAATCTCTGCTTCCCTCTGCAAAGGGCCTATCTTTTTACTTTTATGCAATTTTAATTTTTCTTGAGTCTCCATCTTGTCTTACAAAGCACCAACTAGAGAGCACTATTGTCATACTTGATTAACATTGGATGTAGCTAATAATCAAGTGTGTTTAATGAATGGATCAATGATTGAGCATAATGGGCTAGGGATAACTTTTTTTAGTGTTGATATTTTGAAAGACATGGTTGCTTGTTAGTATGCTTGAGTATCTATATTTTCATGTCAAACTATAGACTATTGCTTTGAATCATACAAGTCCAATGTCCATGCTACAAAAGAAAAGAATACGTGATGAATAAGTTAGGCTGCATTCCACATCAAAAATTCTGTTTTTATCATTTACCTACTCGAGGACGAGCAGGAATTAAACTTGGGGATGTTGATACGTCTCCAACGTATCTATAATTTTTTATTGTTCCATGCTGTTATATTATCAATCTTGGATGTTTTTATAATCATTTACAGCAATTATATATCATTTTTGGAGACTAACCTATTAACTTAGTGCCCAGTGCCAGTTGCTGTTTTCTGTACTGTTTTTGTTTTATAGAAAATCAATACCAAACGAAGTCCAAATGCTACGAAACTTTTTGGAGATTTTTTATTGGCCAAGATAAACACTAGAAGCTTTGGGAGGAGGCCAAAAGACCCTGGTGGGATCCCCAAGCCACCAGGGAGCGCCTGGGGGGGAGGCAGGCGCGCCTTGGTGCCTCGTGGGTCCCACAGAGCTCCGTTTGACCTAATTCCAGCACTATAAATTCAGAAAAAATCAAAAACCCTCAGGGGAGTCCATGAAATACTTTTTCCGCCGCCGCAAGCTTCTGTTCCAGAGAGATCCCATCTAGGGTCCTTCTCCGGTAATCTGCCGGAGGGGGAATCGATCACGGAGGGGCTCTACATCAACCTTGCTGCCCTTCCGATGATGCGTGAGTAGTTCACCACAGAACTTCGGGTCCATAGTTAGTAGCTAGATGGCTTCTTCTCTCTTTTTGATCTTCAATACAATGTTCTCCTCGATGTTCTTGGAGTTCTATCCGATGTAATCATTTTTTGTGGTGTGTTTGTTGGGATCTGATGAATTGTGAGTTTATGATCAGATTATCCATGAAATTATTTGAGTCTTTGCTGCACTCTTTTATGCATGATTGTTATAGCCTCTTATTTCTTCTCCAATCTATTGATTTGGTTTGGCCAACTGAGTTGATTTATCTTGCCATGGGAAGAGGTGCTTTGTAGTGGGTTCGATCTTGCAGTGCTCAATCCCAGTGACAGAAAGGGACATGACACGTATGTATCATTGCTACTAAGGGTAAAAAGATGGGGTTTATTCATACATGAGTTTATCTTGTCTACAACATGTCAACTTTCAAAAGGCATTACTCCGTTCTTTTATGGACTTAATGCACTAGATGCATGCTGGATAGCAGTCGATGTGTGGAGTAATAGTAGATGCAAGCAGGAGTCGGTCTACTAATCTTGGACGTGATGCCTATACACATGATCATTGCCTTGGATATCATCATGATTATTTTCTTTTCTATCAATTGCCCAATAGTAATTTGTCTACCAACCGTATGCAATTTTCTCGAGAGAAGCCTCTAGTGAAAACTATGGCCCCCGGGTCTGTCTAAATCATATTACTAAAACCCTAAAAATATTGCTGCCATTTCTTTTTATTTATTTTATTTTGTATTTTTGTTTCAATCTATCAATCTATCATATACAATTTAATCTTGCAATCTTACTGGCAAGGGATTGACAACCCCTTGTTTGCGTTGGGTGCAAGGATTTGTTGTTTGTGTGCAGCTACTGCTAACGAGGTGTTGTGTGATTCTCCTACCGGTTCGATAACCTTGCTTTCATAACTGAGGGAAATACTTATCTCTACTGTGCTGCATCATCCCTTCCTCTTCGGGGAAATACCAACGCAAGCTACAAGTAGCAGTCTGCGACATGTAGCACTGCATTAGGTCACCACCAACACTGCATATTGCCATGTCATGCATCTGTATTGCCTTGCTTGCTTTTATTTATTGTTTCTTCCCCCTCTTCTTATCCGGTAGACCCCAAGACCGACGCAGCTCTGGAGACCGACTACATCCCCGATGACCCTCCTTTGCTGCAGAGCTTCCAGGCAAGCAACCCCCCCTTGAGCATGCCTAAATCACCTAATCATTCACCCTCCTGCTTGCATTTGAAATTGCTACTGCTTTGTTTAATCCTATTCTGATGCATAGCCTATTTTTGTTAACTACTTTTGATACTTTACCTGATATCCCAAATGCTTAGTGTAGGTTGGTAGTTAACCATCTGTGGCCCTTCTTCTTTGTCTTAGTTGCCCCGCTTAGTTTCCAGTGCCCCGATCGATGTGATCGACGGGCTGAGACCAGCACATCACCGCACACCCCTAAGTTGCTCGACTCTGCAGAGCTATCATCGAGTGACGAGGGTGATACCTCCTAACTCACTCCCGATGTGGACTCTGAAGTACAGCTAGTCAGTGGTGGTTTATCGAGGGTGATTCCTCTTTCACCACCTCTAATAAAGCTTCTCTCATGCGACTCCGTAAGTGTGAATACCATCAAGGGTGATTCCTCCGGATTCACCTTGACGGATACATCTAGTGGGAATCCAATGAGTGTGATTCCTCAGATTCCTCCTTGATGATTTGGACACACGGCTACCACATATTACTTTCAGATGCTTGGTAAAGTCGGGTAGGCCCCGAGGGGTACCCGCGAGGGATGTGGAGATGGGTTGACCATGAGGGTACACGCGAGATGATTACGTGGCACGGCCGGGCATTCTTAGCCCTTGCCGTAAGTCCACGAGACGGGGCATCGGGGTCGCATGATCGTGGATCTCTGCTCATTTCCGTGAGCTCCCAACGCACTAATGGGTTAGGATATATAATCTGAGTAGGCCTTAGGCCTTATCGCACAAACCATCATGCGGGAATAATATGGGTACTCGGCGTCGTTTGTATCAGCCGATGCTCTTCAAACGTCAGCGGTTGGGCAGCACACACCCGGGTTGGACCGCAAAAGCCTATGCTTGTATTTAGGGGGCTAGGTCTGCTCCCGGCCGTGCTCGCAACGCGCAGGTGTGCAAAGGGCGATGGGCCCAAGACCCCTGAGCGCTTAGAATTTAGACCAGCGTGCTGGCCTCTCTGTTGAGCCTAGGTAGCGCTACGACGTGTCGATAGACCGAGGCCGGGCATTGACTGAGCAAGTGTGTCCGGCCAGAGTTAATCGAGCGTGTTGGGTAAGTTGGTGCACCCCTGCAAGGAAGTATATCTATTCGAATAGCCATGTCCACGGTAACAGGACGCTCGGAAACTATCCCGATCTTCTACAACTAGAAATGGCTTGAATATATTGGCCCCGGGATTGGTTTCCCGTAGGAAGTCGAGGAAGGATCTCTGGGCATTGTTGTTACTTGTTGCTACTACTATATTTATGTACTAATCTACACTCTTCTAATGCTGCAAGATGCTGCAGATGCTAGTCTTCGATAGGCTAGGCCTTTCTCTCTATTCTGGCATTTCTGTAGTCTAGTCCACTAATACAGCCCTTCTTTGAGACCAATGCATATTTAGAATAGATCTGATGTAAGTCTTGCGAGTACTTTGGATGAGTACTCATGGTTGCTTTGCTTCCCCTTTTTTCCCATACCCCATTGCTGCGACCAGATGATGGAGCCCCGGAGCCAGCCGCCCCAGTTGATGACTACTACTACCCCTCTGGTGGATAGTACCACTACGTGGAGACCGCCGACGACCAGGAGTAGATAGGAGGCACCCAGGCAGGAGGCCTGCGCCTTTCGATCTTTGTCGTTGTTTTGCCCCGCCTTCTTAGGGCTTATCTGTTTAACTTTTATGTCTCTACTCAGATATCTGATGCTTCCGTTGATGCTTGTATGACTCGAGCTTACGTATTCGAGCCCTTGAGGCCCCTGTCTTGTAATATAAAGCTTGGATGACTTTTATTTGTGTTTAGAGTTGTGTTGTGATATCTTCAAGTGAGTCCTTAGGCTTGATCGTGTGCATTTGCGTGTATAATTAGTGCATGCTTAAGTCAGGGATGTCACAAGTTGGTATCAGAGCCCACTGCCTGTAGGAACCCCCTTTCCAACTCCTTGGCTGAAGTTGAGTCTAGTCTTTTAAAAATGGTTTTACTAACATGGCTGTGTGGCTTACGGGCCCACGTCGCCAACGGGTGGTATTAGGATCTTTTATTCCTCTTCTTAACTCTAGGACTTTGAATCCTCTTCTATTCGGGTTAAATGATTTTGCTAACTCTACCACTAGGTTCTCTTAACCACTTCTTCAAGGAGAGCCCCCCCCCCCATTCCAGATGATGGCTTGGTTCACCAGAAGATTCCAAAGATACTCTTCGATGTTTTCCTGAGACCCTTGTGCCCACTGCTTTTGTGGTTATCTACCACCGATAAATCCCCGTGGATAAATACCCATCCTTGCCGTTTGTACCTACTTTCCCCGCTGCTCTTGTTATCACAAGATACCCTGAGATACTCCCCGTTGTTTCGAGAATCCTTTGTGCCTACTGCCTTGCAGCTACTTTTCGCACTGTGAATAATTGCTCATACTTTCCGAGGATCCGTTCATCCCCAGTTATTCATGTGTTTCCCAAAATACTTTGAAATACTATCTGATCACACGAGAATCCTCTGCAACCTATTGCTTTGGAAAATCTTGCCTGCCTGCATTAATGTTAATCCCATATATATAGTAATCTTGTTGGCATCCTTTATCGCTATCATTTTGAGCCCCTTGATTCAATATGTTGCGAATGCTCGCAATCATCAGTCAAATCCAAGAATTCATCCATCTGGCTCAGACGTCATTTTGGACATGAGTTGGTTCTCGGCCAATAACGTTGCAATTGATTGTCCATCTGGTATTATTCAACTTACTCATCTTTTGATCAGAGCGTCTGCTTCAGATCCTTGATACGTCCATTTTACATCATGTTTTATTGCTGCTATTTATAAAGTTTTCCGACGGGTAGATCCTGCCGGGGACACTTCTCTTCGGGAGGGGGAAATCGAAGCCTACGACATCACCAACAACCCTCTCATCGTGGGAGGACCAATCTTCATCATCATCAACAACAGCACCGTCTCATCTCAATCCCTAGTTCATCTCTTGTATTCAATCTTTGTGTCAAAACATGGGAGTGGTACTCGTGTGTTGCTAGTAGTGTTGATTACTTATCGTAGTTGATGCTAGTGGATTTACTTGGTGAATTAAAAAATGTTCAGATCTTGCATGTCATTTATTTCCTCTCTGATCATGAACATGATGATGGTGTGTGAGTAGTTACTTTTGTTCTTGAGGACATGGGAGAAGTCTTGTCATAAGTAATCATGTGAATCCGGTATTCGTTCGATATTTTGAAGATATGTATGTTGTGATTCTCTTAGTGGTGTCATGTGAACGTCGACTACATGACACTTCACCATTCATGGGCCTAAGGGAACTCATTGTGGAGTAGTAATTAGATGATGGGTTGCTAGAGTGACAGAAGCTTAAACCCCAGTTTATGCACTATTCCGTAAGGGGCTGATTTGGATCCACATGTTTAATGCTATGGTTAGACTTTGTCTTAATTCTTCTTTCGTAGTTGCGGATGCTTGCGAGAGGGGGTAATCATAAGTGGGAGGCTGGTTCAAGTAAGAACAGCACCCAAGCACCGGTCCACCCACATATCAAATCATCAAAGTAGCGAACGCGAATATTATGAACATGGTGAAAGTGACTAGATGAAATTCCCGTGTGTCCTCAAGAACGCTTTTCTCATTATAAGTACTTGTTCCGGCCTGTCCTTTGCACTAAAAAGGATTGGGCTATCTTGCTGCTCCTTATTTACATTTGTCACTTGTTACTCATTACGAAATACCTTGCTATCAAACTACTTGCTACTGCTTGTTTCAGTGTTTGCAGAAATATCCTTGTTGAAAACCGCTAGCCATTTCCTTCTGCTCCTCGTTGGGTTCAACACTCTTACTTATCGAAAGGACTATGATTGACCCCCTATACTTGTGGGTCATCAAGACTCTTTTCTGGCGCTGTTGCCGGGGAGTGAAATGCCTTAGGTAAGTGGAAATCGGTAAGGAAACATTTTTGCTACGTGCTGAAATTTACTGTTACTTATCACTATGGAACATAATACTTTGAGAGGCTTGTTCGGGGTATCTTCACCTTGACCGGAAACCACAAGAGTTGCCTCTCCACCACCTATTGATGATACTAAAGATGTTGCTTATGAAATTCCTGTTGGTCTTGTTGAGAAACTGCTAGCTAATCCTTATGCAGGAGATGGTACTAAGCATCCTGATATGCACTTGATCTATGTGGATGAAATTTGTGGATTGTTTAAGCTTGCAGGTTTATCTGGAGATAGATCTAAGAAGAAAGTATTCCCTTTATCTTTGGAGGGAAAGGCCTTGACATGGTATAGGTTATGCGATGATATTGATACATGGGATTGGAACCGGTTGAAATTGGAATTCCATCAGAAATTTTATCCTATGCATTTGGTTCATCAGGATCGGAACTATATCTATAATTTTTGGCCTCGTGAATGAGAAAGTATCGCTCAAGCTTGGGGGAGGCTTAAGTATATGCTTCACACATGCCCCAATCATGAGCTCTCAAGGGAAATAATTCTTCAAAACTTTTATGCTCGGCTTTCTCATAATGATCGAATAATGCTTGATTCTTCTTCAACTGGCTCTTTTATGAAGAAGACTATTGAATTCAGATGGGATCTTCTTGAGAATATTAAGCGAAGCTATGAGGATTGGGAGATCGACAAAGGTAATGAGTCAGGTATAAATCCTAAGTTTGATTGTGTTAAATCTTTTATGGAAACCAATGCTTTTCACAAGTTTAACACTAAGTATGGACTTGACTCTGAGATAGTAGCTTCTTTTTGTGAATCATTTGCTACACATGTTGATCTTCCTAAGGAAAAGTGGTTTAAATACCATCCTCCTTTAGATATTAAGGAAGAACCCCCAGAATTCAAGGAGGAGAAAACTATTATTTACAATGTTAATTTAGTTGTTCCTACTACTTATTTTGAGAAACCTCCTTTTCCTGCTAGAATTAAAGAGCATTCTAGAGTTTCTTCTGTTATTAGAAAAAGTCATGTTAGAACTTCTACACCTCCTAAGCAAATTAAGGTTGAACCTAGCATTGCTTTAGTTAACGATCTTTTGGTTGATGAATTAGATGAGCATGTTATTTCTTTCTGTGATAATGCATCTAGAATTGCTAGTTCAGATACTAAGAATAAAAATAGACTCGTAGTTGGCATGCCTGTCATTTCTGTTAAAATTGGAGATCATTGCTGTCATGGTTTATGTGATGTGGGTGCAAGTATAAGTGCTATTCCCTTTAATTTATATCAAGAAGTCATGAATGATATTGCACCTGCTGAGATTGAAGATATTGATGCCACAATTAAGCTCGCTGACATAAATACTATTTCTCCACTTGGTATTGTCAGAGATGTTGAAATCTTATGTGGTAAGATCAAATACCCTACTGATTTTCTCGTTCTTGGTTCTCCTCAAGATTGTTTTTGTCCAATCATATTTGGTAGACCTTTCTTGAATACTGTTAATGCTAAAATTGATTGTGCCAAAGAAATTGTTAGTGTCAACTTTGGTGGTGTGTCTCATGATTTTAATTTCTCTAAGTTTCATAGACAACCACATGATATAGAGTTGCCTAGCAAAGATGAAATTGTTAGCCTTGCTGCTATAGCTGTGCCTCCTACTGAACCCTTAGAACAATATTTGCTTGAGCATGAGAATAATTTGCACATGGATGAAAGGAATGAAATAGATGAAGTTTTCTTTAAGCAACCACCTATCCTTAAGCATAATTTGCCTGTTGAAACTCTTGGAGGTCCTCCTCCACCTAAGAGTGATCCTGTTTCTGAATTGAAACAATTGCCTGATACTCTGAAGTATGCCTATCTTGATGAAAAGAAAATATATCCTATTATTATCAGTGCTAACCTTTCAGCTCATGAAGAAAAGAGATTATTAAAAGTTCTAAAGAAGCATCGTGCTGCTATTGGGTACACTCTGGATGATCTCAAGGGCATTAGTCCCACTCTATGTCAGCACAAGATTAATATGGAGCCAGATGCTAAACCCGTTGTTGATCACCAACGTCGATTGAATCCAAAAATGAAAGAGGTGGTAAGAACTGAAATATTAAAACTTCTGGAAGCAGGTATTATCTATCCCATAGCTGATAGCAGATGGGTAAGTTCGGTTCATTGTGTGCCTAAAAAGGGCGGTATTACTATTGTTCCTAATGATAAAGATGAACTTATTCCTCAGAGAATAGTAACTAGTTATAGGATGGTGATAGATTTTAGAAAATTGAATAAAGCTATGAGGAAAGATCATAATCATTTGCCTTTTATCGATCAAATGCTAGAAAGGTTGTCTAAGAACACACACTTTTGTTTCCTAGCTGGTTATTATGGTTTTTCTCAAATACCTGTTGCACAATCTGACCAAGAGAAAACCACTTTCACCTGTCCTTTTGGAAACTTTGCTTATAGACATATGCTTTTTGGTTTATGTAATGCACCTGCTACTTTTCAAAGATGTATGTCTGCTATTTTCTCTGACTTTTGTGAAAAGATTGTTGAGGTCTTCATGGATGATTTTTCAGTTTATGGAACTTCATTTGATGATTGCTTAAGCAACCTTGATCGAGTTTTGTAGAGATGTGAAGAAACGAATCTTGTCTTGAACTAGGAAAAATGCCACTTTATGGTTAATGAAGGTATTGTCTTGGGCCATAAAATTTCTGAAAGAGGTATTGAGGTTGACAAGGCTAAGGTTGATGCTATTGAGAAGATGCCATGTCCTAAGGATATCAAAGGTATAAGAAATTTCCTTGGCCATGCTGGTTTCTATAGGAGATTTATTAAAGACTTCTCTAAAATTTCTAGGCCTCTTAGCAATCTTTTGCAAAAAGATGTTCCTTTTGTTTTTGATGATGATTGTGTAGATGCTTTCGAAACTCTTAAGTCTGCTTTAATTTCTGCACCTATTGTTTAGCCACCCGATTGGGATTTACCTTTTGAAATCATGTGTGATGCTAGTGATTATGCTGCTGGTGTTGTTCTAGGG
Organism: Thinopyrum elongatum; assembly: GCA_011799875.1. Classification (NCBI taxonomy): domain Eukaryota; kingdom Viridiplantae; phylum Streptophyta; class Magnoliopsida; order Poales; family Poaceae; genus Thinopyrum; species Thinopyrum elongatum. Next base: position 717,319,406 of record CM022303.1, read on the forward strand.
CAGAGAGTTGATAAGAAACTGAATGTTATTCATTATGCTAGTAAGACTTTGGACACTACCCAAAGGAATTATGCTACTACTGAAAAGGAGTTTCTAGCAGTGTGTTTGCTTGTGATAAGTTTAGATCTTACGTTGTTGATTCCAAAGTTACTATTCATACTGATCATGCTGCTATTAAATATCTTATGGAGAAGAAGGATGCTAAGCCTAGGCTTATTAGATGGGTTCTTTTGTTACAAGAGTTTGATCTTCATATTGTTGATAGGAAAGGGGCTGAGAACCCTGTGGCTGATAACTTGTCTAGATTGGAAAATGTGCTTGATGACCCACAACCTATTAACGATAGTTTTCCTGATGAGCAATTAGCTGCTATTAATGCTTCTCATAATACTCCTTGGTATGCAGACTATGCTAATTATATTGTTGCTAAGTTTATACCTCCTAGTTTTACTTACCAGCAAAAGAAAAGTTCTTTTATGATTTGAGACACTATTTCTGGGATGATCCACATGTTTACAAAGAAGGTGTGGATGGTATTGTTAGACGTTGTGTGCCTGAGCATGAACAGGAACAAATTCTTCAGAAGTGTCACTCCGAAGCTTATGGAGGACACCATGCAGGAGATAGAACCGCACATAAGGTATTGCAACCCGGTTTTTATTGGCCTACCCTCTTCAAGGATGCTCGTAAGTTTGTCTTATCTTGTGATGAGTGTCAAAGGATTGGTAATATCAGTAGATGTTAGGAAATGCCTATGAATTATTCTCTCGTTATTGAACCATTTGATGTTTGGTGTTTTGATTATATGGGACCTTTTCCAAAGTCCAATGGGTATACTCATATTCTTGTTGCTATGGATTATGTCACCAAGTCGGTGGAAGCTATCCCCACTAGTAGTGCAGATCACAACACCTCTATTAAAATGCTTAAGGAAGTTATTTTCCCAAGGTTTGGAGTCCCTAGATATATTATGATTGATGGTGGTTCACACTTTATTCATGGTGCTTTTTGTAAAATGCTTGCTAAGTATGATGTTAATCATAGAATTGCTTCTCCTTATCATCCTCAGTCTAGTGGTCAAGTTGAGTTAAGCAATAGGGAGATAAAGTTGATTTTGCAAAAGACTGTCAATAGATATCGAAAGAATTGGTCTAAGAAATTAGATGATGCTTTGTGGGCTTATAGAACTGCTTATAAGAATCCTATGGGTATGTCTCCTTATAAAATGGTTTATGGAAAAGCATGTCACTTACCTCTTGAATTGGAACATAAAGCCTTTTGGGCTGTTAAGGAACTTAACTATGATTTCAAGCTCGCATGTGAGAAGAGGTTATTTGACATTAGCTCACTTGATGAATGGAGAACCCAGGCTTATGATAATGCCAAGCTATTCAAAGAAAAAGTCAAACGATGGCATGATAAGAGGATTCAAAAGATAGAATTCAAGGTGGGTGAATATGTTTTATTATATAACTCTCGTCTTAGGTTCTTTGCAGGTAAACTCCTCTCCAAATGGGAAGGACCATACATTATCGAAGAGGTTTACCGCTCCGGAGCCTTAAAGATCAACAATGCCGAAGGTACTAACCCAAAGGTGGTAAATGGGAAAAGGATCAAGCACTATATTTCAGGTACACCCATTAATGTCGAAACTAATATTATTGACACAATCACACAGGAGGAATATATAAAGAAGTCCTTCCGGAACACTCCATAATATTGAAAAAGGGAAAGGTACGTGATACGGTAAGTAAACAGACTCCGAAAAATCTGCAAAAATATATTCTGTTAGTTTTGGAATATTTAGAAAAATACAAAAATAAAAGGAAGCTGAGAGGGTCCACCAGGTGCCCACACAGCACCTGGCCGCGCCCCCCTCCTGGGGCGCACCCTGGTGTTGTGTGGGGCCCTGGTGCACCTTCCCAACTCCGTTTTCCTCTCGTTTTACTTGTTTTACAAGATAAAAAATCTATATATATCCCCCGAATCATTTTGACCACCGTATCACGAGATATCTTATGTTCTTGTTTCTTGCTGTTTTCTGCCAGATCTAAAAATCTCCATGGCCTCCTCAAGCTCTTCCAAGGACAAGTTCTTCGAGAACGTCATCAACCCTTACCTTCCGAAAGTGATGAAGCAGCCTCAGGAGGTTGTGACTCGTGAGGGGGTGCTCCACATCCGGGATGTTCAAGGACCCAAGAGGACCGGGAGCATGGAGGAAAGGCTCGAAGCGGTGGAGCAAGAAATCTTCAAGTGCAAAGGGATGGTGGAGCGTGGACTTAGTGCCAACCACTCTATGATCACGGCGCTCACGCATGAGAATATGGTGGGTGGCCAACCTTTGGAGAACATCGTCCTCAAGCTCAATGACCGCATCGACTATCTTCAAGATCAAATCTATGACCTCCAGTGCCAAAATTATGAGTATGAAGAAAAATTCAGAGGTATGAGTTTAGCTGCAAGTTTCAGGGCTCCGGAGCCTCGCTCCGCGTATTATGGTGGGGAGACTACCCCATGGAAGGAGGAGGATGATCCCTCTACTTCATCACCTCCATCGCCAAAGAAGGAAGCTTGATCACACGGGTATGGGCACTCCCCTTGGCTTGTGCCAAGCTTGGGGGAGGTGCCCTGGTATCATATCACCATCACTTCTATTATCTTTTGCTATTTTCAATTCGATCTTTAGTTATTCCGTGATCTAGAATAAAAGTTTGGTATGATCTAGCTTTGAGTGTTAGTTTCCTTCTGTCTATGTATGTAATCGTGTGTGAGTTATATAATATAGAGTAGTTTGAGTCTTCCCTCTTTTAGTTTTATGTTTTGATCAAAAGAAAAGAAATAATAATAATAAAAAAGAAAGATCATATGCTAATCTTATGGTGAGTAATGACATCACATAAAGAAATGTATAAGTGGTAAAATTTATTGGAGGTTGACAAACATAGCATTGGTTAATGATGCAATTCATGAAAAAGTTAATAAGGAAGAGAAGATGCATATGCAAATACACTATCTTGGACATCTCTTGTGACTGTGAGCACCCATTAAATATTATATGTCAAATGGTTGATGTTGGAAAAGGAAGACAACGTAATGAGTTATGTTTGTTCACATTCACATAGAAGTTATATTGTCATGGACCCTTCAACATGGGGTGCTTGCCCAATACCTTTGCTAGCCAAAATTCTGCACTAAGCTGAAATATTGCTTGTGCATCCAAACCCCTTAACCAAATACATGCCATGAGAGTCCACCATACCTACCTATGGATTGAGTAAGATCCTTCAAGTAAGTTGTCATCGGTGCAATAAGTCAATAAAAATTGCTACTAAATATGTATGATCTTTTATTGTACGCGAAAACAAGCGTGGTACAAACTTGCGATGGTGAAGAATAAAAGCGACAGACTACATAATAAATGTTGCTATCACAAGGGGCAATATCACATGATGTTCCTTTGCAATAAGAGTTAAGTGCATCCAACATTGAAAGCGCATGGCCACCTCTGCTTCCCTCTGCAAAGGGCCAATCTTTTACTTTTATGCAAAGAGTCAAAGTTTCCTCTCTACTCCTTTTTTTATTTTATTCTTTGGCAAGCATCTTGTGGTGGGGGGAGATCTAGGCACATATATCCAGTTGAATGTGGATGGGCATGAGTTATTATTGTTGACATCACCCTTGAGGTGAATAAGTTGGAATCTCTATCTTCCTCTGTGTCTGGCTGAAACTTGATGCTCCATATGTATGGTGTGAGTGTTAGAAATTATGAAAGACTAAATGATAGTTGAGTATGTGGACTTGCAGAAAGGCTCCTACATGTGACCCTACCTGGAAGTACAGTGAATTGCAATTGCATTGTTGACCAAGAACATAGTTTGTTAGTTTTCAAGAAAGTTTATGCTTCATACTTCGGCATTGTGGTGAATTGTTACTCATTCATATGAAGTCTATGATAATACTTGTTTCTGCTATGATATTGTTCATGAAGCTTCCATGTTCGTATTTTGTTTTTATCGACACCTCTCTCTCTAAGCATGTGGGCATGTTTTTTGATTTTGGTTTCCGCTTGAGGACAAGCGAGGTCTAAGCTTAGGGGAGTTGATACGTCCATTTTGCATCATGTTTTATTGCTGCTATTTATAAAGTTTTTGCTCAATATAACACTTCATGGAGTATTTCTAATGCCTTTTCTCTCTTAATATGCAAGGTTTACACAAAGAGGGAGAATACCGGTAGCTGGATTTCATGGCCTGAAAAAGCTACAGTAGAGATACCTATTCTACACATCTCCAAATGGGCTGAAATTTTACGAAGAATTATTCTAGAATATATAAAAAATACTGGGCCAAAGATCCAGGGGAGGAAGTGTGCCAGGTGCCCACACAGCACCTAGGCGCGCCCCCCTAGGGCGTGCCCTGGTGCTGTGTGGAGGCCCTGGCCCACTTCTGGCTCCCTCCTTCTAGTATATATGTCATTTTAACCTAAAATAATTATGGGGAGACTTTCGGGATGAGGCGCCGCCACCACGAGGTGGAACTAGAGCAGGAGCAATTTGGCTCTCCGGCGGGCAGATCCTGCCGGGGACACTTCCCTCCTGGAGGGGGAAATCGAAGCCTACGTCATCACCAACAACCCCCTCATTGTGGGAGGACCAATCTTCATCATCATCAACAAAATCACAATCTCATCTCAATCCCTAGTTCATCTCTTGTATTCAATCTTTATGTCAAAACATTGGATTGGTACTCGTGTGTTGCTAGTAGTGTTGATTACTTATCGTAGTTGATGCTAGTGGATTTACTTGGAGAATTACTAAATGTTCAGATCTTGAATGTCATTTATTTCCTCTCTGATCATGAACATGATGATGATGTGTGAGTAGTTACTTTTGTTCTTGAGGACATGGGAGAAGTCTTGTCATAAGTAATCATGTGAATCCAGTATTCGTTCGATATGTTGATGATATGTATGTTGTGATTCTCTTAGTGGTGTCATGTGAACGTCGACTACATGACACTTCACCATTCATGGGCCTAAGGGAACTCATTGTGGAGTAGTAATTAGATGATGGGTTGCTAGAGTGACAGAAGCTTAAACCCCAGTTTATGCGCTATTCCATAAGGGGCTGATTTGGATCCACATGTTTAATGCTATGGTTAGACTTTGTCTTAATTCTTCTTTCGTAGTTGTGGATGCTTGCGAGAGGGGGTAATCATAAGTGGGAGGCTTGTTCAAGTAAGAACAGCACCCAAGCACCGGTCCACCCACATATGAAATCATCAAAGTAGCGAACGCGAATCGTATGAACATGGTGAAAGTGACTAGATGAAATCCCCGTGTGTCCTCAAGAACGCTTTTCTCATTATAAGTACTTGTTCCGGCCTGTCCTTTGCACTAAAAGGATTGGGCTATCTTGCTGCACCTTATTTACATTTGTCACTTGTTACTCGTTACGAATTACCTTTCTATCAAACTACTTGCTACTGCTTGTTTCAGTGTTTGCAGAAATATCCTTATTGAAAACTGCTAGCCATTTCCTTCTGCTCCTCGTTGGGTTTGACACTCTTACTTATCGAAAGGACTACGATTGACCCCCTATACTTGTGGGTCATCAATCCTTCATTCTGGAAATCATAATTCCTTTGTATTTAAGCGTCGAATTATTCAGATGCTTATATAATCCGATGCCTTTGCATTCCTTGTTCTTCTGGTTGAGTACCGATACTCACATCAGATCCCTTGTGAACCGCCAAATCCATTGTTGAATTATTATCCGATAGTGTCCTTCATATTCAATAACTCTTATTGCATCCTTGATGCTTATGAGTCTGTACTCAACAATGTCATTCCCAGCCGATCGGCTACATAATTATCGTGCAAATTTTAACTATGCCACCTGGTCCTCCTTCCTGTTGCACATTTTTGACAATAGGCTAAGCCTGTTTCAAAATGTCATCATCATTTCTTTCTGCTCACACAACACGAATCCGAGCGTCATATCTAAGGTTTCGTTGACCTCAAACTTCATTCCATCTACTTTGATCATCTTACTGATCAAGTTCATCTTCTTGAAACCCCTCGATAAATGTGTCGTGATCATTGTCAACCTTTTGACTTCTTTCGAGATGTCAATTGAATTCATGATGATAAATACCATCCTTACCCCTAGATACTTTGTTTTGTCATCGACAACATCCTTGACTTCCTGCTAACACAGACTTGGTCATGTTTTGGTTATACCTTGAGTTCTTTGCAGTCCTTGAAAATTGCTCCATGGTATATTCTTGTGATCTTCAGACCCACTCCTTACTCGAAACACCATCTTACTGCTACCCTGAAGCATGACTATGGTATTCCGAATATCAACAAGAACATTGGAAGTGCAATGCCAAATGTTTCTTGATCTATTATCCAAACACCGTGGTATGGATAACATCATGAATTTTCCTCGTCCCTTTGTCTAAAGGATTTTGTACCTACTGTCCTGTCATGTATTCCATGCTCTGCTTTTCCTTGGGGAGGATATACACCTAATACTGGTGTATAGACACATTTTCCTTTCCATTGGTCTGTTTAATCTTATATCCACATTCTCCTTTCCATTCGTCTGTTTAACCTTTCTTGTGGTCTATATGATCTAAGCAGTAATAATTCACTGCTTATGCAAACATCTCGGTGTAGAACTCTGTCAGTATAACCCTGTTACTAATGTTGATGACATTCCGGTAACCACCGATGGACGAGAACTCTGCCTATTGGTCCGCCTCATACTAACGAGTAAGAAAAATAGTTCTCTTCGTCCCTCGCCCTTGGTACCGACGATGTTGCCGACATAGCTGACCGACTGTCCTCTGACATGCCTTGCTGTTGTGACCGTGCAAGATGTCACTGTTCCCCCCTACTCTTAAACCACACTCACCGCTGTTCCACAGGATTAAAACCTAACTCCCCTATACATCCTTGATTCCGAAGTATCCGTTACACTTGGCTTCGTGTGTAAAACACAATCCACCTCCCGAGAGAGGATGTATTCTGGTATCAGACGCAATATTTTTCATTGCTCTGGACCCCTCTCACACTCTGTTTCAGACATCGAATGGGTGTCTATCCACTTGAAACTTCTTATTGTACCTTCTTACTTTGCTCTCGATGTTTTACTTAAGTTTCAATTCGAGAGATACTTCCTGCCATATTCCCTAAGTTGTCCCCCAGATAATTGACCTTGCAAAGGTCTGTCCTCCCGAAGATACTCCTTACTCCCCCCTTTAAATCTCGGGACGAGATTTCTTGTAGTGGAGGAGAATTGTAACAGCCCTAAGAAATGAGTTACAGTAATCCCTTATGATCAATGCCAAGTCATCTTGATTTACAGTGCTTGATCATCATTGGTTTATATATCATTTCAAATTCCTTCTCTGAATTCAATTCAAATCATAAGTGAAATTTGAAGTTGCTCAAAAATTGCTGCAAAAATGTTCATCATTTTGCAAATATTCCCAAACAATTTGTTGTTTAGGAAAACAACATCACCATCATGCTAAAATGAGCATTAGCCTTTAAAATAGTGCTATTCCAGTAATTTTAAAATGCAAATTCATTTATGAAAATTTTCAAATGGATTCAAATCTCTCCCAAACTTTTTGTGGAAGTACACAATATTCCCTAATATTTGTTTCTACCAGCCCCACATTTTTGCAAAGTCATTGTTGGCTAAAAGAAAATGCAAAAGTTGCTGGGAAAAAAGAAATAGAAAAGGAAATTGGAAAAAGGCCGACAGTACTAGCCCAGCCCATCTCCCCCTTTCTCCCTCCTCCCGCTCTCTCTCCACTGCGTGTCACCGCGCGCGCACCCGAGGCCGTGGATCCGCACGCATCGGCCATCCCCGCCGCCGTCGCCGCCGCGGGGTGGATAAGAGCATCCCCGCGCACCTACTGGCGAACCATAGCCCCCATCTTGTCCTCTCCCTCGCTCGCCCACTTTCCCTCTTCCCTCCCAGTACACGGCCGTCACCGCGCCGTTGCATCACCGTGGCCACCGAGCCCTCCTCGACGCCTCATCGTGCCCCACCGCTCCGCCTCGATGCCACGCGTTGTTTGCCCCAATCGCCGCACCTCGGGGAGCGCTACGATGACCGGATCGACCTCGCCATCTTCTCCGGCCGCCGTCACTGCATCGCCGCGATCCGCCTCTCCTCTGCGCTCCTAAGCTAGCGCCGGCCACCGTGAGCCTCTTCGGTGAGCTCTACTCCTTCTCCCTCCTTCTGCTGCTCCTCTCCGAGCCCGAACGGAGCCGCCGCTGTTTTGATGCTCCAGTTGCCGCCAACGCCGATGAACTGCTCAGTGCAGAACCGCCGAGCCTTTCCACCTTACCCGTCGTGCTCCTGGCGCTCACAGTAGACTACCTAGCCGCGTAGCTCGCTCGAAAACAACCCAAAGCCACGCAACCGAGCTCGACCGGAATGCCACGACCGCTGACTTCGACGCCGGTGACGACTCCGGCCATCCCATAGGCAGCCACAACCACCACTGGATGCGCGCGAGCCTCACAGAGCTGTAGGTGCAAACCGCGTCGCAAATGAGCCCCCACAGCCGAATCCTGAGCAACTCCCGTGTTCGGCCGCTGCGAAACGGCTCGCCGGAGTTGTTCCGGTGTCGGCGCCGACGTGGCTGCCGCGTGGCACGCCCTGGGCCACTGACCAGTGGGTCCAGTTGACTATGTTAACCCAGTCAACTGTGCTGACTGGGCAGCCCAGCCACTAACATGTGGGCCCCGCTCGTTTAATTAACTGTTTTCTAATTAGTTAAACTATTAATCCTACCTAATTTAATTAATTAACTAATCTGACACTGACAGTAGGCCCCACTAACTAATTAACCTAAATAGTTAATTTTAACCTCTCTGTTAAAGCCTCTGTGTATGACATGTGGGACCCAGCTGTCAGGTTTGACTTGGAACAGCTGGGGTTGACCACTGATGTCATCTTGACATCATGCTGATATCACACATGCACTGTTATGGATAATGCGATTTAATTAATTAAAATAATTCCAGGATTTTCAGAATAATGTTTAAATCTTTGAAAATTCATAGAAATTCAACCATAGCTCGGATCGAAAAGTTTTCAACATGAAAGTTGATCAGAAAAATGAGATGAATTCAAATATGTGGTCAAAATGCTTGACCATCACACCTATCTATCTTAACATGGAACCTTCCCTCCGGTTCAGTATACCAAAATCTGCCTAAACACCGAGAAAATATCCCAGATATTTTCCCTCTTCATCTGCGACATGTACGCTGCATTAGGTCACCACCAACACTGCATATTGCCATGTCATGCATATGTTTTTCCTTGCTTGCTTTTATTTATTGTTTCCTCCCCCTCTTCTTATCCTGTAGACCCCAAGACCGACGCCGCTCTGGAGGCCGACTACATCCCCGACAACCCCTCCTTTGCCGCAGAGCTTCCAGGCAAGCAACCCCCCCTTGAGCATGCCTAAATCACCTAATCTTTCTCCCTCCTACTTGCATTAGAAATTGCTACTGCTTTGTTTAATCCTATTCTGATGCATAGCCTATTTTTGTAAACTACTTTTGATACTTTACGTGATATCCCAAATCCTTAGTGTAGGTTGGTAGTGAACCATCTATGGATCTTCTTCTTTGTATTAGTTGCCCCGCTAAGTTTCCAGTGCCTCGATCGATGTGATCGACAGGATGAGACTAGCACATCACCGCACACCCCTAAGTTGCTTGACTCTCGAGAGCTATCATCGAGTGATGAGGGTGATACCTCCTAACTCACTCCTGATGTGGACTCTGTAGTACAGCTAGTCGGTGGTGGTTTATCGAGGGTGATTCCTCTTTCACCACCTTCGATAAAGCTTCTGTCGTCCGACTCCGTAAGTGTGAATACCATCGAGGGTGATTCCTCCGGATTCACCTTGACGGATACATCTAGTGGGAATCCAACGAGGGTGATTCCTCGGATTCCCCCTTGATGATTTGGACACACGAGTTACCACATATTACTTTCAGATACTTGGTAAAGTCGGGTAGGCCTCAAGGGGTACCCACGAGTGATGTGGAGATGGGTTGACCATGAGGGTACCCGCGAGATGATTACGTGGCACGACCGGGCATTCTCAGCCCTTGCCGTAAGTCCACGAGATGGGGTGACGGGGTCACATGATCGTGGATCTCTGCTCATTTTTGCGAGCTCCCAACGCACTAATGGGTTAGGATATGTAATCTCAGTAGGCCTCAGGCCTTATCGCACTAACCACCATGCGGGAATAATATGGGTACTCGGCGTCATATGTATCAGCCGAAGCTCTTCAGACATCAACGGTTGGGCGGCATGCGCCCAGGTTGGACCGCGAAAGCCTGCGCTTGTATTAAGGGGGCTAGGTCTGCTCCCGGCCGTCCTCGCAATGCGCAGGAGTGCAAAGGGCGATGGGCCCAAGACCCCAGAGCGCTTAGGATGTAGACTGGCTGCTGACCTCTCTGTTGAGCCTAGGTAGGCCTACGACATGTTGACAAGCCACGGCCTGGCATCGACTGAGCAAGTGTGTCCGGCCAGAGTTACTCGAGCATGTTGGGTAAGTTGGTGCACCCCTGCAGGGAAGCATATCTATTCGAATAGCCGTGTCCACGGTAACAGGACGCTCGAAAAATATCCCGATCTTCTACAACTAGAAATGGGTTGAATATATTGGCCTCGGGATTGCTTTCTCGCAGGGAGTCGAGGAAGGATCTCTGGGCGTTGTTGTTACTTGTTGCTACTACTATATTTGTGTACTAATCTACACTCTTCTAATACTGGAAGATGCTAGTCTTCGATAGGCTAGGCCTTTCTCTCTATTCTGGCATTTCTGTAGTCTAGTCCACTGATACAGCCCTTCTTTGAGACCGATGCATATTTAGAATAGATCTGATGTAAGTCTTGCGAGTACTTTGGATGAGTACTCATGGTTGCTTTGCTTCCCCTTTTTTCCCATACCCGATTGCTGCGACCAGATGATGGAGCCCCGGAGCCAGCTGCCCCAGTCGACAACCACTACTACCCCTCTGGTGGAGAGTACTACTACGTGGAAACCGCCAACGACTAGGAGTAGATAGGAGGCACCCAGGCAGGAGGCCTGCGCCTTTTGATCTTTGTTGTTGTTTTGCCCCGCCTTCTTAAGGCTTATCTGTTTAACTTTCATGTCTGTACTCAGATATCTGATGCTTCCGCTGATGCTTGTATGACTCGAGCTTATGTATTCGAGCCCTCGAGGCCCCTGGCTTGTAATATAAAGCTTGTATGACTTTTATTTGTGTTTCGTGTTGTGTTGTGATATCTTCAAGTGAGTCCTTAGGCTTGAACGTGTGCATTTGCGTGTATGATTAGTGCATGATTAAGTCGGGGACGTCACAAGGTAGCCAGCTGAGAAGATGCCAAGATCATGAGCTAGCTATGGGTATATATATGGTATATAGATATGATACCTGCATGAGCTAACTGAGTGACCTCTGCTTCATGATGGAGCGGACCTTCTCTGCGGCCCACCCACACTAATCCATCCAGGTAATACACAATCGGTAGTACCGCATATACATGTCCTAAATCAATCACATAGCAATGGCCCGAACACAAAATCAGATCAATGAGTACTGTATGTACAAGTGGCTTGCCGGCGACACCACGATACGATGGTGATTGCAACGGTAATACCTACAGAAAGAGCACATTAGGATCATACATCAAACGGAAAATTTATTCAGCGAACATGTGACACCCTGATTTTGGCAGCTTTTTCTTTTCAAACTTTTCTTGGTTTTATTTGAATTTGAAAGGTTTTGAACCCTTTTTCATTGGGACTTGGACATTTTTGAATTCTTTCCAAGTAATCCAAAGCCTCATCACCTTGCCAAAACCCTGCCAAGTACTTCAAGTACCCAAATTTCTATTTAAAGTATTTTCAATAAACCTTTTCTTTTATTTGGGAATTCAGGGCATTACTATGGGCTATGAAACAACCTATAGCTAGAGTGCTCAGAAAATTCTCAAATAATTCTCTAAAATTCTTTGGATCATATCTTGCTCCAATATCCAAAAATATTCCTTGGTCATGTTCAAATATTTTGCAAAACAATTCATTTTCTCTCCTGGTCAGAATGTACCTTTGTGAAGGAAGTGTATGTTTGGTTTGTCCAATTGCTACCAAATTTTTACAGCATGAAGACAACTCCAAATCATCACTCTCCACCAATTTTCAGCACCTCAAGATCAACCATGTGTAAAATACTTTAAATGACAGATTCAGACCAGAATTGAGCTTTCTACATGAACTACCCTCATTTCTTCTCCAAATGACTTCATGTTTGGTCAGTTTGTTGTTCATTCAACATGGATCACGCCAGACATCTCTCTTGGCTCTAGATCAACCACATCCAAGCTTCAGAACCTCCCCAACATTTCTGTCAGAACTTGTAGATGATTGAATCTCTCAGTTCTGCTCATATCTTGCCAAACTAAGTTCTCAGGTGAGGTGAACCATCGACGGTCGACACGCCAGACAACATTTGCCAGACCAACGTGGCCGCTAGACATGAGCTAACGTGGTGAGCACGGCGCTGGCACGCTTGTTGCCGCGCTCTGCGTCGTGCCCGGCTCGGGTCATGTTGGAGTCGAAAGCTCGTGCTGCGTGGAGTTGTCTGGGCATGCCGACTACCCTCCTTGGTGAGGCGTAGACCCTCTGGACCCGTCGCCTGCACCGGAGACGCCCTCGCCGGCCGCCGCGTCATCGCCGCCCTGTTCTGCCCGTGCTGCCACAGTATTGCGGCGCCGTCGTCTTCCTCCCGTGCCGTCTCCTCCGCATTCAATGCTTCTGCCCTCATCCATCACCTCACCCGCGTCGAGCCAGCCAGCGCGGCGTACGAGCGCCGGCGCCATGGCCCGCATCTACGAGCTTCGGGAGAGCTCGCTGCCCGCCTCCTCCTGGCTATAAATAGCCTCGCCCGGCGCTGCCAACCTCCTCACCCAACTCCTCCTCTCCCATAGCCACAGCTAGTAGCAGCAACTGAGGCAGAGAGGCCTCTGGCCTCGAGCTCGATCAGAGCTCCGCCGCCGATCCCCTCTTCTCTGCCAGCCCTCTCCACCTCTCCTCCACTCCAACCAAGCCTTCTGTTGAGCTCAGTGGAGTCCGGTGGTGCTTCCCGACCACTCTGCTAGGCCAACCGCTGCCGGAGTGCTCGGATTCGCCGACCCCGCAGCTGCAGTCCACTGGAGACGAAGGGAGCGACGCCGTCCGTCCACCTCTGGCTAAGCTGCGGGTACATGTAGGACCACCGCTTGACGCCCGTTCCGTTCCGCCCTTCTCCAAGCCCTCTCGCCGTCGGGATCGCCGGCAACGCCGCCGGTGAGACGCCCCCTCCCCTGTTCCCTTCCCTCTCTCTGTTTTAAACCGAACCGGGGCCACCATCAGCCACTGCGGCGAAGAGGTAAGTGGTGGCGCCCGGGCTAATTACGCCTTCGACGTGGCCTAATCTGGGTTTTCTGTTTTAATTAAAGTTGATTTAAAAACCAGAGTTTGACCAGCAACTTTGACTGTTAATAACTTTTTATAGGAAAGTCCAAATGACCTGATTCTTTTTGCACTGGGTTCATAATTGAATTCTTTATTTTTACACCAAGTTTCACATTTTTCTCTCACTCACAGAATTGCTGGTGAATTAAATAGTGTTATGTGACATTTTCTATTGCTGTTTTTAAATATTTTCAGAAGGAGAAAATTGTGGATTTGAAGATCAAGAGTTTCTGAACCACCCAACTGATCAAGGCAAGCCAGGGCATCCATGTTTTGTGGCATTTCATAGAATTGCATTGTTCATATGTAACTCTTGCATTTATTTGATATGAATAGTTTCAAGTAAATTACTAAAATGACTAATGTGACCAACTAAGTTAACTTGATGTAATAACCTTGATGGCTAAGCTGAACTTAGTTGGTTGATCATGAGTCACCTGTCCGGGCTTACCCGTGCAGCCACATTCGCCGGTATGGGACGGCCTTGACTTGGTCTGGCTGCGTGCTCTTTCACCGGTACCTCCAAAGAGGGAGGGTTATGCGTGCGTGCTGCCCTGATCAGGTAGACGACGATAACCCTGTGAGCCCAGTTGAATTGTTTGCCGGAGTCCCCGTTTGGGACAGTTAAGTTAGGCCACGACGCTGGCAGGTGTCGCGAGGTGACACGGGGCCACCCAAGGCTTGACTTTGGGGGAGTGTGATTGCCGGTGGTACGATGAAATAGTCCCGGGTCAGACAGGTTTTGTTATAGCAACGCTGGTCCACCCAAATGGGATCACGAGGTCAGTGCTCCATAGTGTGGGTAAAGTGCGCAACCTCTGCAGAGTGTAAAATCTATTCGAATAGCCGCGTCCACGGTAATGGACAGCCGGACCAAACCTCTTTAGATGATCAACATAATAACTATAGTAGTGGTTGAAGAACTCATCTTATGAGCAGAAGTACTTGTTGAGATGAAATATTTTGGGGGTTGTGTGACAACCCGGGTATGAGTAAGTGAAGACCGTAAGTACATTACTTGGAGTTTAACATGTTGATTGCCATGCTATTATTTGCTGCATATTTGGTTGTCATGTGCTTGCGAGTACATTCGAAGTACTCACCTGGCGTATCATGCCAGATGCAGGAGAAGATTGAGATGGAGGTCTCGAGGTCCTTGTTGCGATGCCTAGGATGTGTCCACAGCAGTGTCCCTATGGATGGAGTTTCTATCATGTTCTGCTACGCCGTAGTCTTCCGTTGTAGTATTTCGTAGTAATGCCGAAGTCTTGCCTTGTTGGATAAATAATGTAGATATTGTCATAGCACTGGATGTGCTTTTGGCCTCGATGATCATGTTTCATATGAGCTTGTACTCGACTGTTATCAATAAAAGTTCAGCTATGTTCTGTTCCAAGTTGTTGTGTGTTTCCAGAAGACATGATCTCTGGGATGGAAACACTGGTAAACCAGTTCTCTGAGCCGGGGTGCCACAACGCTTGGTATCAGAGCCACACTGACTGTAGGACACCCTAGGTAACCGTGTTAGGACTGCGATTAGTATAGGCTTTGAGTATGCATTTTGCTTGTTGCATCTGATTGTTGCATGCCATGCATCGTAATCCCTTATGTTCTAACCCTTGGCATTGTGAGTGTAGATGGCACCAGTTCCATATCACTATCACCATCAACCGGAAGCCCACACTTTTCCAGTCTTGCTTCGTAGCATCTGGCTTCGGCTGTATCCCTAAGGAGATGACCCTGTGTACCAGTTGTTCCGGGAGCAGTTGGGCGAGTCGGTCTTTGAGTATCATGCAGTGGCTTACCTGACCGTGACTTCAGACATTGGTAGCTCTTCTCGCTCTTCCAAGGGCGGAGTGGCTTCTACTCCGGAGCTGGCAATCCAGTTTGCTGCCATGGAGGCTATTACCGACTTGCGCTTCTACGAGGTCGAGATGCAGAACAATCCAGGTTTCTTCCACTATCCCACTCTGTCACCTGCGACAGGGTGAGTCCTTTTCTCACCTATTGACCCGGCGTGTGATCATGCGGCTGGTGTTCTGTCTCGCTATTTGAATGCCATCTATCGTATGATCATTTCTTTGGCTGAGGAGCTGTGTCGTGTTCAGGGGGCACTTGCTGTAGTGACTCCAGCACCTCCTCCTCCTGTAGTTCCACTTGGGTATGCACCACTAGTTCCACCTCGCGCGTGTGCTTGATACCCCTTCTGGTCCTTCTGGATCATCGGGCTTATCGTCTGGTAGCCGACGTGAGACCCCAGTTGAGTGGGCCTCACTCCTAGCCACTCCTGCTCCACCGATGCTGAGGCGGCATGCACTTTCTCTTGCGGAAGGAGAGCCATCTCAGCAGCGACATAGCGTCTCTTTTGATCCAGTAACCCACATCATCAGTTCTAATTCTGATTCAGGATCTGATGACGAGGACTCTTCTGATGGGCAGTGTACGTGCCACCGACGCTACTAGAATGGATCTTGAGTAGTAATGCATGCACCTTTGCATATGTCAACCGCCGTATGAGCAGTTAGCCATGATATCCCCTACTAGCTTGCCATGTATGATGTTGGGTTATCTTGTATAATTAAGTTGTTTTCCTTATTTGTTTTTTTTTACATGAATTGCCTTTTGGTGTCATATTACTGTGTTTCTCCTTATGGATGTTGCTCATCGATTCGGTATTTGCCATGGGAACAAAAAAATATATATATAGGATGAAGAAAGGAAGTAGCAGTCAAGGCGGCGATGGAAATCCCGTCCGTCGATCTGCCAGGCAGGCAGGGCAACTACCCGAAGACTTACCACCACCACCACCTCAAGCACCAACCACAGATCAGATAATGAGAATGTTTGAGGAAAAGAGAAATCAAGACCTTATGGAATTTCTCAAAAGTATGCAGACAATAGTAGGTCAGAATAATGGCAATGGGGTGCGTTCCAAGCTGACTGACTTCCAGCGTACAAAGCCACCTAGCTTTAGTCAGGCAATGGATCCAATTGAGGCTGATGACTGGTTGAGAACCATGGAAAAGAAATTGGACATCGCTCGATGTGAAGAAGCAGACAAAGTTCCATTTGCCACCCATTATCTTGAAGGCCCGGCAGCTATATGGTGGGATAACACTAAGTTAATGTGGCCTGCTGGAGAGGAGATTTCCTGTGAAAGATTCAAAGAGCTGTTCCGCAAGTATTATATCCCCACGGGTATTATGAAAGTGAAGCAGAGGGAATTCCTGGCCCTCACACAAGGAAACATGTATGTGGGGGAATATCTAAATAAGTTCAACAACTTGGCCCGGTACTCTCCTCATGATGTGGCTACCGAAGAAAGAAAAGTAGACCGGTTCCTCGGAGGACTCAATCACGCCCTCCGATGTCAGCTATGCATGTTGGACTTACCTGATTTCCAGACATTGGTGGATAAGGCCTTCATCGCTGAATGAGAACACAAGTCTGGAAATGATGATCGTAAGAGGAAGTTCGAGCCCAAGAAGGACAGCAAGGAACCATATGCGCAAAAGCTACGCAGTTGGCAGCCAGGGTCATCTGAGAACAAGCCAGTGTGGAACAATGGTGGCAATAACAGCAAGCCAAGCAATCAGAGCAAGACCTTCGGCAAGCAGCCAGTCATAGAGGACTACCGCAGCAACAACACTTGCTTCACTTGTGGCCAGAGTGGACACAACACTAAGCAGTGTCCTACTAATAATAACGGAAAGCAATCAGCCGACCACAAGCCACAAGTCAACCACCTTGGACGTCCTCCCAACCACAACTTCAGCCACGTATGCATCCACCACATCTCTGCCGAAGAAGTCTGCGAAGCTCCAGATGTTGTCCTTGGTATGTTTTCTATCCATAACATACCTGCAGTAATTTTATTTGATTCTGGAGCTTCCCACTCGTTTATTTCACGAAGTTTTGCCACCTTGCACAAATTTTCTCCTTCGCTTTTGGACAAAATCATGGTGGTACAAACCCCTGGCTCTATGTTTTAATGAACATAGTATACAAGGATCTGGAAATTTCAATACATGGAGTCAAATTTCCGGCCACCCTCGTTGCTATTAACTCTCCAGGACTGGACATAATACTGGGAATGGATTGGTTGGCACCGCACCAAGTGTGTATCAATTGTGCCACCAGAATGGTAACATTGGTGAACCCCGCCGGACAGACTGTCCAATTTCTGGCCAGCAAAATGATAACAAGAAAGGGCACAGCATACCAGGCCACTGTAACAGATATGAATTTGATCCCGGTAGTGGGTGAATTTCCGGATGTGTTTCCCGAGGAATTACCAGGAATGCCGCCCGACCGAGAATTGGAGTTTGCCATTGAAGTAATTCCTGGTACAGCCCCAATATACAAGAAATATTATCGTATGCCAGGGCTAGAGCTTGCAGAACTGAAGAAGCAGTTGAACGAGTTACTACAAAAAGGATATATTCGTCCAAGCATCTCACCGTGGGGGTCACCAGTATTATTCGTCAAGAAGAAGGATGGCAGTCTACGAATGTGCGTAGACTATCGCCAGCTTAACGAGGTCACCATCAAGAATAAGTACCCGCTCCCTCGAATTGATGATTTATTCGACCAGTTGAATGGAGCACGGGTATTCTCTAAAATTGATCTCAGAACGGGATATCATCAATTAAAGATCCGAAAGGAGGATATCCCCAAAACAGCGTTCACCACTCGATGTGGACTGTATGAATTTACAGTTATGGCATTTGGGTTAACCAACGCTCCAGCCTACTTCATGAGTATGATGAATAAAGTCTTCATGGAATTTTTGGACAAATTTGTAGTGGTGTTCATTGACGACATCCTTATATACTCTAAGGATGAAGAGGAACACAAGCAACATCTCAAAGCTGTCTTTGAAAGGTTGAGAACCCATCGCTTATATGCCAAGTTCAGCAAGTGCGAATTTTGGCTAAAAGAGGTGGGATTTCTTGGACATATCCTGTCAGAGAAAGGAGTAGCTGTCGATCCCAGCAAGGTTACTGCGGTCTTGAACTGGAAGACACCAGCCACGGTGACCGAAGTCCGTAGTTTCCTGGGTTTAGCAGGTTACTGCCGCCACTTTATTGAAGGCTTTTCTAAGATAGCCAAGCCGCTGACTAAATTATTGAAAACAAATCAAAGGTTTATCTGGACAGCCGAGTGCGACAGCAGTTTCCAGGAGCTAAAGACGAGGCTAACTACAGCCCCTGTCTTAATCCTTCCGGACATTCACAAGAGTTTCGACATATACTGCGATGCATCCAGACGAGGGATTGGATGCGTGCTAATGCAAGAAGGGAAGGTTGTAGCTTATGCATCATGACAGCTACGACCTCATGAGGAGAACTATCCCACACATGACTTGGAGTTAGCTGCTGTGGTTCATGCCCTGAAGATTTGGAGGCATTACCTTATTGGACAACGATGTGAAATATACACAGACCACAAGAGTCTCAAGTATATTTTCACTCAACCCGACTTGAACCTCAGGCAACGAAGATGGCTTGAGCTAGTCAAGGACTATGATGTTGGAATAAACTATCATCCAGGGAAAGCGAATGTGGTCGCTGATGCCCTGAGCAGGAAACAAGCTGCAGTGAATGCACTAATTGAGCGTATGCATCCGAGCTTACAAGAAGAGTTTGTCAAGCTCAACTTAGTGCTTTGCAGCCCAACGACCCCAAACACGTTGGAGATCACTCCAACCCTCATGGAGGAAATCAAGGAGGCCCAGAAGTCAGATGAAGAAATTCGGAAGATCAAGGAGTTAATTCAGCAAGGGAAGGCCAAGTCCTTCTGTGCGGATGAACAAAGTACCGTATGGTTCGAGAAACGAATTTGTGTGCCGAATCAGAACAACTTGAGGCAACAAATACTCAAGGAAGCACATGAGTCCGCATATTCGATCCACCCAGGAGGTACCAAGATGTACCAAGATTTGAGAGAGACATTTTGGTGGCCAGGAATGCGGAAAGATATAGCATACTATGTTGCCTGTTACGATATTTGCAACAAGGTTAAAGCAGAGCACCAGAAACCAGCTGGGCTGCTACAACCTTTACCAGTACCTCAATGGAAGTGGGATGACATATGTATGGATTTCATCGTGGGACTACCCAAGTCCACGAGGGGTAATGATGCCATCTGGGTCGTTGTAGACACACTTACAAAAGTGGCACATTTCATCCCAGTGAAGACCACTTACAACGCAAACCAGCTGGCACAACTTTACATGTCTTGGATTGTCAGTCTGCATGGGGTACCCAAGTCTATCACTTCAGATAGGGGTTCCCTATTTACCTCAGCATTCTGGCTACGGTTACATCAAGCTTTGGGCACCATACTGAAACACAGCACATCATATCATCCACAAACGGATGGACAGACCGAGCGAGTAAATCAAATATTGGAAGATATGATTCGGTCCTGTGCTCTCTCTCATGAACCCAAGTGGGAGGATAGTCTGCCGTATGCGGAATTTTCCGACAACAACAGTTATCAGGACAGTCTCAAGATGTCGTCTTTTGAGGCGTTGTACGGGCGAAAGTGCCGCACACCACTGAACTGGTCCCAAACAGGAGATAGTCGCATTTTTGGTTAGGACTTGATGCTCGAGGCTGAAAGGCAAGTCAAGGATATTCAAGAACGACTTCAAGCAGCCAAGTCCCGACAAAAGAGCTATTACGACCCAAAGCACCGGGAAGTAACTTTTGAGCCCGGAGACTATGCTTACTTACGGGTAACTCCTATGAAGGGAGTAAAAAGGTTTGGCACAAGAGGAAAACTGGCCCCAAGATATATCGGTCCCTTCCTAGTGGTTGCCAGGAAGGGTAGAGTTGCATATCAGTTGGAATTGCCGCCAGCACTGTCAGACGTTCATGATGTCTTTCACATCTCACAGTTGAGAAAATGCATCGCACCCCCAGCCAAAGAAGCAGATATGAGTGAACTAGAACTGGCTAAGGATTTAACCTATGAGGAGAAGCCAGTCAAGATCTTAGATGTGATGGAAAGAACCACGAGGAGCAAGGAAATAAGGTTCTATAAGGTGCTGTGGGAACACCACACTGAAGAAGAAGCTACTTGGGAGAGAGAAGATTTCTTAAGATCCGCTTACCCATATTTGTTCCCTGAGCAACCGAATCTCGAGGACGAGATTCATCCTAAGGGGGGTAGGTTTGTGACACTCTGATTTTGGCAGCTTTTTCTTTTCAAACTTTTCTTGGTTTATTTGAATTTGAATGGTTTTGAACCCTTTTTCATTGGGACTTGGACATTTTTGAATTCTTTCCAAGTAATCCAAAGCCTCATCACCTTGCCAAAACCCTGCCAAGTACTTCAAGTACCCAAATTTCTATTTAAACTATTTTCAATAAACCTTTTCTTTTATTTGGGAATTCAGGGCATTACTATGGGTTGTGAAACAACCTATAGCTAGATTGCTCAGAAAATTCTCAAATAATTCTCTAAAATTCTTTGGATCATATCTTGCTCCAATATCCAAAAACATTCCTTGGTCATGTTCAAATATTTTGCAAAACAATTCATTTTCTCTCCTGGTCAGAATGTACCTTTGTGAAGGAAGTGTATGTTTGGTTTGTCCAATTGCTACCAAATTTTTACAGCATGAAGACAACTCCAAATCATCACTCTCCACCAATTTTCAGCACCTCAAGATCAACCATGTGTACAGTACTTTAAATGACAGATTCAGACTAGAATTGAGCTTTCTACATGAACTACCCTCATTTCTTCTCCAAATGACTTCATGTTTGGCTAGTTTGTTGTTCATTCAACATGGATCACGCCAGACATCTCTCTTGGCTCTAGATCAACCTCATCCAAGCTTCAGAACCTCCCCAACATTTCTGTCAGAACCTGTAGATGATTGAATCTCTTAGTTCTGCTCGTATCTTGCCAAACTAAGTTCTCAGATGAGGTGAACCATCGACGGTCGACACGCCAGACAACATTTGCCAGACCAACGTGGCCGCTAGACACGAGCTAACGTGGTGAGCACGGCGCTGGCATGCTTGTCGCCGCGCTCTACGCCGCGCCCGGCTCGGGTCATGTTGGAGTCGAAAGCTCGTGCAGCGTGGAGTTGTCTGGGCATGCCGACTACCCTCCTTGGTGACGCGTAGACCCTCTGGACCCGTCGCCTGCGCCGGAGACGCCCTAGCCGGCCGCCGTGTCATCGCCTCCCTGTTCTGCCCGTGCTGCCACAGTATTGCGGTGCCGTCGTCTTCCTCCCGTGCCGTCTCCTCCGCATTCAATGCTTCTGCCCTCATCCATCACCTCGCCCGCGTCGAGCCAGCCAGCGTGGCGTACGAGCGCCGGCGCCATGGCCCGCATCTACGAGCTTCGGGAGAGCTCACCGCCCGCCTCCTCCTGGCTATAAATAGCCTCGTCCGGCGCTGCCAAGCTCCTCACCCAACTCCTCCTCTCCCATAGCCACAGCCAGCAGCAACAACCAAGGTAGAGAGGCCTCTGGCCTCGAGCTCGATCAGAGCTCCGCCGCCGATCCCCTCTTCTCCGCCAGCCCTCTCCACCTCTCCTCCGCTCCAACCAAGCCTTCCGTTGAGCTCAGTGGAGTCCGGTGGTGCTTCCCGACCACTCTGCTAGGCCAACCGCTGCCAGAGTGCTCAGATTCGCCGACCACCACAGCTGTAGTCCGCCGGAGATGAAGGGGGCGACGCCGTCCGTCCACCTCCGGCTAAGCTGCGGGTACGTGTAGGACCACTGCTCGATGCCAGTTCCGTTCCGCCCTTCTCCGAGCCCTCTCGGCGTCGGGATCGCCGGCAACGCCGCCGGTGAGCCGCCCCCTCCCCTGTTCCCTTCCCTCTCTCTGTTTTAAACCGAACCGGGGCCACCGTCAGCCACTGCGGCAAAGAGGTAAGTGGTGGTGCCCGGGCTAATTACGCCTTCGACGTGGCCTAATCTGGGTTTTCTGTTTTAATTAAAGTTGATTTAAAAACCAGAGTTTGACCATCAACTTTGACTGTTAATAACTTTTTATAGGAAAGTCCAAATGACCTGATTCTTTTTGCACTGGGTTCATAATTGAATTCTTTATTTTTCCACCAAGTTTCACATTTTTCTCTCACTCACAGAATTGCTGGTGTATTAAACAGTGTTATGTGACATTTTCTATTGCTGTTTTTAAATATTTTTAGAAGGAGAAAATTGTGGATTTGAAGATCAAGAGTTTCTAAACCACCCAACTGATCAAGGCAAGCCAGGGCATCCATGTTTTGTGGCATTTCATAGCATTGCATTGTTCATATGTAACTCTTGCATTTATTTGATATGAATAGTTTCAAGTAAATTACTAAAATGACTAATGTGACCAACTAAGTTAACTTGATGTAATAACCTTGATGGCTAAGCTGAACTTAGTTGGTTGATCATGAGTCACCTGTCCGGGCTTACCCGTGCGGCCACATTCGCCGGTATGGGATGGCCTTGACTTGGTCTGGCTACGTGCTCTTTCACCGGTACCTCCAAAGAGGGAGGGTTATGCGTGCGTGCTGCCCTGATCAGGTAGACGACGATAACCTTGTGAGTCCAGTTGAGTTGTTTGCCGGCATCCCCATTTGGGATAGTTAAGTTAGGCCACGACGGTGGCAGGTGTCGCGAGGTGACACGGGGCCACCCAAGGCTTGATTCCGGGGGAGTGTGATTGCCGGTGGTACGATGAAAGAGTCCCGGGTCAGACAGGTTTCGTTGGAGCAACGCTGGTCCACCCGAATGGGATCACGAGGTCAGTGCTCCATAGTGTGGGTAAAGTACGCAACCTCTGCAGAGTGTAAAATCTATTCGAATAGCCACGTCCATGGTAATGGACGGCCCGACCGGACCTCTTTAGATGATCAACTGTAATAACTATAGTAGTGGTTGAAGAACTCATCTTATGAGCAGAAGTACTTGTTGAGATGAAATATTTTGGGGGTTGTGTGACAACCTGGGTATGAGTAAGTGAAGACCATAAGTACATTACTTGGAGTTTAACATGTTGATTGCCATGCTATTATTTGCTGCATATTTTGTTGTCGTGTGCTTGCGAGTACATTCAAAGTACTCACCTGGCGTATCATGCCAGATGCAGGAGAAGATTGAGATGGAGGTCTCGAGGTCCTTGTTGCGATGCCTAGGATGTGTCCACAGCAGTGTCCCTGTGGATGGAGTTTCCATCATGTTCCGCTACGCCGTACTCTTCCGATGTAGTATTCCGTAGTAATGCCGAGGTCCTGCCTTGTTGGATAAATAATGTAGATATTGTCATAGCACTGGATATGCTTTTGGCCTCGATGATCATGTATCATATGAGCCTGTACTCGACTGTTATCAATAAAAGTTCAGCTATGTTCTGTTCCAAGTTGTTGTGTGTTTCCAGAAGACATGATCTCTGGGTTAGAAACACTGGTAACCCGGTTCTCTGAGCCGGGGTGCCACAGAACAATAAAGAGCATATTGCATAGATTAATCATCCTCTGCAGCTGGGTTGGATTATTATCAAACTCCTTGTAGGCATAGATGAAGTATAATCTGCACAAACACGAATGAGGATTTTGTCCATATCACCATACAAATCATAAATTGAGCTGAAAATACAAAGTGAAATGGTGGATTAAAGGAGGAAGCTTCATGATACCGATATTCTTGCCTTCACTGTCGAGAAGAGGGAGATCAGTGAGCAAAGACAGCCGCTAGGGCGGTGCGGCAGTTGACGTCGACCTGACGACCTTGAGGCAATGGGTTGGTACATACCTAGGGCAAACAAGCATGCGCCCGGCTGGCCATGTGGCACATGCTGATTGGCCATGGTGAGAAAGTTTTTGACATTTTTTATTGTTTTTTTTTGGAAGATGGAAGTGAGACTCTTTTTTTCTCCTTTGTTCTGAGAAAATTCTTTCTAGACTTTTTGTTTGAGATGGACGTGATGTCCATGTGACATGAGAAAGTTTTTTTTTAGAAGTTTGATATGAAGGTGAGTTTTGCTTGCTTTCTTTTTTAAGATGAAGAAACGCATACACAACTTCCTCTCAAGCGGTCCGCAATGGCGGGGCCCAACCACTAGTAGAAATGAAGCTGGCAATGTTTCTCTGAACATCCTAGTAGGATCGTAACAATTGGTACTCAGAGTTGTGATCCTTTCTCCCCAATCCCTTCATGTGTTCAGATTTTCTATCAACTGCTTGATTCCTAAAATCCTGAGCAAAAGGTGCGTGATCACGGAAGTGATTTCAAGCAAAGTTCTTCGAAACACCTTAGCATGAGTGGATTGTAGTCGTGTTTGAATTTTGCAGATCATCTATTCAACAAAATGGCTCAAATCGATCTGATGAAGATGATGCTTGACATGTTGACGTGTATATACAGGAATATGTGGCGGCGAACAATGACAAACTGGACCGCAACTCCGCCAAGCTCGATACAATTGAGAAGTAGGTCCAATTTGTTCGCAGGGCATTCAACGAGTGGAAGTCACAAATGGAGCAACAAATCACTCAGATTCAGGCTGCGGTACAGGACTTGCATGGTTTCGTGGCCGGCGGTCCTCGCGTGGGTGTTGCCAGGGCGATGCCAAGCCCCAGCCTGCCTTCATGACCGGACCCGCCATGGCTGGATCTTCATCAACTTTGTCACCTCCAGTGTGTTACTCTATGATCATAACCTGCAGGATTAGCTTGTGTATACATGACGATGAACATATCATCACCTCTGGCGAGACGATCCTCGATCGTGGCACCATCCCAATTCCATGTTTTTCCTTTATCAAAAACAATATTATGAGAGACTTGAACTTTCTTGGTGCCAGATTATACACCCTATAGGCCTTTGAGCCATCTTCATATCCCAACAAAATTGTTGGAATGCTCCTGCCCACGACCTTTCCGGTGTGCATGCCTAGAGGCTTAACATTAGCAATGCAACCGAATGTACGAAGGTGGCCAATGGAAGGTTTTCTACCACACCATGCTTCATATGGGGTTCATCCAACGACACTTTTCTTCGATAGTCGATTGAGAAAGTACACCACGGTTGTAACCGCCTCACCCCAAAACCCGCCCGACAAATTTTTGCTTTTAAGCAAACTCCTTGCCATTGCAACAATGGTTTGATTCTGACGTTCCACCATGCCTTTTTTGTTGCGGGGTGTAAGGAGAAAATGTATGATCCCAAACTTCTCAAAATATGACTTGAACTCGAACGAGGTACACTCTCATCCTCTGTCCATTCTCAATGCTTTGAGTTTCACCTCCAATTCCATCTCTACGGCAGTCCTGATTTTCTTGAACGCCTCCAATGCTTCATCCTTGCTTTTTAGCAATGCCAACCACATATACCTATTGTAGTTGTCCACGATGAGCAAACAATATTTATTCCCAATGGGGGTAGCCGGGGTAATAGGCCCACAAAGATCTCCATGCACTAGCTCAAGAACTTTGGAGGTTCTATACTTTGCCTCCCATAGAAATGTTGCTCACCATTGCTTCCCAGTTGGACATCCATTGCGCACTTGATCCAAGAGATAAATACTTGCTAGCCCTTTGACCATTTTCTTCTAACCTAGCTACTTATTGCTTGGAAATTTAAGTGACTGTAGCAAAAATGCATGGTTCAAACTCAATGTATACAACCTGTTCCTTGATCTCTGGACCTTCATCATCAACTTAATTTGACGATCATAGCACAAAAGATAACCATCTTCAAGTACAATTTTGCAACGACATTCTTCGAGCTGACCCAAGCTAATTATATTTGTCTTTATCCTAGGTATGTAGTACCCATCAGAGAGTATCGTGTGCTCACCTCCTTTAGCCACAAAGATCATGGCTCCTCTTCCTATGATCGAAACCATCTTGACATCATCAAACTTGATCGTGCCACCTATGGTCATGTGCAACTCAGTGAACTGAGACCTATCACTGAACATGTGGTTGCTAGCACCCGTGTCTAGGTACCATACATCGCTAGTGTTTCTCTCCTCCTCGCGAAATACACCTTGTTCTCCATGATATTGACAAGATCCTGCACATTCGCCGAAATGGCTGAATGCCAGCGTTTTTTTTTATGCCATGGCAGTGCTTTTCTCTCCCTTGGCAATGCTGCACTGCACTTGGTTTGGCTGCCATGGCAGCGATTTCCGCTGGCGTGGCAGCGATACAAAGGTTTGTTTCTGCTGCCATGGCAACCATTTCTGTGTGGCGCCCCGCCTGAATACCACAGTAGCTAGACAGTCGCCGCACACACCAACCCAGGAAATCACACTGGCATGCACTTTTACAACAAGTATCATGAACACAGACATTTCTATTAATCGGTATATAAGTCTTACATGATATATTACAAGGGTGATGGCAGCGGAAAAGCTCTATCTAAGACAGCATGGTCCTGGTGCAGCTCCAATCCATAGGGATCTGACTGGGTTACTCTTCTAGCCCGCGAACACTCCGGCTCCTCGTCGAATCCTTAGGTGAACCTGGCCACATTGAAGGCCGCTGAGTACTTTTGAATGCACTCACAAGCAAACCAAACCAACATATACACCAAGCAAAGCAATCCATGGCATTCAAGCATGCACTTGTTATCTTAATAGTATTAACTATCATGTTATGGCAGGATTATTTAGCAAGTTTAATCATCTAGCAGCATTAAATACCATGCCATAGCAGGATTGTCTAGCATGATAACTATTGAAATAATTATAGTAAAGTAAAGCATATCAAATAAATAATCCATACTCCGAGTATTCTCACGATCCGAATCCAATCCCAACTTTGCGGTCATCCGACCACTTATTACATAGCCATCGCATGGCTAACATTCATACCTTTGACATCATCTGATGTCCATGCCTTTGTACAGCAGGTCTGACAAACATTACCTTTCTCTGGTTCAGTCTTAGCAATAACATAAGGTTCATTATTATGGTTAACCAATCAGTGAGGCCAAGTGCGGGCTGTCCAATACCATGGACTCGGCTATTCGAATAGATTCTTACACTCTGCAGAGGTTTCGCACTTTACCCACACTATGGAGCTCCTTGCCTCGCACTCCCATTCGGGTGGACCGGTGTTGCTCCAACAAAACTTGTCTATTGCCTGGCACTCTTACGGTCCCACCGACAATCATACCCTCCCAGGGTCATGTCCTGAGTGGCCCCTGTGTCACCCCGTGACACCTGCCACTGTCGTGGCCAAACTAAACTGTCCCAAACAGGGACCGTGCGCAAACAAACAACTGGGCTCACAAGGTTATCGCCGCCTACCGGGCTAGGGTAGCGCGCACGCATAACCTTCCCTCTTTGGAGGTACCGACAAGAGGCAGGACAATAGACCAAGTTTGGGCCGTCCCATACCGGCAAATGTGGCTGCACGGATAAGTCTGGGTAGGTGGCTCTTGATCAACCAATTAAGTTTAGCGTTGGCAAGTACTTAACAAGCATGGATATTCATCATGAATAACTTAACATGGCAGTAACTATGTATGATATAACAACTACGGAAAAATAACAACCTATCTCCATATAACATCACAATGAGTCATTAGTGAAACAAGATTTAAATGGCAAGTTATCACTTTACAAATTCTAGCTATAAGTTATGACAATCCGAACCCTTGCATGAAACTGGAAAATAAACCAGTCGCCACCAGAACGGTCTTTACAACTCAGATCTGGGACGTGACTGGAATAACTCGATCAACCCTGGCTCAAGATGACTGAAAAGCAACTCAGAGCATGAGACAGTGTGATAAAAAGAATGTAGTGGTTCCCTAAGACGGCCGAGGAACAGCTCAGAGCATGGGGTCACCGCTATAGAAACAAATTCAACAACTGCCCACGACGGCCGAAAAGCAGCTCAAAACACAGGACAATTGTTGAAAAGAGAACATAAAGTTGGCATCCACCCAGGACGGCCGAAAGCAGCACAGAACACAGGCGTGGTGCCGTTCAAAGAAAGGGCAAGCAAGGGTTCATCAGCGTCACATACAGTTCACTACTATGCACACGAGTACAAGCATATTAACTTAAACATGCAAGAATAACATAGAGCAATGCTTTAGGGCATATATTAGATGGCCGGCTTGCCTGGGGATCGAGAAATGCACTGGAGAGAATTGCGGTTACTCCGCAGAAAAATTCGCCGGAAAGGATTCCCTCTCGGAGGGGCTGAATAGAGGGCAGGGGCAAAATGGGCATTTTCAGAAAGTGTAAACATGGTGGTAGTGATGTCATCGGAACGGGCTGGATGATCTGAAGACGTAGGCATTGGATTCACCTCGATTGGAGTTACGAGCAAAACGATATGAAGGTTTGACTGTCAGGGACTAATCTATAAATAAAATATTTGCCACCGGGTCCCTGACAACGCAACTGGTCGCGCCTTCTCTGGAAATGCGCTTTCCCCACACAAAAACGTAATCTGGCGGGGGCGCCTCCACTTATCCACATGGGCCGCGGCTTGTGAGGCTGACGTGCGGGGCCCGCGCTCCCTCTCTCTCCTCCCTTCCCTATTCTTCTTCTTCCTCCCCTCCTGCCCGACAGAGAGCAGCAGCGCTGCGGCCTTGCTGGCACCGGCGACAGGAGACCACGGCGGCCTTGGGCGCCACCGGGGATGGACGCGCCACTCCACCCCACGCCCGTGGGCAGTGAAGAGGGCGCCGGGGTTGACCGGAATGAGGTGCGGCAATGGCGGCAGAGCCGCGGTGGCTTTGGGCAGTGGCGGGGCTTCGGCGAGCTTCAAGGGCAGGCGACGGGCTAGGCGTGATCGCCGGCGTCTACCACATCTAGAGATGGGTAGCACGGGGATTGGGGATGGCCGGAGACGCGGCGGCGAGCTCGGGTAGTGGGCGGCGGCCCTGGGTACTTGGCGTGCTCCGGCGGCCGGGGAAGCGGGGAAAGGGGGCGGGGATGGTCTACGGCGATTGGGGAGCCTAGAGGTGAGCTCGAATGGAGCCGGGGATGGCTGAGGCGCGAGAATTTGAGAGAGGAGTGGCGGAGGCCATGGCGGCTGGAGTGGAGCAATTCGAGCGCCGGAGCTCGAGCTACTAGGGCTTGGGGAATTCCAGGGAGGGAGAGAGGAGTAGGGTGGCGTCTGGTGAGCTCGAGGAGGGCTCGAACCAGGCTATTTATAGCCAGCCAGAGCGAGCAGATGAGGATGGCCACCGTGGTGTCCTCATCCACACACTGGAGCTCGAGGTGAGCTGGCCTTGGACGCGTTCGGTGCCGACCTGACGAGGTGCAGCTCGACGCGATATTACAGCGAGGAAACGGCCAAGGTAGAAAGGTGACAGAGGGAAGATGATGGTGGTCACGGGAAACAGTGCCATGGCGGCGCTTGCCGTGGCGCGAGGAGGAAGACTCCGAAGGGGAGAAGGTGCGGGAGAGGGGTAAGTGGATGGTGCAGAGCTAGCCGACATGCTCAGACAAGATTGGGCTGGCCAGAGTTTTCGGGCCGAGGAGGACAGTGCCGCAGAGCACCGTTTCTGCACGGTGGCTGCGCGGTCACCACGCACACTACAAGCTCTGGCACTCTCCTGCTTGTCCAATCTTGTCAAACAGCTCCCTCACTGCTCAAATAGATGAGAGAAGTGTTTGGGATCATCTAGATAGCTATGAGGTGAGATAAACTTGCTGAAACAAGTTCTGACAGCAGAATTCGCTAGAATTTTCTGGAGAAATGGAAGAAGAAATGAAGTTGGATCTTTGTCAAAATGAAATGGGGTAGGATGGACTAGGTGCTGGTAAAATTTGGAGGCATTTGGACCTGTTTTGCATGCACTTCCTTTGGAATGCCCAGTTCTGGTCCAGAAACTGAATCTTGATGCTGAACTCATCTCGCTTGATGAAATGAACTGATTTTTGGTGGAGTGAGTTATTTGGATGCCTGGAGATACTGGAAAAATGTCAGCTCATTTGGAAATGCCAAAGTGGTACTTCCTTCACAGAGCTTGAATCTGGACAGAAACTAGATGGAATTTTTGGGAGAAATTGGCTAGATAAAATGATGTGAATTTTCGCATGGTCACACCATATAGGGAATGTGAGGTCCTGGATTAATTTCAACATTTTTGAAGCAATATAACATATAGTTGCTTCACAACCTCAAAATTGGTCCAGAAACAAGAATTGGATGATGCTCTCAAATTTTAATTTGTGGAACTTGGGTTCTTGATGGAAATGGTGAATATATGGACAGGAGAAGCTCCACAATTTATTTGGGATTTTTCCTGGCTACCAAAATGGTAGTTCCTTTAGAAAGTGCCCAAATTTCAGTATTGGCATTAAATAGGAAAATGCAATTTCTCTTATTTAATTATGGCCAATATTTTTATGAGAGCTCAAAATGATCATAGAGAATATCTCCACAAGTTTTCATGGACTTTGGAGATGGATAGATATTTTCCAGGATTTGATTCCTTTAAACATTGGAAAAAGGAATTAATTTTAAATGTAATATATTGCAAATGACTTGGCAATATTTTTACATATCCAGGGTTGATAGATGTAGGAGAATCACTTGGAAAGGTTTGGGAGGGCAACAGATCAAAGAAAATTAGGGTTCCTTTGTAACGGAAGGAATTAGGGTTTCCCTTCCGGTGACTCGGAAGGTAGGGTTTTGGTGGCAAAGTCCTGAGAATAAAATTTGGGTGGCCAAGTTGGGTTGGAGAGAATCTCTTGCTGGATAGGGAAGGCAATACTACATGACCATCTTCATATACCCAAGAGCAAGAGAAAATCCGATAACACCGGAAAAAACGGGAGTCCAATCCCGTGAAGGAAAAAAAACAAGGAGCGAAAACCAGGGTGTCACAAACCTACCCCCCCCCCCCCCCCCCCCCCCCCCCCCCTTAAGAAAATCTCATCCTCGAGATTTTCTGGCTTACCTCCCGGTTAAGGGGACATACCTATGTGCGACTTGGATCCATCAGCTGTCTTGTCTTCATTAGTTCATTAACCCTTTCAACTGTCTCGTCTGATGGCTCAGGTGTTGCCTTCTCAAACGACTGCATTGAATCCTTCTCTTTCCTGTCAGGTGTAGCTTTTTTCCTGATAGTTTGTTGCTGGGTGGGTGCTACTTGTAGCTTGCGTTGGTATTTTCCCTGGAGAGGAAGGGATGATGCACCACAGTAGAAATAAGTATTTCCCTCGATTATGAAACCAAGGTTATTGAACCAGTAGGAGAATCACACAACACTCAGTGAGCAGCACCTGCACACAAACAACAAATCCTTGCACCCAACGCAAACAAGGGGTTGTCAATCCCTTGGCGGTAAGATTACAAGATTAAATTGTATTTGATAGATTGAAATAAAAATAAAAAATAAAATAAGTAACACTACAAGAAATCTGTTAATCCATGACGGATTTCTGATGACGTTCTGCGAAGCTGTCACAATCTATGACAGTTATAAAAAAGTTGTCATGAAATCCGTCACGCATCTGTGAACAGTAGATCACCATAGGGTACTTCCACAAGTCCAGTTGATCGTGTTCTTTTTCAAGCCATCAAAACCGTCATGGATTTGGTGTGGCGTGTCGCGCCATAGTTGGACCAGGTCGTCAACTATGTTGGGACGGAACAGGCGTTTCGTTGCGTGACTGAGTTCGCTGATTGTCTAGTTTTCCTTATAGCTGTGTGATGACATGTGAGCGACCTGACCTGTTAGTTTGCTATTGCGGATTTTAATTAAAAAACATGTGGAGCGCAAGGCACTCGAACCTGGGACCTCTCGTACACGGCGTGGCGTCTTAACCACTACAGTGTACGACCACGTGCGATGACATTTGACCTTTTCTCATATATACTAGTAGTACTGTACAAGCGCACCATCATCTATCCATAAAAAAAAGTACAAGCTCAAATAACAATACTAAAATAGTGCGGCAGCCAGGACCGAAAACAGAGCCTACTGATTTCGTGGTTATTTACATTTAGAACATAGTAAATTTACTACTTTTACAGTTTGCTTTTAAGTAACAACACAGAATCGAGTGCAGACTTTTGGTGCTCGACCACCATGGTGGGGGGTAT
Organism: Thinopyrum elongatum; assembly: GCA_011799875.1. Lineage (NCBI taxonomy): Eukaryota > Viridiplantae > Streptophyta > Magnoliopsida > Poales > Poaceae > Thinopyrum > Thinopyrum elongatum. The sequence continues at coordinate 717,352,020 of CM022303.1, forward strand.
TTTAGAAAAATCAAAAAGCCATTTAAAAGTTTAAAAAAAATCGGAAAACATTCCGTGGAAACATATATTTGTTCCGCATGAACGTGTGAAAATTCATTTGAAGAAGTTGTTATTTGTAGGCTGTACAAAAAAAATATTTCCGGCCCAATAACATAATATGCTGGCCCATTTATAAATACGTATTTTGTCTTTTTTGTGTATGCCACGTATGAAAATATAATGTTGTGAAATTTTGCATGTACATCGTATACATGTTTATGTGTATTCACAAAAAAAATCGAAATTTTTCGCTTTGTGGAATTTTGTATTTTGAAACCGTTCACCATAGTGGTAGGTGGTCACTATTGGCATTTTTGGCACAGAATCAACATATTACAGTATTGTGTTAAAATTCTGACATGTGTTTCATACTGCCACACGTCATTGAATGTGCCTTGGCCGCAAGTGAATCTCAAATGTTTAATCATTTCACAAAAGAACATAAAGTAATTTTAAAAATGTTTACTAAAAAATATGAGCAATAATATATCAAAATAATTACCAGTGATAATAAAATAGCTTAAATTTATAAAAAAAATAACTGATCGATGTTCACTCAAAATATTATGAGTAATATATGAAAATAGTCCAAAAATGTTCTTTGGGTATTCTAATGATTGGAAATAATATTGTTACAACTATTTAGGATAAACAACTAAATAACGCTTTTTAAATATACTGGCATATATGAGCATCTGCGTTTGTACCGTGTTCATAAAAAATATACTAGACATATAATAAATGCTATGTTTAGTTTTTTCAACTTCAATAAAATGTTTTGTGGTACATAGGGCCAAGTTCAAATTATCCTGAGCTAAGATGTGATCTTTTCATCTTTTTTCAGGATATGAGATAAGAAAACATATGTCCTTAAATATAGCGGTTGTGTAATTTGTAGACTTTATTTGTGAGACATGTAATTCACATTAGCAATAAGATATTTTTAGTGTGTACCAATTCAAAATTTTCGTTGAGTTATATGACACATGCTCACTCATGTATCCATTTGTAAACAATATGTATTCCTACTTTCGTGAAATTTTCTCAATTTTTAATGCCAATATTATGGACCCATAATTGTATTCCACGAAAAAATACATGAGTTTTTGACCAGCATTAGATATTGTTATCATTTTTTCTTGATAGGTCGCAAATAGAAGTTTGAATTCTCCCTGACGAACCATCGATCTTTTCAACTATTTTTCACATCATTTCTCCTTCAAACACTTTATATATTTAATACACACCATTGGAAGTCCCATACTCAAAATTGGACCCTTTTAGGGTTGGTTTGCAATATTTAAAGCATTAATTGATTTCCTCGCGAGTAAAAAGGGCAAAACGCTCGTCTGTTCAAAGTAACATGCAAAGGAGCTCGAAAGGGGATGAAAATTGGCATGGTGTCATCATAGGCCCCATGTAGGGTGTGTTAAAAATTTGAGAGTGTTACGATAAAAAATTGATGCATTTCGTGTACAAACTATACACTCTCTAGCGAAGTATCATAGTTTCAAACAGAAATCACCATCTAACACACTGGACTCAATTTTTTCAGAACATTTCTCCTTCAAACTCTTATATATTTAATACATACCATTCGAAGTCCCATGCTCAAATTTGGCCACTTTTCGGTTGGTATGCAATATTTTAAGCATTAGTTATTTTTTTGGCCATTTAAAGGGTCAAAATGCTCTTCCATTCAAATTAATGTGCAAATGAGTTCGGAAAGGGAGGAAACTTGGCATGGTATTATCATAGGACCCCTATAGGGTATGTGAAAAAAATTGAGAGTGTTATGACGAAAACTGGATGCACTTCGTGTACAAACCGAACACTCTCTCTCGAAGTTTCTTGATTTCAAACAGAATCCATCGCCTACCATATATAACTCAATTTTTCACATCATTTATCCTTCAAACTTCTTATATTTTTAATACACACCATTGGAATTCTCATCCTCAATTTTGTCCACTTTTTGGGCTGGTTTGTGATTTTTAAATCATTAATTGAATTTTTGGCCATTAAAAAGTGTAAAACGGTCTTCCGTTCAAAGTAACATGCAAATGATCTTGGAAAGGAGTTTTCAGGTAGACTCCTTAGAAACCGGAGCATTTCCAAGGAAGAACCTAGGTTTTCGAGAGAGAACGGGCCAGGGTTGAAAACATGTCTAGAAATGCTTTACACATTAAAAAAATCATTACATTTATGAAAAAAAATCAACGTGTTAAAAAATATTCACCATTTATTCGGAAAATATTCAACATGTGTTCGAAAAAGGTTGAACATGTACCTGAAAGAAGTTTAATGTGTATTGAAAAAAGTTATCTTGTATTTGCAAAATGTTCAACGTGTATTTAAATATAGTTGACATGTATTTGGAAAACCAAAAAACAAAAACATGAATAGGAAAACTCCGAATGAAAACCAATAGAGAAACACAAAGAAAGAAACAATCGGAGAACTCGTAAATGTATCCCCACACTAATTTGCGGATTCTGTTGATCTTAGTGCCTTTTTCATATACGTAGTATATCATAGGTAAAAAAATGTATTGTGGTATCTAAGTTAAATGCTTTTGCAAGTGTTTTGAACTCGTAAATGATTTTGCAAGTTTATTCACAATTGTTAACTAATTCGTTAATTCTTTGAGGGGAATTAATTCGTTAATTTAACATTATAAAAGAAGAATACCTCAATTTCAGGCCAGCCTCGCTCAGCTGGGCTGAACTCCACAAAAGCCCACAAGGTTCACAGCAAGATGCGATCCTGCGTGAGGCAATTTGTGCGCTGTGATTGGTTGTTCCAGCCTTCCCACGGATCACCACACCTGCACCGTCCAATCCTCCGAAATCCAATGGCTGTAGCACCGGTCCTTCTCTCTCCTTTCTTCTGCGTACCCAACATGTGGCCAGCCATCTACTCGTCCTGATTCATCTTTCCTCGTTCCCCAATCTGCGCCGCCGCAACTCGTCTCTTCCAGCTCCTCTCCCAGATCCGTTTTTGCTAGTCGCTGGTTGCCTCAGCGAGGTTCCCCGTCGAGGAGCTTAGTCAACCCGTTGCCTGGGTGCTGCACCGTGGTGGATGCTACCACCCAACGGCAAGCGCTGCGCCGAGCCGTCGTCGGTGTGCCGTGCCATGGTGGTCGCCAAGGAAATGGGTACAATGGCGGCGACGTCCCGGCTGCCGCCAGTCTGCCCAGTGGTCCGCACTGAGCCGGCGAGGGCGCCTGGTCAAGTTGCGTCGCAGGGACCGGGGGATGCGCCGAGCCGCCGCCGGGGATTGCCTCGTGCTAGGCCGCTGCTGCCAATTCATCGGCGTGAGGTCTGGATTCTTCTCCTTTGCCGTCCTCGCCGTTAGCTTCTCCGTCGAGCTCTGCAGTTTGTGAGACATTTGTTCGGATTCTCCTTTTCATTTACATTCAGATTCTGCCGTCCCTGATTATTCAAGGCGTCTTACGGTTTGTCGATGTGCAGGCAACCGCTATTGCACGGCATCCCATGGGTTGCCTAAGACAGTGGCGGATATGGCATCTCCCTCCCATGATGTTAGCGGATACACGCAGATCTGCGGCCAGACAATATCGGGGATGAACCTCGATTGATTCTAGGCGAGCTCTGGGCGGCGCGTGAAGGGTGATGTGGTGGTTGCAGAGTAGTATAGTTTTGAGACTTTCTATAATTTTTAGTTTCTTTGTATTTTTTTTGTTTATTTTGTGGTAGTGTGTGGAAAAGTTTGTAGTTAATTGTGGTCTATTTCTTCCTTTTTTAAAATTTTATTTTTCGGGTATGTTTATGCAATTTCTTTTTTTATTTGATGAAATGAAATTAGTATATATTATTAGTAAAAATCTTGTTGACTCAAAATTTCCATGAACCAAAGAGAAATGAGTGATGGGCTAATGTCTTGGATTGAAATCAGTGGGCCCTGGCCCATCAAATTTAATGGGCCAAATTTTTTATGGGGATGATTAAAACATGGGCCAATGCTCTAGGATAGAATTGAAATTTAGTGGGCCAAAATTCTAATTGGGCCTACTACATGGGTTTCCATGTCAGATCCATGTTGGCTGCCATGTCAGAAGATGACGTGGAATATATGATTAACGCCGTTATCTGATAGTAGTATGTGACGGTCTCATACCGGCATGGATCCATGACGGTTTTGGTAATTTGTCATGGAGTGCATAGTGGTCAAATTATGACGCGATATACATGACGAATTTCCGATCCGTCATGGAAGACCTATCATGATGGTTTTGCGCACATATGTGACAGTTCGGATCTGTCATGGATTAACACATTTCTTGTAGTGTAAAAGAAAATTGCAGCAATGTTTTTAGGGTTTTAGTAATATGAGATTGATAAGACCCGGGGGCCATAGGTTTCACTAGAGACTTCTCTCGAGAAAATAGCATACGTTGGGTAGATAAATTACTGTTGGGCAATTGATAGAAAAGTAAATAATCATGACGATATGTAACACCCCCGGTGATTAGCAACAGTAATCACTTTTGATAATGACATGTCAGCGAGGTTAACACTGCATAATCATCATTAGCATCATATTGCATTTCAACTCCTAAGTCAAATTCAAATTTAAATGAAAGTGAAATATAAAAGTTGTCCAACATAAAAACTAAAATGTTCAGTAAATAACAAATATTGCAGAGACCATTCTAAAATTGAAACTAACAAATAATAAAATAATTAGGTGGCACTAACATAATTAAAACAGCTAGGATTAATGCATATTAATTATTATAAAATTTGTGGGAGCTCCTATTGACTCCAAACTATTTTTTTGTAGTGCTAGGTAATACCTAGTATTTATTGGAGCAGTTGTTATGTTTTACAAAAACCATTAGGAGGCCTGACTATTTACTAAGCTGAGAAAAGAGAATAAGAAAAAGATAAAAGCAAAAAGAAAAGAAGAAAAGGACCCCCTCCCCCCCCCCCCCCCGGCCCAACTGGGCCCCAGCCCCAGCCGGCCGGCCCATCTCCCGGCCCACCCCCGCGCCTACTTGGCCTCCCCCTGGAGACCCCGAACCCTAGTCCCTCCCCACCCCCCTCGCTCACTTTCCCCCCCCCCTCCCGATCCAGAACCGGATCGGGCCAGCCCCACGCTCGCCCCCGATCGCCCCGAGCCGCGCGCTCGCCTCGCCCTCGCTCGACGCGCCGACCGCGCGCTTGCCCTCGACGCCGCTGGACCGCGCCGCTGCCCGGAGCCCGCGCCACCTCGCCGGTCTGCCTCCTCCGACGCCGTCGCCTCTCCGCCACACCTCGCCGGACCCCGTCGCCGTCCCCCCTCGAGCTCGAGCCCACTGCCCCGTGCCCTACTGCTCGCGGTGAGCTCCGGCCCCGTCGCCCCCCCTCTCCCCTCGCTCGCGCGCGCCTCGCAACGCCTCTGCCGCCGGCTGCGCTCGCCCCGCTCCGCGCCCCGGCCACTCCTCCCACCGGCTTGCGCAGCACCGCACCAACGCGCGCGCGCCTGCCGTTCCTCCCGCTCGCCCCTGCTGCTGTTGCCGCGCCGCGCATCGGCCGAGCCCCGTCGCCAGGGCCTCGCCCATGCCCGCTCCGGCCCCTGCCTCGCCTCCGCGCGCCCTGCACCGCGCGCCGCCGCCCGCTGCCGCTTCGGAAACCGCGCCGCCTCCGGCCCCGCTTGCGCTCGCCTGCGCCCGCGCCCGGCGCCCAGCGCCCGCTGTGGCCCAGGGCCACTGACGGCCGGCCCCCACCCCCCAGGGCCTATGACAAAGGGGGCCCACCCCAAAAAATGTTTTAAAAATAAGAAATAAAAATAATTAAATAATTAATTAATTAGTTAATTAATCCTGATTAGGTTAATCTAATTAACTAATTAGTGTTAATTAAACAGTAATTCGTAATTAACTTAATTAACCGCTGACATCAGCATGATGTCATGCTGATGTCATCATCAGCACTGTTTCGGATAATGTTGAATTAAATAATTAATTAAATTCCAGAAATTAATAAAAACTTTAGAAAATCATATTAAATAAACCGTAACTCCGATGAAAATATTTTATACATGAAACTTGCTCAGAACGACGATACGAACCCGAATACGTCCTCCGTATTTCCGTCAGACGCCCGCAGCTATAAGAACATTGAACTTTTAGACCAATTTCAGTAAATGAATAGTGCCCACCTTTAATTAAGTAAATCCAAATAAATTCCTAAATTAACTAAATCGTTTAGTTAGGCAGTAGAACACCCCGGCATATCATTTAGGCATGTCATACATATTGTTTGCATTATTGCCGTGAATTTATTGTTTCTCTCCCCCTCCTTCTCTCTCTCGATAGACGCTGAGACCGACGGCGCTGCACCAGGATACGACTACTCTACCGACGAGCAGCCCGTTGACGACCTTCCCCTCTTGCCAGAGCAACCAGGCAACCCCCCCCCTTGAGCATTCCAGATATCGCCCATTCTATTCTCCTGCTTGCATTAGATTTTGCTACTGTTAATGTATGCTCCTATTTTAATGCATAGCCTGCTGTTGTAACCTGTTCATTGCTACCTTACCTGCCTATGATAAACTGATTAGTATAGGTTGGTAGTGAACCATCAGTGACCCCACCACCTTACCCTTGTTGCCCCTGCTTGATCATCGACGACTCGATCAACGTGATCGTCGACCAGAGACCGACACCTCACTTCACACCCCCTTAGTTGTACGACTCTGCGTAGTAACTATCGAGTGCTGAGGGTGATACCTCGTAACGCACTCCCGATGAATACTCTGCAGTGTAGCTGTTCGGTCGTGGTCATCGAGGGTGATTCCTCCTTCTCCACTTCCGATACGACTCTGTCGTGCAACCCTCAGTGTGAACCTCGAGGGTGATACCTCATACGTTCGCCCTGATGATTTCGTCGAGTGGAATCCGTCGAGGGTGATTCCTCGGGTTTCTCCCTTGATGTTATGACCACACGATTAATTGACCTCTGTTACAGGCGGGTCCACCCTAGTGGGTACCCGCTGGGGATCTATGATTTCGGGTGTGCCGGAAGGGCACTCGAGTGTGACATTGTGGCGGAGCATCAGAGACTCTGATTGTCTCCGCTTGATACTAATTGAGCCTATTGGATTTGGGTGTGTGATCTGAGTGGGTCGACGTGCCCTATACGCACTACCACCACGCGGGATAATGGTTATGGGACCCTCTACAAAGTACGTTTCTCCGAAAGCTCGTCTGACGTCACGATTCATCGTGCGGGCTGATTGTCGGGATTGGGCTGGATACTTCACTGACGAGTTCAGTGTCGCGCCTGCACCCTGGCCAGTCTCGCAACGCGCAGGGTGCCAAGGGCGATGGCCCGAGACCTCTGGGTGCATAGGTTAGTCCCGCGTGCTGACCTCTCTGCCGAGCCTAGGTAGGGCGCTGCTTTGTGTTGATCTTCTGAGGACGGGCATTACCCAGCAAGTGTGTCCGGCCAGAGTTGATCGAGCGTGTTGGGTAACAGTAGTGCACCCCTGCAGGGATGAATTTTCTATCGATAGCCGGTCCTACGGTAAAGGATGCTCAGTTTGTGTATCCCGATCTACTACTTAAACTGGATACTTGTTACTTAATTGAAGCTTCGGGATCGCTTTCTCTCTTGGGAGTCGAGGAAGGATCTTTAAGCTGTACTACAACATGCTTGTTAAATAAAATGCTATTCTACTCTCTTCTACTGTTGCAAGATGATGGCCTTGTGAAGATGTTTGAAGATGCTAGTCTTCGATAGGACTAGGCCTTCTCCCTATTCTGGCATTTCTGCAGCCCAGTCCACATATACAGCCTTTCTCCATTGATAATGTTGCATATGTAGTATAGATCCTTGCTTGCTGAGTACTTCGGATGAGTACTCACGGTTGCTTTACTTTCTCTTTTCCCCATATACCCCACATTGATGATACATCAGACGATGGAGTCCTGGAGCTAGATGCCACCACCGGAGCTTACTACCAGGAGGGTCCAGAGGGTACTTACTACTGGATCGAGCCAGATGACCAGGAGTAGGATCGGAGGCTCCCAGGCAGGAGGCCAACGCCTTTCGATCTAGTGTCGCTGTTTGTGCTAGCCTTCTTAAGGCATAACTTGTTTAACTATGTCTGTACTCAGATAATACTTGGATGACTGACTTATGTATTCGGATCTTCGGATCCCTGGTTTGTAATATTGTGGACCTCCGTTTAAATTGTGTTAGAGTTGTGTTGTGATATCTTCCCGTGAGTCCCTGTGCTTGATCGTACACGTTTGCGTGTATGATTAGTGTACGATTGAGTCAGGGGCGCCACAAGTTGGTATCAGAGCCGACTGCCTGTAGGAAGCCCCCTTCCAATTCCTTGGCCGAAGTTGAGTCTAGAAACCGAAAAACTAATTTACTAACTTGGCTGTGTGGCTTACGGGCCCACGTCGCCAACTGGGTGGTATTAGGATCTTTTATTCCTTGTCCTTACTCTGGGACTCTGATCTCTCTTCTACTCGGGTTAAATAAATTTTACTAACGCCGACACTTAGGATCTCGTAAATCCCGTCTACCCGGAGAGCTGGATATCTGGGCGATTTCCCTGTCATTGATCTGATTAGTCTGATAATCATTTTCCTTTCCATTGTTTTGTTTAACCTTTCTCTCCGAGTTGTGTTAAACTTCTCATTGTCATTTGACAAATCTGAATTTCCTCTGTTTCAAATGGACCGTTTGTTTCCATCACGTCCTACGACACAGCTTGTGCTTCGCACTTGGGCTCGTCATGCCCCTGGGTTTCCAGCTGTCCTGATCACTCTCATGACCAGACTTGGCTACCGTTGGTACCTTGAGCACTTGGTTTACGAGGATTACCGTGAGTTCAATCAGGAGCAGTACCATGTTGATGTTCATATCTATGATCAGCAGAATGACTCAGACATCGAGCTACACCTTTTCCATGGTATCGGCATGACGATTGAGATGGCAGTCCATGATGCCGCCTACTCTGCCGTCGCACGTCTCCGAGGACAGTTCAGCGATATCTTGGATGACTCTGAGTTCCGATACATTCCGTATGCCCCTGCTGGAGATGCTACTGGATACTACACAGCTATCTGTGCCCCGTTCGAGCCTCGTCGCTATGATCCGCGCGTTCTGATTCAGTGCACTCAGGCTCTGGATCGCACTGTTCGGGCTCTTGCCGTCGAGTTGGTTGCCACTCGAGCACGTCTCTACGATGCTATGACGCAGTTGCTACCCGCTGTTCGCGCCCACCACCGCCAGACTATATGGCGGCTATGACGCAACAGTTTGAGCTCAACCGTCAGTTCATGGTTGGAATCATGGCTCAGTTTCCGCATCAGAACAACCAGAACCAGAACCCAGCTTCAATAACTTTGACAGAGTTTATGCGACTCAACCCAACGCAGTTCCGCAATTCTGACAAGCCGCTGGATGCCGATGACTGGCTCCGCGACATCACTCACGAGATGGAGTCAGCTAATGTCGCCCCTGCCAACTACGTCAACTTCGCGGCCTTTTTCTTAAAGGGCCCCGCTGCTCAATGGTGGGACACACACAAGCGTACTCTGCCTGTTGGAACAGTCATCACCTGGTATGAGTTCCAGGCTGCTTTCCGTAAACGTTATATCCCTCAAGCAATTATGGAACGCATGAAGACCCAGTTCCGTAACCTCACCCAGGGCAATAAGACCGTTGAAGCTTATCAGCGGGAATTTCTAGACCTCTCCCGCTATGCTGAAGAAGACATCGCCACAGATGCTCGCAGACAAGAGAAGTTCCGTAGTGGACTACACCCCGACCTCAAGCTTGCACTAGCTGCTCAAGACATCAATGACTTTTCAACTCTGACGAACAAGGCTATTCTTGTTGAGACCGTTCAGATGGAATACAAGGAATCGCAGAAGCGCTATCGTGATGCTGGCTCATCTTCGGGCTCAGCATCGAAGCGTCGAGTTTGGATCCGCAACAATGCATTCCGTTCCAATACCTCTGCGCCAAAGAACAACTATGCTGCACCACGTCTGCCTCCTCCACCGCCGAGGCAGCCAAAAACTCAAGCTATTCAAAACAATGCTCCTCTTCGTCCTGAAGATGGTCTATGCTTCAAGTGCCGCAAACCAGGACACCAGGCTAAAGACTACCGCCAGAATCAGAATCAGTTAGCCTTTCCTCGTGCTGGCCGTGGCAATGGTCGTGGCAACAACCAGACCCACAACTATAATACTGGGTCTGCTGCACATGGTCGTGGACACGCTTACAACATTGACATTGAAGAAGTCCAGGATCAACCTGCTACTGTGATGGGTACCCTTCTTGTTAACTCAGTATCTGCTTCTGTTTTATTTGATTCAGGAGCATCACATTCATTCATCTCTGGAAAATTTGCATTGATGCATGGCATTCGATATGAGAAAATGCATACTCCGTTAGTCATTAAAACTCCCGGAGGTCACTGTCATGCTGACGTAATAGCACCTGACGTTACCGTCGAAATTAAAGGATTGGAATTCCTTGCCTCGCCCATCGTCCTGAAGTCTTCCACCATAGACCTCATACTTGGAATGGATTGGTTGAAAGCTCACATTGCTTCGATCAATTGTGCCACTAAAGCCGTCCAACTTCTTCACCCCACCGATGAGATAGTGAATTATACCGCCCGCATTACTCGAGACGCTGAAGCTCAGATATATGCTCTGAATGCTTTGAACGCCTCACCTCTGGAAGGGATCGAGAACGTTCCTGTCGTTCGAGATTTTCCAGACGTCTTTCCAGAAGAACTTCCAGGAATACCCCCGGCTAGAGCTGTCGAGTTCGTCATCGACTTGAAACCTGGCACCGTCCCTATTGCTAAGCGACCTTATAAGATGCCTCCGCATCACCTACTCGAGCTTAAGGAAGAAATCGACAAGTCACTTAAAAGTGGTTTCATCCGCCCCAGTTCCTCTGCTTGGGGAGCACCTTCACTCTTCGTTAAGAAGAAGGATGGAACTAACCGTTTGGTTCAGGATTATCGGCCCATTAACCAAGCCACAATCCAGAATAAATACCCACTGCCCCGGATCAATGATCTTTATGATCAACTCGCAGGATCATCGGTGTTCTCTAAACTCGACCTGAGGTTGGGTTATCACCAGATCCGTGTGCGTGAAGAGGATATTCCCAAGACTGCATTCGTCACTCGATATGGCTCCTATGAATACACCGTCATGTCATTTGGCCTAACGAATGCTCCAACAACTTTCTCCCGTCTGATGAATTATATATTCATGGATTACCTCGACAAATTCGTCGTGGTTTATTTGGATGATATCCTTATCTATTCTAAGAATAAAAAAGAACATGCTGAACACCTCCGTTTGGTACTAGAAAGGCTTCGAGAACACCAGTTGTATGCCAAGTATTCCAAATGTGAATTTTGGCTTTCTGAAGTAACTTACCTTGGACATGTGATTTCCAAGGATGCAATTGCTGTTAACCCCAAACGAGTTCTGGCTATTCTTGACTGGACTCCCCCGAAGAATGTCAAGCAAGTCAGAAGTTTTCTCGGACTTGCCAGTTATTGCCGTCGATTCGTTGAGAATTTTTCCAAGATTGCAAAACCATTGACAAATCTGCTTCACAAAGGTGTTAAATTTGAGTGGACAGAAAAATGTCAAGAAAGCTTTCAGACACTAAAAGATAAATTGACATCTGCCCCAGTATTAGCACCCCCGGATTCCCAAAAGGATTTCGTAATATACTGTGATGCATCTCGTCAAGGATTAGGCTGTGTCCTAATGCAAGAGCGTAAAGTGATTGCTTATGCTTCTCGACAATTGCGTCCTCACGAAGAAAATTACCCAGTGCACGATCTCGAACTTTCTGCGGTTATTTATGCCCTGAAGCTATGGCGCCATTACCTTCTCGGTAACCGTTGCGAGATATATACGGATCATCAAAGTTTGAAGTATTTATATACTCAACCGGATCTGAACCTTCGTCAACAAAGATGGCTCGAGACAATTGCCGATTATGATATGAATATCTCATACACCCCTGGCAAGGCAAATGTAATGGCCGATGCTTTGAGCCGCAAGGCTTATTGCAGCAACCATATGGTTCAGGAATCACAACCTCTTCTTTATGAAGAGTTTCGTAAATTGAACCTCCACATTGTTCCACAGGGTTATCTCAATACCCTCGTTGTCGAACCAGATTTAGAACACAACATCAAAACTATGCAACGGTATGACTCTGAAGTTGAAAGGATCAAGCGATACCTTGAAAAAGGAAAACCGTCGGAGTTCCATCTTGATAATGATGGGATCCTATTTTTCCAACACCGTCTCTTCGTACCTAAGTTCAAAGATGAGAGAGAACACGTTATGATGGAAGCTCATGACACTCCTCTGTCAATTCATCCTGGTAGCACAAAGATGTACCGTGACATTTGCCAGAGATACTGGTGGCCCAATATGAAGCGAGATATTGCTCGTTATGTTTCTGAGTGTGACGTTTGCCGCCGCGTTAAAGCTCAACATCAATTCTCTTACAACAATAGCTATCAAGCTAGTCTGAAGATGGCACCGTTTGAAGTTCTATACGGTCGTAAGTGTCGAACCCCTCTGAATTGGTCAGAAACTGGGGAACGCTCACTCGTCGGACCGGACATTATTCAGCAAGCAGAAGATCAAGTCCGCATTGTCCGTGAACATTTGAAAGCTGCTCAGTCTCGTCAGAAGAGCAACTATGACCGAAAGCACCAGGAAATAGTCTATCAATCTGGCGAGCAAGCTTACCTCCGCGTCACTCCATTGAAAGGCACTCATCGGTTCGGAATCAAAGGCAAGTTAGCTCCTCGCTACATTGGCCCGTTTCGTATTCTTGCCCGTCGAGGAGAAGTGGCATATCAATTGCAGTTGCCGCCAAATCTTTCTCAAGTACATGACGTCTTTCATGTATCCCAACTCCGCCGCTGCTTCAAGGATCCTATTAGAGCTGTGGATCATGAAGTGCTTGAATTACGGGAAGATCTGTCTTATCCAGAACATCCCATCCGTATTCTTGATGAAGCTGAACGTCGGACTCGTCAAAAGTCAATCAAATTCCTCAAGGTTCAGTGGTCAAATCATTCTGAAGATGAGGCCACTTGGGAACGCGAGGATCGTCTTCGTGAAGAATACCCCTCTTTCTTTCAGTCTTCCTCTTAATTCTCGGGACGAGAATTCTTAATAGATGAGGAGAATTGTAACACCCCCGGTGATTAGCAACAGTAATCACTTTTGATAATGACATGTCAGCGAGATTAACACTGCATAATCATCATTAGCATCATATTGCATTTCAACTCCTAAGTCAAATTCAAATTTAAATGAAAGTGAAATATAAAAGTTGTCCAACATAAAAACTAAAATGTCAGATAAATAACAAATATTCCAGAGGCTATTCTAAAATTGAAACCAACATCATTGGAATTGGATAAGTGACTCGAACAACCTCAAACAGTGGATAAAGATAATATTTAATAACCATTTATTAAATCTGAAATAAATATGGAATTATATTTTGTCCAAACTAATTTTAGGTGTTAGGGAATAATGCACTGGTATTTATGAACTAGGTCTCATGTTTTACAAAAACCATTTTGAGGCCTAGCTATTTACTAGCAGAGTAAAGGGAATAAATAAATAAAAGAAAAAGGAAAAGAAATAGAAAACAGAGAAGAAGAAAAAAAGAGCAACCCCCCCCCCCCACGGCCCAACTGGGGTTATCACCAGATCCGTGCCCGTGAAGAGGATATTCCCAAGACTGCATTCGTCACTCGTTATGGCTCCTATGAATACACCGTCATGTCATTTGGCCTAACGAATGCTCCAGCAACTTTCTCCTGTCTGATGAATTATATATTCATGGATTACCTCGACAAATTCGTCGTGGTTTATTTGGATGATATCCTGATTTATTCTAAGAATAAAGAAGAACATGCTGAACACCTCCGTTTGGTACTAGAAAGGCTCCGAGAACACCAGTTGTATGCCAAGTATTCCAAATGTGAATTTTCGCTTTCTGAAGTAACTTACCTTGGACATGTGATTTCCAAGGATGGAATTGCTGTTAACCCCGAACGAGTTCAGGCTATTCTTGACTGGACTCCCCCGAAGAATGTTAAGCAAGTCAGAAGTTTTCTCGGACTTGCTAGTTATTGCCGTCGATTCGTTGAGAACTTTTCCAAGATTGCAAAACCATTGACATATCTGCTTCACAAAGGTGTTAAATTTGAGTGGACAGAAAAATGTCAAGAAAGCTTTCAGACACTAAAAGATAAATTGACATCTGCCCCAGTATTAGCACCCCCGGATTCCCAAAAGGATTTCGTGATATACTGCGATGCCTCCCGTCAAGGATTAGGCTGTGTCCTAATGCAAGAACGCAAGGTGATTGCTTATGCCTCCCGACAATTGCGTCCTCACGAAGAAAATTACCCAGTGCACGATCTCGAACTTTCTGCGGTTATTTATGCCCTGAAGCTATGGCGACATTACCTTCTCGGTAACCGTTGTGAGATATATACGGATCATCAAAGTTTGAAGTATTTATATACCCAACCGGATCTGAACCTTCGTCAACAAAGATGGCTCGAGACAATAGCCGATTATGATATGAATATCTCATACACCCCTGGCAAGGCAAATGTAATGGCCGATGCTTTGAGCCGCAAGGCTTATTGCAGCAACCATATGGTTCAGGAATCACAACCTCTTCTTTATGAAGAGTTTCGTAAATTGAACCTCCATATTGTTCCACAGGGTTATCTCAATACCCTCGTTGTCGAACCAGATTTAGAACACAACATCAAAACTATGCAACGGTATGACTCTGAAGTTGAAAGGATCAAGCGGTACCTTGAAAAAGGAAAACCGTCGGAGTTCCATCTTGATAATGATGGGATCCTATTTTTCCAACACCGTCTCTTCGTACCTAAGTTCAAAGATGAGAGAGAACATGTTATGATGGAAGCTCATGACACTCCTCTGTCAATTCATCCTGGTAGCACAAAGATGTACCGTGACATTTGCCAGAGATACTGGTGGCCCAATATGAAGCGAGATATTGCTCGTTATGTTTCTGAGTGTGACGTTTGCCGCCGCGTTAAAGCTCAACATCAAAGGCCCGCAGGAACTCTGCAACCCCTTACAATTCCTGAATGGAAATGGGACAAGGTCCAAATGGATTTCATTACTGGTTTTCCCAAATCCCAGAAGGGTAATGATGCTATATTTTTCGTCATTGACCGATTCTCTAAGGTTGCCCACTTTCTGCCAGTTAAAGAGACAATCACTGCTAGCCAGTTAGCAGACTTTTATGTTTCCCGAATTGTGTCACTCCATGGTGTTCCGTTGGAGATCAGTTCTGATCGTGGCAGCCTCTTCACCTCCAGATTCTGGAATAGTTTCCAAGAAGCTATGGGAACACACCTGTCTTTTAGCACCGCTTTTCACCCTCAGTCACAGGGTCAAGTTGAACGAGTTAATCAAGTGCTCGAAGATATGCTTCGAGCTTGCGTCATCTCCTTCGGTAAGAAATGGGAGGAATCTCTCCCGTATGCCGAATTCTCTTACAACAATAGCTATCAAGCTAGTCTGAAGATGGCACCGTTTGAAGTTCTATACGGTCGTAAGTGTCGAACCCCTCTGAATTGGTCAGAAACTGGGGAACGCTCACTCGTCGGACCGGACATTATTCAGCAAGCAGAAGATCAAGTCCGCATTGTCCGTGAACATTTGAAAGCTGCTCAGTCTCGTCAGAAGAGCAACTATGACCAAAAGCACCAGGAAATAGTCTATCAACCTGGCGAGCAAGCTTACCTCCGCGTCACTCCGTTGAAAGGCACTCATCGGTTCGGAATCAAAGGCAAGTTAGCTCCTTGCTACATTGGCCCGTTCCGTATTCTTGCCCGTCGAGGAGAAGTGGCATATCAATTGCAGTTGCCGCCTAATCTTTCCCAAGTACATGACGTCTTTCATGTATCCCAACTCCGCCGCTGCTTCAAGGATCCTATTCGAGCTGTGGATCACGAAGTGCTTGAATTACGGGAAGATCTGTCCTATCCAGAATATCCCATCCGTGTTCTTGATGAAGCTGAACGTCGGACTCGTCAAAAGTCAATCAAATTCCTCAAGGTTCAGTGGTCAAATCATTCTGAAGATGAGGCCACTTGGGAACGCGAGGATCGTCTTCGTGAAGAATACCCCTCTTTCTTTCAGTCTTCCTCTTAATTCTCGGGGAAGAGTTCTTAATGAGATGAGGAGAATTGTAACACCCCCGGTGATTAGCAATAGTAATCACTTTTGATAATGAATGTCAGCGAGGTTAACACTGCATAATCATCATTAGCATCATATTGCATTTCAACTCCTAAGTCAAATTCAAATTAAATGAAAGTGAAATATAAAGTTGTCCACATAAAAACTAAAATGTTCAGTAAATAACAAATTGCAGAGACCATTCTAAAATTGAAACTAACCAAAATAAAAATAATTAGGTGGAACTAACATAATTAAAACAGCTAGGATTAATGCATTAATATTATAAAATTTGTGGGAGCTCCATTGACTCCAAACTAATTTTTTGTAGTGCTAGGTAATACTAGTATTATTGGAGCAGTTGTTATGTTTTACAGAAACCATTAGGAGGCCTGACTATTTACTAAGTGAGAAAAGAGATAAAGAAAAAGATAAAAGCAAAAAGAAAGAGAAAAAGGACCCCCTCCCCCCCCCCCCCGGCCCAACGGCCCCAGCCCAGCCGGCCGACCCAGCTCCCGGCCCACCCCGCGCCTAACTTGGCCTCCCCCTGGAGACCCCGAACCCTAGTCCCCTCCCACCCCTCGCTCACTTTCTCCCCCCTCCCGATCAGAGAACCGGATCGGGCCAGCCCGCGTTCGCCCCGATCGCCCCGAGCCGCGCGCTCGCCTCGCCCTCGCTCGACGCGCCGACCGCGCGCTCGCCCTCGACGTCGCTGGACCGCGCCGCTGCCCGGAGCCCGCGCCACCTCGCCGGTCTGCCTCCTCCGACGCCGTCGCCTCTCCGCCACGCCTCGCTGGACCCCGTCGCCGTCCCCCCTCGAGCTCGAGCCCACTGCCCCGTGCCCTACTGCTCGCGGTGAGCTCCGGCCCCGTCGCCCCCCCTCTCCCCTCGCTCGCGCGCGCCTCACAACGCCTCTGCCGCCGGCTGCGCTCGCCCCGCTCCGCGCCCGCTGCTCGCGCTCCGCGCCCCGGCCACTCCTCCCGCCGGCTTGCGCTGCCCCGCACCCACGCGCGCGCGCGCCTGCCGTTCCTCCCGCTCGCCCCTGCTGCTGTTGCCGCGCCGCGCATCGGCAGAGCCCCGTCGCCAGCGCCTCGCCCATGCCCGCTCCGGCCCCTGCCTCGCCACCGCGCGCCGCCGCCCGCTGCCGCTCCGGCCACCGCGCCGCGCCGCCCGCCTCCGGCCGCCGCCCCGCCTCCGGCCCCGCTTGCGCTCGCCTGCGCCCGCGGCCGGCGCCCAGCGCCCGCCGCGCCCTGCGCCCGCTGTGGCCCAGGGGCACTGACGGCCGGCCCCCACCCCCCAGGGCCTATGACAAAGGGGGCCCACCCCAAAAAATGTTTTAAAAATAAGAAATAAAAATAATTAATTAATTAATTAGTTAATTAATTCTGATTAGGTTAATCTAATTAACTAATTAGTGTTAATTAAACAGTAATTCGTAATTAACTTAATTAACCGCTGACATCAGCATGATGTCATGCTGATGTCATCATCAGCACTGTTTCGGATAATGTTGAATTAAATAATTAATTAAATTCCAGAAATTAATAAAAACTTTAGAAAATCATATTAAATAAACCGTAACTCCGATGAAAATATTTTATACATGAAACTTGCTCAGAACGACGATACGAACCCGAATACGTCCTCCGTATTTCCGTTAGACACCCGCAGCTATAAGAACATTGAACTTTTAGACCGATTTCAGTAAATGAATAGTGCCCAACTTTAATTAAGTAAATCCAAATAAATTCCTAAATTAACTAAATCGTTTAGTTAGGCAGTAGAACACCCCGGCATATCATTTAGGCATGTCATACATATTGTTTGCATTATTGCCGTGAATTTATTGTTTCTCTCCCCCTCCTTCTCTCTCTCGATAGACGCTGAGACCGACGGCGCTGCACCAGGATACGACTACTCTACCGACGAGCAGCCCGTTGACGACCTTCCCCTCTTGCCAGAGCAACCAGGCAAGCCCCCCCCTTGAGCATTCCAGATATCG
This sequence comes from Thinopyrum elongatum, assembly GCA_011799875.1. Classification (NCBI taxonomy): domain Eukaryota; kingdom Viridiplantae; phylum Streptophyta; class Magnoliopsida; order Poales; family Poaceae; genus Thinopyrum; species Thinopyrum elongatum. Next base: position 717,370,340 of record CM022303.1, read on the forward strand.
CCCATTCTATTCTCCTGCTTGCATTAGATTTTGCTACTGTAAATGTATGCTCCTATTCTGATGCATAGCCTGCTGTTGTAACCTGTTCATTGCTACCTTACCTGCCTATGATAAACTGATTAGTATAGGTTGGTAGTGAACCATCAGTGACCCCACCACCTTACCCTTGTTGCCCCTGCTTGATCATCGATGACTCGATCAACGTGATCGTCGACCAGAGATCGACACCTCACTTCACACCCCCTTAGTTGTACGACTCTGCGTAGTAACTATCGAGTGCCGAGGGTGATAACTCGTAACGCACTCCCGATGAATACTCTGCAGTGTAGCTGTTCGGTCGTGGTCATCGAGGGTGATTCCTCCTTCTCCACTTCCGATACGACTCTGTCGTGCAACCCTCAGTGTGAACCTCGAGGGTGATACCTCATACGTTCGCCCTGATGATTTCGTCGAGTGGAATCCGCCGAGGGTGATTCCTCGGGTTTCTCCCTTGATGTTATGACCACACGATTAATTGACCTCTGTTACAGGCGGGTCCACCCTAGTGGGTACCCGCTGGGGATCTATGATTTCGGGTGTGCCGGAAGGGCACTCGAGTGTGACATTGTGGCGGAGCATCAGAGACTCTGATTGTCTCCGCTTGATACTAATTGAGCCTATTGGATTTGGGTGTGTGATCTGAGTGGGTCGACGTGCCCTATACGCACTACCACCACGCGGGATAATGGTTCTGGGACCCTCTGCAAAGTACGTTTCTCCGAAAGCTCGTCTGACGTCACGATTCACCGTGCGGGCTGATTGTCGGGATTGGGCTGGATTCTTCACTGACGAGTTCAGTGTCGCGCCTGCACCCCGGCCAGTCTTGCAACACGCAGGGTGCCCAGGGCGATGGCCCGAGACCTCTGGGTGCATAGGTTAGTCCGGCGTGCTGACCTCTCTGCCGAGCCTAGGTAGGGCGCTGCTTTGTGTTGATCTTCCGAGGACGGGCATTACCCAGCAAGTGTGTCCGGCCAGAGTTGATCGAGCGTGTTGGGTAACAGTAGTGCACCCCTGCAGGGATGAATTTTCTATCGATAGCCGGTCCTACGGTAAAGGACGCTCAGTTTGTGTATCCCGATCTACTACTTAAACTGGATACTTGTTACTTAATTGAAGCTTCGGGATCGCTTTCTCGCTTGGGAGTCGAGGAAGGATCTTTAAGCTGTACTACAACATGCTTGTTAAATAAAATGCTATTCTACTCTCTTCTACTGCTGCTAGATGATGGCCTTGTGAAGATGTTTGAAGATGCTAGTCTTCGATAGGACTAGGCCTTCTCCCTATTCTGGCATTTCTGCAGCCCAGTCCACATATACAGCCTTTCTCCATTGATAATGTTGCATATGTAGTATAGATCATTGCTTGCTTAGTACTTCGGATGAGTACTCACGGTTGCTTTACTTTCTCTTTTCCCCATATACCCCACATTGATGATACATCAGACGATGGAGTCCTGGAGCTAGATGCCACCACCGGAGCTTACTACCAGGAGGGTCCAGAGGGTACTTACTACTGGATCGAGCCAGATGACCAGGAGTAGGATCGGAGGCTCCCAGGCAGGAGGCCAACGCCTTTCGATCTAGTGTCGCTGTTTGTGCTAGCCTTCTTAAGGCATAACTTGTTTAACTATGTCTGTACTCAGATAATACTTGGATGACTGACTTATGTATTCGGATCTTCGGATCCCTGGTTTGTAATATTGTGGACCTCCGTTTAAATTGTGTTAGAGTTGTGTTGTGATATCTTCCCGTGAGTCCCTGTGCTTGATCGTACACGTTTGCGTGTATGATTAGTGTACGATTGAGTCGGGGGCGCCACACGATATCCAAGGCAATGATCATGTATATAGGCATCACGTCCAAGATTAGTAGACCGATTCCTGCCTGCATCTACTACTATTACTCCACACATCGATGGGCTATCCAGCATGCATCTAGTGTATTAAGTCCATAAGAACGGAGTAATGCCTTAAGAACGATGACATGATGTAGACAAGAGAAACTCATGAATTAATAAACCCAATGAATAGATCCCATCTTGTTATCCTTAGTAGCAACGATACATACGTGTCATGTCCCTTTCTGTCACTGGGATTGAGCACCGCAAGATCGAACCCACTACAAAGCATCTCTTCCCATTGCAAGATAAATCAACTTAGTTGGCCAAACCAAATCAATAGATCGGACAAGAAATACGAGGCTATAATAATCATGCATAAAAGAGATCAGAAAAGACACAAATAATTTCATGGATAATCTGATCATAAACTCACAATTCATCGGATCCCAACAAACACACCACAAAAAGAGATTACATTGGATAGATCTCCAAGAACATCAAGGAGAACATTGTATTGAAGATCAAAAAGAGAGAATAAGCCATCTGGCTACTAATTATGGACCCAAAGGTCTGTGGTAAACTACTCACGCATCATCGAAAGGGCAGCAAGGATGATGTAGAGCCCCTCCGTGATCGATTACCCCTTCGGCAGATCACCGGAGAAGGACCCCAGATGGGATCTCTCAGGAACAGAAGCTTGAGGCGGCGTAAAAAGTATTTTGTGGACTCCCCTGAGGGTTTCTAATTTTTCTGGAATTTATAGTGCTGGAATTAGGTCAAACGGAGATGGGATGGGCCCACGAGGTACCAGGGCGCGCCACCCCCCTGGGGCGCGCTTCTGGCCCTCTCCCGAAGCTTCTAGTGTTCTTCTGGTCCAATAAAAAATCTCCAAAAAGTTTCACCGTATTTGGACTTCATTTGATAATGATTTCCTGTGAAACAAAAACAGGGCAGAAAACAGCAACTAGCACTGGGCACTAGGTTAATAGGTTAGTCTCCAAAAATGATATAAAATTGCTGTAAATGATTATATAAACATCGAAGATTGATATTATAACAGCATGGAACAATCAAAAATTATAGATACATTGGAGACCTATCAGCATCCCCAAGCTTAATTCCTGCTCATCCTCAACTAGGTAAATGATCAAAACAGAATTTTTGATGTGGAATGTTGCCTAACATATTCATCACATATTCTTTTCTTTTGTAGCATGGACATTGGACTTGTACGATTCAAAGCAATAGTCTATAGTTTGACATGAAAACATAAATACTCAAGCATGCTAACAAGCAACCATGTCTTTCAAAATATCAACACTAAAGAAAGTTATCCCTAGACCATTATGCTCAATCATTGATCCATTCATGAAACACACTCGAATATTAGCTACTTCCAATGCGCAAGTATGACAATAGTGCTCTCTAGTTGGTGCTTTTGTAAGAGAAGATGGAGACTCAAGAAAAATAAAATAATTGCATAAAAGTAAATAGATAAGCCCTTCACAGAGGAAAGCAGAGATTTGTCAAATGTGCCAGAGCTCAAAGCTGAAATTAAAGAGATAAAAAAATATTTTGGGAGGCATGCTTTTCCTGTCAACGAAAACGAACGGGAATTCCCAATATCTTCCATGCTACATGAATCATAGGCGGTTCCCAAACAGAAAATAAAGTTTATTCCTTTTCCACCATTCTTTCACAATCCATGGCTAGCCGTATCCATGGCTGCCCTCCATACCATCACTTTCCAATGAATTTATTATTGTGATCACATAAGATTTTTCATTTCATTTCATTTCACAATTCAGGACGGGGCATCCCTAATACCACCATACTCTCATGCAATGACAAGTGAATAAACACTCATCGTGAGAATAATCCACCTAACATGGAAGATAATGGCTACCCCCTTCCACCTCATGAGCGGTACGGGCACACAAAACAGAAAAATTATTTTGAAAATTAGAGTTGGCACACGCAAATTTACTTGGAACGGCATTGAAATACCGCATATAGGTAGGTATAGTGGACTCATATGGCAAAACTGGGTTTAAGGATTTTGGATGCACAAGTAGTATTTCCGCTTAGTACAAATGAATGCTAGCAAAAGATTGAGAAGCAACCAACCAAAAAACGAATACGATCATAAACATGCATTGAACATAACTAACACCGAATAATGCACCATAAGTAGGATGTAACTTCATTGCACAACTATTGACTTAACATGCATGCATAGGGAATCACAAACCTTAACACTAATATTCTTACTACAGCACAATTACTCACTAACATGGCATCACATATTATCATTTCCATATCGCAAAACTATTGCGAAGAATCACACTCATCATATCCAATGATCTATATGAAAGTTTTTATCTATATCCCTCTTGAATATTCATCACTTTGGGACCAATTGCATAACATGTGCAAATTACCATTACTATCATCACCATGTCAACTCTCAAAAAGATTTAAGTGAAGCATGAGAGTGCAAATATTTCTTCAAAATTTTCATCTTAACAATTCTCAAAATAATATAAGTGAAGCATGAGAATTAATTTCTTCAAAATTTCAATCTTAACAATTCTCAAAATGATATAAGTGAAGCATGAGAATTAATTTCTTCAAAATTTTAATCAACTCTCAAAATAATATAAGTTAAGCATGAGAGTTTATTTCTTCAAAATATAACAGCCACCGTGCTCAAAAAGATTTAAGTGAAGCACTAGAGCAACTACCTAGCTCAAAAAATTTAAGTGAAGCACATAGAGTATTCTAACAAATTATGATGATTAACGTGTGGCTCTCTCAAGATAGGTGTGTGCAGAAAAGATGATTGTGACAAACTAAAAAGCAAACAAAGCAAAGACTCATATCATACAAGACGCTCCAAGCAAAACACATATCATGTGACGAATAAAAATATAGCCTCAAGTAAAATTACCAATGGTCGGTAGAATAAAGAGGGGATGCCTTCCGGGGCATCCCCAAGCTTAGACGCTTGAGTCTTCCTTGAATATTACCTTGGGGTGCCTCAGGCATCCCCAAGCTTAGGCTCTTGCTACTCCGTATTCCTTCATCCATCGTGATCTCACCCAAAACTTGAAAACTTCAATCACACAAAACTTAACAAAACTTTCATGAGATCCGTTGGTATAACAAAATAAATCACTACTATAAGTACTGTTGCAAACCCATTCATATTTTATTTTTGCATTATACCTACTGTACTCTAACTTCACCATGGATTATACCCCCCGATACAATCCATAGATTCATCAAAACAAGCAAGTAGTGCATCAAAAACAGAATCTGTCAAAAACAGAACAGTCTGTAGAGATCTGAATTATGGTCATAATTCTGTAATGCTAAAAATTCTGAAAAACTAGGGAAACGTGGGAAATTCATACATAAATAATGTGAAAAAAATTCAGAAGGTTCTGACATAACAATGAAAAAACAAAATTCCATCACTGGACGCAAAACTTTCTGTTTTCAAACAGAATCAATTATAATATCTCCCAAATCATCCCAAAGGCTTTACTTGGCACAAACACTAATTAAAAACATAAAAACACTATCATACCAGTAGCATGACAGTAAAAACACACCATAATAGAAACTTACAACAAAAATTTATTTTATGCATTGGGTTGCCTCCCAACAAGCGCTATTGTTTTATGCCCCTAGCTAGGCATAATACATAGTTTTAAGTATTGTCATCTTTGGTTTCCAACTCCTCAATCACACATACATTTTTTCCAATAGACTTAACACAAGTGTTCATCATCACACTCCTAGGTACAAAATCAAGAATTTTAGTTTTGTGAACGGGTTCCTTAATTATATCAATAAAATTGGGGTGCACGCTAATCATTTTAAGATCCTGATTTCCCTTACTAGATGTAGCACCATTGGTTTTAGGAACATATACGAACTTGCAATTTTTAGTGTGAGGAGTTTTATCAATATTCTTAACAGAAGAAAAAGCCGACCCCAAGTTAATGATAATTTCTTCTATCTTATCGATTCTAGCGGGGCTTTGTTCTATTCTTTCATTGACTACCAGTTCCTTTTCTTTTAAATTTTTCAATGTGTTTCCCATCTTAGAACCAAATTGAGTAATATTATTTTGAAATTTTTTATCCAAATTCTCAAGCTGTTCAATAGTAGGAATCTTACTTTCAATAGCCTCTAACCTTTGCATAACATGTTCGAAAGTCAAAGTTGTTTCATTAATAATGATAGGTGGTGATCCCACTAAATTTCCCATAGCATTAAAAGCGTCTGTAGAGGGACACATCAAGAAATTCCCTCCAGTAATAGTATCAAGCACAAATCTATACCAAGTAGTAATTCCCACATAAAAATTGCGAAGAAGAATAGTGGAGGATTGCTTACGAGTTGATCTATTATGAGCATCGCAAATCCTATACCAAGCATCTTTTAAATTCTCTCCTCCCCTTTGTTTAAAATTAAGAACTTCATTTTCAGGGGTAATAGTAATGAGTGAAGAACTAGCCATAATGATAAAGCAAGCAAAAATCACACAAGCAAACAAGCAAACGAGAAAAAGGCAAAAAGGCAAATGGAAAATATTTTTGTATTTTTGTAAAAACATTTTAGAAGTGGGGGAGATGAAAATGAGAGGTAAATGCAAATAAAGTAAATGCAAGGAGATGAGTGTTTGTGCAAAGGTACTTGATCAATGTTGATGATGTGTCCTCGGCAACGGCGCCAGAAATTCTTCCTGCTACTTGTAGCTTACGTTGGTATTTTCCCTGAAGAGGAAGGGATGATGCACCACAGTAGAGATAAGTATTTCCCTCGATTATGAAACCAAGGTTATCGAACCAGTAGGAGAATCACACAACACTCAGTGAGCAGCGCCTGCACACAAACAACAAATCCTTGCACCCAACGCAAACAAGGGGTTGTCAATCCCTTGGCGGTAAGATTACAAGATTAAATTGTATTTGATAGATTGATAAATTGAAATAAAAATACAAAATAAAATAAGTAAAATAAAATTGCAGCAATGTTTTTAGGGTTTTAGTAATATGAGATTGATAAGACCCGGGGGGCATAGGTTTCACTAGAGGCTTCTCTCAAGAAAATAGCATACGGTGGGTAGACAAATTACTGTTGGGCAATTGATAGAAAAGCAAATAATCATGACGATATCCAAGGCAATGATCATGTATATAGGCATCACGTCCAAGATTAGTAGACCGACTCCTGCCTGCATCTACTACTATTACTCCACACATCGATGGGCTATCCAGCATGCATCTAATGTATTAAGTCCTTAAGAACGGAGTAATGCCTTAAGAACGATGACATGATGTAGACAAGACAAACTCATGAATTAATAAACCCAACGAATAGATCCTATCTTGTAATCCTTAGTAGCAACGATACATACGTGTCATGTCCCTTTCTATCACTGGGATTGAGCACCGCAAGATCGAACCCACTACAAAGCACCTCTTCCCATTGCAAGATAAATCAACATAGTTGGCCAAACCAAATCAATAGATCGGAGAAGAAATATGAGGCTATAATAATCATGCATAAAAGAGATCAGAAAAGACTCAAATAATTTCATGGATAATCTGATCATAAACTCACAATTCATCGGATCCCAACAAACACATCGCAAAAAGAGATTACATCGGATAGATCTCTAAGAACATCAAGGAGAACATTGTATTGAAGATCAAAAATAGAGAAGAAGCCATCTAGCTACTAACTATGGACCCGAAGGTCTATGGTAAACTACTCACGCATCATCGGAAGGGCAGCAATGATGATGTAGAGCCCCTCCGTGATCGATTCCCCCTCCGGCAAATCACCGGAGAAGGACCCCAAATGGGATCTCTTTGGAACAGAAGCTTGCGGCGGCGTCAAAAGTATTTCGTGGACTCTCCTGAGGGTTTCTGATTTTTCTGGAATTTATAGTGCTGGAATTAGGTCAAACGGAGATGGGATGGGCCCACGAGGTACCAGGGCGCGCCCTGGTGCCTCGTGGCCCACCTCTTCTTTTTCTGGCCCTCTCCTCAAGCTTCTAGTGTTCTTCTGGTCCAATAAAAAATCTCCAAAAAGTTTAACTGTATTTGGACTTCGTTTGATATTGATTTCCTGTGAAACAAAAAGAGGGCAGAAAACAGCAACTGGCACTGGGCACTAGGTTAATAGGTTAGTCTCCAAAAATGATATAAAATTGCTATAAATGATTATAAAAACATCCAAGATTGATATTATAACAGCATGGAACAATAAAAAATTATAGATATGTTGGAGACGTATCAGTGGGGTAGCGGGTAATGCCAGCAAATAGCTTAGTTTCCATGGTCTGACGCTAACTGTTCAGATGTTGCTGCAATACTCCGTACCCTGACTGCCAGGGCAAGGCATCCTTCCAAGGCTCACATGTTTGAATGGCCTTGGGTGACCAGGGGTGGCCTTCTTTCTATCTTGTCAGAAGGCTCAGTCTGGCTCTAGGTTCCGTACTGATGTTTCCTTCTGTCTTATGCATTCTGGACTTTGTCCTTAGATGATCCACAATCGAAGAAACAACATGACCGAACTATTGTCGCTGTATCCCCAACTGAAATATCAGGCATGATCACAAAGTAATCATAGACGGTAATCTCTTATTCCAATGACCTCATGGCGTCCACAACCTGTCGACGTTGACGTGTATGTGCTTTTAGCTATTCCATCTGAATGTCTTGTCTCCATGTGAATTCAGACTGTCAAACTTTGTCAATGACTGAGGTGGCTCTGCCATATATAGTCTCTATAGTCCTTGTCATGACCACTAAGCTGAACTTAGTATAGTTATCATTCGGTGCACCTTTTGGAGCATAGCCTCTTATCTTGGTTGATGGCCCGTATTCATGATGAGTATGACATGCCAGCTGCATTGTTGTGGCCGTATATGCAAGAGTCTGACAAGGATTGGTAATATTGCCTTGTCTGTGATGCCTTATTTTTATTGACCCTCACGGAGGTTGTGTATCCGAGGCTTCATTGTTCTTGGGAGTTCCTTTGATGGACTTGTCATGACCGGCCAACACGGCTCCTTGACCGTATCATAACTTACTCTTGCATATCTCATGGGGATTGCTGCGTTCATATCCTTCTTTGAAATATGGGGCCAATGTTTCTCTGAACACAGTCATTCCCGTGTACGAGTGGCTCGCATGAACTGATCCACTGGACTGCATGCTCACAACATATGCAGGGATAAGATAAATCCTTTCATAACCACTGGGTTTTGAGGCGGACGTGTGTCTGGACTAGTTCGTGCTTCTGACAAGATTGTTATGGGCACGATGGCGTGTTGAAGAAGTCTGAATTCCTTATGCTCGAAGCATCTGCCAAGATAACGTGCCGAAGAAGGCTGGGTATCGTACCTCAAAAGCTTTCCCTCATGTGGCTTACTGCGGAAGGTCAGGTGCCTTATGCCGGAAGCTTTCCGCGGTAGCACGCTGAGGAAAATGAGAGTGCCGTACCCCAGAAGATTTTCTCACCAAGTGGCGTACCGAGGAAGATTGGGAATCTTCTGTCGCAAGCTCCTTCCGACAGCTTGCGGAGGAAGGTTGGGTTCCTTATACCAAAAGCCTTGCACATGTCTGAAAATATTCCGTTATTCATGCACATCGCTTGTCCTTCTGCTGGTCTGGTCATTGTTGCTGTAAAGGTGGCACAACTGATGCCGTCTTTATGCTGACAATTAATTCGGAATACCCTTTTCATTTAAACCAAGTGTTGTCGGTAGTAAGCAGTTGACGGATAATTCCATTCGGTTCAGCTGAGCTTCCAAGCATGTGAAGTTCTCATTGATTCCGAATAGCCGTGGACTTATCCAAATGTCTTGCAAACCTTGTTCGCAGTGCCCGGAAATTTTGTATATGCACCGGTAAATTCCAAAATATGTGTTGAAGCTTGTATCAACATACCAGAGTTCTGTTGTTGCTCTTGGCACATTCACATTCTTGAAACATGTCTTCTGGGGTGATAAATGATTCTTGAGTCCAATGGGAAAAGACTCAAGGTTCACCCTACTGACTGAAATAATCCTTGTGTCGAGGACCGAATAACTTGCTCTTGCTGTAGTCTATTCTGTGGCAAACTCCCTTAGGTATAGTCTGGCCTTGTCCGTTACACGCAGAGTCTGCTTCTGACCCACTCTTCATTCTTGATAGATCTGGTGTTGCTGCTTTGAATATCATGTGGTTGACTTGTACTGACTGAGTTGGACTATTGGGTATTATCTGAGTTGTGCTCTGGTCTTCTTAGGCGGCTCTTGCGGATGGATCCAGTCAGAGTGGAAGAACAGAACCGACAAAACAAACAAAAACCGTGAAAACCAAAAAGCAAATAAAGCTCAAATTTTGCGGACCTTACACACGTGGCCAAAGATTCACTAGTATAACTATTATAGCGCACTCGATGCACCTCTTAAGGATTTAGAAGCAAAACTACATAGTGCTCCTGGTAGCAACTGGTGTCAATCTCCTACTACTTCCTTAGGGAACATCAAACTCAACGCATGACCATAGCCAAAGTGGCTTAGTCAACGATCCTAGGGTTGTCGAGGAAATAGATGGAATTTATAGGTGTTTCCCAAAGGAAACTAGATTTGAGAAAAGAAATGCCATGGTTAGCAAGCAAGGTGGGGATATCTGGTTTACCTAGGAGCTCAGGGCTCACGGGTCGTTGCCTGGTGCGGATATTTCATACCGGAGGCAAAGGCCACGAGAGTTGGGGTCTGATGGAGCCAAAAACTATGGGGTTCCCTTATGATCAATAGTAGCCGCGCCTGTCTGGCAAAGATGGCTGAAATCCATCTGGGCTTTCTACTAATCAAGAGGCAATGAAATCCGGCAAGGGTAACTTACAGTCGGCCTGGCTCTGATACCATCCGTTGTGGCGCCCCGCCTGAATACCACAGTAGCCAGACAGTCGCCGCACACACCAGCCCAGGAAATCACACTGGCATGCGCCTTTACAACAAGTATCATGAACACAGACATTTCTATTAATGGGTATATAAGTGTTACATGATATATTACAAGGGTGATGGCAGCGAAAAAGCTCTATCTAACGCAGCATGGTCCTGGTGCGGCTCCAATCCACAGGGATCTGATTGGGTTACTCTTCTAGCCCGCGAACACTCCGGCTCCTCGTCGAATCCTTAGGTGAACTTGGCCACATTGAAGGCCGCTGAGTACTTTTGAATGTACTCGCAAGCAAACCAAACCAACATATACACCAAGCAAAGCAATCCATGGCATTCAAGCATGCACTTGTTATCTTAACAATATTGACTATCATGTTATGGCAGGATTATTTAGCAAGTTTAGTCATCTAGCAGCATTAACTATCATGCCATAGCAGGATTATCTAGCATGATAACTATTGAAATAATTATAGTAAAGTAAAGCATATCAAATAAATAATCCATACTCCGAGTATTCTCACGATCCGAATCCAATCCAAACTTTGCGGTCATCCGACCACTTATTTCATAGCCATCGCATGGCTAACATTCATACCTCTGACATCATCTGATGTCCATGCCTTTGTACTACAGGTCTGACAAACATTACCTTTCTCTGGTTCAGTCTTAGCAATAACATAATGTTCGTTATTATGGTTGACCAATCAGTGAGACCTAGTGCGGACTGTCCAATACCGTGGACTCGGCTATTCGAATAGATTCTTACACTCTGCAGAGGTTGCGCACTTTACCCACACTATGGAGCTCCTGGCCTCGCACTCCCATTCGGGTGGACCGGTGCTACTCCAACAAAACTTGTCTATTGCCTGTCACTCTTACGGTCCCACCGACAATCATACCCTCCTGGGTCATGTCCTGGGTGGCCCCTGTGTCACCCCGTGACACCTGCCACCATCGTGGCCAAACTAAACTGTCCCAAACGGGGACCGTGCGCAAACAAACAACAGTGCTCACAAGGTTATCGCCACCTAACGGGCCAGGGTAGCGCGCACGCATAACCTTCCCTCTTTGGAGGTACCGACAAGAGGCAGGACAATAGACCAAGTTAGGGTCGTCCCATACCGGCAAATGTGGCTGCACGGATAAGTACGGGTAGGTGGCTCTTGATCCAGAAATTAAGTTTAGCATTGGCAAGTACTTAGCAAGCATGGATATTCATCATGAATAACTTAACATGGCAGTAACTATGTATGATATAACAACTACGGAAACATAACAACCTATCTCCATATAACATCACAATGAGTCATTAGTGAAACAAGATTTAAATGGCAAGTTATCACTTTACAAATTCTAGCTGTAAGTTTTGACCATCCGAACCCTTGCATGAAACCGGCAAATAAACCAGTAGCCACTAGAACGGACTTTACAACTCAGATCTGGGACATGACTGTAATAACTCAACCCCGGCTCAAGACGGCTAAAAAGCAGCTCAGAGCATGAGACGGTGTGATAAAAAGAATGTAGTGGTTCCCTAAGACGGCCCAGGAACAGCTCAGAGCATGGGGTCACCGCTACAGAAAGAAATTCAACAGCTGCCCACGACGGCCGAAAAGCAGCTCAAAACACGGGACAATTGTTCAAAAGAGAACATAAAGTCGGCACCCACCACGGACGGCCGAAAGTAGCACAGAACACAGGCGTGGTGCCGTTCAAAGAAAGGGCAAGCAAGGGTTCATCAGCGTCACATACAGTTCACTACTATGCACACAAGTACAAGCATATTAACTTAAACACGCAAGAATAACATAGAGCAATGCTTTAGGGCATTTATTAGATGGCCGGCTTGCCTGGGGGTCAAGGAATGCACCGGAGAGAAGTGCGGTTACTCCGCAGAAAAATTCGCCGGAAAGGATTCCCTCTCGGAGGGGCTGAATAGAGGGTAGGGGCAAAATGGGCATTTTCAAAAAGTGTAAACATGGTGGAAGTGATGTCATTGGAACGGGCTCGATGATCTGAAGATGTAGGCGTTGGATTCACCTCGATTGGAGTTACGAGCAAAAAGATATGAAGGTTTGACTGCCAGGGACTAATTTGTAAATAAAATATTTGCCACCGGGTCCCACATAGCGCAACTGGTCGCGCCTTCTCTAGAAATGCGCTTTCCCCACACAAAAACGTAATCTGGCGGGGGCGCCTCCACTTATCCACGTGGGACGCGGCTTGTGAGGCTGACGTGCGGGGCCCGCGCTCCCTCTCTCTCCTCCCTCCCCTATTCTTCTTCTTCCTCCCCTCCTGCCCGACAGAGAGCAGCAGCGCTGCGGCCTTGCCGGCACCGGCGACAGGAGACCATGGTGGCCTTGGGCGCCACCGAGGATGGACGCGCCGCTCCACCCCGCGCCCGTGGGTGGTGAAGAGGGCGCCGGGGTTGACCGGAATGAGGTGCGGCAATGGCGGCAGAGCCGCAGTGGCTTTGGGCAGTGGCGCGCTCCGGCGAGCTTCAAGGGCAAGCGACGGGTAAGGCGCGGTCACCGGCATCTACCACATCTAGAGATGCGTAGCACGGGCATTGGGGATGGCCGGAGACGCGACGGCGAGCTCGGGCAGTGGGCGGCGGCCCTGGGCACTTGGCGTGCTCCGGTGGCCGAGGAGGCGGCGAAAGGGGGCGGGGATGGTCTACGGCGACTGGGGAGCCCAGAGGTGAGCTCGAATGGAGCCGGGGACGGCTGAGGTGCGAGAATTTGAGAGAGGAGTGGCGGTGGCCATGGCGGCCGGAGTGGAGCAATTCGAGCGCCGGAGCTCGAGCTACTGGGGCTTGGGGAATTCCAGGGAGGGAGAGAGGAGCAGGGTGGCGTCTGGTGAGCTCGAGGAGGGCTCGGGCCAGGCTATTTATAGCCAGCCGGAGCGAGCAGATGAGGATGGCCGCCGTGGCATCCTCATCCACACACTGGAGATCGAGGCGAGCTGGCCTTGGATGCATTCGGTGCCGACCTGACGAGGTGCAGCTCGACGCGATACTATGGCGAGGAAACGGCCAAGGGAGAGATGTGACAGAGGGAAGACGACGGCGGTCACGGGGAAACAGTGCCATGGCGGCGCTTGCCGTGGCGCGAGAAGGAAGACTCCGGAGGGGAGAAGGTGCGGGAGTGGGGTACGTGGATGGTGCGGAGCTAGCCGACATGCTCAGACAAGCTTGGGCTGGCCGGAGTTATCGGGTCGATGAGGACAGTGTCGCAGAGCACTGTTTCTGCACAGTGGCTACGTGGTCACCACGCACACTACAAGCTCTGGCACTATCCTGCCTGTCCAATCTTGTCAAACAGCTCCCTCACTGCTCAAATAGATGAGAGAAGTGGCTGGGATCATCTAGATAGCTATGAGGTGAGATAAACTTGCTGAAACAAGTTATGACAGTAGAATTGGCTAGAATTTTCTGGAGAAATGGATGAAGAAATGAAGTTGGATCTTTTTCTAAATGAAATGGGGTAGGATGGACTAGGTGCTGGTAAAATTTGGAGGCATTTGGACCAGTTTTGCATGCACTTCCTTTGGAATGCCCAGTTCTGGTCCAGAAACTAAATCTTGATGCTACACTCATCTCGCTTTATGAAATGAACTTATTTTTGGCGGAGTGGAGTTATTTGGATGCCTGGAGATACTGGAAAAAATTCAGCTCATTTGGTAATGCCAAAGTGGTACTTCCTTCACAGAGCTTGAATCTGGACAGAAACTAGATGGAATTTTTGGGAGAAATTGGCTAGATAAAATTATGTGAATTTTTGCCTGGTCACACCATATAGGGAATGTGAGGTTCTGGATTAATTTCATGATTTTTTAAGCAATATAACATATAGTTGCTTCACAACCTCAAAATTGGTCCAGAAACAAGAATTGGATGATGCTCTCAAATTTTAATTTGTGGAACTTGGGTTCTTGATGGAAATGGTGAATATATGGATAGGAGAAGCTCCACAATTTATTTGGGATTTTCCTGGCTACCAAAATGGTAGTTCCTTTAGAAAGTGCCCAAGTTGCAGGATTGGCATTAAATAGGAAAATGCAATTTCCATTATTTAATTATGGCCAATATTTTTATGGGAGCTCAAAATGATCACAAAGAATATCTCCACAAGTTTTCATGGACTTTGGAGATGGATAGATATTTTCCTGGATTTAATTCCTTTAAACAGCGGAAAAAGGAATTAATTTTAAATGAAAAATATTGCAAATGACTTGGCAATATTTTTACATATCCAGGGTTGATAGATGTAGGAGAATAACTGGGAAAAGTTTGGGGGGGGCAACAGATTAAAGAAAATTGGGGTTCCTTTGTAACCGAAGGAATTAGGGTTTCCCTTCCGGTGACTCGGAAGGTAGGGTTTTGGTGGCAAAGTCCTGAGAATAAAATTTGGGTGGCCAAGTTGGGTTGGAGAGAATCTCTGGTTGGATAGGGAAGGCAATGCTACATGACCATCTTCATATACTCAAGAGCAAGAGAAAATTCGATAACACCGAAAAAAAACGGGAGTCCAATCCCATGAAGGAAAAAAAAACAAGGAGCGAAAACCAGGGTGTCACATTCTACTACCGTGGTAGCGATTTCTGCTTCGTCGCTGCTTTCACAAAGGAACATATTCACTTGCTCTTCATCATCACCACCTTTCTTTGCGATGTACTCCTGCTGCTTCGTGGGCTTCTAACACTCGGATTTCAAGTGTCCCATGATCCCACAATTGTGGTACTTGATCTTTCTCTTATCAAACTTTTTTTTCTTAGGAACTCTATCTCCCGAGTGCTTCCTCCCTTGTTCTATCTGTGCCTTTCCTGACAGTTGCCGCTGCTCGATCCCTCGCTGCCATTCTTCTCCTTGGAGTTCAGCACTTGCCATTGATCCCTAGTGAGCATCACCTGGTCATCGCCATGGGCATCACCAAAACTTTTTCGCACTCGTTCATCATGTGCCTTGAAGCATATGGTGAGAGTGGTCAAATCAACGCACCACTCGATGGCTGTCACAATTTGCATATACCGAGGTGGAGCGGTGCGCAAAAACCTACATACAAACTAAGCTTCCGTCAAGTTCTCTCCAAGCGTGAATTCCATTGACAAGGGTCACAACCATAGATGCAAAAGCATCAACCAACTCATCATTTTTCATAGACAGAGTCTCATATGTTCACAACATCGTCTACAGGTTAGCTTGCTTCACCCATGAGTGGTCCTCAAAAATGTATATCCCATGCTTCCTTCACGGTCTCCATCATGATCGGATGCTGCAACACATCAATGGGCATCACCAAGTAGAGGGTTGTTGCTTCTTGCAAGTCTGTGCGGTAATCAGTGTCATTCTTCTTGAACGTGTCACTATCAGGATCCACAACATCCCATAATTCAGGGCGCGAAGAGTACACTCCATCAAGGCTTGCCAAAAGCCAAAGTTTTCCATATGAAAATGATGGTACTTTGATCCAGGCATAGCAAATTCTTTAGCCACCACGGATCCCTCCGCCGCCGTCCTCCCCTTGCTGAGGTCATCATCCACCATCTTCGCCGGTGTCTAGGCATCTCCCAACGTGGATCATAATACCACTTCTTGGTTCTCAGATCGAATCGGGAGGTGGCTCACACGAGATCGAAACAAGAATGAAAATACAGAGGGCTTTTTGGGCTGCTCCAACATGCAGCTTCTGGAGGTTTTTTATTTCATATTATATAGGGGTCAAAGACCCAACACCACGCCCAACTCGGCCAAGGATAATTGCCCAACACGACGCTACCCTGAACATATGTCGATCCGGTTTAAAATAACTTCTATCTTGAAGAGTTTGATGCTAAAATGACTCCTAATGAGGTTCAAACTTATCCTATCTTTTACAGACTCGAAACTGCTTTTTTTTTGCGAAAACACAGACTCAAAACTGCTATGTATGTGATTGTGAGGACTCACACTTGATAGGAATAAAATGGACTTCTCCACACATGAAAAAATTACTCGTAAGTGTAAACTTTAGTGGACAATATGGAAAATGAACAATAGCTTATGTCTATGCCTTAAACCAAGTCTCACAAATAAATTTCACCATGTCAAAACAGGGATTATTTTCTTGAGATGCCTATTTGGCCTAGATAACATAAAGCCTCCACCAATTTATTCCTCATTTTCCACATCAAGTGGACATAGTTAAGATTAAAGAAAGAGAAACACGGTCAACATAACTTACAACAAATTTAACAAAGGTATAATGAATTAACAGAGCATTTTGCAGTACGTGGTGAGGACTCTGTCCTGGATCATCTGATTTTGTAACAGAAGCCTTCACCAAAACTGAGTAGTAAACTTTGTCAATCTTCATATTTCCATCTTGGCTAGGTGCTTCAACTTCATCAGTATAGGTGAAATATCGTGGATGTCGCCTAGAGGGGGGGTGAATAGGCGCTTTAAAATAATTACGGTTTAGGCTTGAAAAATATGGAATAAAACTAGCATTTAATTTGTCAAGCACAAAACCTAAAACAACTAAGCTCACCTATGTGCACCAACAACTTATGCTAAGCAAGATAAACAACTAACTGATAGCAAGATATATAACACGAAACACTATGGCTATCACAAAATAAAGTGCATAAGTAAAGGGCTCGGGTAAGAGATAACCGAGGCACGTGGAGACGACGATGTATCCCCAAGTTCACACCCTTGAGGATGCTAATCTCCGTTTGGAGCGGTGTGGAGGCACAATGCTCCCCAAGAAGCCACTATGGCCACCATAATGTCTTCACGCCCTCGCACAATGCAAGATGCCGTGATTCCACTAAGGGGCCCCTGAGGGCGGTCACCGAAACCATACAAATGGCCACCCTTGGGTGCGGTCACCGAACCCGTACACTTTGGCAACCCTTGGGGGCGGTCACCGGTACCCGTACAAATTGCTCGGGGCAATCTCCACAACTTAATTGGAGACCCCGACGCTTTCCCGGAGCTTTGCACCACAATGATTGAGCTCCGAGACACCAACCATCTAGGGCACCAAAGCACCCAAGAGGAACAAGCTCTAGGGTGCCCAAACTCCCAAGAGTAATAAGCTTCTCAACTTTCAGTTCTACGTATCACTGTGGAGAACTCAAACCTATGCACCAAATGCAATGACAAGGGCACACGAAGTGCCCAAGTCATTCTCTCCTAAATCCCACCAAAGCAACTAATGCTAGGGAGGAAAGTGAGAGGAAGAACGAAGAAGAGAACACGAAGGACTTCAAGATCTAGATCCAAGGGGTTCCCCTCACATAGAGGAGAAAGTGATTGGTGGAAATGTGGATCTAGATCTCCTATCTCTTTTTCCTCAAAAACTAGCAAGAATCCATGGAGGGATTGAGAGACAGCAAGTTCGAAGAAGGTCAACAATGGGGGAAGAACACGAGCTCAAAGGATAAGGTCCATTGGGGAAGAAGACCCCCTTTTATAGGTGGGGAAAAATCAAACCATTATGCACATAGCCCGCACACAAGCGGTACTACCGCTCCACGAGCGGTACTACCACCTAGGCGGTAGTTCCCGGAGAACAGAGCGAAGGAGAAACCACCGAGGTGGTACTGCCACTTATAAGCGGTACTACCGCAGCCTTACTGGTGCTCTACAACCACGCAGAGGAAAAACGTATCCAGAGGGTAAAATGTAAGCGGAAGTGGCAGAGGAAGTGGTTGACTGGTAGTACCGCTTATAAGCGGTACTACCGCTCTACTGCCGCAGAACCCGACACGAAAATAGAACCCCCGGAGCAAGTGGGGGTAGTACGCGCGGTACTGGAACAACGGAGGCGATGCAGGGGGAGTATGCCTATGATATAGAGGTGAGAAACCTCTATCAATGAAGATCCAGCAAAAACCCCAAGATTGAGAACATACTAGATGATGCAAACGAAAACCGTTCTCGATGAACTTGAGCTTGTCATGAAGGTGACCATAAGCTCAAAGACTCAGACAGAGAAAAACCAAATAAGAACCAAGAAGGTGATGCAAGGATGCAATGGTTTGAGCTCTCTACGAACGATACGATCAAGCTACTTACTTGAGAGCCCCCCTTAATAGTACGGCAATCAATCCTATAACCCGGTCTCCCAACTACCACCATGAGACCGGTAAAATAGAAAACCTATCAAGGGCAAACCTTTACCTTGCACATAGTCCACTTGAGCTAGATGATGACGATCTTGACCTCCTCAAGTTGGACCACCTTTCTTGATTGCGCCGGCTTGATGAAGACTAGTAGATTGCTTCCCCATACTCAACTATGGGTGAGCCTCTCTTCGGCACATCTTCACATGTCCATTGTCAACACAATGGACGGCAAGCTTCAAGCATGTGATCTCTTCGTGATGCTCCACTTGAACTTGCAAAACGCAACCTCGATGACGATCACCACGCAATGTCATCCTCCATGGGACATATGAGATCTTCCTTTTGATGCACGCCCATAGAAGCAAACCTAACCCCACAACGAACTCTCACATAGACCATGGGTTAGTACACAAAAGCGTAATGGACAATGCTTACCATACCATGAGATCACTTGATCCCACTCGGTACATCTTCTACGCTTTGTGTGTTGATCAACTTGAATCACTCTTTGTCCTTAGTCTTTACTAACCTTGAATCTTTCCAACTCTCTTCATTAGGATGATGTCTTGAAGGTAAACATGAATGTTCACACAATCTTCGTCTTCAAGACATGCTTGCAATAGACTCAACTCTCACATGACCAATCTTTGGATAAATCCTTGAATAACACCTTGGTCATCACATAATCTCCTTGAAACCAACAAATGGACTTCAAGAAATGCCTATGGACAAACTCTTCAAATATAGATCACGGCAACCATTAGTCCATAGGGATTGTCATCAATTACCAAAAGCAAACATGGGGCAGCACATGTTCTTTCAATGGGCAACACCAAAAGATGGATATCTACCCAGCAAATATATTTCTATTTTTTTTAAACCAAGGCAAAAGCTTTGCCTTTTTTTATTAATTAAGTAGAAGGCTGTTGCCCGGTTAATTATGGAAAACCAGGCAAAAACCGTACAGCTAGGGCCAAGCCCACTGAGAACCTGGGCCGAAGCCCACTCTCGCCGACATCATGACAAACATATTAGGAGAATTTCTATTATTTAAGTACCATCATATATCGTATATACAAGTATGTGACATGTAAAATACAAATAATGACACTATTATGAATAATGTGTCCTCATAAATGTAACTATCTAGCATTCAAGCACTAGTTTTCAATGATAATGAAATTTGATAGACCAAAAGGACATGGAACATCACCATGCACTAATTACCGACTAGGATAGATATCGGTGCAGTAAATAAACAAAACTTAAGAGGTTTTATTATTGGCTAATTATTAAGAATATCGACAAACAGCCATTCTTCTGGCCCAACTATCAATTCTCACACATAGACATGCAAAGGCACTGCTACATGGAACTCATGCATGTTTGCGTTACCTCATAGATGACAAAGAAATGGACCAAATTAAAGTAAGATTCATATTCCACTAAAAGCAACATATAACCTGGACTTCCGAGTCACAAACTCAAGCTTATGTTGTCATTAGTCTCAAAATATCATGTGCACAAGGATCACCGGAACATTTCTGGATTCCATACTACTTGCATGAGACAACATATGTAAACCTCATGTCAGCTGTTGCTTTGCATTGTGTCATTAATGGAGACTCCTCAGACTCGCTTGCTCTGTAGCCTTTCATTAGATCTAACAAACAAAGAAAGAGAAGTGAGAAGTCACTATAATTGCCTAAGGCCCCATTCAGAACAACATTATAGGTTAGCTATGGAAATACCATCATCTTTGGCAATATCAACAAAAGCCTGAGCTCCAAAGCTTTTCGGTAGTACACAAACGCTCTTACTGTTTAAACAAGAGCAGCAACGATTTTAAAACTGGATCACTAAGCATGACACAAAGAGCAGTCATGCGAATGGGGTGTAAGAAAATACCATCTATAATTATGCCCAAAGATGAAGCTCATCTTCCAATGTATCATCCTCACGGACCTCCTCCCTAGTTTTGCTGCCCACCATTTCGAGGAAAAATTTTCTCTCATCTTCAGGGTTTGAACATTTTCGTGAAACAATGTCAGTTTTGAAGGTAATCAGAAGACACAAAAAAGAAATCCTCTTATGCCAATTCAAGCAAAACGTTACACAAGGGAGAAAGAACCTGGGTAAATATTTTGCAAGCAGAAAAGTATGGTAATTCCATCCTCACTTGCCTCCTCTAGATTATGTGATGAAAACAGGAAATATTCCTTGTAATAAGGAGTCAAGACCCTGTCAATACATAAGTTGTTGCAGAAAGGAAATGAGAAAAAGGTCAGAAGAGACATGGCAATTAATATAGTAAAGGAAAAAAAAGAATTGTATGGTGTAGTTCACCACATGAAGTGGAACAGAAGTAGCGCCTTTGTGATCCCGCACAGGCCCCTGTCACGGCGATATGCGCGTAAGGTGGTGAGCCAGTCTTTAGTTGAGGGCATGTCACGCGTTATATCGCTTCCACGCTTCTCCTCGCCAGGCGCTACTCGTATTGGAGGGCGCCCAGGAGGAGGAGGAAGAGGCATGGCCCCACTTAGATGTTTTCGGGAGCCTGAATTGGTGTCTGCACCCAGGGCTCACGCCATTTGGTAATTCCTAGAGCTTCTTGCTTCAAATACGCCAGAGAAATGGCAGTATCCATGTCTTTTGGTTTAAAAATTCCAATGAAATTTCCAAAATTTCGTATATTTTGGTGGGGTCTGTAATATTCTTAACCCCAAAATTTCGAGTCAGATTCAAACTTATTTAAAAATAAATTTAAATTAGGTTAAAATTCATTAAAATTAAGTGAAATTTGAAATGTCAAATTCTTAAAAAATTCCAAAATATGCAAAATTTCCATAATTTTTCATATTTCGATGAGGTCCGAAATTGTTTTGTTTTAAAAATAAAAAACCTTCACGTAAGCCATCTACAAATATGTTATGCATGAACTAGCAAATCCTGAGATATCTCACTCAAATTTGGGGTTCATAGGAGTACATAGGCATGATTTGGGATTGGAGTAGCAGGATGGAGAGAGATACACGAAGGGAAAGGAAGACACATCCTTCTAAAGTCATACAAGAGACCCATACACAAGCGCCAGCCAGGAGAGATAAATAAAGGGAAAGAGCGCTAAGTGGCCCTGGTGTGTGAGTCCAACCACTAGCTCGGTTTCCTCTTGCGCTTCTCGCCTGGTTCTGATGCCTCTCCTGGGTCAGTGCTGGATGTGGGGGTAGCAGGCGTGACAGAATCCTCCTCGAGATCCACCTCCTCAGAGTAGGAAGCCTCCTCGAGATCCTCCTCCTCGGCGTCTGTATCCTCTACGAGTATGGGAGTGGAATCGTCAGTGCGACGACGCTGAGAAGGATGCTCAGGCCTAGTAGTGGACCTGTAAAACTTGGAGGCGAACTGGTAAGCAGCCTTCCATGTGGGGATTTCCCTCATGGTACGGGGTCCTGGGAGAATGGGCCCATGTCTGAACAATGGTGCAGGAAGTGGTAAAGACAGCACTGCCGCTGCTACTGCTGGTGTGTCCGTGCTTGTTACCGGGGGTTGGATCCCACGGGCAAGAGCAAGGTCACGCGGAGTGTCGTAAAGACCACACATCAAAGAAAAGAACATCTGGAGACTTAAAAAAAGACAATCTCACTGTTACCATCGTGGAAAGGATTAAAATAAGTGATTTAAAGAAGAGAAAAGTGCATTTTTTGTCCCTCAACTATTCGTGAAGTGCGAGTTTCGTCCCTCAATTATTTTTTGGTGCGTCCTTCGTCCCTCATCTCCCAATACCGGGTTAAGTTCGTCCTAAACAGCTTTTGCCTCAGTCAAACCCAGTTTTGACTTGACGTGGCATGGTTTTGTGCAGACAGCGTGCCACGTCAGCCGCACTGTTCATAATATGGAGTTTTCGTCAAAAAACTTAAAATTTTATTTTCTGCAAAAAATATTTCCTCTGAAAAATCTGGAAATTTCATTAAAAATACACTGCGAGAACTGTTCATAATCTGGAATTTTCCAAAAACACTGAAAAATTCATTTTCTGGAAAAAAAATCCTCAAAAAATATGGAAATTTTTTTTGGAAAATTTCACAGTATGAACAGTCTCACAGTGTATTTTTAATGAAATTTCCAGATTTTTCAGAGGAAATATTTTTTGCAGAAAATAAAATTTTCAGTTTTTTGAGGAAAACTCCTTGTTATGAACAGTACTCACAGTCTGTTTTTGATGAAATTTTTAGATTTTTCGGAGGAAATATTTTTTGCAGAAAATAAATTTTTTAGTTTTTTTGAGAAAACTCCTGATTATGTACAGAATCGTGTTTGGATGTCAAACACTGGAATTGCATAGCAACATTACTATATGCATTAAAACAGTAGTTGTATGACTATAATTGGATGATTATATAGTAAAAATTATCATCAATTATTCTAGAAATCGAGGATGACATCATATAATATTGAGACAAAAACAATCAAAAATAATTTTACACCAACACAAGCACACTCGTAACAGCAGCAGTTCTGAACAGCAGACCAAATCATACCACACACAAGACATGCAGTATCATTCTTCACCGGAAAATAATTAATCAGGTGTGGACACACAAACGCAGCATCAAACCAGCACCAATTTATTCATGAAAAAACACACAACCACAATCTTGGCAAGCAAACACCTGAACCTTTGGCAACGACGGCTGTTGACGGCATGCATGGATGACACCAACACAGTACAACACATATAGTTTAAATATGTGTCTCAAATTCTCAACGACACACAGTTCCAAATGTAACATCACAATTGTTCAAATAAGTTGAAGTTGAACATTACATAGTAACCATGCAGCATACAACATATAATACATGACCATATGCATCAGACCACCACAAGCATATTGGTTCACAAAAATCCATGACCAGGATGCATCAAATCACACACAACCATGTATCAAATCACACATAAGCATGCATCAAATTCAGCATAAAGCTATAAAACATATGCATTAGACCACTACTAGAAGATACAAAATTGCATCATATTCATACCTCAAATCGGCCTACAGGGCTTCCAATTTTGAATCCAACCTGCAACAAGAAGATACATCGGTGGTCAGCAAATAATCATGTTCACAGGAGAGGAGATGCTGAGATGGCAGTACACGAATCTGAGATCACCCTGAGCAAATCATTGACTAAAATACAGGGAAGAAGAAGAAACAGAGAAAAGGGGGTGGAGGAAGAAGGGGCTGGGGCGGCTCAGGAGGGGTCCGAGGAAGAGGAGAAGTGCGCCGGCGGAGGGCCGCCACCCGGCTTGGAAGAAACAAAGGGCCGGCGCCGGAGGGGACTGCCGCCTCGCATCTGATGCGACTGGCCGCGGCAGAGGACGGAAGGGGCAGCGGCAGAGAATGGAAGGGCCAGCGCCGGCGGAGGAGAAGGGAGGGCGCGGCGGAGGGGAAGGGGCAGCACCATACCTACGCCGCCGTCGATCTGCGAGGGCGCGAGGGCGCCGCCGTCGTCTCTCGACCGCCCAAACGTTATCTTTTGCGGGAGCGAGGCGATTCAGGGGAAATCGGAGGTCCAGGCCTCTGTAGTGGCGCGATGGGTGGGCGCGTGCGAGGGAAAACGTCCGCGTATAGGGTAAGCCCAATACCAAATCCGTTTCAGTGTGTCGTTTCAGACTACATCCAAACGTCTGTCTGTAATAGGGTAAGCCCAATACCAAATCCAATTCGATGTCCCAATACAGACATCCAAATGCAGCAAATGTTTCAGTATAGTATGCCCATTGATGGCCTCATTTGTCATCTATGAGATTGAAATAGAGATATGGACGTTGGTTTCTCGTAGCACTTTACAAGATATTCATGAGTATTGATAACTACAAATAGTTATTTAACCTATCGTGTAGCTGAACGACTATAACAAATACCCAATTAAGCCCAAATGGCAATTTGTCATGCTCACATAAAATATTGGAAGGGCATTAAAAGGAAACATGAACCAGGTTTATTGAACTATTGATTGTCGCATGAAAAATTATTGCGCCATACGACGTAGTAGCATGCAAGCTCCAAGCTATGTTAAACAGATTCACATAAGCAATGTTGAGCAATTCTGTTTTTACATTTACAATATGTTTGGTCAGAAACAACCCTTTCAAAGCTCTTTAGAACGATAGTAGAAATGTGTGCCGAAAACTATGTGCGAATGTTTTCAACAAAGCGAAAACTAGGGAACACGACACCCAAAGGTCCAAATACTACATGATAACACCATAAAAGAATCACAGAACTTCATCCTCTACTACATACCATAACCTGCTATGCAAGAAAACTTAGGCTAAGGAAACAATAATCTGCTATGCTAAGAAAATTTGAAGTACTACTTTTCCTAGGATTACTTTAAACCTTTAACAAGAAAACTTTGGCTACGGAAACTATAGACCTGCGATCGTAAGAACACTTCAACTACTACTTTTCCTATGATTACTTCGAAGCTTTAACAAGAATACTTAGGCTAATGAAACAGTAATGTGCTATGCAGATAGCTTCTGTTCTAGATTCACCTTAACTAATCTCACCATCTAGTCTACCAACCTGATGCAGTGATGCTTGAAACAACTACAAACAATAATCAACCATGAACAGAGGCGGAGACAGGGGGGTGCGAGCAGGGGTCAGACACCCCCCATCGTCTCGCCCCCCTGTGAATGCTCGTTAACTATTCGTACTTGGTAACATATGTATAGACATAGCTGACGTACTAGTAGAGTTAAATGGCCCAATACTCCAGCGCAAAGGCCCAACACACAGAATCCCTAGTTACCTTGTATACGCATTAGGAAGATAGGTGTACGTGCAGCCGTTGATCGAGTAGTCAGTTTCCTTCCTAGTTTTTTCGTGGCTTCGTGCGCCCATGCGCCGCCGCCTCTCGGATCTCGCTGCTCCGTTCGTCGCCGCTGGAGCACAGGGCATTCATTCCGTGCTTCTAATTCAGCGATTGAATCATGGCTGCTTCATCAACTGATTTTGGCACAACTTAAGGTACGTTACTGGTATATATAGTAATACAACAAACTGCCAATAGATTTGTCAGATCAGAGAACGCATATGGTGAACTAGTCCAACTATATATATATATTAATAGTTTGATCCACTCCCTGATCTAAACACTCTTATATTTCTTTACGGAGGGAGTACTTAATAGATGTGGTAAGGTTACAATTTAGATATGTAATTCAATCTTTGTTCAATGTTTCAATGGTTGAAGTAGATGAATATAACGAAGTAGATTTATTTTTAAGAGGCATGCTTCCAGCTCCAATATTCATGCTACCCAAAATACAAATCCACCTGACTTACAGAGTTAAATTTAAACTAATAGAGATGTAGCATTTTGTGTTGTCAAATATATGCTGCCAATGCATTCGTATGAATACTACTTTTGAGACTAAATTCATGTATTAGGAGGTCTCTTGAGCACTTATTATCTTCCTCGCCCCCTCATGTTCAAATCCTGGCTCCGCCCCTGACCATGAATATTTCAAATATCTACATGATAAACTAGAAATAACTGTAGGGTGTAAGTTATACTAATACAGAAAGATGGGCAAATAAAAGGTGTTGCTACACTGCTCGCCGTGCAGCACTATACTTTTCTGTAGACATAACCGATGCCTAAATCTACACAAAGTCAACAAAGCATTTTTATAAGTTATAGCTGTTGGCATGACCAAAATTTGTTGTATAAACTACAACCACAAGCATCAACAAAAGTAGAAAACGGATACAGTTCCATGTCTCTATGCTAAACTACCACATGTACTACCGTTATACCTTAAACTCTCCTATGAATATGTAAGAACAAGACAAAACATTAATCTAACAGAAGATACACAAACCAAAATAGTCAGGAAACTCAGGAAGGATGCTTACGCTTGGGAGTGGGCAACGGCTGCTTTGCCATCAGATGTACGGCCGCCTGTAGATGCTCCATCACCGTCATGGACGGAGGGCCGACGGGCAACGGCGGCTGCGCCATCATGCATCCCGCATGTGGAGGCTGCAGCGCCGTCATGGGTAGAGAGCCAGCAGGCAACGGCGGCTGCTCCATCGTCGTGGATCCGGTCTGTGGAGCCATCTCCATCACAGGTGGCCCTTCCTGGGTTGGGAGCGGCCCAGTAGCTCGAGACGCCCCTGCCGACTCAGCCACGGTGGCCTGGTGGATCTGGTCGGCGGCGAACACGGACGAACTAGGGGCGGCCACGGCGGCTGGCTGGATCGGG
Source organism: Thinopyrum elongatum (assembly GCA_011799875.1). Taxonomy (NCBI): domain Eukaryota; kingdom Viridiplantae; phylum Streptophyta; class Magnoliopsida; order Poales; family Poaceae; genus Thinopyrum; species Thinopyrum elongatum. The sequence continues at coordinate 717,397,582 of CM022303.1, forward strand.
TCGGTTGAGTTGCGGGCGGCCATGGTGGCGAGTAGAAGACCTGTCGGAGGGCTGAGCGGGCAAGGGGCCAAGGATTTCGTGGGGCGGCGGCTGAGGGTGGGAGGAGGCGCGGGCTGGGCAAGGGAAAACGGGGCATCCATATAAATGACCAGCGGGCTCCGGCCGGGTTGCCGGTTTTGGCATCAGCCAGCGGTGTCGCCGTTGGAGGAAAGAAACGCGGCGAGTGTGAGCGCGAGGGTGAGTGGGATTTAGCAGGTTTTCGAAGCTGGGCCTGCGTGGGCCTCTACTCTACTCTAGTGCTACCTTTCCGGGCGATATAAGCCCAGTCGGCTGGTTGGAATTAATAGGTTGGGTCGTATTGCATTTTTTGGAGTTTGAAACGAGCGAGAGAGTGGGACTGTGCAGGCTTCTCATACTCCTCCATGACCAGTTTGAAACAGGCTTTAAAGACTGGTAAATTTTTTTTACTCGAAACGTAAACATTGTATGTCTCAAAAAAAAAACGTAAACATTGTTAATCGGCAAAAAGGAGAAGAAAAGGGTTGAAGTGCAGGACTACAAAGGAATCCATCCATAAAATACACACGAACAGACACCCTTTTTTCTTTGCAAAGACCCTAGGAGAAATGGCGAGACCACGCCATGGCTAAGGGCGCAACAATAGAGGAAGAGGAAGAGCAGCGTAGGATGTGGAAGTTAGCTAATGAATCAGGCGACACCTATGTGGAGAACACCATTTCACCCAACGTAAGTGAACAGGGTGGCGGGCCCCGCAAGTCAGGGCGACCTCCAGCCCCATCCAAACAACACACCGACAACCACCACAGGAAAATCATGTTTTGCCGTGTGGGAGCCTATAAGCCATGAGCTATTTTTCGGGGACTCGGCTTATGTTCCTCTAAGCCGAGCGCGTCGAAAAGAACACCCAATAGCAAAAAAAAAAGGTCTTTTCCTTTCCGAGAAGCAAAATTATGCTTCTCGCGGAAGCAAATCTGTGCCTCCACGAGAAGCAAATATGTGCTTCTGGTGAAAGCAAAAATAAATCGCTCAAAATAATTCATAATTTTTTTTCCGTTTTGAAAAAGCATAGATGTGCTTCTCGCGGAAGCAAATATGTGCTCTACGAAAAAGCAAATATGTGATTCTCATGGAAGCATAAATTTTTCTGGTTTTTTTCTCCGAAACCTAGGGACACCGGTCAAAAAAGGAAAGGCCAAAGAAAACTCATGTAAAACCCGAAAATGCGTAAAAAAATAAAAATCCTGAGGAACTCGACATGTGGCGACGGCTGGACGCACCACTTGACGCGCTCTCACCCCACCAAAGTGACCCCGCGGGGTTCCCGCAGTGTGTACTCCTTGACTAGTTGCTCTCTCCTATCGCTCTCTGCTGCCAATTGCTGAGGAATCGCACCTGGGAAGGTATTGGGCCGGCCCACTTTAGCGACTAGGAAAAGCAGTTATTTCCTTCAGGTTTTCAGGTTCTCCAAATAAAAATTGCTAGAGTAGAAATGTTAAAAAATTGTAACCTGAAAAAAGTATTTATTTTTTAAATGCTAACAAAAAATAAGAAATTTTAAAAAAATATTTGCATAATTTGGAAAATAAATGTTCCGTACTATGCAAAGAACAGTATGTGAATATTTGAAAAAATGTTTAAAGACATTTAAAAAGTAAAAAACTAATCGCGTGATTTAGAAAAAAATATTTTTTACCATTAATAAAAATGTCAGACATGTATTTTTTAAAATGTTCATCGTATATTTAAAAATATTTCATGTGTATATGAAAATGTACAACTTGCGGGTAGGAATGTATCTAAAGAAAAGAAAAAGATAAAACCAAATAAAACTGATAAGGAAACATAGAAAAACGGAACAAGGAACCACATAAAAGGTTCTAAAAATGATTTATACAGCTCTATTGAGCCTTTCGAGAACCATTTCGATGGGCTGGTCCACTAAGATAGGCTGGTCCATTTCGATGGTAGATATATACCTGGCGCGCAAGGTGCGACACATATCACTCATAGCACCTCAGAGGGGGAGGTGCTAGTGCGCGTGCACTTGGCCAGGCCCAGCAGCGCACAAACTCCTAGAGAGGAGTGCGATTCAATCACAAAACCAGCAGCGCTTCTCTCGAAAGGAAAAATCAAAATGATAAGTGCCACACGTGTGACACGAAGAAAAGAAAAAAGCACCGACAAGTGTCAAAAACAGCTTTACTTTTTTTTTTAGGTTGTCAAAGACCGGTTTACTGGTAGGAAGCAAATCCTCCAAGCGGTCAGCTTGGTAAGCGACCAACAAAAATTTGCAATCAATGGTAACAATTTTTTTATGCATATATATATATTGAAAATCCACCAAGCGGTCAAAGACCGGTTTCCTTTCCTACTTTTTTTTTCTTGTTTCCCCTTATGCATATATATATATTGAAAATAGTAAAAAAGTATATTTTTGAAAACATTTACGTTTTACTAATTTTGTAAAAAATGTATTCTTACTGTATTAAAAAATGTTTAACATGTATTGAAAAATTATCTAGTATTATTTTTTTCAAATGTCCATCGTGTATTAAATATGTCCAGCATGTATTAGAAAAATGTTAATTATATATTTACAAAATGTTTATAGTGTAACTTAAAGTGCATATTGTGTATACAAAGATTGTTCATTGTGTATATTGAAAATGTTAGCCAGTTCTTTATATGTCTCAAGCATTTCAAAAAATGTTCATGAAACTAAAAACTGTTGTCATGTATTATAAACATGTTTATCGTGCATTTTTAATATGTTATCCATTCTTTCTAAGTCTTCGCTCATTTTAAAAAATACTCATGTAATTAAAACATGTTTTCATGTATTAAAAAGATGTCCATCATGAATTTAATTTTCATCTTGTATTACAAAAAGGATTATGATGTATTAATTACATGTCAGTGTGTATTTAAAAACTTGTTCATCATGTGTTAAAAATTGTTCGTCATGTATTGAAAATGTTTGTGTATTTATTAAAAAATATTTGAGTTTATTATTTGAACAAAATAGGTAAAAGAGAAAGGCGGCTGCTACAAATCAACCGACTGATTTCTTTAGAAAAATCAGTCGGGTCGCGGACCGTTGGATCTGTCCCTCGCAGCCGTTGGATCGATCAACACACAACGAAGCAATATCGCGAGTCGTCGCCGAAGCAGCGCCGCCCGGCTAGCAAGCAGAGTCGCACCCCTCGTCGGCAGAGCTGGGAGTTCGGCAGCAACGGCAGCGCAGCGATGCTCCATTGCAGCCGCGCCACCGGCGCGTGGTGCTCCAACGCAGCCCCCACGGCCCGTTGCAGCTCCGGCCATGCTTCAATACAGCAGCAACACCGGCACGTGGTGCTCCATCGTAGCGCCAGCGGCCGAGTCGTAGCTCCGGCCATGCTTCAATGCAGCCGCGACACCGGCACACGGTGCTCCAACGCAGCGCCGGCGGCCGCATCGCAGTTCCGGTCATGATTCAATGGAGCCGCAAAATCGGCGCGCGGTGCTCCAACGCAGCGCCGGTGGACCATCGCCGTACCGCGTTGCCTGCAGCACCAAAACGAGCGGCCACGCTCCTGCCCGCGTCACATCAGTGCGCCGAGCGTCGCCCCCGCGGGGTTGCAGCACCACGGTAGTGGCGTGCGGGGCTTCATCCGCCTTCGATTGCGGTGGGGATCCAGTTTTTGGGGACGAACAGAGGTGGGGAAGGAAATTTTTGTGTGGAGGAAGACGAACGGGAAGAGATAAGGTCGCTGGTGGGGAAAGCGGTGGATCGGCCCCACGGGCACGTGTCAAGCGCAGCGCACGGTTTAAGCCCGTGATAAATCAGTCGGTTGATTTTTATACTTTTCCAAAGAGAAAAGGTAGAAAACCCCAAAAAGATAAAGAGGGAAAAAATAAAAACAAAAACAAAATAAAAAGCAAAATTGAAAAACAGAAGAAAACCCCAAAGAAACCCGGTGCATAAAGGAGAACAGAAAAGAAGATAGAAAATTCGATAAAACGACCGTTAAAATCTGCTCAGAGTAAAGCCGAAGTAAACCGATCTGCCTGGGGGCCGGCCCGCGTGGGCCAGCCCTGAGGCGAGCGTGTGTTAGATCGTTCATTTACGCGCCAAGAGAGAGGCGTCCATTTTTAAACCGGCGAATCACAGGCCTGGCTTTCGTCCGTCCGTGCCCTTGGAAAAAAAGAAAGGAGCTGCCTTCGTTGTTGTGCGTGTATGCGCTCAGGAGGGCTAGGCTCGGGTTCGTGTTCGTGTTCGTGTTCCTCTATGTGTAGGCTACCGAGATGCTAGTTCGGGTTCCTTCGTATGTGTTCGTGTTGTCTATCCACATGTCTCCTATACTCACTCCGCTTCGAAGCTAACAATAATAAAATAGATCAGTTTGGAACCTCCGCAACTAATATTTTATGTACGTCTGTTGTCCTAATGCATGTTAACTCCCGGATCATCGTTGCTTCTGTCTGTCCTCCCGCTGCATATATAATCATTGGCCCACGTAGATAGATCACAAGAAACCAAGTAGCCAACTAAGCAAGGAAAATATACATGGAGCTGGGGCTGGGGCCGGAGCCGGAGAGCAGCGTGGTGGGCACGATCGCGGTGGCTAGCCTCGACTGGGAGATGCTGCCGGCGGCGCTTCTGCTGTGTGGCATACTCGAGGCCGCAGGCGCGCTGTGGCTGCTCGTGTACCGGGGTCCCGGCGGCGTCTTCCTCCATGGTGGCAAGGTGGTCTTCTACTCCTACCTACTACGCCATTCTAGTCGCTTTGGTGCTCTTTGGGTGCGGAGAGGCCTGGGCTGGCCTCTGGGTGAACCGACATCCGCGTGACCGGCGAGCCGTCGGGAGGACCGTCCTGTGGTGTTCCATCCTTCCTCTTATCCTTGTTACAGGCCTCGGAGGTTTTGCGTCCGCCATCCCCAAATAGTTTCCGCCTTTATATTTTTTTTGTATTTATTATGTAGTAGTATATTTTAAAATTTTGAGTGGTATTGCGAATCAAAATCCTATTGGCATGTATACGTATTTGTGTGAATGAATTTTGTTATTGAGACAGATTTGTGTGAATGAATAGAATGCTTGAATATGAAATAAAATAAAGAGGACGTTACAAAAAGAAATTGAAATGAGGAGAAACTTCATGTTTTTTTTTTTGAGGGAATGAGAAACTTCATGTGTGGTCATAGCCCAGCCCATGTACACAGACTGGCGGGCCTTTCAAGCTCTAACTCGATGATGACCCACTGCGGCCATTTAGCCCGTTACAGTCTTTATATGTGTGGAGCTAAGCTCTCGTCTCACCTCACGCACCACTGTCTGCACTTTTTGCTTTGCTTCCTCCGTCCGTCCACTCCACGCCACGGCCGGCCGCTCACGAGATCTTTCGCCGGATCTGCCGATGGGGGGGCCGCCGGGATTGGGTGGCTAGCGCAGTCCATCCTCTCGAGCCCCCTAATCGGCAAGCCCCCTGATCCCTGGGTCCGCGAAGCCGGGCTTGCGGAGGAAATCGAGGGGCTCACGTCTGCAATCAAGGGAGTCCGCATGGTCGTCTCTGCTCTTGAAGGCAGGGAGCTTGGCAACGAGCCACTGGCTGAATCTCTTGCTGAGCTCAAGGAGGCGCTCTATGATGCCGGCAACGTGGTCGACGACCTCGACTACTACAGGCTCAAACAGGGTAAGCTAGCCTACATCAGTTGCCAGTCTCTGTTGCAAAATACAGTTAAATTAGATTTTATCTGAGCTGAGCTCAGTTCTTCAGGTGGTGGTGTAGAAATAGCCGATGCCGCTGTGAAATGTTTTGGTTAGTTCGTACGAGTTAGTGTTCTGCTGAAACGCTTCATGTACGGTGGAATTAGAATATATCCGACCTTCCTTCTTCAGGTAGTAGTGTAGAAATAGCCGATGCCGATGCCGTTGTGAAATCTTGTTTTGTTAGTGTTTTGGTCAGTTCGTATGACTTACTAGCGTTTTGTTGAAACTATTCATGTCCTGTTTAGTTTCCCGTACAAAAAGAAATTTACAAAATACCGGTTCTTCTGAGGCTGTGCGTCTTATTTCACTGAACCTATAACCTTTTGACAAGGCTTGGTTCCTAAATGTAAAGGGGGCAGGGAGTTTAGGGTTAATGGGATCATGCTAATACCTCTCTTATTTTGGCACAGCTGCTTCGACATCAATGGTTGATACTAATATACCACCAACAAGTAGCAGTCGTGGGAAGAGGCAACGATCCAAGGCATGGGACCATTTTGTCGTGACAAGAGATGGTAATGGAAACCCAGTGGAGGCAGAATGCAAGTACTGTCAAATGGTCGTTCAGTGTAAGACTACAAATGGGACAGGAGTTTTGAGCAGGCATATCAAGAGTGCTGGTTACAGGGCAAGTCACCAATCGCAAGATCCTTCTTTGAGGTAAGATTTACGGACTACGGCAATTCATGCATTTCTACATATCAGTGTCTCTCTTTTTTATCTTTTCGGATACAATATAATTAATTCATAAAGGCTAGAATTTACTCGTTTCTGCATCCATGCGTATCCCTTATTCTCGTTATCCATTTATATAAATGATTTGCTTAAGAGCCCTTTCTTTCTTATTGTAGCATAGGCAATGCTACCGGTTGGTAATTCATCCAGCAGAAAAAGGATGAGAATTGATCATCAGCCAACACAGGTCACCACAAATAACACAAACCCTTGGAGCAAGGACGAATTTTCAATCAAGTTACGAGAAATAATTAGTCAGCTGCAGGGCATTCATAGGGATATGAGAGGGCTTCTCGACATACTTGGGTTAGACTCTACTGCAATTTCAAACCGCCGTTGGAGTACAACACCTGATCCATGCCAAAGAACATCAAGTCTTGTTCAAAGAAAAATGTATGGGAGAGCTACAGAGAAGAAATTTATCATCAAGCTGATAAGAGAACACAAATCAGCTGGTGTTGTCACTGTTCTACCTATTGTAGGCATCGGAGGAGTTGGGAAGACTGCTTTTGCCCAACTCGTATATAATGATCCTGCCGTGGAAAATCAATTTGATCACAGGATATGGATTTGGGTGTCTAAAAACTTTGATGAAGTGAGACTCACAAGGGAGATGTTAGATTTTGTGTCCCAAGACACACATGAAGGACTTTGCAGCTTTGCCAAGCTTCAGGAGGTCTTGAAGAGTAATATCAAATCAAAGAGGGTTCTGGTTGTTCTAGATGATGTCTAGGATGATAGAAACGGCTGCCGATGGGACCAGCTATTGGCTCCTTTTAAGTCTGGCGGTGCAAACAACAATTTGATACTCGTGACAACTAGAAAAACATCTGTTGCAAAAAAGAGAGGAACAGTAGAACCAATTAAGTTAGGTGCAATGGAAAAGGATGATTTCTGGTTACTGTTTAAAGCATGTGCATTTGGTGATGAGAACTATGAAGAGAAAGAAAGTCTACGTGGCATCGGACAGCAAATAGCAGAAAAGTTAAAAGGAAACCCATTAGTGGCACAAACTGCAGGAGCACTATTAAGGGAACATCTTACCGTTGAACATTGGACTAACAATATGAAGAATGAATGTTGGAAATCCTTGCAACTCAGTAACAGCATCATGCCGGCTTTGAAGCTTTGCTATGACGAGCTACCCTTCCATTTACAACAGTGCTTCTCATATTGTTCTATATTCCCATACGATTATCAGTTTTTCGTCGAAGAGTTAGTTCATATGTGGATTTCACAGGGATTTGTGAAGCGTGCTCATTCAAATCAGAATTTGGAGGAGATGGGATGGAACTATCTAACTGACTTGGTAAACCTGGGCTTTTTTGAGCAGGTTGAAGAAAATGAAGAATTATTCTCTTCGGGCAGGCAAACTTCATATGCCATTAGTGATCTTATGCATGATTTTGCAAGGGTTGTTTCAAGAACAGAGTGTGCAACAATAGATAGTATATATTTCAATGAAATATTGCCAACTGTACACCATTTGTCAATACTAACTGATTCTGTATATCTAATGGATAATCACACCAGCAACAGATCTCGTAGTGAGAAGTTTGAAGAGATATTACGAAGTGCACTTACATCAGTGACAAACTTGAGGACATTGTTGTTAATTGGGCAGTATGACTCTTTCTTCTTCAAAGTCTTCAAAGAAGTATTCCAAAAGGAACACAATTTGCGAGTGCTTCATTTGTCTGCAACATCTGCTGATTCTCATTCCTTCATGTGTAGTTGGGTAAATCATATACATCTCCGGTATCTAAAATATGAGGGCGGTCATGTTGAGCTGGGTTCACCGTCTCAAGTTAAGAGCAAATTTTCCCATCAAATATTAGATGGTTGGCTTACCTCTTTGCAGATAATTCATCTAGAGAATTGTGGAGAAGGCTGGATACTTCCATGTCTGGAAAGGTTTCCGTTTCTTACAAGGTTGAAGTTGAGCATCATGCAGGAAGTAAGAGAAGTATCGGTTCCGTCATTGGAGGAGCTAGTTTAAGTTGAGATGCCAAAGTTGGAGATTTGTGTTTGCACTTCTCTGGGTGATATGAACTCTAGTTTAAGGGTACTAGAGATCCGAGGTTGCCCTGCACTTAAGATGTTTGATTTGCTTGAGAAACATCATAGCTACAAAATGGAGAAGAACGCATGGTTGCCCAGTCTTACGAAATTCGTAATCTGCGATTGTACTCACTTGCAAGTATTGGCCCTCTTCGGCCTTCAGCCACATTTTTTGAACTTTTAATTAGCAGAGTTTCAACGTTTCTGACTATGAAATCTTTTTCCATGGAAACGTTCGAAATTAGGCCAAACAGTCTTTTGGGTGAGTCTTCTGGTGTGATGAGACCGGATGACAAAATCTTGGCATTCCATAATATGAGGGACACTACTGGAATATCGCCGTACGCCGAGTGCCACGGACACTCGGCAAAGGGCCAATAACCGCCGGCAAAGCCTTTGCCGAGAGTTGCACTCGGCAAAGGCCATCCGGCGTACACCTCTCAGGCAAACAGGAATTTGCCGAGAGCCAGGACACGGACACTCGGCAAAGAGTTTGCCGAGAGCCAAACAGTGCCTATCGGCAAAATAAAGTGACTTCACGTCTGCTGGTTCCGTCAGCTCTTTGCCGAGAGCCACGCTCGGCAAAACTGCCCCAGCCTCCCAGCTCATGCCACTTTGCCGAGAGCCACACTCGGCAAAACTGCCCCAGCCTCCCAGCGCATTCCACTTTGCCGAGAGCCACACTCGATAAAGATCCGTTCCCAGCACTGTTTCTCCTGCTTTTCCCTCGGATCGCTGCAGCAAAAATAGATATACAATACACAAACATGCATTTGAAGTCTCAAAGTCTAACAACAAACTCACATAAGCATTATATAAATAGTTCACACAAGCTTCATTTGAAATCACAAAGTAGCTCTTTGTTACAAGTGCCTACTTACTAAACAATAAAGTGGTCAATGCATGTCTACATGCGACCACACGATAAAAACAACACCACAATTATCACGAACTGAAGGAGTATTATCAAGTTCTTCCATCCACTGAACCCGATAAGCCGTTTCTGGCTAGCACATCCACTGAACCCACTAATTCAGATTTTCTCTTCTGGTTAAGCACATACTGATTATTAATGATACTCTACCTTCTCTCTGCTATTGAACGAGTCGTGGGAGCTGCCTTCGTAACGAAGCACTTGTTTATTGCATTCAGACCATGAATCATAGACTCCTGGACACCTACCTCTGTACACCGCATACCACTTCATCTACAAAGAAAGAGAAAAAGAGGCAGAAAAATAATGCAAGGTTAAAGAGCACATCATACATAATCCACGTAAGCATTCATCACTCATACAATCAAAAGCATTAATGATTCATATACCCAAAAGCAACATCACAAGTTCTACTCAAGTTATACTCCGAGTAGACATCAGCAACTACATTCACGACATCAGCATCAAAGTATCTAACAAGGCTACTCTTAAAATGGAACTCTAATCAGACTGGTAGTCTGTGAAGCCGGTAAGCGTGGAGTCAGAGGAGGTGGGGATCCCCCCCCCCCCTCAGTGGAGGAGCAAGCGTTGTCGGGAATGGCGGTCGGCGGAATCGGTGGCAAAGGGTCGACACTCTCCTTAGGTGGTGCTTCCTTCTTGGACAGATCCACAAAAAACTTAATAGGAGAATCAAAAAAGGGAATTTAAAGTAGGTGAGCATGTTTTGTTGTACAACTCACGTTTCAGATTCTTTGCAGGCAAACTTCTCTCCAAATGGGAATGACCTTATATCATTGAAAAAGTTTATCGTTCCGAAGCTATCAAGATCAACAATGTCGAGAGCACTAACCTGAGAGTGGTTAATGGACAAAGAATTAAGCATTATATCTCAGGTACACCTATTAATGTTGAAACTAATATTATTCAAACTATGACACCGGAGGAACACATAAGAGAGACCATCCGGAACACTCCAAAACCCTAAAAAAAGAGTAGGTATATGATACGGTATGTAAACCGACTCCAAAAAATCCATGAAAATATTTTTTGTCCATTTTGGAATATTAGAAAAAATACAAAAATAAGAAACAGCAGAGAGGACCCACGAAGGAGTCACAGGGCAACAGGGCGCGCCCTGATGCCTTGTGTGCCCCCCGTGTGCCTTCCCGACTCCGTTTTCTTCTGGAATACTTGTTTCGCAAGATAAAAATTCATTATATATATACTCCCGGATGTTTTGACCACCGTATCTCAAGATTCTCCTCTGTTCTTGTTTCGGGTTGTTTTTCTGACAGATCTAGATCGCCATGGCGCCTCCCAGTTCACCCAAGGACAAGTTCTATGAGAAGGTCATCAACCCTTACCTTCCGGAGGTGATGAAACACCCTCAAACCATCGAGATGCGTGATGGGGTGCTTCACATCCAGGATGTTCAAGGGCCCAAGAAGGAGGGGAGCGAGAAGGCCATGCTCGAGGCAGTGGAACATGGGATCTTCAAGTGCCAAGGGATGGTGGAGCGTTCACTTAGCACAAATCTCTCCATGATCATGGATTTCATCCGTGAGCACAAGGTGGACAGCAAGGATATTGGGGATATCATCTTCAAGCAGAATGATCGGATTGATCACCTTCAGGCCCAAATCTATGATTTACAGAACCAAAATTTTGAGTATGAGGCCAAGTTTAAAGGTATGAGTTTAGTTGCAAATTTTAGGACTCCGGAGACACGTTCATCCTTTTACTATGGAGAGCCTATGCTTTCGAAGACAGAGGACAAGCCTACTACATCATCAACACCATCACCGAAGAAAGACACTTGAGTATATGGGTATGGGCACCACCCTTGGCTTGTGCCAAGCTTGGGGAAGGTGCCCCGGTATCGTATCACCATCACTTTCACTATCTTTACCTATCTTAGTTCGTGTTGGAAAACGTAGCAGAAAACAAAAAATTTCGCCCTACAATCACCCAGGAACAATATGAAGATGCATATAGGGTTTGGATCAATGATCGTTACCGACTTCGGGAGTGCAGCGGAAGTAGACGAGTCGGTGTACATCGTACTTGGAGTCCCTCGAACGTCGATGACGATCCCGCGAACCGCCCTCGAACGATCCCTCGAACGGAAGACCGAAAGCACGGCCTCTCTACTTGGTTGCAAGCGTACGGTCTTCATGATCCGGCAGCGCTTCGCCGTCCAGAGCTAATCATCGCCGGAGAATTAGAGGGAGGAGATTAGAACCACACGGGGCTTCTAATTATGAGGATTAGAGGTGGCTAGGGCTTGCCCTAATTAGTCAACTTGGACCAACTAGAACTGGCACTAGATCAACTAGAGGAGGCTCCAAAACATGTGTATACAATTGTGGCTAATACCTCAAGTATATATAGGTTAGAGGGGGAGAGGAGGGCTGCCACCAAGGAGGAAAACCTCCTTGGTGCGCCGGCCATAGGGGAGGAGGAGTAGGACTGCTCCTCCTAGTAGGATTCGGCCCCCTTCCTTAGGGAAGGGAGGCGCCACCTCCACTTGGGCCCTTGTGGCCCAAGTTTCCTTCCACCTCTTGGCCTTATTAGGCCCATTGATATTAAATTAAATATATATTTGTTCTAAACATTTTTAGAGCGATATATATATATATATATATATAAAATTTAACATCCCCGGAAACATTTTCCACCTATATATATTAATCGGTAATACCTGGTATTACCCGATATTCACCAAAACCCTTCCGGTGACCCCGAAACACTTCCGAAACCTCTCGGAACTATTCCAAATATTAATGAAAAAATTCCAAAAATATATTCTCATCACTCCCGTCACACTAACACTCAGTAGATCATGATTACCTTAAGCTTGTGACCCCGTAGGTTTGGTAAATCATAGACATGAACGAAACCCCTTCGTTCAATGACCTATAGCGGAACCGTGGACATCCATATCGGTCCCTATGATTACACGAATGACATTTGAGTGAACCTTTGGTTATCATGTTATGTTCCCTTTGCTTCGCGATACTTTACAAAACCCGGTGTGCATCGGTATCCTCCTGAGTCATCACCATGCTCACTATACCGCTGCTCCCGTTGTCGGTTTTGTTCTTCTTTTCTCGTTGACATGTTCCAGCATCCCCGTGACGTAGTCACCTGTGTCTGGCCAGACGATGATGGATGCCGTCACACCGAGAGGGCCCTAAGAATATATCTCCATCGTCGGAGGAGCAAATCCCATTCTCGAGCTATCCGGTCACTTGCCAAACTTTTCGGTGAGCCTGAAAGTTGTTGTTATGATCACCTTATTACAGATGATGTTTGAGCAACCCCAAAGTCCACCGTCTGGTAGGAAGTGACCGAGACACTCTCATGGTCTAAGGAACTAAAACACATGCTAACACTCTGTGTTATAACAGATGATTTCAGATGATATAATCACAAATTATAACAGACAATTTTTGGGTCAATTCAATATGATTGTTCTTCTAACGTCATACCCTCAATGTTGTTTTAGGACTATCGTTACACTTAACGATATCCTAAGATCTGGAAAACGTGATCACCAACAACACTCACTAGTAGAAAACAAGGCTTTGGTCCAGGCCTGCCCAGCCCATTAGTCCCGGTTCAGTCATGAACCGGGACCCATGGGGGCATACGTCCCGGTTCGTGTGCCCAGGGGGCTGGTCGGGCCTCGTGGGGCATTGGTCCCGGTTCGTCTGGACCCTTTTGTCCCGGTTCCAGACACGAACCGGGACCAATGGGCCTCGCTCCTGGCCCACATCCATTGGTCCCGGTTCGTGGCTGGAACCGGGACCAAAGGGTGGCCTTTAGTCCCGGTTCCAACCACGAACCGAGACCAATGTTGTGCCTATATATACCCCTCGCCCGCGAGCAGAGCACTCCACTGCTCTGTTTTTTTCTGGCCGGCGACGGGAGGGGTTTGTGGTGCTCTAGCTCACCTCCTATGCACATGACGTGTTCGATGAAATGCCCGAGCAACACTACTTAAGCTTTCTCCTCTCCAAACTCGACCTTCAAGCTCCATTTTCCTCAAGATTTGTCTAGGTTTAGCGGTCCGTCACGTCCCGTCCCCGTCTTCACCGCCGTCGATCGCCCGCGCCGATCTCGTCGCCGGCATAACCGTGGTGAGCCTCTTGTTCTTATCTTCTTTCTAAAAGAAAAAAATTCTGACTTGTATGATTTAGATAGATACTTGTCTAATTTTCTTACTTTTATTATTGTTTGTTATTATATAGTGCGATGGTTTTGGTATCCGCCCCCGTCGGCCCTTGTCCTGTCTATGATTCGGATGTGGTATATATTATATTTTATAACTATTTGGTTCATTTATTGTTTATGACAATTATGCCGACCAACGTGACATAGATTTTTTTTATCTAGGAGGTATGTGAACCGGAAATTCCAACTGACCCTATAGTCGAGAGGTTAAATTTAGTTGAAGAAGAAAACAATTACTTGAAGGAAAAATTGAAAAAAATTGAGGAGGAGAAGATGATATTGGAGTTGCATGTTGCGGATGTCATCGATGATCACAAGATCAAGATGGATGCAATGCGCTTCAAGATTAGAAAGTATAGAAAATATGCCATTCATACCGAGGCTTGGTATCATTATGCCGTTGGATCAATTGTTACCTTGGTTGCGATTATGATCGCATTTGTTGTTGCATTAAAATGTTTTACATAGTTTCAATGTATGGTTTAATTAGATGCTCTGGAGAGCTATATGTTGTTCAATGAGAACTATGTATGTACTTTGGTTTTAATGTGATGATGAACTTCTATTAATTTGGTCACTTATCTATTCATGATGTTTTGTAATGGTTTTTGACACACTTAATTATATATAATGCATGCAGATGAACCGGCAATGGATGTACGGTGACAGACGCACCTCCGAGTACATTAAGGGCGTGCATAATTTTCTCGAAGTGGCTGAGGCAAACAAGCAGAATGGTTTTATGTGTTGTCCATGCCCTATATGTGGGAATACGAAGTCTTACTCTCACCGGAAAATCCTTCACACCCACCTACTTTATAAGGGTTTCATGCCACACTATAATGTTTGGACCAGGCACGGAGAAATAGGGGTTATGATGGAAGACAACGAAGAAGAAGAGGACGATGACAACTATGTGCCCCCTGAATACGATGATGCTGCAACGGGGGAAGCTGAAGATCAAGAGGAACCAGACGATGTGCCTGATGATGATCTCCGCCGGGTCATTGTTGATGCAAGGAGACAGTGCGAAAGTGAAAAGGAGAAGCTGAAATTCGATCGCATGTTAGAGGATCACCAAAAAGGGTTGTACCCCAATTGCGAAGATGGCAACACAAAGCTCGGTACCGTACTGGAATTGCTGCAGTGGAAGGCAGAGAATGCTGTGCCTGACAAAGGATTTGAGAAGCTACTGAAAATATTGAAGAAGAAGCTTCCAAAGGATAACGAATTGCCCGACAGTACGTACACAACAAAGAAGGTCGTATGCCCTCTAGGATTGGAGGTGCAGAAGATACATGCATGCCCTAATGACTGCATCCTATACCGCGGTGCGTACGAGGATTTGAACGCATGCCCGGTATGCGGTGCATTGTGGTATAAGATCAGACGAGATGACCCTGGTGATGTTGACCGCGAGCGCCCCAGGAAGAGGGTTCCTGCCAAGGTGATGTGGTATGCTCCTATAATACCACGGTTGAAACGTCTGTTCAGAAACAAAGAGCATGCCAAGTTGATGCGATGGCACAGAGAGGACCGTAAGAAAGACGTGAAGTTGAGAGCACCCGCTGACGGGTCGCAGTGGAGAAAAATCGAGAGAAAGTACCGGACTGAGTTTGCAGGTGACCCAAGGAACATATGGTTTGGTTTAAGAGCGGATGGCATTAATCCTTTCGGGGAGCAGAGCAGCAATCACAGCACCTGGCCCGTGACTCTATGTATCTATAACCTTCCTCCTTGGCTGTGCATGAAGCGGAAGTTCATTATGATGCCAGTACTCATCCAAGGCCCTAAGCAACCCGGCAACGACATTGATGTGTACCTAATGCCATTAGTTGAAGAACTTTTACAGCTGTGGAATGGAAACGGTGTACGTGTGTGGGATGAGCACAGACAGGAGGAATTTGACCTGCATGCATTGCTGTTTGTAACCATCAATGATTGGCCTGCTCTTAGTAACCTTTCAGGACAGACAAACAAGGGATACCACGCATGCACGCACTGTTTAGCTGACACCGAAAGTATATACCTGGACAAATGCAGGAAGAATGTGTACCTGGGGCATCGTCGATTTCTTCCGACCAACCATCAATGTCGAAAGAAAGGCAAGCATTTCAAAAGCGAGGCAGATCACCGGAAGAAGCCCGCCATGCGTACCGGTGATCACGTACTTGCTATGGTCAAAGATTTACATGTAATCTTTGGAAAGGGTCCCGGCGGACTATCTGTTCTGAATGACGCTGAGGGATGCGCTCCCATGTGGAAGAAGAAATCTATATTTTGGGACCTACCCTACTGGAAAGACCTAGAGGTCCGCTCTTCAATCGACGTGATGCACGTGACAAAGAACCTTTGCGTGAACCTGCTAGTCTTCTTGGGCGTGTATGGAAAGACAAAAGATACACCGGAGCACGGGAGGACCTGCAACGTTGGCACGAAAAAGACGGCATGCCTCCAAAGTAGTATGAAGGTCCTGCCAGCTACGCTCTTACCAAAGAAGAGAAGGAAATCTTCTTTGAATGCCTGCTCAGTATGAAGGTGCCGTCTGGCTTCTCGTCGAATATAAAGGGAATAATAAATATGGCAGAGAAAAAGTTCCAGAACCTAAAGTCTCATGACTGCCACGTGATTATGACGCAACTGCTTCCAGTTGCATTGAGGGGGCTTCTACCGGAAAACGTTCGATTAGCCATTGTGAAGCTATGTGCATTCCTCAATGCAATCTCTCAGAAGGTGATCGATCCAGAAATCATACCATGGCTAAGGAGTGATGTGCCGCAATGTCTTGTCAGTTTCGAGCTGGTGTTCCCACCATCCTTCTTCAATATCATGACACACGTCCTAGTTCATCTAGTCAACGAGATTGTTGTTCTGGGCCCCGTATTTCTACACAATATGTTCCCCTTTGAGAGGTTCATGGGAGTCCTAAAGAAATATGTCCGTAACTGCGCTAGGCCAGAAGGAAGCATCTCCATGGGCCATCAAACAGAGGATGTCATTGGGTTTTGTGTTGACTTCTTTCCTGACCATAAGAAGATTGGTCTCCCTCAATCACGGTATGAGGGGAGACTGACTGGAAAAGGCACGCTAGGAGGGGACTCAATAATATGCAGGGACGGGCATTCTTGGTCTCAAGCACACTACACAGTTCTACAGAACTCTAGCTTGGTGACCCCGTATGTCGATGAACACAAGAACATTCTGTGCTCCAAACACCCGGAGCAGTGTGACGACTGGATTACATGTGAACACATCAGGACTTTCGGCAGTTGGTAGGAAACACGTCTCAGAGGTGACAACACTGTTTCTGATGAGCTGTACTCGTTGTCCAGGGGACCATCTTCGACTGTATTGACTTACAAAGGATACGAGATAAATGGGAATACATTTTACACGATCGCCCAAGATCAAAAGAGCACCAACCAAAACAGCGGTGTCCGCTTTGATGCAGCAACCAAGAGGGGAAAGGACACATATTATGGTTACATAGTGGACATATGGGAACTTGACTACGGACATGATTTTAAGGTCCCTTTTTTAAGTGCAAATGGGTCAATCTGTCAGGAGGCGGGGTACAGGTAGAGCCACATTACGGAATGACAACAATGGATCTGAACAATCTTGGGTACACAGACGAACCATTCGTCCTAGCCAATGATGTGGCGCAGGTTTTCTATGTGAAGGACATGTCTACCAAACCGAGAAAAAGAAAAGATAAGGAATCGAATACATCATACCATGAGCCAAAGTGCCACATAGTTCTTTCAGGGAAAAGAGACATCGTGGGAGTGGAGGGTAAGACAGACATGTCTGAAGATTATGAAAAGTTTCATGAAATTCCTCCCTTCAAAGTCAAGGCTGACCCAAGCACCCTGTTAAGCGATGAAGAATATCCGTGGTTACGGCGCAATAAGCAAAGGACACAAGCGAAGAAAAAGTGAAGACAGATGAAGTCAGAAAGGGTTGAAAATTGATGATGTGGCTTTGAATGGTTCATTTTGTGCACATAAAAAGTCTGGAGTTCAAATAAGTTCAAAAAAATGAAATCCCTTTGTAACAGATGAGTTTTTGTCCGAAACCCTGATACTTCGAAAGAGATTGTCCATTTTGTACACAAAGTGCATCCAGTTTTTGCCGTAACCCTCTTAACTTTTTAGCACATGCTATGTGGGTGAAATGATGATATCATGCCAATTTTCAACCTCTTCAGAGTTCATTTGAAGTGCTTTTCAATTTCAGGGTCATTTAGCTCAAAAAAAATCAGTAAATGCATGAAAAATAACAGATGAACTCAGAAAGGGTGGAAAATTGATGATGTTGCTTTGAATGGTTCATTTTGAGCAAACAAAAAGTCTGGAGTTCAAATAAGTTCAAAAAAATGAAATCCCTTTGTAACAGATGAGTTTTCGTCCGAAACCCTGATACTTCGAAAGAGATTGTCCATTTTGTACACAAAGTGCATCCAGTTTTTGCTGTAACCCTCTCAACTTTTTAGCACATGCTATGTGGGTGAAATGATGATATCATGCCAATTTTCAACCTCTTAGAGTTCATTTGAAGTGCTTTTCAATTTCAAGGTCATTTAGCTCAAAAAAATCAGTAAATGCAAGAAAAATAACAGATGAATCAAGAAGGGTTGAAAATTGATGATGTGGCTTGAATGGTTCATTTTGAACACACAAAAAGTCTGGAGTTCAAATAAGTTCAAAAAATGAAATCCCTTTGTACAAGATGAGTTTTCTCCGAAAACCCTGATACTTCGAAAGAGATTGTCCATTTTGTACACAAGTGCATCCAGTTTGTCTGTAACCCTCTCAACTTTTTAGCGCATGCTATGTGGGTGAAATTATGATATCATGCCAATTTTCAACCTCTTCAGAGTTCATTTAAAGTGCTTTTCAATTTCAGGGTCATTTAGCTCAAAAAAATCAGTAAATGCAAGAAAAATAACAGATGAACTCAGAAAGGGTTGAAAATTGATGTGTGGGTTTGAATGGTTCATTTTGAACACACAAAAAGTCTGGAGTTCAAATAAGTTCAAAAAAATGAAATCCCTTTGTAGCAGATGAGTTTTCGTCCGAAACCCTGAAACTTCGAAAGAGATTGTCCATTTTGTACACGAAGTGCATCCAGTTTTTGCCGTAACCCTCTCAACTTTTTAGCACATGCTATGTGGGTGAAATGATGATATCATGCCAATTTTCAACCTCTTCAGAGTTCATTTGAAGAACTTTTTTTGTTAGAAACTTTAATAGCAAAAAGAATTATCATAAAGATTTTTTTTGTTAGAAACTAAAATAACAAAAACTGTTTTTGAATATAATGATAAAACACGGTAATATTAAATAGCAGTAAAAAGAATCACTCAAAAATCTATTTTTATAGTAAAGTTAATCACAAACTAGTGATTCACACAAATTTCAAAGAATTCAAATTTAAACTATTCGAATTGGAAAACTAATGGCACTAACAGAAAGTTTATAATATTTATTACCTAAAAGCAAAAAGAATTAAAAAATAAAAGAAAATAAATAAAGCAAAAAACAAAACAGAAAAACTGGAAAAAAATAGAAAAAATATGCCACCTACTGGGCCACCACGGCCTGAATACGACTAGAAACCCAACCACGGGCCAGGATTCAGGCCCGCAGAAGGCCCGGTAGGCCCACAGGCAGAGGAGAGTCAGGTTAGGCCCGTAATCCTGCATTTGAGAGGAGCTCGAGAGGGCAGCGGCAGTGGGGTTTATAAACCACTCCGCGCCCCTCTCAACTAGTGAGGTGGGACTAAACTTTTGGCCGTGGGCAGCACAAGGCCTTTGGTCCCGGTTGGTGACACCAAACCGGGACTAAAGGGGTGCATTGGTACCGGTTCGTGGCACAAACCGGGACCAATGCCACCCTTTGGTCCCGGTTCGTGCCACCAACCGGGACCAAAGGGTTTTGCTTCCCACCCTTTCGCCTAGCCAAAACAGACCTTTGGTCCCGGTTGGTGGCACGAACTGGGACCAAAGGGTGGCATTGGTCCTGGTTGGTGCCACGAACCGCGACCAAAGGTGTGGCTATATAAGCCAACACTTAGGAAAATTTCCCCAAGTGCTCCCATTCTCCCCTGACGCCGCCAGGCTGCTCCTCGCCGCCGTCGCCGCGCCCTGCCCAGTCGCCGCCCGATCCTCGTCGCCTTTCGCCGTCGCCGACGCCTCCCCAACGACGCCGAGCTCAACGCCAGGTTGCCCCGTCGTCGTCGCCCGTGACCCGTCGTCCCCGTCGCCGTCGTCGCCGTCACCCGTGCCCCGTCGTCGCCATCGCCGTCGTCTTCCCCGAGCCCGCGCCCCTGCCCCCGCCCCTGCTGCCCCGCCCCCGAGCGCGCCCCTACCCCGGCCCGCCCCCACCGTCGACGTCGCCGTGCCATCGCCGCCACCACCGTCGCCGTCGCCGTCGCCGTGCCATCGCCGCCCCCGCTGTGAGCCGCCGCCGCCCCGGCTCTGTGCATTTTTTATATATAATGTGTATATATATGTATGTGGCTATGTATGTATGGATGTTCATAAAATTGTTTTGTTCATATATGTATTAATTATTTTGTTCATAGCATTTTTTTATATGATGAATTTTTTTTCATAGCATTTTTCATAGCCATATATATGTATGCGGCTATATGTATGTATGGATGTTCATAGAATTTTTTTATATGTATGTGGCTATATGTATATGTCATTGTCGATATAGCCCCTCCCCGATAACTTCGACATGAGGGTGGGGGGTCGATATACCCCCTCCCCGATAACATTTTTTTTATATGATGAATTTTTTTTCATAGCCATATATATGTATGTGGCTATATGTATGTATGGATGTTCATAGAATTTTTTTATATGTATGTGGCTATATGTATGTCGTTGTCGATATAGCCCCTCCCCGATAACTTCGACATGAGGGGGGGGGAGGGTCGATATACCCCCTCCCCGATAACATTTTTTTCTAAGTTACTAAGGTAAAATGTTCACCCCCCCTCTCGATATACCGGGCGACCAACTCTCGAGGCCACCCAAACCCTAGAAAAAAAGCGTTGTCGATCTCCTACCCTCTCCCGCCCCTACCCGACAAACCCTCGAGGCCACCCAAACCACTAGAAGATAACTCCGGTAACTTCGACATGAGGGGGGACGTCGATCAACCCCCTCTCGCCCGAACAAGTCTATGTATTATTTTATATCGCGGTGGACATATATCAAAGTTTGATCATATGTCAAAGTTTGAATTTTGACATATGCAACATTTGATCATATATCAAAGTTTGATCATATGTCAAAGTTTGAATTTTGACATATGCAATATTTGATCATATGTCAAAGTTTGATCATATGTCAAAGTTTGAATTTTGACATATATAGATTTATCAAGAATGCCCCCATTATGGATGTGCACAAGTTGATCCAATTTTTTTTCTGATCTCATATATATATATATATATATATATATTCTTCTATATGTCACGTTGTCTGTCAAAGTATTGAAGAAATCCATGGCTTCATCATTAGTCGGAAGTAACAGGCGTATGATGCTATGAAGCTCTTCAAAGCTGTTTTGGAACGGAGTTCCGGATAGAATCATTCGCCTTTTGGTACGAATTTCAGCAAAGGCCTTCCAAATAGCGATATTCGGAAGGCTCTTGCTGAACTTTGTACCAAAAAGTGAATTATTCTATCGGGAACTTCGTTCCAAAACAACTTTGAAGAGCTTCGTACCATTATACGCCTGTCATTTCCGGCTAATGATGATGTCATGGTTTTCTTGAATTCTTTGACACTAGACAACGTGACATATAGAAGGGTAGATGAGATCAGGAAAAATATGGACCATTTTCTGCACATCCAGAATGGCGTCATTTTGTTAAATCCCTTGTCGGTCCGGACGTCGGACATTCATGAGAGAGGCGGTCCGGCCCAAACCCTAGAAGTGTTGTCAAGGCCACCCCAAACCCTAGAAGCATTGCCTAGGCCACCCCAAACCCTAGAAGAGTTGTCGAGGCCACCCCAAACCGTAGAAGCATCGAGCTAGCTAGGTCTACGTTTGCACTAATATATCCATCTGTCATGTTTGTATATTAATTGCCATGTTGTAATATTTGCAGAAACTATGGAGCACCGAGACATTGAAGCAGAATAGTTGTTGGGGGACATAATCCTCGGCGGAGGTGATATCTTGTCGTATCTCAACGACACCGATGGTTTGGAAGGAGAGGGTGAAGCAGGCTCTGATGATTGAACAATGGTGGTGGAAGGACATGATTATGATGGCTCCGGTGACGGAATGCCGGTGGAAGAAGGAGACCGTGATGACTGCTCCGGTGAGCGAACGGAGGAAGGAGCTGTTGCAAAGTCCGGCGAGGTATATATATTAATTAAGCCTGTGCTGACTAGCTAATTGATGCATTAATTGTTTTGGTATGTACACATATTAACTCTCTTCTTTCTTCTTTTCTAGCCCTATGGATCGAGCCAAACTTCGGTAACGAGACGAGGCCCGAAGAAAAGGTTGCGCCAGGATGAAAGGTTCACGATCACAGCAATCAAGGGCGATGGCCAACCGATTGAACCCAGCTGGACCAAGGAAGCATTTTCTGCTCAGTGCGGGGTTCTTGTTAGGGACATGATCCCGATCAGCATCCACCAATGGAATAAGCCTAAGAGCGAAGACCCTCAAGTGTCTTTTGTCAACGATAGACAGAAAGATGATCTTTGGACTGCGCTGAAGGCAAATTTCACCCTACCGCCAGAGGAGGATCCGGATAAGCCAGTTATAGAGCCATTGGTCAAGGCTCATGCTCTTAAGAAGATGGTAGATCTATTTAGGAGGTGGAAGAATGAGTTGAAATCAACGTTTGTCGACAAAGGGAAGACTCCAGAATTCACCGGCCGATTTGAGAAGATAAGAGATCACTGGCCCGCATTTGTGGCCCACAAGACATCGGAGAAGAGTAAGAAGATGTCAGCGACAAACAAGAAAAATGCTGCAAAGAAGGAGCATCACCATCGCACGGGGTCAGGTGGCTACCTCAAAGCCCGGCCGTTGTGGGACAAGGCTGAGAAGGACCTGCTTGATAAAGGGGTCAAACCAGAGACATTGAACTGGCCAGACCGTTCAAGGACTTGGTTCTTCGGGGTTGGGGGAACCTTGGACCCTGAAACAGGGAAGTGCCGTTGGACGAAGGAGCAACTTGAAATACCCGTCAAGAAGCTTCAGAAGTATATCGCCGCAGCGCAGCAAGGGATGTTCGTTCCCGACAGAGAGAACGACGAGCTCACACAGGCCCTCGGGAATCCTGAGCACCCAGGATGAACACGAGGCACGGCAGGCTCTGTTGCATGGAAGGTTGGGTTTCCCAGTGCAGGCGGTTACAAAACACGGGAGAGGAGGAGGAAAGTGGAGCAGACCAAACTGCAGAAGCTGAATGCAAGGGTACGAGCGCTAGAGGAACAAGCACTAGTTCAGAGGCAGCGACCTGCCGGAGCTACCCCAGAAGCTACCCCGCCATCTCAGCGGAGAAGCAGCGTGGCTTCCACCGAGCTCCTTCAGCAGCCTCACTTCATGGCTCCCAGCTACCCCGTGGATGCTATCACGGAGGCTCAAGATTGCCACCTTATGGCGCAATGGCAGCACCTCAAAGTCAAGGCGGCTGTCGGCTCTGTTGCACCTCCTCAACCCGGCGCAACTTTTCACTGCCTTCCGATTCTAGAAGGCTATGCTGTTGTGATGGTCGATGAAATAACGGAGGGATTTGAGGAGCTCGAGCTTGACCACCCTACCGGTGAAGGGGAGACTCAGATGGGTCTTGCTCTGAAGACTCCATGTCTATGGCGGAAGGAGCTTATCAACCTTCCGAACTGGACGCCTCTGCCTCCTCCTCCGGCGAGTCAGGGCACTCCGCCTCCTCCTCTGGCGAGTGATCAGGGCACTCCGCCTCCTTCTCCGGCTGCTCCGGCGCGTGGCGGCACTCTGCCTCCTTCTCCAGCTGCTCCGGCGCGTGGCGGCACTCCGCCTCCTTATCCGCCTGCGCCGGTGCATCCGAGCAGCCTGCCTCCTACTCCGCCTCGTCAGCAACAACGGAAGACAGCCGCCGCCGCTCCGGCTGCTCCGGCGCGTCGTAGCACTCCGCCTCCTTCTCCGCCTCGTAAGCAATGTAGGAAGACAGCCGCAACCGCTCCGGCTGCTCCGGCGTCTAGCAGTACAGCCAGAGGCGGGAGGCAATATATATTCGGTCCATCACTCAAGCCTCTAGAGAAGTTACCATACGAGATGACCAAGGAGGAAAACGCGCAGAACTGTCAAGCCGAAGTGAAGGACTTTTTTGCAAAGAAAAATCCACCTCCGGAGGAGAAGATAGATCCGGTGAAATTGAAGCGCACTTTGGAGAACCTGAAGCGACCACCACCGCCTCCGCCGGATGACAACCATGTCTGCGCTCTTAAAAAGGCAGTGGGAGGAGCGCGCCGGTCGGAAACTACTTCAAGTGAAAAAAGGTTACAAGAACGAAGAAGTGGCAACAAAATTCCCCAGCTCGGCGAACAGGCGAACCAATCGTGCCCCCTGCTCAAGGTGTCTAGCGATATCGTCGCAAATCTGTCGGGGATGCTGCCCGGTACCAATCCTGGTGATTACCTGCCCGACGATGCACATTTTGATACAATGGAGGTGGACGAACACAAATACCAGTATGGAAAGCCTCTCGTCAGACCTGGTGATCCTCCTCTAACAACGATGATGCGAAGATTCCATAAGTGGTACATGGACACCTGCAAGTCTAGGAAGGATATTTTGACGTTGAGAGTTAAAGAGGTGCACGACCTCGTTGGAATTGATCTGTTGTCTATTCCATTTGAGGAGTTCTTCCAGTTTTACAATCAAAAGGACCTCGATAAAATAATCATCACTTGCTACTGTCTGTAAGTACTAAACCTCTGTAATTAAGTCTCTATATATAGCTCAGCTCTTTCATTGCATGTATATATAATTATCCTCACTATATTATGCAGATTAAAGATCGTCGAATGCAGAAATGCACAAATCTATGATATTGGGTTCATTAACACAAATCTCATAGATGAATGGACGGTTAGATATAATGCGAAAGAAACCGAGGCCAACTTGCTACAATCGTTGATTAAAAATCAAAACAAAGATAAAATACTCTTTCCTTACAACTTCAAGTGAGTGTTACTGTCTTCTGCATATTCGGTTTCCATTATTACTCGAGGTTATAGTAATGTAATTGATGAGTTACACATGCGTGCGCAGCTTCCACTTTATTCTCCTAGAGATTAAGCTAGAGCAGGGACTAGTAACCATCTTAGACTCAAAACGAAAAGATCCCAAGGAGTATGCGGCCATGACTGAAATGCTCCAGAAGTAAGTTCAATCGATCATTATCGCACCATATCGGCAACTTTGTTCATTTCCTGATATCAAGTAATTATTTTCTTTGTCTCGCAGGGTTTGGAAAGTGTTCACCGCAGAAGTTCCGGGACTGCCGGGGGAGCTGCGATTTACACACCCGAAAGTAAGTACTACTAGCTAGTTCCGCGCATCTCCCATTGATTCTAGCTAGTTTCATCAATACCATTTATAATGCTTGATTATCAGTTTGATTGACCTCTATTTCTCGTAAAGTGGTTGTGGCAGGAAGGCGAGAATAATTTTTGTGGATACTACGTTTGCGAGTACATCTACAACGCAACGACCTCTAAGCGGGGCTACTCTGAAAAACAATATGAAGTGCGTAAGCAATAATATTCACAATTTTATTTTATTACCATCATTTGTGTTGAGTTTCATTCATATATATGTATTGACCCCCTTCTTCAAATTAGATTTGGCAGATGCGGGATGAACTCCTACCACAAGATCGCATAAAAGCAATTCAAGAGGAATTGGCGGGATTCTTTCTTGACCACGTCATCAATCCAGCCGGAGAATACCATGTGGAACTTGACATCAGATGTTAGGGATTGTAAGAGATCTTATATTGTATATATGTAGCTAGTAGCGTCGGATAGATATACGAAAACTTGTTGTTCGACCAATCTCTCGGAGAAGGAGGAGGTCGATCACTTGTCTCTGTATATGTTCATGACGATCTTGTGTACTTAATGGTTTCCTTCATTTGCTTACTAGCTAGCGTGTCGAGTCCTCTCTATACATATAGTACGTAGCGTCGACCAAGCACGGAGATAAGAGAGGACACTTCTCTCTAGCTATTAGCTACCTAACACAATATATGAAACCCCTAAATTAACCCTACAAAACCCCCAAACCCACCCCCCCCCTTTCAAAAATAAACCCCAGCTCCTGAGCTGTTGACACGTGGATGATCTTTGGTCCAGGTTGGTATTACCAACCGGGACTAAAGCCCTCCTGCCTGGGCTCGCCGCAGTGGCCATGTGGAGCCACATATGTCCCGGCACTAGTAGAAAACAGGGCTTTGGTTGAGGCAGGATAAGGGCATTAATCCCGGTTCACTCACGAACCGGGACCAAAGGTGGCATTAGTCCCGGTTCGTGAGGCGCAAGCATCAGTCCCGGTTCGAACGAGACCTTTAGTCCCGGCTGGAGACACCAACCGGGACTAAAGGGTCTGCGACCGGCCTCGAACGGTGCTAGCCCCTTTAGTCCCGGTTGGTATCTCCAACCGGGACTAAAGGCCCCCCCCCTTTAGTCCCGGTTGGTATCTCCAACCGGGACTAAACCCCCCCCCCCTTAGTCTCGGTTGGAGATACCAACCGGGACTGAAAAAATTCAAATTTTTTTTTCAATTTTTTTTTCAAATTCTTTTTCCCAGCCCTTTAGTCCCGGTTGGTGTCTTCAACCGGGAATAAAGGTCTATCTTTAGTCCCGGTTGGAGATACCAAACGGCACTAAAGGGGGGGCCTCTAAACCCTAAACCCCTTTACCACATTAATGTTAGAAAAATCATAACTAAATCATTGTAATTCAGAAAAATACAAATAATATATCAAATTTGCAGAAAAAAAGTTTTGTCCGATGAAACAACAAGTTTTCCGTTTCGACAAATTTTTAAAATCACCAAATTCCAAAGGGAAAATAGAGTTTTTGGACGTTTTAGATGTTTTTAGGGTTTAGGGCTAGGGTTTAGATTTCTAAGTTTAGGGTTATGTTTTAGAGTTTGACCCTTTATTGTTTACTGTTTAGAATAGAGTTTCGGACGTTTTAAGTCCCGGGTTTACTGTTTTCAGAGTTCATTTGTAGTGCTTTTCAATTTCAGGGTAATTTAGCTCAAAAAAATCATTAAATGCATGAAAAAATAGCAAATAAAGTCAAAAAAGGTTGAAATTTAAGGATGTGGCTTTGAATGGTTCATATTGAACACGCAAAAATTCTGGAGTTGAAATAAGATTAAAAAAATGAAATGTCTTTGTAACAGCTGAGTTTTCATCTGAAACCCTGTTACTTCGAAAGAGATGGTCCAGTTTGTACACAAAGTGCATCCAGTTTTTGCCATAGCCCTCTCAACTTTTTAGCACAAGCTATTTGGGTGAAATGATGATACCATGCCAAGTTTCAACCTTTTCAGAGTTCATTTGTAGTGTTTTTCAATTTCGGGCTAATTTAGCTCAAAAAATCATTAAATGCATGAAAAATAGCAAATGAAGTCAGAAATGATTGAAATTTGAGGATGTGGCTTTGAATTGTTCATATTGAACACACAAAAATTCTTCAGTTAATATAAGTTTAAAAAAATGAAATATGGTCAAACTCTGGTCAAACAGTGGTCAAACTACTAAATAATTATTGTTTTTTAGAATAATAGTTTCAAACTCAAACGGTGAAGCTGTGACATCATGGTCACACTTTTCTGATAATAATGGATATATATTTATCGAATTCGATTTAAGATATTAATTATGCCATATTAAATGAATAAATGGCATAATAATAATAAAATAATATTACTTATTATTTCATGAAATTCAATATAATTATTACTTATTTTATTTTGAATTTTTTGTATTATTTTGGATTTTTTTTGTTTTTTGAGAATTTTTGATTTTTTTGAAATTTTTTCATTGTTTTGAAGTATTTTTTAGTTTTTAAATTAATCATTGTTGTTTGTTAATCATTGTTATTTATTTTAATAATTGTTTGGAATTAAAAAAATTAAATCATCTGACATCAAGACCTAAGGGTTAGCAGGATTGATAGCTTACTATTGTCAGTAAAACAACAAGTGCAGACTTAGAAACTAGGGGGAATAGAACCTGAAAGTTAAGCGTGCTGGGGCTGGAGTAGTGAGAGGATGGGTGACCGGCCGGGAAGTTAGACGATTTGGAATGAGTGCTGATTAGAGATTAGAGATTAAATTCTGAAGCAGTGAGGAGGGGTGATTAGAAATTAAATTGTCAAATAATTCAAAGATTTGAAAATCAGAAGAAAAAAAATTCATTTTTTTTTTGAAATTTTTATTTTTCCAGAAAATTCCTTTATGCCCGGTTGGTGTTACCAACTGGGACTAAAGGCTCCTCCTTTAGTCCCGGTTGGTAACACCAACCGGGACTAAAGGTCCTCCAGCCCCCGCCCAGCCAGCGGCCACGCGGTTCGTAACCGGGACTAAAGGGGGGGGGGGACCTTTAGTCCCGACCCTTTAGTCCCGGTTCCAGAACCGGGACTAAAGGCCCTCTGGAACCGGGACTAAAGGCCCTTTTTCTACTAGTGCGGTTCGTAAGCGAACCGGGACTAAAGGTGTTGGGCTTTAGTCCCGACCCTTTAGTCCCGGTTCCAGAACCGGGACAAATGGGCCTCTGGAACCGGGACAAATGGGCCTTTTTCTACCAGTGACTTGAGCCAGTCTTAGAGGCGAGACCGGGAACCTATTGTTTACCGTTTATCATTTCACACGTGCATATGAGTTTTTCACTGAATCGCATATTCCAGGATCATAGCGGTTATAGCATGAAATATAAACTCTTAATTATGAATAATGGAAATATAATAATACAATATTATTGCCTCTAGGGCATATTTCCAACAATCTCCCACTTGCACTAGAGTCAATAATCTTGCTGCATGGTCTTCAAACACCTATGACTTATCTGGTGTTGCTCATGCTTTACTTGTGGTAGAGTCTTTGTCATTAGTTTTGACCTTTTCAAAACTTTTCAATATTTGTGTTAGTCTTATCTGATTTTAAGGATCTCAATTCATCTTGCTTTGAGCTATAACATTTTATTTAAAATAAAATATTATTAGACTCATTGCACTTAGAATCACACCAACTATATCAAGACTCTTCTTGACTGTATATTGTAATTGGTTTTATCATACTTTAGATCCACGCATTCATATCAAGACTCTTCTTGATTAGCCATATAATTTTATGGATTTCTTACAACTTTTGTAACATCCAATCAAGACATTTCTTGATTATCATACTTTGGATCCACCCATTTATATCAAGACTCTTCTTGATTAGACATATTCATAATATAATGTTTATGGGTTTCTTACAACTTTTGTAACATCCAATCAAGACATTTCTTGATTCAGACAATATTGAAACATCTAATGTTTTCAAAACACATATTTCTACGTTATAGAATCAACATATGTCATAGAAATATTCTAACTAATTATCATAGCCCAATATATCAATCATGAAGTTGGTATTCATATATTCTCAATAATGAACTTTTAACTTCATATTCTCAAAATAATACATTTATTCTTTTGAGATCCTTGATATCTGTTACTAACACTTAGTAAAACTTTTTGGCCATTTTATATATCATAACTATCAAGATGAACTCATTCATCTACCCATGCTTATCAATCTCATAAGCATCTAGTAATGTGACATTGAGAGGAAACATTTTCTCTATTTAAACCTTTTAAACCTTTTGTCAAAATATGTAAACATATTTTAGCTCAATCAGACATTATTGATCTATCTTTATAGATTCTTTTATGCCCAATATTTTTCCTTGACGAAAACATGTTTCAAAACCTTTTTGTTTGTGCTCAGAAGCTTTATATAATTTCCATTCCATAATATGTCACATACATATGAGATCAGAAATACTATACAACTCCCACTTTGTTATATATATATACACAAAATACTTTTATCATTTTGACAAGATCAAAATCTCAATGCCAGCTCACTTGTTGTAATCTTCAAAAACTCTTTTGAAGTTTGCACATTTATCCGGTGTCCTGAGGATTTTAAAACTTCTTTGGTTGTATCATTCATACATCCTTTCCTGTTTAGGAAACTTGTTTTGATATCCTTTCTATTTACTTCATACTCTTTGAAGTATTAACCAACTTCTAAACTTGTTTATTATGTATGAAAATTAACAACTAAGTTATAAACTTAATTGTATATGAATTTTCATTCCAGTGTGCACGACTACGTGCCATTCCTCGACTACTACAGGCTCAAACAGGGTAAGCCTGCTTACCACCTGCAGATTACTTCAGTTGTGAGTCTCTGTTGCAAAATACAGTTAAATTAGATTTTATCTGAGCTGAGCTCAGTTCTTCAGGTGGTGGTGTAGAAATAGGCGATGCGGCTGTGAAATGTTTTGGTCAGTTCGTACGAGTTAGTGTTCTGATGAAATGCTTCATGTACGGTGGAATTAGAATCTATCCGACCTTCCTTCTTCAGGTAGTGGTGTAGAAATAGCCGATGCCGATGCCATTGTCAAATCTAGTTTTGTTATTGTTTTGGTCAGTTCGTACGAGTTACTAGCGTTTTGTTCAAACTATTCATGTCCTGTTCAG
Source organism: Thinopyrum elongatum (assembly GCA_011799875.1). Lineage (NCBI taxonomy): Eukaryota > Viridiplantae > Streptophyta > Magnoliopsida > Poales > Poaceae > Thinopyrum > Thinopyrum elongatum. The sequence goes on from CM022303.1 coordinate 717,428,110, forward strand.
TTTCCCCTGCAAAAAGAAATTAAAAAAATACCCAGTCTTTTGAAGCCTGGGAGCGTTATTTCACTGAGCCTATAACCCTTTGACACGGCTTGGTTCCTAAATGTAAAGGAGGCAGGGAGTTTACGGTTAATGGGATCATGCTAATACTTCTCTTATTTTGGCACAGCTACTTCGACGTCAATGGTCGATACTTTTATACGGCCAACAAGTATCAGTTGTGGGAAGAGGCCACGCGCGGCTCCCTCCTCCCCCACCCCCCCTCCCTTCCCCTTCCCCCGCGGCCACTGGCACCCTCGTTGCATATATATACATACGGTCAGTGACCCAGATAGAACACAAGCCAGCTATACATATGGAGCTGGAGAGCAGAGCGGTGGGCGCGATCGCGGAGGCCAACCTCGACCGGGAGAAGCTGCCGGCGACGCTGGTGCTGTGCGTTGTCCTCGAGGCTGCCGGGGTGCTGTGGCTGCTCGTCTACCGGGGTCCCGGCGGTGTCTTCCTCCATGGTGGCAAGGTGGTCTTCTACTCCTACTACGCCATTCTCGTTGCTCTGGTGCTCTTTGGGTGCGCGGAAGCCTGGACTAGCCTCTGGGTGAACCAGCGGCCATGCGACCGGCGATCAGTTGGGAGGACTGTCCTGTGGTGCTCCATCCTGCCTCTCGTCCTCGTCGCGGGGCTCGGAGGTTTTGCGTCCGCCATCCCCAGATAGTTCCCACCTTTATTAAAATAAATTGTGTTTATGTTGTGATTTTTTAAATTTTCGAGTGGTAGTACATAACAAAATACTGTAAATTTCTTCCTTAATTATGTCAGTATTGGTGTGAATGAATGGAGTGCTTGAATATGAAATAAAAGAGGACGTTAAGTTTTTTTTGAAATGAGGAGGAGCTTCATTCGGCTGTTGTTGAGGTTTTTTTTTTTGCTCGCGGTCGTAGCCCAGCCCATTTACACAGGTGAGCGGGCCTTTCAAGTTCTATAGCCCATTTTGGCCCAGCCCGTTACCGTTTTTTGTATATAAACCAAGGTGGAGATGAGCTGCCGTCTCCCCTGCAGAGTTTTTCGCTTTGCTTCCCCCGTCCGTCCACTCCAAGGCCGGCCGCTCACGATCCCCTCCGCCGGATCTGCCGATGGAGGCCGCCGGGATCGGGTGGCTAGCGCAGTCCATCCTCTCGAACCCCCTCGTCGGCAAGCCCCCTGATCCCTGGGCCCGCGAAGCTGGGCTTGCGGAAGAAATCGAGGGGCTCAAGTCTGCAATCAAGGGAGTCCGCGTGGTGGTCTCTGCTGTTGAGGGCAAGGGAGCTTGGCAACGAGCCACTGGCTGAATCTCTTGCTGATATCAAGGAGGTGCTCTATGATGCGGCCAACGTGGTCGACGACCTCGACTACTACAGGCTCAAACAGGGTAAAGCCTGCCTACCACCTGCAGATTACTTGAGTTGTTAGTCTCTGTTGCAAAATACAGTTAAATTAGATTTTATCTGAGCTGAGCTCCGTTTTTCAGGTGGTGGTGTAGAAATAGACGATGCCTCTGTGAAATGTGTTCTGCTTAAACGCTTCATGCAGGCTGGAATTAGAATTTATCCGAGCTTCCTTCTTCTGTTAGCCTATGCCGATGCCGTTGTGAAATCTAATTTTGTTCATGTTTTGGTCAATTCGTACGAGTTACTAGCGTTTTGTTGAAACTATTCATGTTCTGTTTAGTTTCCCCTGCAAAAAGAAATTTTAAAACAAATACCCGCTCTTGTGAGGCCTGGGAGTCTTATTTCACTGAACATATAAACATTTGTCATGGTTTGGTTTCTAAATGTGAAGGAGCCAGGGAGTTTCGGTTCACATGACCATGCTAATACTTCTCTTATTTCTGGCACAGCTACTTCGACATCGATGGTCGATGCTGATATATCGCCAATAAGTAGCAGTCGTGGGAAGAGGCAACGCTCCAAGGCATGGGACCATTTTGTCGTGACAAGAGATGGTAATGGAAACCCAGTGGAGGCAGAATGTAAGAACTGTCAAATGGTAATTCATTGTAAGACTACAAATGGGACAGGAGTTTTGAGCAGGCATATCAAGAGTGCTGGTTGTAGGGCAAGTCACCAACCGCAAGACCCTTCCTCAAGGTACGATTTACAGACTACGGCAATTCATGTCTTTCTACATATCAATCACTCTGTTTTATCTTTTAGGATACAATCTAATTAATTCATAAAGGCTAGAATTTACTCATTTCTGCATCCGTGTGTATCCCTTCTCATTCTTGTTATTCATTTATATAAACAATTTGCTTAAGAACCCTTTCTTTCTTATTGTAGCATAGTCAATGCTACCGGAAATGCTATGCCTATTGCAGTTGGTAATTCATCCAACAAGAAAAGGATGAGAACTGATCATGAGCCAACCCAAGTCACCACTGATAACACAAACCTGTGGAACAAGGACGAATTTTCGAGCAGGCTACGAGAAATAATTAGTCAATTGCAAGGCATCCAATGGGATGTGAGACAGGTTCTCGAGATACTTGAATTAGATTATGTTGCAACTTCAAATCATCATCATAGTACAACGTCCGATCCATGCCGAAGAACATCAAGTCTTGTTCAAACAAAAATGTGCGGGAGAACTGCAGAGAAGAAATTCATCATCAAGTTGATAAGAGAACACAAATCAGCTGGTGGTGTCACTGTTCTGCCTATTGTAGGCATCGGAGGAGTTGGTAAGACAGCTCTCGCTCAACTTGTATACAATGATCCAGCTGTGGAAAATCAATTTGACCACAGGATATGGATTTGGGTGTCTAACAACTTTGATGTAGTGAGACTCACAAGGGAGATGTTAGATTTTGTGTCCCAGGAAACACATGAAGGGCTTTGCAGCTTTGCCAAGCTTCAGGAGGTCTTGAAAGGTAATATCAAATCAAAGAGGGTTCTACTTATTTTAGATGATTCCTGGGATGACAGAAACGACTGCCAATGGAACCAGCTATTGGCTCCTTTTAAGTCTAACGATTCAAACAACAATTTGATAATCACGACAACTAGAAAACCATCTATTGCAAAAAGGAGAGGACGGTTGAACCAATTAAGTTAGGTGCATTGGAAAAACAGGATTTCTGGTTACTATTTAAAGCATGTGCATTTGGTGATGAGAACTACGAAGAGCAAGAAAGTCTAAGTGACATCGGGCAACAAATGGCACAAAAATTAAAGGGAAACCCATTAGCAGCACAAACTGCGGGAGCACTATTAAGGGAACATCTTACCGTTGAACATTGGACTAACAATCTGAAGAATGATTATTGGAAATCTATGCAACTATGTAACGGCAAGACCTTTCAAAAAAAAAAAACTATGTAACGGCATCATGCTGGCTTTGAAGCTTTGCTATGACGAGCTACCCTTCCATTTACAGTAGTGCTTCTCATATTGTTCTATATCCCCATACGATTATCAGTTTCCCATCGAGGAGTTAGTTCGTATGTGGATTTCACAGGGATTTGTGAAGCGTACTCATTCAAATCAGAGTTTGGAGCAGGCGGGACGGAACTATCTAACTGACATGGTAAACCTGGGCTTTTTTAAGCAGGTTGAAGAAAATGAAGAATTCTTCTCTTCGGGCAAACAAACTTCCTATGCCATTAGTGACCTTATGCATGATTTTGCAAGGGTTGTTTCGAGAACAGAGTGTGCAACAATGGATGGTATATATTGCAATGAAATATTGCCAACTGTACCCCATTTGTCAATACTAACAGATTATGTATATCCTCTGGATGGTCAAACTAGTAACGTATCTCATAGTGAGAAGTTTGAAGAAAAAATGCGAAGTGTGTTTACATCAGTAACAAAATTGAGGACATTGGTGTTAATTGGGCAGTGTGACTTTTCCTTCTTAAAAGCCTTCCAAGAAGTATTCCAAAAGGAACATCATTTGCGAGTGTTGCATTTGTCTACACCATCTGCTGATTTTAATTGCTTCCTGTGTAGTTGGGTAAACTGTACACATCTCCGGTACCTAAAACTTCAGGACTGTCATGTTGAGCTGGATTCATCGCCTCAAGTTTCGAGCAAGTTTTTCCATCAAGTATTACGTGGGCTTATTTCTTTACACACAATTCATCTAGAAAACTGTGGAGAATGTTCTATGCTTGGATCTCTGGAAGGGCTTCCGTTTCTTAGAAGGTTGAAGTTGAGCAACATGCGGGGAGTAAGAGAAGTATCATTTCCGTCATTGTAGGAGCTAGTTTTAGTTGAAATGCTAGATTTGGAGAGTTGTTTCTGCACTTCTCTGGCAGATATGAACTCTAGGTTAAGGGTACTACAGATCTGAGGTTGCCATGCACTCAAGACGTTTGATTTGCTTGAGAAACATCATATCTTTGAAATGGAGAAGAATTCATGGTTGCCCAGTCTTAGGAAATTTGTAATCTGCGATTGTCCTAGCTTGCAAGTTTTTTTTTGCGGGAAACTTTTGATCTATTCATCACCAATCATGGCAGTACAATGAACACATGAAATAATAAATATTACATCCAGATTCGTATACCACCTAGCGACGACTACAAGCAATGAAGCGAGCCGAAGGCGCGCCGCCGTCATCACCCCTCCCTCGCCAGAGCCGGGCACAACTTGTTGTAGTAGACAGTCGGGAAGTCGTCGTGCTAAGACCCCATAGGACCAACACACCAGAAGAGCAACCGCCGCCGATGAAGAGAAGCTTAGATCGGAAGGATCCAACCTGAAGACACATGAACAAAGACGAACAAAGACCGGGTCTGAACGGATCCACCAAAGACAATCACCGACCGAATCCTGCGAGATCCGCCGGAGACACACCTCCACACGCCCTCCGACGATGCTAGCACTAGTAGAAAACAGGGCTTTGGTCCAGGCCGGGTAAGGGCATTAATCCCGGTTCTCTCACGAACCGAGACCAATGGGGGCATCAGTTTCGGTTTGTGAGGCCAGGGGGCCGGCCGGGCCTCGGGTGCCATTGGTCCTGGTTCGTCTGGCCCCTCTGGTCCCGGTTCCAGACACGAACCGGGACCAATGGGCCTCGCTCCTGGCCCACAACCATTGGTCCCGGTTGGGTGCTGGAACCAGGACCAAATGGGGTCCTTTAGTCCCGGTTCTAGCCACAAACCGGGACCAAAGAGATGCCTATATATACCCCCTTGCCCGCGAGAGCAGTGGAGTGCTCTGTTTTTTTGGCCGGCCATGGGAGAGCTTTGTGGTGCTCTAGCTCACCTCCTATGCACATGAGGTGTTCGATGAAATGCCCGAGCCACACTTAAGCTTTCTCCTCTCGAAGCTCCTTGTCCAAGCTCCATTTTCCTCAAGATTTGTCTAGGTTTGGCGGTCCGTCCTGTCCCGTCCCCGTCCTCACCGCCATCGACCGCCCGCGCCGATCTCGTCGCCGGCACCACCGTGGTGAGCCTCTTGTTCTTATGTTTTTTCTAAAAGAAAAAAGTTCTTACTTGTACGATTTAGATAGATACTTGTGTAATTTTCTTACTTTTATTATTGTTTGTTATTATATAGTGCTATGGTTTTGGTATCCGCCTCCGTTGGCCCTTGTCCTATCTATGATTCGGATGTGGTATATATATTATCTTTTATAACTATTAGTTTCATTTAGTGTTTATGACAATTATGCCGACCAACGTGACATAGATTTTTTTATCTAGGAGGTATGTGAACCGGAAATTCCAACTGATCCTATTGTTGAGAGGTTAAATTTAATTGAAGAAGAAAACAATTACTTGAAGGAAAAATTGAAAAAGATCAAGATGGAGAAGATGATATTGGAGTTGCATGTTGCGGATGTCGTCGATGATCAGAAGATCAAGATGGATGCAATGCGCTTGAAGATTAGAAAGATTAGAAAATATGCCATTCATACTGAGGCTTGGTATCATTATGACGTTGGATCAATTGTTACCTTAGTTGCGATTATGATCGCATTTGTTGTTGCATTGAAATGTTTTAGATAGTTTCAATGTATGGTTTAATTAGATGCTCTGGAGAGCTATATGTTGTTCAATGAGAACTATGTATGTACTTTGGTTTTAATGTGATGATGAACTTCTATTAATTTGGTCACTTATCAATTCATGATGTTCTGTAATGGTTTTTGACACACTTAATTATATATAATGCACGCAGATGAACCGGCAATGGATGTACGGTGACAGACGCACCTCCGAGTACATTAAGGGCGTGCATAATTTTCTCGAAGTGGCTGAGGCAAACAAGCAGAATGGTTTTATGTGTTGTCCATGCCTTATATGTGGGAATACGAAGTCTTACTCTGACTCGAAAACCCTTCACACCCACCTGCTTTATAAGGGTTTCATGCCACACTATAATGTTTGGACCAAGCACGGAGAAATAGGGGTTATGATGGAAGACAGCGAAGAAGAAGAGGATGATGACAACTACGTGCCCCCTGAATACGGCGATGCTGCAACGGGGGAAGCTGAAGATCAAGAGGAACCAGACGATGTGCCCGATGATGATCTTCGACGGGTCATTGTTGATGCAAAGAGACAATGCGAAAGTGAAAAGGAGAAGTTGAAGTTCGATCGCATGTTAGAGGATCATAAAAAAGGGTTTGAGAAGCTACTGAAAATATTGAAGAAGAAGCTTCCAAAGGATAACGAATTGCCCGACAGTACGTACGCAGCAAAGAAGGTTGTATGCCCTCTAGGATTGGAGGTGCAGAAGATACATGCATGCCCTAATGACTGCATCCTCTACCGCGGTGCGTACGAGGATTTGAACGCATGCCCGGTATGCGGTGCATTGCGGTATAAGATCAGACGAGATGACCCTGGTGATGTTGACGGCGAGCGCCCCAGGAAGAGGGTTCCTGCCAAGGTGATGTGGTATGCTCCTATAATACCACGGTTGAAATGTCTGTTCAGAAACAAAGAGCATGCCAAGTTGATGCGATGGCACAAAGAGGACCATAAGAAAGACGGGAAGTTGAGAGCACCCGCTGACGGGTCGCAGTGGAGAAAAATCGAGAGAAAGTGGGGGGACTTTGCTGGTGACGCAAGGAACGTATGGTTTGGTTTAAGCGCATATGGCATTAATGCTTTTGGGGAGCAGAGTAGCAATCATAGCACCTGGCCCGTGACTCTATGTATCTATAACCTTTCTCCTTGGCTGTGCATGAAGCGGAAGTTCATTAAGATGCCAGTTCTCATCCAAGGCCCTAAGCAACCTGGCAACGACATTGATGTGTACCTAAGGCCATTAGTTGAAGAACTTTTACAGTTGTGGAATGGAAAAGGTGTACGTGTGTGGGATGAGCAACACCAGCAGGAATTTGACCTACATGCGTTGCTGTTTGTAACCATCAATGATTGGCCTGCTCTCAGTAACCTTTCAAGACAGACAAACAAGGGATACCACGCATGCACGGACTGTTTAGATGACACCGAAAGTATATATTTGGACAAATGCAGGAATAATGTGTACCTAGGGCATCGTCGATTTCTTCCGACCAACCATCAATGTCGAAAGAAAGGCAAGCATTTCAAAGGCGAGGCAGATCACCGGAGGAAGCCCGCCATCCATACCGGTGATCACATACTTCCTATGGTCAATGATTTACAAGTAATCTTTGGAAAGGGTCCCAGCGGACTATCTGTTCCGAATGACGCTGAGGGACGTGCACCCATGTGGAAGAAGAAATCTATATTTTGGGACCTACCCTATTGGAAAGACCTAGAGGTCCGCTCTGCAATCGACGTGATGCACGTGACGAAGAATCTTTGCGTGAACCTGCTAGGCTTCTTGGGCGTGTATGGGAAGACAAAAGATACACCGGAGGCACGGGAGGACCAGCGACGTGTGCACGAAAAAGACGGCATGCCTCCAAAGCAGTATGAAGGTCCTGCCAGCTACGCTCTTACCAAAGAAGAGAAGGAAATCTTCTTTGAATGCCTACTCAGTATGAAGGTCCCGTCTGGCTTCTCGTCCAATATAAAGGGAATAATAAATATGGCAGAGAAAAAGTTCCAGAACCTAAAGTCTCATGACTGCCACGTGATTATGACGCAACTGCTTCTGGTTGCATTGAGGGGGCTTCTACCAGAAAACGTTCGACTAGCCATTGTGAAGCTATGTGCATTCCTCAATGCAATCTCTCAGAAGGTGATCGATCCAGAAATCCTACCAAGGTTAAGGAGTGATCTGGCGCAATTTCTTGTCAGTTTCGAGCTGGTGTTCCCACCATCCTTCTTCAATATCATGACGCACGTCCTAGTTCATCCAGTCGACGAGATTGCCATTCTGGGCCATGTATTTCTACACAATATGCTCCCCTTTGAGAGGTTCATGGGAGTCTTAAAGAAACATGTTCGTAACCGCGCTAAGCCAGAAGGAAGCATCTCCATGGGCCATCAAACAGAGGATGTCATTGGGTTTTGTGTTGACTTTATTCCTGACTTTAAGAAGATTGGTCTCCCTCAATCGCGGTATGAGGGGAGACTGACTGGAAAAGGCACGCTAGGAGCGGACTCAATAATATGTAGGGATGGACATTCTTGGTCTCAAGCACACTACACAGTTCTACAAAATTCTACCTTGGTGACCCCGTATGTCGATGAACACAAGAATATTCTGCGCTACAAACATCCGGAGCAGTGTGACGACTGGATTACATGTGAACACATCAGGACTTTCGGCAGTTGGTTGCAAACACGTCTCATGGGTGACAACACTGTTTCTGATGAGCTGTACTCGTTGGCCAGGGGACCATCTTCGACTGTATTGACTTACAAAGGATACGAGATAAATGGGAATACATTTTACACGATCGCCCAAGATCAAAAGAGCACCAACCAAAACAGCGGTGTCCGCTTTGATGCAGCAACCAAGAGGGGAAAGGACACATATTATGGTTACATAGTGGACATATGGGAACTTGACTACAGACATGATTTTAAGGTCCCTTTGTTTAAGTGCAAATGGGTCAATATGTCAGGAGGCGGGGTACAGGTAGACCCATAGTACGGAATGATAACAGTGGATCTGAACAATCTTGGGTACACAGACGAACCATTTGTCCTAGCCAATAATGTGGCGCAGGTTTTCTATGTGAAGGACATGTCTACCAAACCGATAAAAAGAAAAGATAAGGAAGTGAATACATCATACGATGAACCAAAGCGCCACATAGTTCTTTCAGGAAAAAGAGACATCGTGGGAGTGGAGGGCAAGACAGACATGTCTGAAGATTATGAAAAGTTTCATGAAATTCCTCCCTTCAAAGTCAAGTCTGACCCAAGCACCCTGTTAAACGATGAAGATTATCCATGGTTATGGCGCAATAAGCAAAGGGCACAAGCGAAGAAAAAGTGAAGACTTTCTCTCCACAACTATTATGATGATGCCTTTGATCTAGAATATCACTCCAGTTACATGTGAAGAAATGAAATGCCTTTTGTAACAGATGAGTTTTCGTATGAAACCCTGATACTTCGAAAGAGATTGTCCGTTTTGTACACGAAGTGCATTCAGCTTTTGCCGTAACCCTCTCAACTTTTTATAACATGCTATGTGGGTGAAATGATGATACCATGCCAACTTTCAACCTTTTCAGAGTTCATTTGTAGTGCTTTTCAATTTCAGGATCATTTAGCTTAAAAAAATCATTAAATGCATGAAAAATACCAAATAAAGTCTGAAAGGGTTAAAAATTGATGATGTGGCTTTGAATGTTTCATTTTGAACACACAAAAGTCTGGAGTTGAAATAAGTTCAAAAAAAGAAATACCTTTGTAACACATGATTTTTCGTCCAAAACCCTGATATACTTCGAAAGAGATTGTCCGTTTTGTACACGAAGTGCATCCAGTTTTTGCCGTAACCCTCTCAACTTTTTATAACATGCTATGTGGGTGAAATGATGATACCATGCCAACTTTCAACCTTTTCAGAGTTCATTTGTATGCCTTTTCAATTTCAAGGTCATTTAGCTCAAAAAATCAGTAAATGCATGAAAAATACCAAATGAAGTCAGAAAGGGTTAAAAATTGATGATGTGGCTTTGAATGTTGCATTTTGAACACACACAAATTCTGGAGTTCAAATAAGTTCAAAAAAATGAAATCCCTTTGTAACAGATGAGTTTTCGTCCGAAACCCTGATACTTCGAAAGAGATTGTCCATTTTGTACACGAAGTGGATCCAGTTTTTGCCGTAACCCTCTCAACTTTTTAGCACATGCTATGTGGGTGAAATAATCATACCATGTCAACTTTCAACCTTTTCAGAGTTCATTTGTAGTGCTTTTCAATTTCAGGGTCATTTAGCTCAAAGAATGAACTAATAGCAAATTGAATAAACTAGAAAACTTTTATGAAACTAAACATAATCAATTAAAATATTCTGTTATGATCAACTAAAACAAAACTATAATATTCTTCAGTAGCAAAAAGAATCAACTAAAAAGCTTTTATAAAACTCTAATAGCAAAAGGAATCAACTAAAAAGCTTTATAAACCTCTAGTATTTTGAAACTAAAATTATAAAAATTTATGCAACTAAAATTATCAAAGTATTTTTGTTCAAAACTTATAGCAAAAATAATTTTCATATATAAAGAATTTTTTGTTAGAAACTTTAATAGCAAACTAAAAATACAAAATCTGTTTTTGATTAAAATAGACATTTAAAATAAAACCTAAAAATTACCAATGAATATAATGATAAACAAAGTAATATTAAATAGCAGGAAAAAGAATCACTCAAAAATCTATTTTTATAGTAAAGTTATTCACAAACTAGTGATTCACACAAATTTAAAAGAATTCAAATTTAAACTATTCAAATTTGAAAACTAATGGCACTAACAGAAAGTTTATAATTTTTGTGACCTAAAAGCAAAAATTATCACTGAAAAACTGTAAGTATTTAGCTGTATGTAGAAACAAAAAAAATAAATAAAGCAAAAAAGAAAACAAAAAAACAGAAGAAAAAAAAGCCGCCTACTGGGCCACCACGGCCTGAATACGACTAGAAACCCAGCTAGTTGGGCCAGAATTCAGGCCTGCAGCAGCCCCAGTAGGCCCACAAGCATAGCAGTGTGAGATTAGGCCCGTAGGCCTGCAGTTCAGAGGAGTTCGAGAGAGATGGCGCAGCCGCGCTTATAAACAAGTGCCGAAGCCTCTCAGCTAGCGAGGTGGGACTAAACATCCAACCGCACCGCAGGTTGGTGGCACGAACCGGGACCAAAGGTAGGAATTGGTCCCGGTTGGTGCCTCAAACCGGGACCAAAGCTTCATGTATATAACCAAACACTTGTGAAAATTTTCATTTTCATCTCGCAGTTCCCCCCGACGACGCCGACCTCCTCGACACCGCCAGGCTGCCCCGACGCCGTCGCCGTCGCCCGTGCCCCTGCCCCGCCCCCGAGCTCACGCCGACACCGTCCGCCGCCCTCGAGCACGCCCGGCTGCGCCCCTATGCCCCGACCCGCCCCCACCGTCGCCGTCGCCGCCGGCTCCCTCGCGCGCCGCCCCCGCCGTCGCCCTCACCAGCCGACGCCGTCCTCCGCCCCCAAGAGCGCCCGGCCACGCCCCTGCCCCGACCAGCCCCCACCGTCGCCGTCGCCGACGCCCTCGCTGCCCCCGCCGTCGCCCTCGCCGGCCGCCCCCGCTGTGAGCCGCCGCCGCCCCGGCTCTGTTTATTTCATTTTTTTGTTCATTATTTTTTATATGATGAATTTTTTGTTCATATATATATAATGTATATATGTATGTATGTGGCTATATGTATATATGGATGTTCATATATGTATTAATTTTTTTGTTCAGAGCATTTTTTTGTTCATATATGTATTTTTTTTGGTCATATGTGTATTAATTTTTTTGTTCATAGCATTTTTTTGTTCATATATGTATTTTTTTCATAGCATTTTTTTATGTATATATGAATGTGGCTATGTATGTATAGATGGATAGCATTTTTTCCATGTATGTATGTCGTTGTCGATATACCCCCTCCCCGATAACTTCGACATGAGGGGGGGGGGTCGATATACCCCCTCCCCGATAATATTTTTTTTCTAAGTTACTAAGGTAAAATGTTCACCCCACTCTCGATATACCGGGCGACCAACTCTCGAGGCCACCCAAACCCTAGAAAAAAAGCGTTGTCGATCTCCTACCCCCTCCCGCCCCTACTCGACAAACTCTCGAGGCCACCCAAACCACTAGAAGAAAACTCCGGTAACTTCGACATGAGGGGGGACGTCGATCAACCCCCTCTCGCCCGAACAAGTCTATGTATCATTTTATATCGCGGTGGACATATATCAAAGTTTGATCATATGTCAAAGTTTGAATTTTGACATATGCAACATTTGATCATATATCAAAGTTTGATCATATGTCAAAGTTTGAATTTTGACATATGCAACATTTGATCATATGTCAAAGTTTGATCATATGTCAAAGTTTGAATTTTGACATATGCAACAATATTTGATCATATGTCAAAGTTTGACTTTTGCCATAGATTTATCAAGAATGCCCCCATTATGGATGTGCACAAGTTGATCCAATTTTTTTCTGATCTCATCTATATATATATTCTTCTATATGTCACGTTGTCGGTCAAAGTATTGAAGAAATCCATGGCTTCATCATTAGCCGGAAGTAACAGGCGTATGATGCTATGAAGCTCTTCAAAGTTGTTTTGGAACGGAGTTCCGGATAGAATAATTTGGTTTTTGGTACGAATTTCAGCAAAGGCCTTCCAAATAGCGATATTCGGAAGGCTCTTGCTGAACTTCGTACCAAAAAACTAATTATCCTATCCGGGACTCCGTTCCAAAACAATTTTGGAGAGCTTCGTACCATTATGCGCCTGTTACTTCCGGCTAATGATGAAGCCATGGTTTTCTTGAATCCTTTGACACTAGACAACATGACATATAGAAGGGTAGATGAGATCAGGAAAAATATGGACCATTTTCTGCACATCCAGAATGGCGCCATTTTGTTAAATCCCTTAAAGGTTAAGAGAATCCCCCCTCTCGTCCGACCAAACCCTAGAAGCGTTGCCGAGGCCACCCAAACCCTTGAAGCGTCGAGGCCACCCAAATTTACCAAGTTAAAAGAGCGTTGTCGGGGCCACCCCAAACCCTAGAAGCGTTGTCGAGGCCACCCCAAACCGTAGAAGCGTCGAGGCCACTAATATGATTCCTTGTTGTGATTAGCTAGCTAGGTCTATGTTTGCCACTAATATATCCATCTCTCATGTTTGTATATTAATTGCCATGTTGTAATATTTGCAGAAACTATGTAGCAAAGAGACTTGGAACAAGAATAGTTGTTGGGGGACATAATCCTTGGCGGAGGTGATGTCTTGTCATTTCTCAACGACACTGATGGTCAGGAAGGAGAGGATGACAGCTCTGGTGATCGAACAATGGAGGAGGAAGGACATGATCATGATGGCTCCGGTGACCGAATGCCGGAGGAAGAAGGAGACCATGATGACGGCTCCGGTGATCGAACGGAGGAGGGAGCTGTTGCAAAGTCTAGCGAGGTATATATATTAATTAAGCCTATGCTGACTAGCTAATTGATGCATTAATTATTTTGGTATGTACATATATTAACTCTTCTTTCTTCTTTTTTAGCCCTCCGGATCGAGCCAAACTTCGGTAACGAGACGAGGCCCGAAGAAAAGGTTGCGCCAGGATGAAAGGTTCACGATCACAGCACTCGCGGACGATGGCCTACCGATTGAACCCAAGCGGACCAAGGACGCATTTTCTGCTCAGTGCGGAGCTATTGTTAGGGACAGCATCCCGATCAGCATCAAGCAATGGAATAAGCCTAAGGACGACGACCCTGAAGTTTCTTATGTCACCGATAGACAGAAAGATGATTTTTGGACCTCGCTGAAGGCAAATTTCACCCTACCGCCAGAGGCGGATTCGAATAAGCTAGTTATAGAGCCACTGGTCAAGGCGTGTGCTCTTAAGAAGATGGCAAATCTATTCAGGAGGTGGAAGAATGAGTTGAAATCAAAGTTTGTCGACAAAGGGAAGACTCCAGAATTCACCGGCAGATTTGAGAAGATAAGAGATCACTGGCCCGCATTTGCGGCCTACAAGACATCGGACAAGAGTAAGAAAATGTCAGAGACAAACAAGATAAATGCTGCAAAGAAGCTGTATCACCATCACACGGGGTCAGGTGGCTACCTCAAAGCCCGGCCGTTGTGGGACAAAGCTGAGCAAGACCTGCTTGCTAAAGGAGTCGAACCACAGACATTGAACTGGCCAGAACGTTCAAGGACTTGGTTCTTCGGGGTTGGGGGAACTTTGGACCCTGAAACAGGGAAGTGCCGTTGGATGGATGAGCAACTTGCAATACCCGTCAAGAAGCTTCAGAAGTATATCACCGCAGCGCAGGAAGGGACGTTCATTCCCGACAGAGAGAAGGACGAGCTGACTGAGGCCCTCGGGAATCCTGAGCACCCTGGACGAACACGAGGCACACCAGGCTCCGTTCCGTGGGTGTTTGTGTTTGCCGGCGCAGGCGGTTACAGAAGCCGGGAGAGAAAGAGGAAAGCGGAGCTGAGCGAAATGCAAAAGCTTAATGCAAGACTAGTAAAGCTAGAGGAACTTGCAGCTGCCGGCCAACCATCTCAGCGGCACGAAGATCCTGCCCAAAAAGCTACCCCACCATCTCAGCGGAGAAGCAGCGTGGCTTCCACGGAGCTCGTTCAGCCTGATTTCACGGATCCTAGCTACCATGTGGATACTATCACGGACGCTCAACATTGCCAGGTTATGACGAAATGGCAGAACCTCACTTTGAAGGCGGCTGTCGGCTCTGTTGCACCTCCTCAACCTGACGGAACTTTTCACTGCCGTCCGATTCCACATGGCTATGCTGTTGTGACGGTGGATGAAGTAATGGAGGGATTTGATGAGCTCGAGCTTGACCACCCTGCAGGTGAAGGGGAGAATCAGCTGGGTTATGCTCTGAGGACTACATGTCTATGGCGGAAGGAGTACATCAAGCTTCCAAACTGGACACCTCCGCCTCCTCCTCCTCCTCCGGCGAGTCAGGGCACTCTGCCTCCGCCTCCTCCTCCTTCTCCGGCGAGTCAGGGCACTCTGCCTCCTCCTCCTCCTCCTCCGGCGAGTGATCAGGGCACTCCGCCTCCTTCTCCGGCTCCTCCGGCGCGTGAGGGCACTCCGCCTCCTCCGGTGCGTCGGAGCAGTCCGCCTCCTCCTCCGCCTCGTCAGCAACGGCGGAAGACAGACACAGCCGCTCCGGCTCCTCCGGCGCATCGGAGCACTCCGCCTCCTTCTCCGCCTCGTAAGCAACAACGAAAGAGAGACGCCGCCGCTCCGGTGGCTAGCAGTACAAGCAGAGGCGAGAAGCAATTCAGATACGGTCCATCTCTCAAGCCCTGGAAAAGTTACCATATGAGAGGACCGACGAGGAACCCGCGAAAATCAGTGCTGCCGAAGTGCATGAACATTTTGCATGGAAACCTCCACCTCCGAAGGAGACGATAGATCCGGTGAAACTGAAGCGCACTATCGATGCCCTGAAGCGACCACCACCGCCTCCGCCGCAATCCAACTATGAGCGCATTATTGAAAGGACATATAAGGAAGCGGAGCGGTCTGGAAGTACTTGCATGCATGCAAGGTTAGCAGAACGAAGAAGTGGGAAAAAAAATCCCCAGCTCGGCGAACAGGCGAACCAATCGTGCCCCCCGCTCAAGGTGTAGCGATATCGTCGCTAATCAGCCGGGGATGGTGCCCGGTACCAATCCTGCTGATTACCTGAGCGATGATGTAGAGTTTGAAATAATGGAGGTGGAAGAATTCAGATACCAGTACGGGCAGCCTCTCGTCAAACCTGATCATCATCCTCCTCTAACAACGATGATGCGAAGATTCCATGAATGGTACATGAAAACTTGCAGCGAGTCTGGAAAGGATACTTTAACACTGAGAATTAAAGAGGAGCACGACCTCGTTGGAATGGATCAGTTGTCTATTGAATTTGACGAGTTATTCCAGTTATACAATCAAAAGGCCCTCGACAAAACACTCGTGACTTGCTACTGTCTGTAAGTACTACTTCTGTAATTAAGTCTCTATATATAGCTCAGCTCTTTTATTGCATGTATATATAATTATCCTCACTATATTATGTAGATTGAAGATCGTCGAATGCAGAAAAGCATAAATCTATGACATTGGGTTCATTAACCCAAATATCATACATGAATGGACGGTTAAAAACAGAGTCACAGATACCGAGGACAACTTGCTACAATCGTTACTTAAAAATCAAAACAAAGAGAAAATACTCTTTTCTTACAACTTCAAGTGAGTGTTACTGTCTTGTGCATATTCGGTTTCCCTTACTCGAGGTTATAGTAACGTAATTGATGAGTTATGCATGCATGTGTGCGCAGGTTCCACTTTATTCTACTAGAGATTAAGCTTGAGCGGGGAGTAGTAACCGTCTTAGACTCGAGACGAAAAGATCCCCAGGAGTATGCGGACATGACTGAAATGCTGCAGAAGTAAGTTCAATCAATCATTATCGCACCATATCGGCAACTTTGTTCATTTTCTGATATCAAGTAATTATTTTCTTTGTCTGGCAGAGTTTAGAAAGAGTTCACCGGAATTATTCCGGCACTGCCGAGGGAGCTGCGATTTACACACCAAAAAGTAAGTACTACTAGCTAGTTCCGCGCATCTACCATTGATTCTAGTTTCATCAATACCATTTATAATGCTTGATTATCAGTTTGATTGAACTCTATTTCTCGTAAAGTGCTTGTGGCAGGAAGCCGGGAATGATTTTTGTGGATACTATGTTTGCGAGTTTATCTACAACGCAACGACCTCTAAGCGGGGCTACTCTGAAAAACAATATGAAGTGCGTAAGTAATAATATTCATAATTTTATTTTTTTACGTTGAGTTTCATTCATATATATGTATTGATCTCCTTCTTCAAATTAGTTGTGGCAGATGCGGGATGAACTCCTACCACATGATCGCATACGAGCAATTCAAGAGGAATTGACGGGATTCTTTCTTGACCACGTCATAAATAAAGCCGGAGAATACCATGTGGAATTTGACATTAGATGTTAGGGATTGTACGTAAGAGATCATATATTGTATATATGTAGCTAGTAGCGTCGAATAGATATACGAAAACTTGTTGTTCGACCAATCTCTCGGAGAAAGAGAGGTCGATCACTTCTCTCTGTATATGTTCATGACGATCTTGTGTACTTAATGGTTCCTTCATTTGCTTACTAGCTAGCGTGTCGAGTTCTCTCTATACATATAGTAGCTACGTCGACCAAGCACGAAGAAAGAGATGACACTTCTCTCTATTAGCTAGCTAACACAATATGAAACCCCTAAATTAACCCTCCAAAACCCCCTAACCCCCCCCCCTTTTAAAAAAAAACCCCAGCTCCTGCCAAATGCTGACGCGTGGATGCCTTTTGGTCCCGGTTGGTGTTACCAACCGGGACTAAAGGTCCTCCTGCCTGGGCTCCCCGCAGCGGCCACGTGGAGCCCCTTCTGTCCCGGTTCGTAAGCGAACCAGGACTAAAGGTTTTGGGCTTTAGTCCCGACCCTTTAGTCCCGGTTCCAGAACTGGGGCTAATAGGCCTCTGGAACCGGGACAAATGGGCCGTTTTCCACTAGTGTAGACGCACCACCGGGACGGGGGCTAGGTGGGGAGAACCTTATTCCATCTTCAAGAAGTCGCCGCCGTCTCGTCTTCCTGAACAGGACACAGACTCTAAGAAAACTTGAAAAAGCACCTAAAAACGGAGCCCTCACGCCGGCAAGGACCGGGATCCACCGCACATCCATGGCCCTAAGGCCACAAGAGATGTGGCAGATCGACGGCGCCGCCGACGGGAGGCAGAAACCCTAGCCGCCTTTTCTTGGAGGAGAGACAAAGGGCTTGCTAAATTTAACGTACGATGTCTCCTAACTTGCAAGTATTGATCCCTCTTCGCCCTACAGCCACATTTTCTAAACTTTTAATCAGCAGAGTTTCAACGTTTCTGATGGTGGACAGATTTTCCATGGAAACATTTGAAATTAGGCCAAGTAGTCTATTGGGTGAGTCTTCCGGTGTGATGAGACTGGATGATAAAATCTTGACATTCCATAGTCTGAGGGACCTCAAACTCTTGGAAATAGAAGGCTGTCAGAATCTGGTGTCTATTTCACTAATAAGTTTTTCTCAGCTCGTATGCCTAGAGTGTTTGAGAATAGTTAACTGCACATAACTCTTCTCTTCAGATAGTGTCAGCGTACACTCATGAAGACTTGATAGCTGCAGATTATAATGTCCTCCCATCTCTTCAAATTCTCAGTATTGATTCATGTGAAATAACGGAGAAATGGCTATCTCTGATGCTTCGACATGCGCCAGCCGTGAAAGAATTGATGTTAGTGGGCTGTCCGAAGTTGACACGGTTACGGATTGAAGAGGAAAGAAATAGTCAGTTGAATATTGTCCGAGCCTCGGAGGCTTCATCATCAGGATATCAAAATGCAAGCTCAGCTGCAGACGGATTGTCATGCATTCCATTAAATCTCACCTCCTCTCTCAAAAAGATAACTATTCGCAAATGCCCAAGTTTAATATTTGATGGAAGTAGGAAAGGCTTCGCTGGATTCACCTCCCTTGAGTACCTAAAAATTGGGGAACTCACCAAGCTGTTCTCGTCTTTGGTGCATGGAAGATTGCTCCTCCCGCAATCGCTTGAAGAATTGACAATCTATTACTATTCCCAAGAAATCCTATAGCCCTGTTTTCTGAATAATCGTACCCGGCTCAAAAGTTTAGTAGTACATTTGAGCCTAAGTTTGAATTCTCTAATGTTGCACTCCTGCACGTCGCTGGAAGATTTGAAAATTAAACTATGCAATTGACTCGCCACGTTACCCAGCATGGAATCTCTTGGAAACCTCAGGTCTTTGGAACTAAATGGAAACTCAAGTCTGAAATTTCTACAGCTGGAATCCTTCACGCTGCTGGAAGATTTGGAAATTGTATTCTGTCCTTCGCTCGTGGCACTAGTGGGCTGGCGGTCCCTCGTGAACCTCAGGCGTTTGATGGTGCGCATATCCCCTACCACGTTTGGAGAGTGTTAATTCTGAGCTAATAGGTGGAATTTTCCCTAGACTGGAAAGTCTTGGAATCGATGATTTGCCTCGCATTACCACGTCATTCTGCAAGGGCCTCGCCTGCCTCCAACGACTACAACTATATTGTTTGGAAGAGGCGAGATTAACAGATGAACAAGAGATAACGCTTCTGCTCCACAGATCCCTGCAGCATCTCGATTTTGTGAATTGTGGGAACCTCGTAGATCTTCCGGCGCGGCCACACAGCTTTCCTTCCCTCAAGACCTTCCCTCAAGACGTTGAAGATCGACTCTTGTACTCATCTCAGGGCTGCCGAAGGAGGGTCTCCCACATTCCCTCAAGACATTGAACATCGACTCTCGCTGTTTACATGCATGTTTCCGCTATATTCCCGCTGTTTACATGCATGTTTCCGCTGTTTTCCCGCCCTTGGTCGAGGCGCCCCGGCCCTCCCGTCCTATATTCCCGCTGTTTACATGCATGTTTCCGCTGTTTTCTAGAGTAATACTCCCTCCGTTCCAAAATAAGTATCATGGTTTTGGTTCAAATCAAACCGTTCCAAAATAAGTATCATGGTTTTAGTTCAAATCAAACCGTTCCAAAATAAATGTCGTGGTTTTGAACTAAAACCATGACACTTATTTTGGGATGGAGGGAGTATATACTAGCTGCAATAACAAGTTTAGACTACTTGTTGGTTCGCCATCGAGCCGTGACTGTGCATGGACAAGTCAAGTCGTTGGCTCAACTCTAATCTATATCTTTCGATGGTTCAAGAAGCAAACGAAAACTAAACTGTATCTTTTACGCACGACATGCATGCATGCATTCCCGTTCGCTGGATAAGTCACTGCTAGATCTGTTATAATTTCTAAAACGAAACATGATCAAGGTCTTCGTATTAAATTAAGTATTCCTTGTTAAACCACTCTCAGATGTGGATTCGGTCGTTGGCTCACTTAGGTGTACTTATATTATTGTTAAACATGATTCCCGGCCTCACCGTCGACGTATGCGCTGCGGAGGGAAGCCGCGGTATCTCGGCTCTGACATCCGGCCAATGGCCACCGTGAGCGCAAGATGGCTGGCGTGGGCGTGCGAGCGGGTCGGCTTCCGCCTCTTGGTCCTCCTGCGGTCTCGTTCCAGGCGAAAATTGGGGCATCGCGGGGCTGAAATCTGGGTGGAGGTGCTTAGCGGCGGCGGGGAGAGATGCGGCGATTCCGGTCGGTGGGACGGCCAGTGGGCGAGGAGACGATGGGGGGAGGGGGAGGCTGGGCTATGGTGGGGCACGGATGGTGGGGTGTGGTCTGTTGTTGGGGGTTGGGGCAGGGGGTTCGCAGGTGGTGAGGTGGGCGGCAGCGACGCACATCGGGGGTGACGACTCGAGCGAGAGAGAGAGTGTGTGTTGCGGCAGCCAAGAGAATTTGCTGAGAGTTGGTGTTTCCTGCTCAATTTCAACAGGAAATGTAGGTTTGAGGGGTTCTCCTCAAATTTTTGAGGGACTATAGGTTTTGGGGGAAGTGCTAAGAAGGGCTTATTTCCCCAAACAATTTTCGTTAGGGAATTAACGCTTTATAGGAGAAGGGCTAAAGATGCTCTTAGCCTTGTAAATACCTTACTTTTTTTGAGAGAGAAAAATACCTTACTTTTTTATGAATACAACGAGATGCAACATTTGAGTTATTGGCAAAATAATCAACGGTAGATATAAGGCATGTTTATCTTTATTCAAGATCTTGCCATAAATTCGTTGAAAGAAATTCATGTCCACTAGGACAACCATTCTCAACAGTAACCGGATACAGGTAAATATTAAACCACACATTAAGCAAATAAACGTTCCAAAGGATCGAAAAACTATGGTAACTCCATCCACATTGTAGGTAGCACTTGTCATCAAGCTTGGCGATAACCAAGACCTCTCATGGATAGAGTTTTATGGGTGCCATGAATCACTGCTCTTGTACGTATGGTGGGAGCATCCCTTTCAGAAAAGAGCTCAACATCACCAATGCCCTCTCTGGCTGGAAGGATGGAACCAGATGGCCAGCTCCTCTCACAGATAGGAATGTGAATCCCCCCGCGTACTGCTGAACATAGCCTCCCACCTGCAGTTGCAATCACCCGTGTCAAAAACCACCAGCTTCAAGGCGACCTAAGATGAATGCTAGTTTCAACAACAGGATTTACCTCCTCCTTTGCTGTCCATGGGCGCCATGGAGTGGTCACGGGGAGAGCAAGGTCTTGGATAGAGTACCTCGTCGCCGGAAGCGGGCAGACGGAATCAAAATCACCACTGAAACATGCAGGCAGGTTTGTTACTACACTAGACTACTTTTGAAGTGGCTTAGAATATTGGATTGTTCTAATTTGTTACCTGAATATCCAAATCGGGAGCTTGCTTTCGATCAACCACTTGATGGTTGGCAGCATGGACATTGGCGCATCTTTCCAGTGCAAGTTTCTGCATACACAAATCTCAAATCACATGAGTTCCGACGTGTGGGCGAAAATGATATCGAACAAGTTTTTTTTTGACACCATGATAACCGATTAGTTAGTGTACATTAGCTGCAAGTTCAAGGATCTTACGTGCAGCCTGTCCACTTTGTAATTCTAGCGTGGAAAGCCATCTGCACGGCTGGATCATTGAGGTAGGCATGAGTAGGATAATCACTGCACGGATCATACCCAGGTAACTGCAATTTGAAGAGAGAAACAACGGTTAGCTGTTCTGAACATAAACTAATTCTTTTTTTATCGGAGATCATGAACTAACTTTACTGTACACGTAAGAAATGCTGTCTTTTCTTTTCTCGTTTTGACTTACGTAGCCACTGGGGTAATACGTTCCATTGGGCGCGACGATGCAGACTGGAGCGTATATGTTGTAGCCATCGATGTCGCCATAATGGATCGCCTCGGCAGCGCCGCTGCATGCGGCATCTGCAAATGCACCATCCACGTTGTCGATGTCGCAGTTCTTGGTGACATTGGCGTAGACCTCGTCCGACATCACAGCATGGGTCCAGACATAGTTAACCACCCCCTTAATATTCCTGTTCCCATCCAGGAACGGATTTCCTACCTTCAATAGAAGACATGAGACCCACATTATTTTTTGCAGCAGAAAAAAATCGAAAATTTTACAATGTTTCATCTAGTTTAACGTACAAAGATGCCCTGAAGGTTTATTATAGTTCTGTTGTTGTATGTGTTGTGGAGCAGGATGGTGGCGGCAAGCTCCGGCACGTAGTGGCCGGCGAAGCTCTCCCCGGAAATGTAGAAGGCGCGGCTCTTGTACTCCGGGAACCTCTCCAGCCACTTCACCAGAAAGATGTAGGCGTCATCAGCTGTTCTCTCGTCTCCACTAAGGTCATAGTCGGAAGACGTGTTCGAGTAGGAAAATCCAACACCGGCGGGCGATTCCAGGAAGATCACGTTAGCCACTGCATGCATTTTCACAAGCAAATTAGAGTTCCATGCATGGTGTAATTGGTGATGTACCAATCTCGCAAGGGAGGGCGCTGAAAGGAAAAGGAATGGTTACTAGCCATAGGTTACCATTGTTCCAGGCGTGCATGTTTCTGCTGAGCGTTTTGTTGTCGCCGTTTACACGGAATGGGCCGAGTTCTTGCATTGCTCCGTACCCGAGTGACGAGCATCCTGGCCCTGCCATCAGACAGTGCGGTCAAGTATCTGAAGAACTTGATAAAAATGCAAATACCAATGTTGTAAGCAATTCATACAAGAGATGTTTATAATTCTAACCCCCATTGAGCCACAGGATGAGTGGCTTGTCCGAGGCACCAGAAGGCGATTCGACAAGGTAATAAAAGAGCGCGCGGCCGTTCTCCTCGTCGACGGTCACGTTCCCGCCGTACTGGTTGAAGTCGACGCCCTCGGGCTGCCTGGGCAACGCCGTGATCATGTCGGCCACCTTCATGGAGCTCTGGTCAGAGACAGAGCTCTCCGTGCTCAGGCTGCCGGCGACCCTTTTGGCTATGTTACGAACTCTAAACGTTTCCGTGCTGCTATCGCTGTTCCTCCTGGACGAGATGAACTCTCTCAGCTGAGCCTCCTGGGAGGCATTGGCGTGCAATTGCAGTGCAGCCAGGCAAATGAGAAGCAGGGAGAAGGAAGAGATGTTCTTCATCTTTGGTGAGATGGCTGTTAATCTCTGAGTCTGAGATGAGGAATATCATTGGCATGCATGGTTTATATAGGCGCAGGAAGAAGGGAAGAGAACATTTTGGACCAAAGAGCTTTGGATTCATTCCTGCGTATATTTGGGGTACGAACAGCGAAGCAGGCTTGCAGCTGTGCCTGTGCGCTTGTATATATGTGTATGTTCTTGTTTCAGCTAAAACCTTGCGAGGAGGATGACAGCTTCTTCGCTCCAAAATTTTGTTTCGTGGAAACGGCCATGATTGGCCGAATTGTCATTCAACCGGGCATCGAGAGCGAAAGGGGGTGATTACTGAATAGGACGTTAGTTTTCGGTAATTGCATAGGAGCACCTAGGTGCTCCACCCCCTTACATCCAAACCCTATACCCGCATCGAGATCACTAACATTGAATGTACGTATACACTTTGTATTCAGTTCTGTATCCTTTATTACCACTAATTAGCTGACAATGTATAGGCCTGTATTCAGGGGCATTAATTGGGCCGCTCCTGTGCTCCAGCCTGCAAACAGTGTCCTACCTGTACCCATTAACTTGGCCCGCTCCTCTCTTGTGTGTGGTTAGATATTTCCTTTGCAAGCCCATCTACTATTTCTCTCTTCGCTCCTCCCCCGAACCCTCGTCCCTATCCGTCCCTCTCGCTCTGCCCCAGCGAGCCACCATCGTGCTCCGCCCCGCGCCGCTGTGGCACGCCTCCAATACCACCCGGCCGTCGCCGGCGCTCAGGACGAAGCTCCGCTGGCACATCGCCTCCAACCGCCGACGGATTCGACCTCCCAACCGCCCCTGCGATGGATCCGGTTACGGTGGAAGCACGAACCGGTCACTGCAGATCCTGCACGGGCTGAGAAGGTCGGCGACCAGGCAAGGATCCTCGGTGTTGAGACCGTCTTTTTTTTCCTAGTTTTTTCTCTTTGAAAATTTTCCTTCGTCAAATTTTCTCTCTGAGGTTTCCTGGAATTTTTTTCCTCGTCAACTCTGACACCATTGGGAATGCAACGGCGGCGGCCAGCAGCAGCAACGTTGGCCGCTGGGGCAGCGACTGCTTGTGACGGCGAGAAGCGAGCAGCAGCTGCAGTACGCAGCGCTGGGGCAGGGGCTGTTTGTGGCGGCGAGCAGCGGCAGCCGTGGCGTCAGCGAGCAGCAGGAAATAGCTGGCTCAGACGAGATGGGGAGCAGCAAATCCATGCCGCCAACTCTAAGGTCCTCATCGTGCGGATCCTCAATCTAGCGCCGTTCTGTACCTCTGCCTGAAGCTCAACTGAACCTGTTAATTTAGGGATCTCTGTAGCTAACCCCCTGTTTTTTTGCGGGAAAATCCCCTGGTTAATTGTTACCCGATACAGGAAGTTCATGTAAAAAAAAGATCCAGGAAGTTTATATGTATGTAGCTTCTCTGTCTTCCAAGATGTAACTAAGATACTTAGCAAACCAGGATCTCTGTCTTGTCTTCCAGGGTATTAACTAAACTTCCTGGATCGACTAAGATGTATTTTTTTTTTTGAAATATAACCAGGATATATCTCTATCTACTAAGATGTTTTTTTTTTTGGGACATATAACCAGGATATTAAGTAAACTTCCTGGAGGACACCTAGTACAATATACTCTTTAGTATCCAGGATACTAAGTAAACCAGGATGTTAATGGCTGGTTTACTTAACCAGGATATTAAGTAAACCAACAAGCTACCGTTGTAGGCAGATATTTATGTACCGTGTTAGCCAAATCTTTATGCGCCGTTTAGTCAAGGAACAAGCACATATCATCTTTATGCGCCGTTTAGTCAAGGAACAAGCACATATCATGTTAGCCAAATCTTTATGCGCCGTTTAGATACTAAGTAAACCAGGATGGGTGACGACAGGCGAGGATATGGGTGGGTGGAGCACCTCGGAGCCAAAAATTCGTGTCCGGTAGTTTTCCTTGTAGTGTTATGCGAGTGCCAAATGGAAGTCTAAGGCTATTTTCGATGCAAGAATGTTCATCTAGGCGCTTAAAGAAAGAGAACAATACTGTCAATTTGGTTTGGCTTCCGGGCATGATTTCTGGTTTGAAAAAGTCAGAAGCTAACGAAAGGGATAAACTGCACCCCAGATTTTCTCGAAGCAGTGACTTCGGCGCAGTGTAAGGGTGTGTTTGGTTGAGCTGCAGATTCTAAAAAGTCGATTGGGAGCTATGCGCTAAAACTGTGAAAAAGCTAGAAGTAGTTTCGTTGAGACAACTGTGAAACTGTAAATTTGCTATGAATTGTCTGTAATGTCACTTGAGGCTAAAAGAATGTTTATATGCTAATTGACCATAAAGCAGCGATTGGCACATTGATAATCAATTTAAGGACCATTTTGAAAAGGATAATTATGAGAATATAAACAATTCATTCAATAACATTTTTTAGTGTTGCATACGTATAGAATATATAAATAGAGAATGATCTTGTAGTATTATTACAAAAGACGATGGCCTCCATAAAATCAAAGTCAATCGAAACTTTTGATCGACCATCCTTATTACACCTCATCGTGACAGTAACCACGGCCCTGAAAATTCCAATGAATTAAGAGGTAAATACACCAGGAGTGCTACAACTTGTGCTGGATAATCACTTTGGTGCTAGAAGTTATACAACACACATTTGTGGTGCTTGAACTTACCTCGACGTGCAAATACGGTGCCTTTTCTGTCAACTCTGTTTACGTAGCTCGTATTCCCGTCAGTAGCCGTTAAACTTGCCTATGGGCACATGTGGGTCCCATTTGTCAGCATATATTTGAGAAATAAATCTTTGTATCCTAATGTGACGTGTGGGTCCTACTTGTCAGCCCAACGGAGAGATAATTATATGGAAACGAAAAACAAAAACGCGCCAGGATTCGAACCCGAGACGTGGGTGGTGCTCGCACGCACACGCGCTAACCACTAAACAAGCTATAATTAGTAGAACGCCCGTGCGTTGCTACGGGCGACAATGCATATAAATGAAATAAACAAATGATTAGTGTCGTCTCCAAGGTTTAAGCTCATTTCTCCCTCATATGTTCGTGCGTGTACATGTGCCCAGTAGGCTCTTCAAAATTCAATTGTTTGGACAGTCTGGGCTTCCCCAAATCCCGACCACGCGGGCCCTACACAAAACCCCCACCCCACGATGCACCGTTTCGTTTTCCTGCCGGACTCTCCCCTTCCTACTCAATTTTCCGTCCTAGCAGGACATTTCTCGCAGGAGCCCTCTTCTTTAAATCCGGATGACGCCTACCTCACTTTCACCATGGGTCTACAGTGACAAAGAAATGTTCGTGCATTACTACAGGCAGAAGGCGAGAAATGCCACGAGCACATTACAACAAGCGCTAAAGTTCCTCTTCCATATCCCACCTTTCCATTGACCACTGTGATTCCCTAGCATGCTTAAGTTTTGACGATCTAATGGGAAGGCCAAATTAAAGCACTTCCAAAGAGAAGCAAATCATATGATGCAAGAGTTAGATGTATTTTGTTTTAATTATAAGAAACATCATATGGGTCGATGAACCCCTTTCTTCGATCGATGTAATCTCATAAATAATGGAAGAGAGCCATGATGGCCTTTCTTCGATGTCAATCAATTGGTTGAAAGAAAACTTAAGCAATACCACTCACAACTAACTAAAATGAAAAATAAACTCTGCGAAGGTGCAAAATCTTGTACAGAAAGAAAAGAATAAAATCTTTTTTCTTTAAAAAATAGACCCTCTTAAATAACATTGCGTGAAAAAACCCTCTTAAATAAAATGTCCGCTCGCGCGCAGGACCTGGGATGCCGCCACCCGTCGCTCCGTGACGCCACGGTTACCGCCTCCGTCACGAGGAACCACCGAGAAGTTCGGACACGAGTGAATGGAGCGGATCCAGACGCCGGCTGTGAGGAGCATCTCCGCCCAAGCGCTGGCCCAGGACCGCCGCCGCCACCTACCGCTCCGAGATGTTGTGGTCGCCGCCGGCCCCAGCCGCTACTTATATGGTGGTGTAGGCAGCTTGATGTAGAAACCCTAGTCAAGGGGAGAGGAGGAGTCGAGCGACGGGGCCACAACCTCATTCTATAGGAGCATCCCTACGCGGAGGGGGATCGACCGCTGAAGAGAGGCTCGTGCGATGCAGGCTAAATCAAGAATAAAAAAATCCTGTTAAACCGATGGGAGGGGAACGATAAAAAAATCGGTGGGGTATCCCTTCGATCGATGGGAGTCGTGGGTACAAATGAGGACTACTATGCATTGCCATTTAATAATAGATTATCCTTAATAATAAAAAGAGAGATTGTAGACATGTGATTGATTCCTTTCCATAAATGTAGCATTCTGTTATCAAACATTGATTCCTTTCTGTATATTTGGTCTTTAACGATTGATTAGAGATCACCGTGGTTGATTTCTTTCGATAACGACATTACTAAATATATCGAAGATCGATCTATATGATTTCTGTAGATTTGGAAGATAAAAACCAGATTAAGTACATCAGTGGGCTGAAAACAGGTTTAAATAAATTGGTGGGATATAAAAATTTGGTGGTGGTGGTTTAACCGGAATGGAGGCGATGCTACCAACTCACCATGGCATATAGGTCTGTGCCGATTCTGATAGTATGCCGAGCACAAAATAATAGGTTGGTCATAGAAAAAATGAATAAAAAAGGAAACCAAAAAATGAAACTTAGAAGGTAAAAAAATGCGTGCACATGTCAAATGGGTCGGCCAACATTGATTATAGTTGATGTTTTGATAAGATTTAATTTGATGTGGATAAGATTTAATTTGATGTGGGTATGAGTAGTGGAAGGCAAAGAATGTTTGGTTTTAGTTAAGATTTTGTTAAGAGTTGATTTGACTGAGTTAATGCATGACCTTTTTTGAGAAAGTGCCGATTTGATTGGTTTTTGTTTTTGGAAAGTGTCGATTCTAATAGTATGCCGAGCACAAAATAATATGCTGGTCACAAAAAATGAAACATAAAAAAGGAAACCAAAAAACAAAACATTGGAGAAAAATAAAAAAATACGCGTGCACGTGTCAAATGACCCGGCCAATTTTGACTATAGTTGATGTTTTGGTAAGATTTGATTTGATTTGGCCACGAGTAGTGGAAGGCAATGAAAGTTTGGATTTCGTTGACATTTTGTTAAGATTTGATTTGAACGAGTTAATGCATGACGCTGTTTTGGGAAAGTGCCGATTTGATTGAGTTAATGCATGTGTCAAATGGGCCGGCCCAACTTGGTTGCCATTTAGCAAAATATCGTTTCTATGATGCTCGCGGGCGTAATATAGGGTTTACGGAGGGGTTGGTGGAAGTGAGGCGAGACTACCAACTTCTACTCTAGGAGTAGAGATTCCGTGCAACTTGCTGCAGCCTGCAGGGCTCTGTATCAGTGCAATGGTGACACGACCTTGTCGTGATTTTTTGACCACAAAACAAACGGGTCGTTTTCTACGGAGGAAAAATGAGACGTGCTCACTTGGAATCAGTCCGAGTACTCGTATGCGTCGAGCATGCGGGCAGGTGCGCTCGCGGGGGCGGCGGCCGGCGTCGCGGTGGCACAGGACGTCTGCATGAGCCGGCGAGGGAGCGGCTTGGGCCATCTCGCCGATGGCAGGCCGCGCGTCCGTGCATGCACGCACGCGCGTGGGTGTACACGTACATACCACGTGGTGGCCCTTGGTGGCGGCGGGATGGAGACATGGAGTGCGAGCTGAGCTTGACGAAGGTGGCCGTGCCGATCTTCTCCTTTTCCCCTTTTCCCTTCTACTGTTGGAGAGAGGCGACCGACAGGAGAAAAGCGAGGCGGAGGGCCTCCCAGCCCGAACCCCTGCCGCTTCCGTCGGCTTTGCCGGCCGGAGTTGGCTTGGGAGAGGTGCTCGGGATCCTCTTGTGCATAGTAGCGCTAGGTTTGTTGTAGTTTTGCTGCTGTTCGGCCGTGTGCTGGTTTGGCGTCATGCCGATGGGGTGTTTCCATTGAAGCTCGCGAGCAGCCTTCGATGGACACCGCCGTCATCTCCTGCCGGTTCTCCATGGTGGAGAGGAGGAGGAGACGACGGATCCGGTGAAGCCCTGTTAAATAAGCTCGCGAAGGCAACGAGGCGTGGCGATGCGGTGGCCCTACCGTTTCCTCTGTGCTGTCGAGGTGGCGGACGAAGAAGCAGTGGGGGATCTCAGCTTCGTGTGTCTCGTTGCTGGTGTGCCTCGTCGGATTCAAGCTTCTGGCGAGGCTGGTGTCGTTCCGTGGCTTGCAGGAGGAGCTCTGGCTCGTCGGAGCAGTGGAGCGGCGAAGATGTGATTGGGACTCGAGCGTATCATCAGTGGTGGTTCTGGGTAGGCTACGGCTCCGGTCCTCGCCGACGTGCCGCTGATTCTTATGGCCGAAAGGCGGCCCCCTTTCTTCCTCCCGGCCATGATGCCAAAAGGGAGGCAGCTCAGCTTCAGGACGGTGTCCACAGCGATCGCTGTGGAGGGCTCGGCGGACCAAGTGGTCTTGTCCCCGGCGCCGGCGAGTTCAATACCGTTCGGAGGTTGATTTGGATCCAATTGCAATTCTCCTCTTCCTTTTGGGGTCCTCTTTGCTTAAAGCAGGGTCTAGTTTGTAATTTTAGTTTTTCTGAGGGTCCTGTTGTTAGATGCTCTGTATTTTGGACTGATAATTAAATAAACCATCGGGGTCCTTCTGGACCCCTCTTGTGTGTTAAAAAAAAAGGTGGCCGTGCCAGGGGCGGAGCCAGGATTTAGGCACGAGGGGGGCGAACAATATAGTAATCACTCAATCCACACAACACAAGAATATAGTTTCAAAAGAAGCACTGATAAAAATGCATGGTAACATATATGTGTGGTAATAGGAAAATTACATTTCTATTAGTTTAACTTAGCTCTACGAGTTATCACATGTGGCAATCGCTGCTACTTCCTTTCCAGACGATCATGTAATGCGAAGGAAAATCATCATCTAATTAATTAATTAGACCATCGGCAGATTGCATTATGCAGTTGTTCTTATCTTGTAATTCACCGACATCTAGTACATGTAGACTGTACTTTGTAGCGAACCAACATGTGGTTGAATGGTTAGGAGGATAGTGTTATCCTTAGCCCACCAGGGTTCAAGTCCTAGTGCTCGCATTATTTTAGATTTATTTCAGGATTTCCGGCGATGCACGTTCAGTGGGAGGAGACGTTCCCGTCGACTACGAGATGCCTGTGGTGACTTCGTCAATCTCAAGATGATATGCCGGCTCAATCTCTCGAAGGTGCTTATATGGGTAGGGTGTGCGTGTGTGTTCATAGGGATAAGTGTACGCTGTACTGTGTACTAAAAAAAAGACTGTACTTTGTAGCCTGCATCAATATATTGACGTGTGCACACATACCGTAAAATTGAGGTAGAGTTCCAAGGTCGGGCGCGGGCGGTGAAGGACGCAAGCAGTCGTCGTCCCGTCGATTCCATCGCTGAAGTGAACGCCGTCCGCCCTAGCGGCATAGGTTGCACGAAGCGGCGATGCCGCAGGAACGCACGAACATGGGAATTAACGGAGCGATGGCCGCTATCCACGTTTTCTAATGCGGGTGCACAGAGGGCGCGCCTATGCCTCACTTCAAGCGTGACAGTTGGACGTCTCGCCGAAGGCAGCCGCCCAATTGGGCCGGCCCAGCGGACACAAGCCTTCAACGTTTTTTTTTTCACTTTTCTGCATTCTTTTTTATTTTACTTTTGCTTATATTTCGAAATATTCAGAGTATGTCCATTATAAAAATCATTGTATATATAAAAGTTGAAAAATATTAATCATGCATTAAAAAAATGTTAAATGTGTATAGAAAAAATGTTTCCGACGTATACAAAAAATGTACAGTGCGTATGGAAAAAAGTAGAAATAAAAAAAATACAAGTTTAATTTTTTTTGAAAAATGTTACTCATGCATTTAAAAAATATTAAATGTGTATAAAAAATGTTTCTGAGGTATACGAAAAATGTATACAAAAAATGTACAATGTGTATTAAAAAAAGTAGACATAGAAATTATAAGTTTTCAAAAATATTAATCATGTATTCGGAAATTGTTAAATGTGTCTATAAAAAATGTTTCTCATGTATACAAAAAATGTAGAATGTGTATGGAAAAGTAGACATAAAAAATATATGTTTTAAAAAAATGTTAATCATGAATTTACAAAATGGTAAACGTGTATATATAAAATGTGTCCTAATGTATACAAAAAATGTACAATGTTTATGAAAAAAGTAGACATCAAAAAAATATCAGTTTAAAAAAAAATTAATCACGTATTTTCAAAATGTTAAGCATGAATATAAAACTATTCCTGGTTTATACAAAAAAATGTACAATGTGTATGGAAAAAGTAGACATCAAAAAATATAAGTTGTCAAAAATGTTAATCACATATTTGGAAAATATTAAATGTGTATTTAAAAATTATTCTTGGTGTATAAGAAAAATGTACAAAAAAAACAAAGAAAACCTATAAAAACCGAAAGGAAAAAAAACAAAGGAAACAAAAAAGAAAAGAAAAAAATCAGTAAAAACTGAAAAAGAAAGAAAAAAATCAATAAAAAAGAAAGAAAAGAAAAACTGGTAAAAACTGTGAAAGAAATGAAGAAAAATATAAAACCAAAGAAACCCGATGAACAAAGAAAGAAAACCGAACGAAAAAATGAAAGGAAATGAAAAAGAAAAAAACGGACGAAACTATACGTAAAACGACCGAGCGAGCGACAGCGCTAATGGGCCGGCCCATACGCGTGAGCCCTTCAGGCGAGACGGATGCTAATCTCGCTATAAATGAGATATAGCATTCGCGGTGCACAGCAGCCTATGCGGCAATGCCTAGCATTTTGGGCCTTTGCCCTTTGGGAAGTAGGCCCATTAGGCATTACGACTAATTCAGTTGGTAGCAATTAACTTGGTACATATGCCATCACGTAACATGATAGGGGGCGGCTCGATGGGGGGGGTGTCTGACCCCTGCTCACACCGCCCTGCTCCGCCTCTGGGCCGTGCACCGTGTGAGCCCCGGGTTTGCCACTAGCGGCCGCCGCGTTGCTGGGTGGCGCTACTGGGTGGGAGCTGTTGCTCCAGGCCTGGACTAGTGGCTGGGCAGCAGAGACTTCGGCCCAATGGGCGGCGACACGGTGGAGGGCCGATCGTACTGGCGGCGGCGGCTAGGAACCTCCACTTTTCATTCGCTCGGGGAGGGAGGCGCTGCCGCCAGGCTCTTTTCGTTTGGCAAAAAACGAATCGGTATCCATTTGGTGATGGCAAAGGTGGGTAAATATCCCCCAACTTCTAGGGAACATAGCAAAACAATTGGTTGAGAAGATGAAAAAGTTGGGGTAAGCCGGCTGCCAAAAATGCACCACGAGAAGTTCCAGATTCTTAAGAAGTTGGTTTGTTGGAAACCCCCTTTGTTCAGCTTCTAGCTTTTACTCCCTCTGTTCCAAAATAGATGACCCAACTTTGTACTAACTTTAGTACAAAGTTAGTACAAAGTTGAGTCATCTATTTTGGAACGGAGGGAGTAGATACAAAAGGTGGCAGTTGAAGCTGAACCAAACACAGCCTAACTCCTACAATCGCCTAGACCAGCTTCCACCGCTGTGAGGGCATACCTTTTGCGAAAATTACCCACCTTGGCACTGATAAGTCACGTACCCGTTCGATCTATTTCCTCCGCACAGGATCGCACGAAAGAACAGGAGGCGCTGCCGCACGAACAAGCAGAGCACCTCAGCCGCCGCTCGAGATAG
Source organism: Thinopyrum elongatum (assembly GCA_011799875.1). NCBI lineage: Eukaryota > Viridiplantae > Streptophyta > Magnoliopsida > Poales > Poaceae > Thinopyrum > Thinopyrum elongatum. The sequence goes on from CM022303.1 coordinate 717,461,282, forward strand.
GGTTTGGCACCGCCGCCACTGCAGCCGGCCCTTTGGCCTGAGCCGCCACCTGGAGCAGTGCTTCACTGTTGGAAATATGCCCTAGAGGCAATAATAAATTCGTTATTATTCTATTTTCATGCTGATAATTAACTTTATATTTCTGTGCTATAATTGCAATGGTTCTTGAATGTGAGATTCAGAAGAAAACCTAATTAAATGCGTGGATGATAAACACTAATTAGATCCCTAGTCAGGCCTTTGGACTAGCTCAGCTATTGTTGATGATCTTGTTTTCCTAATCATGGGCATTGCTAATGTAACAAGGATGGCCACAATAATGAGAACACATTGTTAGGGTAACGATGGTATTGGATAGACCCAACTTATGAAATACTTCGAGATCATGTCGTCAATAAGTTGTCGGTATTTTCGTATAAAGTGTTAACGTTTACTTGCGTCCTTCGACCATGAGAATATCGTATGGTTACTTTGGGGTTGCCAAACGTCACTCTGTAACTGGGTGATTATAAAGGTGACTTTCGGGTACGCGGAAAAAGTATTGCATGGTGTTCGATATGTCAAGAATGCGATTTGCCCTTCCGGCGATGGAGAGATACACTCTGGGCCCACTCGGTATTATAATGTCCATCATTGCTTGGCCAAGCATAGTGACTAAGGTGTTAGTCATGGGGACATCGGAATAGAGAAACGAGAAAAAAGTACAAACCGGTAACGAGGATAACTAGGTATAGTGATCAAAATGTTGATCACGGGAATACCGTAAAGACTCGCCTCGGGTTTTTTAACGTATCACGAGGCAAAGGAAATTGTATGCGATAACAAAAATGTTCGCTCGATAATGATCTTTGTTGATATGTGGAAATTATTATGCGTTTCCAGATCCCGCTAATAATTATTGACCGGAAGGTGTTCCAGACATGTCCGCATATTATCGAACCTATAGGGTCACACGCTTAACGGCTTGCGGTATGTAGGAGAACTAGGAGATAATGGAGAATGAGAGAATGGGCTCTGAAAGTGTTTTAGATAATCTCAGAAGTGTTCTGAGAGGTCCCGGTGATACCCGGGAGTGTCCCGAAAGATCTCGATATGTACCGGAAGGCCACAAAAGCTTCTGAAAGGGTCCGGAAGGTTCCAGAACCTTTTGGAATATTCTGGAGGGGGGGGGGGGGGGGGGGGGGGGGGGGGGGGTTTTTTTTTTTTTTTTTTTTTTTTTGTTTGTGGCGTCCCATGGGCCAGCCCCCCCCCCCCCCACGCGCGCACTTGTTTGGGGGCCAAGGCACCCATAGGGCCCTGGCCGGCCAGCTCCTAGGGTTGGCTTGGGGGGCAAGCCACCGAGGGAGGAGTCCTAGGAGGACTCCACCTCCCTGCAGCCGAACTCACACCCCTTTGCCTCCCACCTATATAACATGGGGAAGTGGCACACTAGGGGCACCTAAAGCCTCTTCTGGCCGCCCACCACCCCCCCACCGCTGTCCTGCGTCCCTCTCTCCCGGTCTAGATCAAATCTAGCCGGTACGCCGCTAGGCTACTCCTCTCCCTCTAGTTCTCTCTGCTATCCTTCGTACTGGTTTCACGAAGTGCTGCAGTACCTCTAGATCGGTACTCATGGATACCTTGGTGAAGGAAATATGCCCTAGAGGCAATAATAAAGTTATTATTTTATTTCCTTATGTCATGATAAATGTTTATTATTCATGCTAGAATTGTATTAACCGGAAACTTGATACATGTGTGAATACATAGACAAAATAGAGTGTCACTAGTATGCCTCTACTTGACTAGCTCGTTAATCAAAGATGATTATGTTTCCTAACCATAGACATGAGTTGTCATTTGATTAACGAGATCACATCATTAGGAGAATGATGTGATTGACTTGACCCATTCCGTTAGCTTAGCACTTGATCGTTTAGTATGTTGCTATTGCTTTCTTCATGACTTATACATGTTCCTATGACTATGAGATTATGCAACTCTCGTTTACCGGCGGAACACTTTGTGTGCTACCAAACGTCACAACGTAACTGGGTGATTATAAAGGTGCTCTATAGGTGTCTCCGAAGGTACTTGTTGAGTTGGCGTATTTCGAGATTATGATTTGTCACTCCGATTATCGGAGAGGTATCTCTGGGCCCACTCGGTAATGCACATCACTATAAGCCTTGCAAGCATTGTAACTAATGAGTTAGTTGCGTGATGATGTATTACGGAACGAGTAAAGAGACTTGCCGGTAACAAGATTGAACTAGGTATTGAGATACCGACGTTCGAATATCGGGCAAGTAACATACCGATGACAAAGGGAACAACGTATGTTGTTATGCGGTTTGACCGATAAAGATCTTCGTAGAATATGTTGGAGCCAATATGAGCATCCAGGTTCCACTATTGGTTATTGACCGGAGACGTGTCTCGGTCATGTCTACATAGTTCTCGAACCCGTAGGGTCCGCACGCTTAAAGTTCGGTGACGATCGGTATTATGAGTTTATGTGATTTGATGACCTAAGTTTGTTCGGACTCCCGGATGAGATCGTGGACATGACGAGGAGTCTCGAAATGGTCGAGAGGTAAAGATCGATATATTGGAAGGCTATATTCGGTCACCGGAAAGGTTCCAAGTGATTCGGGTATTTTTCGGAGTACTGGAGAGTTACGGGAATTCGTATTGGGCCTTAATGGGCCATACGGGAAAGGAGAGAAAGGCCTCAAGGGTGGCTGCGCCCCTTCCCCATGAACTGGTCCGAATTGGACTAGGGAAAGGGGGCGCCCCCTTCCTTCCTTCTCCTTCTCCCTTCCCCTTTTCCTATACCATGTGGGAGGTGGAATCCTACTAGGACTAGGGAGTCCTAGTAGGACTCCACACCTTGGGCGCGCCCTGTGAGGGCCGGCCTCCTCCTCCCTCCATCCTTTATATACATGGCCAGGGGGCACCCCATAGACACAACAATTGATTTTTGATCTCTTAGCCGTGTGCGGTGCCCCCCTCCACCATAATCCACCTCGATCATATCGTAGCGGTGCTTAGGCGAAGCCCTGCGTCGGTAGCATCATCATCACCGTCACCACGCCGTCGTGCTGACGAAACTCTCCTGTGAAGCTTTGCTGGATCGGAGCTCGCGGGACATCATCGAGTTGAACGTGTGCTGAACTCGGAGGTGCCGTGCGTTCGGTACTTGGATCGGTCGGATCGTGAAGACGTACGACTACATCAACCGTGTTGTGCTAACGCTTCCGCTTTCGGTCTACGAGTGTACGTGGACACACTCTCCCCTCTCGTTGCTATGCATCACCATGATCCTGTGTGTGCGTAGGAATTTTTTTGAAATTACTACGTTTCCCAACAGTGGCATCCGAGCCTGGTTTTATGCGTAGATGTTATATGCACGAGTAGAACACAAGTGAGTTGTGGGCGATACAAGTCATACTGCTTACCAGCATGTCACACTTTGGTTCAGCGGTATTGTTGGATGAAGCGGCCCGTACCGACATTACGCGTACGCTTAGGCGAGACTGGTTTTACCGCCGTGCTTTGCACACAGGTGACTAGCGGGTGTCAGTTTCTCCAACTTTAGTTGAACCGAGTGTGGCTATGCCCGGTCCTTGTGAAGGTTAAAACAGCACTAACTTGACGAACTATCGTTGTGGTTTTGATGAGTAGGTAAGAACGGTTCTTGCTCAGCCTGTAGCAGCCACGTAAAACTTGCAACAACAAAGTAGAGAACGTCTAACTTGTTTTTGCAGGGCATGTTGTGTTGTGATATGGTCAAGACATGATGCTAAATTTTATTGTATGAGATGATCATGTTTTGTAACTGAGTTATCGGCAACTGGCAGGAGCCATATGGTTGTCGCTTTATTGTATGCAATGCAATCACCCTGTAATTGCTTTACTTTATCACTAAGCGGTAGCGATAGTCGTAGAAGCAATAGTTGGCGAGACGACAACGATGCTACGATGGAGATGAAGGTGTCGCGCCAGTAACGATGGTGATCATGACAGTGCTTCGGAGATGGAGATCACAAGCACAAGATGATGATGGCCATATCATATCACTTATATTGATTGCATGTGATGTTTATCTTTTATGCATCTTATTTTGCTTTGTTTGACGGTAGCATTATAAGATAATCTCTCACTAAATTTCAAGGTAAAAGTGTTCTCCCTGAGTATGCACCGTTGCCAAAGTTCGTCGTGCCGAGACACCACGTGATGATCGGGTGTGATAAGCTCAACGTTCATCTACAACGGGTGCAAGCCAGTTTTGCACACGCAGAATACTCGGGTTAAACTTGACGAGCCTAGCATATGCAGATATGGCCTCGGAACACTGAGACCGAAAGGTCGAGCGTGAATCATATAGTAGATATGATCAACATAGTGATGTTCACCATTGAAAACTACTCCATTTCACGTGATGATCGGTTATGGTTTAGTTGATTTGGATCACGTGATCACTTAGATGATTAGAGAGATGTCTAAGTGGGAGTTCTTGAGTAATATGATTAATTTAACTTAAATTTATCATGAACTTAGTACCTGATAGTATTTTGCATGTCTATGTTGTTGTAGATCAATGGCCCGTGCTACTGTTCCTTTGAATTTTGATATGTTCCTAGAGAAAACTAAGTTGAAAGATGATAGTAGCAATGATGCGGACTAGTTCCGTGATCTGAGGATTATCCTCATTGCTGCACAGAAGAATTATGTCCTTGATGCACCGCTTGGTGACAGACCTATTGCAGGAGCAGATGCAAACGTTATGAACGTTTAGCAAGCTCAATATGATGACTACTTGATAGTTTAGTGCGCCATGATTTACGGCTTAGAATCGGGACTTCAGAAACGTTTTGAACGCCATGGAGCATATGAGATGTTCCAAAGAGATGAAATTGGTATTTCAGACTCATGCCCGTGTCGAGAGGTATGAGACCTCTGACAAGTACTTTGCCTACAAGATGGAGGAGAATAGCTCAATCAGTGAGCATGTGCTCAGAATGTCTGAGTACTACAGCTGCTTGAATCAAGTGGGAGTTGATCTTCCGGATAAGATAGTAATTGACAGAATTCTCTAGTCACTGTCACCAAGTTACTGGAACTTCGTGATGAACTATAATATGCAAGGGATGACAAAAACGATTCCCGAGCTCTTCATGATGCTGAAATCAACGAAGGTAGAAATCAAGAAAGAGCATCAAGTGTTGATGGCTAACAAGACCACTAGTTTCAAGAAAAGGGCAAAGGAAAGAAGGGGAACTTCAAGAAGAATAGCAAGCAAGTTGCTACTCCCGGGAAGAAGTCCAAGTCTGGACCTAAGCCTGAAACTGAGTGCTTCTACTGCAAAGGGACTGGTCACTGGAAGCGGAACTGCCCCAAGTATTTGGCGGATAAGAAGGATGGCAAAGTGAACAAAAGTATATTTGATATACATGTTATTGATGTGTATTTTACTAGTGTTCATAGTAGCCCCTAGGTATTTGATACTGGTTCAGTTGCTAACATTAGTAACTCGAAATAGGAGTTGCAAAATGAACAGAGACTAGTTAATGACGAGGTGACGATGTGTGTTGGAAGTGATTCCAAGGTTGATAAGATCACCATCGCACACTCCCTCTACCTTCGGGATTAGTGTTGGACCTAAATAAATGTTATTTGGTATTTGCGTTGAGCATGAATATGATTGGATCATGTTTATTGCGATACGGTTATTCATTTAAGTCAGAGAATAATTGTTGTTCTGTTTAAATGAATAAAACCTTCTATGGTCATACACTCAATATAAATGGTTTATTGAATCTCGATCGTAGTGATACACATATTCATAATGTTGAAGCCAAAAGATGCAGAGTTGATAATGATAGTGCAACTTATTTGTGGCACTGCCGTTTAGGTCATATTGGTGTAAAGCGCATGAAGAAACTCCATTCCGATGGACTTTTGGAATCACTTGATTATTAATCACTTGGTACTTGCGAACCATGCCTCATGGGCAAGATGACTAAAACGCCGTTCTCCGGAACTATGGAGCGAGCAACAGATTTGTTGGAAATCATACACACTGATGTATGTGGTCCAATGAATGTTGAGGCTCGCGGCGGGTATTGTTATTTTCTCACCTTCACAGATGATTTGAGCAGATATGGGTATATCTACTTAATGAAACATAAGTCTGAAACATTTGAAAAGTTGAAAGAATTTCAGAGTGAAGTGGAAAATCATCGTAACAAGAAAATAAAGTTTCTACGATCTGATCGTGGAGGAGAATATTTGAGTTACGAGTTTGGTGTACATTTGAAACAAAGCGGAATAGTTTCGCAACTCACGCCACCCAGAACACCACAGCGTAATGGTGTGTCCGAACGTTGTAATCGTACTTTACTAGATATGGCGCGATCTATGATGTCTCTTACTGATTTACCGCTATCGTTTTGGGGTTATGCTTTAGAGACGGCTGCATTCACGTTAAATAGGGCACCATCTAAATCCGTTGAGACGACTCCTTATGAACTGTGGTTTGGCAAGAAATCAAAGTTGTCGTTCTTAAAGTTTGGGGCTGCGATGCTTATGTGAAAAAGCTTCAACCTGATAAGCCCGAACCCAAGTCAGAGAAATGTGTCTTCATAGGATACCCAAAAGAGACAGTTGGGTACACCTTCTATCATAGATCCGAAGGCAAGACTTTCGTTGCTAAGAATGGATCCTTTCTAGAGAAGGAGTTTCTCTCGAAAGAAGTGAGTGGGAGGAAAGTAGAACTTGATGAGGTAACTGTACCTGCTCCCTTATTGGAAAGTAGTTCATCACAGAAACCGGTTCCTGTGACTTATACACCAATTAGTGAGGAAGCTAATGATGATGATCATGAAACTTCTGATCAAGTTACTACCGAACCTCGTAGGTCAACCAGAGTAAGATCCGCACCAGAGTGGTACGGTAATCTTGTTCTGGAGGTCATGTTACTAGACCATGATGAACCTACGAACTATGAGGAAGCGATGATGAGCCCAGATTCCGCGTAATGGTTGAGGCCATGAAATCTGAGATGGGATCCATGTATGAGAACAAAGTATGGACTTTGGTTGACTTGCCCGATGATCGGCAAGCCATAGAAAATAAATGGATCTTCAAGAGGAAGACGGACGCTGATAGTAGTGTTACTATCTACAAAGCTAGACTTGTCGAAAAAGGTTGTTGACAAAGTTCTAGGAGTTGACTACGATGAGACGTTCTCACCCATAGCGATGCTTAAGTCCGTCCGAATCATGTTAGCAATTGCCGCATTTTATGATTATGAAATTTGGCAAATGGATGTAAAGACTGCATTCCTGAATGGATTTCTGGAAGAAGAGTTGTATATGATGCAACCTGAAGGTTTTATCGATCCAAAGGATGCTAACAAAGTGTGCAAGCTCCAGCGATCCATCTATGGACTGGTGCAAGCCTCTCGGAGTTGGAATATACGCTTTGATGAGTTGATCAAAGCATATAGTTTTATACAGACTTGCGGTGAAGCCTGTATTTACAAGAAAGTGAGTGGGAGCACTACATCATTTCTGATAAGTATATGTGAATGACATATTGTTGATCGGAAATAATGTAGAATTTTCTGGAAAGCATAAAGGAGTATTTGAAAGGAGTTTTTCAAAGAAAGACCTCGGTGAAGCTGCTTACATATTGAGCATCAAGATCTATAGAGATAGATCAAGACGCTTGATAAGATTTTTCAATGAGTACATACCTTGACAAAGATTTTGAAGTAGTTCAAAATGGAACAGTCAAAGAAGGAGTTCTTGCCTGTGTTTTAAGGTGTGAAGTTGAGTGCAGACTCAAAACCCGACCACGGCAGAAAATAGAAAGAGAATGAAAAGTCATCCCCTATGCCTCAGTCATAGGTTCTATAAAGTATGCTATGCTGTGTAACAGATCTATTGTATACCCTACATTGAGTTTGGCAAGGGAGTACAATAGTGATCTAGGAGTAAATCACTGGACAGCGGTCAAAATTATCCTTAGTGGAATAAGGATATGTTTCTCGATTATGGAGCTGCCAAAAGGTTCGTCGTACAGGGTCACGTCGATACAAGTTTCTGAAAGGGTCCGGAAGGTTCCAGAACCTTTTGGAATATTCTGGAGGGTCCCAATGGGCCAGCCCCCCCCCCCACGCGCGCACTTGTTTGGGGGCCAAGGGACCCATAGGGCCCTGGCCGGCCAGCCCCTAGGGTTGGCTTGAGGGGCAAGCCACCGAGGGAGGAGTCCTAGGAGGACTCCACCTCCCTGCAGCCGAACTCACACCCCTTTGCCTCCCACCTATATAACATGGGGAAGGGGCACACTAGGGGCACCTAAAGCCTCTTCTGGCCGCCCACCACCCCCCCACCGCTGCCCTGCGTCCCTCTCTCCCGGTCTAGATCAAATCTAGCCGGTACGCCGCTAGGCTACTCCTCTCCCTCTAGTTCTCTCTGCTATCCTTCGTACTGGTTTCACGAAGTGCTGCAGTACCTCTAGATCGGTACTCATGGATACCTTGGTGAAGGAAATATGCCCTAGAGGCAATAATAAAGTTATTATTTTATTTCCTTATGTCATGATAAATGTTTATTATTCATGCTAGAATTGTATTAACCGGAAACTTGATACATGTGTGAATACATAGACAAAATAGAGTGTCACTAGTATGCCTCTACTTGACTAGCTCGTTAATCAAAGATGGTTATGTTTCCTAACCATAGACATGAGTTGTCATTTGATTAACGGGATCACATCATTAGGAGAATGATGTGATTGACTTGACCCATTCCGTTAGCTTAGCACTTGATCATTTAGTATGTTGCTATTGCTTTCTTCATGACTTATACATGTTCCTATGACTATGAGATTATGCAACTCCCGTTTACCAGAGGAACACTTTTTGTGCTACCAAACGTCACAACGTAACTGGGTGATTATAAAGGTGCTCTACAGGTGTCTCCGAAGGTACTTGTTGAGTTGGCGTATTTCGAGATTAGGATTTGTCACTCCGATTGTCGGAGAGGTATCTCTGGGCCCACTCGGTAATGCACATCACTATAAGCCTTGCAAGCATTGTAACTAATGAGTTAGTTGCGGGATGATGTATTACGGAACGAGTAAAGAGACTTGCCGGTAACGAGATTGAACTAGGTATTGAGATACCGACGATCGAATCTCGGGCAAGTAACATACCGATGACAAAGGGAACAACGTATGTTGTTATGCGGTTTGACCGATAAAGATCTTCGTAGAATATATGGGAGCCAATATGAGCATCCAGGTTGCGCTATTGGTTATTGACCGGAGACGTGTCTCGGTCATTTCTACATAGTTCTCGAACCCGTAGGGTCCGCACGCTTAAAGTTCGGTGACGATCGGTATTATGAGTTTATGTGATTTGATGACCGAAGTTTGTTCGGAGTCCCGGATGAGATCGGGGACATGACGAGGAGTCTCGAAATGGTCGAGAGGTAAAGATCGATATATTGGAAGGCTATATTCGGACATCGGAAAGGTTCCGAGTGATTCGGGTATTTTTCGGAGTACTGGAGAGTTACGGGAATTCGTATTGGGCCTTAATGGGCCATACGGGAAAGGAGAGAAAGGCCTCAAGGGTGGCTACGCCCCTTCCCCATGGACTGGTCCGAATTGGACTAGGGAAAGGGGGCGCCCCCTTCCTTCCTTCTCCTTCTCCCTTCCCCTTTTCCTATTCCATGTGGGAGGTGGAATCCTACTAGGACTAGGGAGTCCTAGTAGGACTCCACACCTTGGGCGCGCCCTGTGAGGGCCGGCCTCCTCCTCCCTCCATCCTTTATATACGTGGCCAGGGGGCACCCCATAGACACAACAATTGATCATTGATCTCTTAGCCGTGTGCGGTGCCCCCCTCCACCATAATCCACCTCGATCATATCGTAGCGGTGCTTAGGCGAAGCCCTGCGTCGGTAGCATCATCATCACCGTCACCACGCCGTCGTGCTGACGAAACTCTCCTGTGAAGCTTTGCTGGATCGGAGCTCGCGGGACGTCATCGAGTTGAACGTGTGCTGAACTCGGAGGTGCCGTGTGTTCGGTACTTGGATCGGTCGGATCGTGAAGACGTGCGACTACATCAACCGCGTTGTGCTAACGCTTCCACTTTTGGTCTACGAGGGTACGTGGACACACTCTCCCCTCTCGTTGCTATGCATCACCATGATCCTGTGTGTGCGTAGGATTTTTTTTGAAATTACTACGTTTCCCAACACTTGGAGGTGTCGTGTTCTTCGACACTAGGTCGGTGGATCGTCCGGGAGAAGTTCTCGCGGGTGTGAGGTTTAACCTAGCTACTGGAATGGGCGTGCTTCATCAACTCTTCTTCCTCTACTTCTGTTGCGTGGATCGTTGGTGAGATGATCATTACTTGTAACCTCCATAGTGTTCCTGGGTTTTACGTGCGCATAAATGTTTTTGTTCCGTAGCACGTTCCCCTACATCCACCGCCGCCCTAGGCGACTCCCCTGACCCCTCTCCTCCCTCCTCCCTATTCCATCCCCCTTCCTCCCTCTGCCAGCCGGCCGCCCTAGGTGATAACTGAAGTCATTGCATTTTGTTGCTTGATTGAAGTATGTGTGAGAAGGTAGTATTGGATGATGCAAATGTGAGGCATTTCATTGATATTTGATATCTACGTATGCAACATTTAAAAAATGGAATTTTCCTTCCCAAAATGGTTATTTATATGTCAATTAACTTACATATCAGTGTTTTATGGTCAATTAGCATATAAACTGTCTCTCAGTCCCTTGGGGGCGTTACAGACAGTTCCTACCAAATTCACAATTTCATAGTTGCTCCAACCAAGCAACTTTCAGCTTTTCCATCGCTCACAGTCCACAGTTGCTTTCCCACAGCTCACATCTCACATCAACTTTTTTTGAATCCATAGCTAAACCAAACACACCCGAAGCTTCACAACCGCCGATGCAAACTACTTTTTTAGGGATGCTTAGACAACCAGAAAGAACAAAAAATTCAACTAAACGTCGGATTTCAAATCAAGCATCAAATTTCATATCCCAATATATCCCATACAAGCAAAATGACTCGTCCATTTTTAAGCGCCTCATTGGAAATGGCCCAATCAAGGTCATGCTTGCTTGCAAAGCCCCTAGCCAGTGCCAAGAATTCGAGTGAGCAAGAGGTCCACTGATCTCCGATGATAAGGGGATGCAAGTATCTCGACACTAATAAAGTACACATAGAAGTCCTTCAAAGTGAGTTGATCTTGAATGCACTTTCAATGTTCAAAGTGGGTAGCTCTTGAGTGCACTTTTTAGTAACATATATGGTTAACAATAAATATGGGCCAAAAATATATCCAAAGGATATAGATTTATAGCATAGGGTAGAAACCACGTAGGAAATAAAGTGGTAAGTGAATGAAAGGATATATCCAAGAAGCATGAAGTGAAGCCCAGAAAATGTAGCTATTGGATACAATGATTTTATCAAGTACATTTTACCTTTCACCTTAGGGTAGACCACTTGAAGTAATGTTTCTCATGATGAGAGTGAGAGTGAAACATCAAATTGTTGCCAAAAAGATTGATCTTTTGTTCACCATCGGCGGAAACACCCGTTGGTGCCATGAGGATCACTTCTTAGTTGGAACCCACACCATCTTGGTGTAGGAGATATGCCCTAGAGGCAATAATAATAGTTATTTAGTATCTCCAAGTTTGTAATTAATGTTTATATTCCATGCTATAACTGCAATGGTCCTTGAGCCCGTATATCCATAAAGGATCAGAGGAAAACCCATGTGCACGTGTGGGATAATAAATGGTAAATTGTATTCCTAGTCATGCCTATGAGACTAGCTCAAGTGTTGCATGATGATCACGTTTTCCTGATCATGGGCATGTCTATGCCGGCAATTTTGAGGGCATAATGTTAGAAGAATACTTGTGTTGAATCGACCCGATTTGATGTTATGCTATGAGATATATTCGTCACAAGTTAATGGTTAATAACACAGCACTAGTAGAAAACAGGGCTTTGGTTCTGGCCAGATCAGAGCAATAGTCTCGGTCATGTTACGAACCACGACTAATGTGAGCATCAGTCCCGGTTCGAGTAGCTAGGACGCCGGCCGGGCCTCGGCAGGCATCATTCCCGGTTCGACTGGGACCTTTAGTCCCGGTTCCAGACACAAACCGGGACTAAAGGGCCTCGCTCCTGGTGCAACCCCTTTAGTCCTGGTTGGTGTCTCTAACCGGGACTGAAGGTTAGTCTTCAGTCCTGGTTCTAGACACCAACCGGGGCTAAAAAGATACCTATATATATCCTCGCCCCTGCCCGCCCTCTCCTCTGTTTTTTGGCCATAGAAGGTGGGAGGTGTGTGTGCTACTTTGTTCTCACTTCTTATGCACATAAGGTGTTCGATGAAATGCCTGAGCCACACTTAAGCTTTCTCCTCTGTTCTTCCTCCAAGCTCGACCTCCAAGCTCCATTTTCCCCAAGATTTGTCTAGATTTGGCGGTGCACCAACTATCCAATTGTTCTAAAAGGTTAGCAACTTCATCCTTTCATCTCTCACTGCTAGTTTAGCTCATTTCATATGCTCTAGAAGTAGAGTGGTTTGTGGGTTTTAGTGGAGGAGTGTACGTGTGAGTTTATTTGATTTAGATGCACAATTTGAGCTCAAATTAACTTCTTAGTTTGCGCATGTGTAGGGTGCCGTCCCGTCCCCGTCCCCGTCTCACCGCTGTCGATTGCCCGCGCCGATCTCGTCGCCGGCACCACCGTGGTGAGCCTCTTGTTCTTATCTTTTTTTAAAGAACAAATTCTTACTTGTATGATTTAGATAGCTACTTGTATAATTTTCTTACTTGTATTATTGTTTGTTATTATATAGTGCCATGGTTTTGGTATCCGCCCCCATTGGCTGTCGTCCGGTCTATGATTCGGATGTGGTATATTATCTTTTATAACTATTTGTTTCATTTAGTGTTTATGACAATTATGCCGACCAACTTGACGTAGATGTTTTTATCTAGGAGGTATGTGAACCGGAAATTCCAACTGACCCTCTTGTCGAGAGGTTAAATTTATTTGAAAAAGAAAACAATTATTTGAAAGAAAAATTGAAAAGAATTAAAGAAGAGAAGATGAAATTGGAGTTGCATGTTGCCGATGTCGTCGATCTACACCAGATCCAGGTGGATGCAATGCGCTTGAAGATTAGAAAGATTAGAAAATATGCAATTGATAAAGAGGCTTGGTATCATTATGTTGTTGGATCAATTGTTATCTTAGTTGCGATTTTGATCGCATTTGTTGTTGCATTTAAATGCTGTTGGATCAAATGATGTTGGATCAAATTTGCTGTTGGATCAAATGCTGTTGAATCATTACGCTGTTGGATCATTATGCTATTGGATCATTTCTGTATTCATGATGTTCTGTAATGGTTTTTGATATACTTAATTACATAATGCAGATGAACCGGCAATGGATATACGGTGACCGACGCACTTCCGAGTACATTACGGGCCTGCATAATTTTATCGATGTGGCTGAGGCAAACAAGCAGAATGGTTTTATGTACTGTCCATGTGTTGTCTGTGAGAATACGAAGGATTACTCTTCCTCGAAAACCCTTCACTTCCACCTGCTTGAGAAGGGTTTCATGCCCCACTATAATTGTTGGACCAAGCACGGAGAAAGAGGGGTTATGATGGAAGGCAATGAAGAAGAAGAGGATGATGACAACTATCCTATGTTCCCTGAATACGGTGATACTGCAATGGGGGAAGCTAAAGATCAAGAGGCACCAGATGTGCCCGCTGATGATCTTTGCCGGGTCATTATTGATGCACAGAGAGAATGCGAAAGTGAAAGGGAGAAGTTGAAGTTCGATCACATGTTAGAGGATCACAAAAAACGGTTGTACCCAAATTGTGAAGATGGCAACACAAAGCTCGGTACCACACTGGAATTGCTGTAATGGAAGGCAGAGAATGGTTTATCCGACAAGGTATTTGGGAAGCTACTGAAAATAATGAAGAAGAAGCTTCCAAAGGATAATGAATTGCCTGACAGTACGTACAAAGCAAAGAAGGTTCTCTGCCCTCTAGGATTAGAGGTGCAGAAGATACATGCATGCCTTAATGACTGCATCCTCTACCGCGGTGAGGAGTATGAGAATTTGAATGCATGCCCGGTATGCTGTGCATTGCGGTATAAGATCAGACGAGATGACCCTGGTGATGTTGAGGGCGTGCGCCCTAGGAAGAGGGTTCCTGCCAAGGTGATGTGGTATGCTCCTATAATACCACGGTTGAAACGTCTGTTCAGAAACAAAGAGCATGCCAAGTTGTTGCGATGGAACAAAGAAGACCGTAAGAAAGACATGATGTTGAGAGTACCTGCTGATGGGTTGCAGTGGAGAAAAATCGAGAGAAAGTGGCCGGAGTTTGTAGGTGACGTAAGGAACTTATGGTTTGGTATAAGTGCAGATGGCATTAATCCTTTTGGGGAGCAGAGCATCAATCATAGCACCTGGCCTGTGACTCTATGTATCTATAACCTTCCTCCTTGGTTGTGCATGAAGCGGAAGTTCATTATGATGCCAGTGCTCATCCATGTCCCTAAGCAACCCGGCAACGACATTGATGTGTACCTAAGGCCATTAGTTGAAGAACTTTTACAGCTATGGAATATAAAAGGTGTACGTGTGTGGGATGAGCACAAACAGGAGGAATTTGACCTACGAGCGCTGTTGTTTGTAACCATCAATGATTGGCCTGCTCTTAGTAACCTTTCAGGATAGACAAACAAGGGATGCAACGCATGCACGGACTGTTTAGATGAGACTGAAAGTATATATTTGGACAAATGTAAGAAGAATGTGTACCTGGGACATCGTCGAATTGTTCCGACCAAGCATGCCTTAAGAAAGAAAGGCAAGCATTTCAAAGGTGAGGCAGATCACCGGAAGAAGCCTGTCCCCCGTACTTGTGATGATAAATTTGATATGGTCAAGGATTTAAAAGCAATCTTTGGAAAGGGTCCTGGTGGACAATCTGTTCCGAATGACGCTGACGGACACGCACCCATGTGGAAGAAGAAATCTATATTTTGGGACCTACCTTATTGGAAAGTCCTAGAGGTCCACTCTACAATCGACGTGATGCACGTGACGAAGAATCTTTGCGTGAACCTGCTAGGCTTCTTGGGCGTGTATGGAAAGATAAAAGATACACCGGAGGCACGGGAGGACCAGCAATGTATGAACGAAAAAGACGGCATGCATCCAAAGCAGTATCAAGGTCCTGCCAGCTACGCTCTTACCAAAGCAGAGAAGGAAATCTTTTTTGAATGCCTGCTCAGTATCAAGGTCCCGTCTGGCTTCTCGTCGAATATAAAGGGAATAATAAATATGGCAGAGAAAAATTTCCAGAACCTAAAGTCTCATGACTGCCACGTGATTATGATGCAATTGCTTCCAGTTGCATTGAGGGGGCTTCTACCAGAAAATGTTTGATTAGCCATTGTGAAGCTATTAGCATTCCTCAATGCAATTTCTCAGAAGGTAATCAATCCAGAAATCCTACCAAGGTTACAGAATGATTTGGTCCAATGTCTTGCCAGTTTTTAGTTGGTGTTCCCACCATCCTTCTTCAATATTATGACGCACGTCCTAGTTCACCTAGTCAACGAGATTGCAATTCTGGGTCCTGTATTTCTACACAATATGTTCCCCTTTGAGAGGTTCATGGGAGTCTTAAAGAAATATGTTCATAACCATATTAGGCCAGAAGGAAGCATCTCCAACGGCCACGAAACAGAGGAGGTCATTGAGTTTTGTGTTGACTTTATTCCTGACCTTAAGCCGATTGGTGTTCCTGAATCGTGGCATGAGGGGAGACTGGGTGGAAAAGGCATGCTAGGACCGAAAGAAATAATATGTAGGGATGGGCATTCTTGGGCGCAAGCACACTACACAGTTCTACAAAATTCTACCTTGGTGGCCCCGTATATCAATGAACACAAGAATATTTTACGCTCTAAACACCCGGAGTAGTCTGACAACTGGATTACACGTGAACACATGGGGACTTTCGGTGGTTGGTTGCAAACACATCTCATGGGTAACACCACTGTTGGAGATGAGCTGTACTTGTTGGCCAGGACACCATCTTCGACTGTATTGACTTTCCAAGGGTACGAGATAAATAGGAATACATTTTACACGATCGCCCAAGATAAAAAGAGCACCAACCAAAACAGTGGTGTCCGCTTTGATGCATCAAACACCAATAGGGCAAAGGACACATATTATGGTTACATAGAGGAGATATGGGAACTTGATTATGGACGTGATTTTAAGGTCCCTTTGTTTCGGTGCAAATGGGTCAATCTGACATGAGGCGGGGTACAGGTAGACCCGCAGTACGAAATGACAACAGTGGATCTCAACAATCTTGGGTACACAGACGAACCATTCATCCTAGGCAATGATGTGGCGCATGTTTTCTATGTGAAGGACATGTCTACCAAACCGAGAAAAAGAAAAGATAAGGAAGCGAATACATCATATGATGAGCCAAAGCGCCACATAGTTCTTTCAGGGAAAAGAAACATTGTGGGAATGGAGGACAAGACAGACATGTCAGAAGATTATGAAAAGTTTCAAGAAATTCCTCCCTTCACAGTGAAGACTGACCCAAGCATCCTGTTAAATGATGAAGATTATCCAGGGTTAAGGCGCAATAAGCAAGGGACACACGCGAAGAAATAGTTTTATACCCCAAAAGATCCCACTATGGGATGTGACCGGCTTCACCGCCATCACTTTCTCTCTACTGTGAGTTTCCGGACTTATAGCTGGAAAGTGCCACTTCGGACAAACCGGAGGGAATCTTTGTAAGAGCTAGCTAGGGCATTTTGGCATTTGAAGCATGATTTTAGAATAATTATTTATTAAGTTATGAAATTCCAATTATTCATATCCTTTTAGTATTTTAATTATACAGAGGAGTTAATCAATGCAAATGGTACATATGAAAAATAACTTGATAGAACTTTTTGTCACTATCTGATGAAAATCTATATAATCAAACATTGCATTCATATAAGCATTCACTCTAGCAAGCATTCTAGCAATCAAAATACAATCAATGAATAAAGCAATAAAGGAAAAAAAGCAAATAGAAAACAAAACAAAATACTAAACTAATAACTTAACAGAAAAGAAAATATAACATTATTAGGTTACCAAAAAGTATTTTATAATATTCTTCAATAGCAAAAAGAATCAAGTAAAAATCTTTTATAAAACTCTAGTTATGATCAATATAATATTAACTTAAAATTATATAAAATTTATCCAACTAAAATTTTCATAAAGTATTTTTTGTTAAAAACTTTAATAGCAAAAATAATTAAATCAAAACATTAAAATAATTTTAAAACACCTATTTAAAATATCCTCATGTTGACTAATTTTGTAGGCATGAGCTCTTTCATAAACATAGACAGAATATGAAATTTTTTCATTTATTTGAATTTTATATAATTTATAGTGGCGCGGTCAAACTCAGGTACATAACTCCGACTTTACCTTAAGGGGACAGTGTAAAATTCATTTTTTTTGAAATTCCTTTGATTTATATGTGTATTACATGTAAGTGACCATGTACAAAATTTTAGATGTGATTTGGAGAAGGTCCAAAAATTTACATGTAACATATGCAAAAAAATAAAAATAAAAAAAGCCCACCTACTAACAGGAGAATTTACACTCCACGGCCTGCATACGACTAGAAGCCCAACCATATGGGCCAGGATGCAGGCCCGTGGGACATGTATTTCTGCTGCTAGTAGGCCCCATAGGGCAGAGAGGGGCCAGGTTAGACGATGAGCTGTCTACATTGAGAGGAGCTTGCCAATTCATCGACAGCCGGGTTTATAAACCGATGCGAGCGCCTCTCGCTTGGCGAGGTGGGACTAAACTCCCACCACCCGTCAGCTGTGCTCGGCGTGGCCCTTTAGTCCCGGTTGGTGGGTTGGTGGAACCAACCGGGACTAAAGGCCTGACCTTTCGCGCCCATTTGGCTGCCGAAAACAAGCTTTAGTCCCGGTTGGTGGCTCCAACCGGGACTAAAGGTAGACCTTTAGTCCCGGTTGTAGCCACCAACCGGGACTAAAGCCCTGGGGTATTTAACGCGCCTTCTCCCCCCCCAATCTTCCTCTCCACTCCTAACCCCCGACGCCGAACCTGCAGCACGACGCCGCCAGGCTGCCGGAAATCGCCGTCGCCTCCGAGCCGTCCCCGAGCCCGCTGAACGTCGTCGGACCTCCTCCCCGTCCTCCCCGAGCCTCGCCGCCCTCGCTCCCCCGCGCGCTCCTCGCCTCCTCACTATGAGCCGCCGCCGTTCCCCTCCTCCTCCTCCTACCCCCGCCCCCCCATAAACATCACCGCCGCCCACACCGACACTGACGCCGACGCCGACCCCGACGCCACCCGCGCTGGCCGATGCCGCCGGCTAGCTATATGTTCTTTTTTTAAATATAAATTTCATCTTGTATTTGTCTTGTATTAAGAAAAATTACACAATGAGTTCATCTTGTATTAAGAAATATATTCATCTTGTATTAAGGAATATATTTATTATACAATGTGTATTTGGGAAAAGGTTCAATATTATTTATAAAGTTTGATCAAGTTATCGAAAACAATTTAAAATTTCACAATAAAAAATATATAAGGTATGAAAACATATTGAATGATAATTCTAATGGTATTGATTTTGTATTGTGGATGTTAATATTTTGTATATAAACTTGGTCAATATTTCGGAGGAGTCCCCGATTATCGCCGGTGAGGAGTCCCCGACGATCGCCGGAGGAGGCTCCGACGATCGCCGGAGGAGTCGTCCCCGACGATCGCTGGTGAGGAGTCCCCGACGATGGCCGGAGGAGTCGTCCCCGACGATCGCCGGAGGAGGCCCCGACCATTGCCGTTGAGGAGTCCCCGACGATCGCCGGTGAGGAGTCCCCGATGATCGCCGGAGGAGGCCCCGACGATCGCCGGAGGAGTCATCCCCATCGATCGCTGGTGAGGAGTCCCTGACGATCGCCGGTGAGGAGTCCCCGATGATCACCGGAGGAGGCCCCGACGATCGACGGAAGAGTCGTCCCTAACGATCGCTGGAGGAGGCCCCGATGACCGCCGGAGGAGTCGTCCTCGATGATCGCCGGTGAGGAGTCCCCGACGATCGCTGGTGACGAGTCCCCGACGATCGCCATGGTACATGTTTAGGCACTGTAACAAGCTTGCAAACATGCTATGATACTGTTGCTGTTTTACACTTGCTGAAAAACTGCTAAGTCTGAAACTGACTGTTATAAAACTTGTCAACTTTGCATGATGTTTGCCACTAATCCATTGTTCATATGCATATGATTCCTTCTTGTGATTTGGTCTATATAATGTGTACTTTGATACCATGCCCTTGGTTGCCATGTAAATTTGCTGTAGCATGACTCAATCTTGCTCTCAAGTTGTCATCATAATGTTACTGTTTTGCATTCCTAGATTTCATTAAGTCTGAAAAATAGCTTATCTCTCATGGTTGTATATTGCCATGTTGTAATATTTGCAGAAACTATGGAACACGGCAGAGACATAGAACAAGAAGAGATGTTGGGGGAAATAATCCGCGACAGAGATGATGATATCACCTCTCAGTTTCTCAACGACTCCGAAGATGACGGCTCCGACGGTGTTGGAGCCTTAACTGTTGCAAAGTCCGGCGAGGTATATTAATTAAGCCTGCTGACTAGATGCATTAATTGATTTGTATGTACATATATTAACACAACTTTCTTCTTTTAGTCCTCCGGATCGAGCCAAACTTCTGTAAAGAGACGAGGCCCGAAGAAAAGGTTGGGCGAGAATGAAAGGTTCACGATCGAAGAAATCACTGCAGATGGCAAACCGACTGCTCCCAAGTGGACCGCAGACCGATTTATAAGTCAGTGCGGAGTTGTTGTTAGGGACAGCATCCCAATCAGCATTCAATAATGGAATAAGCCAAAGGCGGACGATGGAGTTTCTTATGTCGACGATAGATCCAAAGATGAGCTTTGAAATACGCTCATGACAAATTTCAGCCTACCGCCAGAGGTGGATCCAAATAGCAATGTTGTAGAGCGAAAAGTCAAGGCGTGGGCTCTTAAGAAGATGGCCGAACAATTCAAGAACTGGAAGAAAAGATTGCACGAAAAGTTTGTCCTAAAAGAGAAGACTCCAACATTCACCGGTCAATATGAGAAGATGAAAGATCACTGGCCCGCATTTGTGGCATACAAGACATCAGAGAAAGGTAAGAAAAGGTCACTGATAAATAAGCAAAATGCTGCAAAGAAGGAATATCACCATGTTACGGGGTCAGGTGGCTAAAAGGTTGCCCGGCCTATGTGGGACAAAGCTGAGAATGACCTACTTGATAAAGGGATCCATCCAGAGACATTGAACTGGTTCGAACGGGCAAGGACTTGGTTCTTCGGGCATGGGGGAACTTTGCACCCAGAAACAGGGAAGTGTGTTTATACAAAAGCTCAACTTGCAACACCCATCAAAAACATTCAGGATGCAATCCAGGCCATGCAGGAAGGGAAGTTCCATCCCGATAGAGAGAAGGACGAGCTGTCACGCGCCCTCGGGAATCCTAAACACCCTGGACGAACACGAGGCACATCAGGCTCCGTTCCGTGGAAGGTTGGGTTTCCCGACAGCAGAGACACTTTTAGAAGCCGAGGGAGAAAGAAGAAAGAGGATGCAGACCGGCTACAGAAGGTAGAAGAAAAATTAGCGTTGCAGGAGAAGCAAATAGAGGCACTTAACAGCCAGTGAGCTACCGGCCCATCATCTCAGCGGCACGAAGATCCTTCATTCAATAATTCCCACGGAGCTACCCCACCATCTCAGCGGAAAAGTAGCGTGGCTTCGATGGAGTTCGTTCGGCCGCCATAAATGATATCACGGCTCCTGATCGCTACCCCGTGGATGATATCACGGAGAGGGAACATTGTGATCTACATGCGAAATGCATGAACATAACCTTGAAGGTGGTGGTCGGCTATGCCTTACCTCGTGTACCTGATGGAACTTACCATTGCTCTCCGATTCCAGATGGCTATGCTGTTGTCGGGGTGGATGAAGTTACCAACGGATTTGAGGAGCTGGAGCTTGAGTACCCTACAGGTGAAGGGGAGACACATCTGGGAGATGCCATAAGGACTACCATTCTATGGAGAAAGGAACACATCATGCTTCCACACTGGATGTCGCGTCAGCAGACTCAGCCGGAGGAGGCCCCTCTATAGACTCCACACAGTCCAGATCTATCTCCGCTGCCTCAGCTGTCTCTGCCATGTCAGCACACTCCATCGCCTCAGCTGTCTCCGCCACGTCAGCGGACTCCGCCAGAGGAGGCCCCTCAGCAGAATCTGCCGCGTTAGCTGACTCCACCTCCTCCGCCGCCTCAGCACCGGCGAAAGAGATCTGCCGCCGCTCTGGCGGCTAGTAGTACAACAGCGAAGAAATGCAGAGCAGGTAGCATCAAGAAGGCTCCTGCCAAGTTACCCTACGACATAACTGAGGAGGAAACCAAGGAGATCGTGGCTGCCGACGTGAAACGCCAGCTTGCACCGGCCCGTCCAGATACAACGAAGAAAATAAATCCGGTAAAAGCGAGGCGCTTGCTGGAAAACCTTACAAGACCACCGCCGCCTCTGCTACTATCAAACGATGACCGCTCTATTGTAAAGTCATATAGAGATCCACAACAGTGGTCGGGAAGTAGCAGTAGTGCAAGGGGGAAACAATTCCCCAGCTCGGCAAATAGAAAAACCAATCGTGCCCCCCGCTCAAGGTGTTTACCGATATCGCTAATGATTCGGGGGTAGCGGCTGCTGATCCTAGTTTCACTCTTGGTGATTACTTAGGCGATGAGGTACCATTCAAAATGGCTGAGTTAGCCTTTAAATTCGAGCACGGGAAGCCTCTAGTCAGACCTGAGGAGCTCCCGCATCTACCAACGATGATGCAAAGATTGCATGACTGGTACTTGGAAGCCTCAAAGCAAGGGAGTAACTATATCATTGCGGGAATTAAAGATGAGCATTACTTCAATGGAGACGAGGAGATTTACATTTAATTTGAAGAATAATTTCAGTTATACAATCAAGACGCCATCGACAAATCTATCGTCAGTTGCTATTGTTTGTAAGTATCATTTCTGTAATTAAGTCTCTAGCTCAGCTCATTCATTGCATGTATAATTATCCTCACTATATATATTATGCAGAAAGAAGATCCTCGAATGCAAAAGAGGACAAATCTATGACATTGGGTTCATTAACCCAAATACTATTCATGAAGCTATGGTAAAATGGTACGCCAACAATACGGAGAAGATCCTGCTAAGGGCGTTAATTGAACAACAAACCAAAAGGGAAATACTATTTCCTTACAACTTCCAGTGAGTGTTATACTGTCTTGTACACATCATTCTGTTTCTCTTACTCGATGTTAAGTGTAATTGATGAGCTATGCGTGCGCATGTCCCACTTTATTCTGCTAGTCATTCAGTTTGACGCAGGAAAAGTACTTGTCATGGACTCATTACGTAAAGACCCTGAGATGTGGGCGGACCTGAAAAAA